>CM035307.1:2165352-2824051 GCA_002900995.3 Ganoderma boninense
CTCATGCCAGCGTCACGGTTCCTGCAATATTGTCGTTGCGAAAGCTGCGTCCTAGGTTGCACGGACGCATCTAGAGGGAAGCCGTGGACAGACAGATTGCAATGGAACGTCCACAGTCGATCCCTCCGCCTCCGTCACTCGTCATCCCCCGCTTGCCCAGGAGACACGTTCGAGTGTATCGCGCCCGCACCTTCGATCGAGGATCGCTCCACCAGCCTTTTCGCATCTGTTCTTGTTGGAGATGCTCCAGACCCATCCAGGATGATATTGACTCCCCGATCCGTCAACGAGATATCACCAGTGCCGACTCCTGATCCCCTGGCGATGGGAGATCTTCTCGAGAGCTTCTCGCGAATCCAACTCTCTGCCCCACCTGTTACGACTGGCTGTCGAGTAAGATCAGGGAGGAGGCTTACAAGACGAGCAAGGGCGTCGACGAGCACCTGTGCAGCGAGAGCGGAGCAGGGCTCGACAGTCAGGCTGGAGACAAGATGTATTGAGCGAGTAAGTAACGAGCGAGAATACAGCAAGGCTTACCTGGAGACAAGAGGTCGAAACTGAGGTCTCCAGGTAGCGAAGTACAGGCCTTATATACATGTAACGGACAGTGGGAACCGGGGACAATAGGTAACTATGGACACGGGAACCAGTGGAAGAACAATGGTATGTAGTACAATGACAACGGGAACGATGGGTGACAGGAGTTATTGTACTGCGAGAACAAGGGACAGGTTTGCTAAACAACGGAGGACAATAAGGACGACGCGGGAGGCAAACAGTCCGAAAAGGGAAAGAGAGACGCCGGGGTAGGCGCCGAGCGTGCCGTTCATGACAATACCCCCCTTCTAAGGATCGTGTCCTCACGATCGAGTCTTCTTGTTGAGAGGGCCAGGAGCGTCGGGATGTGTCGAATGAAACTTTTGCAGCACTTTCGGCGCATTTGCTAGATCCGACACGTCTTCCCAGCTATCGTGTTCAGGGCCCCAGCCCTTCCAGTGAACAAGATACTGTAGTTTCTTCCACCGCCCATACCGACGCGACTCTAACACTTCCTCTACTTCGTACTCTTCCTCTCCTTCCACTTCAAGAGCTGCAGGTTCAGGGGGATGCCGACCGGGAAGCTGGCTTTCCTTGTGCGGGTGTAGGAGCGTCACGTGGAACACTGGGTGGAGTCCCATGTCTTTGGGGAGCTTGAGCTCGTAAGCCAAGTTTCCCACTTTGCGCTTGACAGGGTATGGGCCAGCATACCGGTCCACCAGTTTCCGAGAGACTCCAGGGACCCGGAAGTTCCTAGTGTCGAGCCACACCTTCTGACCCTCCTTGAACTCTGGAGCAGTGGAGACGTAGCGATCATAGTACTCCTTCATCCGTTCTGCTGCCAGGGTTAAGGCTGAGGTCGCATCCTCTCTCGCCTGTCGCAACTCCTCTCTTCGTTCGTCTGCCGTGGGCACCGTGGTAGATAGCATCGGAATGTGGAACTGAGGTTCGTAGCCGTACATGAGGTAAAACGGCGAGTACCCTGTGGATGAGTGTACACGCGAGTTAAAGCAGTATTCTGCCGTTGGCAGCCACTTGACCCAATCGTCGCGGCGCCTTGAGCAGTACATCCGCAGGTACGCCTCTATCTCCTGGTTCCATCGCTCCGACTGCCCATCCGTCTGCGGGTGGTAAGCTGTGGACAATGCGCTTTCTATATCGAGGCCTTTAAGGATTGCACGGAAGAGCTTGCTAGAGAACTGGGGCCCCCGATCAGAGATGATCTTTCGCGGGAGTCCATGTAGACGGAACCATTCTCTAATGAAGTTGTCTGCAGTCCCTTCCGTGTCGATCTCCTCGGTGCATGGAATAAGGTGAATCATCTTTCCATGCCGATCAGCAATAAGCTGGAGCGCATTGTATCCGTCCACCTCCGGCAGTCCAGTGATGAAGTCACAGGTAACTACTTGGCCTGGGCCGTCTGGGATCTCGTTGGGTTGAAGAGGACCGTGTGGCTTCGCATGTGAAGTCTTGCCACGGCGACAAGTGTCGCAGGTCTCAACGTAATCCTTAATGAACTTTGCCATGCCCGGCCACCAGTAGTTCCGTGTAACCAACTCCACCGTCTTTGCCTGGCCAGGGTGTCCAGCAGGCGGGAGGTCGTGGTGGATGCGCACTATCTCTGCTCGGAGCGCGTCGTCTTTGGGGACATAAACTCGGCCGCGGTAGAGCAGCAGGCCTTGTTCTGTGTTCCAGTCCACCAAATCGTTCTGTAGACGTGCTGGCCCTAGCTTATCGAGCTTGCTGAGTGCCTCTGCGACCTCCTGCTCACGCTCTCCACATTCTCGAATGCGGCGGAGCAGTGCCTTTTCTGGTACCACTGACATGTGCCCTCTCTTGGCTGCCAGTACTCGGAAGCGATCGGGTTGCAACATGACTCGGTTCAGGTTGTCATCGGCATCGTCCTTCTGGTGATCAGGCCTGCGCGACAGCGCGTCTGCCCTACCATTGGAGGTGCCTGGCTTGTGTGCAATGACAAAGTCGAACCGTGACAGATAGAGAGCCCATCGTGCCTGCCTGCGTGTGAGGTTTTGCGCGGCTTTCCAGTACTCGAGGTTCTTGTGGTCCGACTGGATCTCGAACACACTGGGAAGACCCTCGAGGTAGTGGCGCCAGGCCTGCAGGGCACGGATGATGGCGAGCATCTCCTTGTCATAGATCTCGTAGTTGCGTTCCGCATCGCTCATTGACTCAGAGTGGAAAGCCACGGGGTGCCATTTGCCGTCCTCCCCCTCCTGAGACAGAACCGCACCAGTAGCATACCCGGATGCATCGACTTCAATGCGGGTTTTGCGGTCTGGGTCATACATGCTCAGGACAGGGCTTTCAGTGAAACGACGTTTGAGCTCGTCGAATGCTGATTGCTCTTCGGCACCCCATTGCCAGGGAGCGCTACCTGTGAGACGGTCGAGGGGTTTGCATACTGCGCTGAAGTCCTTAATGAACCGCCTGTAGAAATTCGCGAAACCGCGGAACTTCCGTACATCTGAGGCGTTCTGAGGGACGGGCCATTCTGCGATACCCCTGACCTTCACTGGGTCCATCTCCACACGGTTCTCCGAGACGAGCACACCTAGGTACTCAACCTTCGGCTGTTCGAATTCGCACTTCTCTGGCTTGCAAAACAGGTCATGCTCCGCCAGACGCTTCAGGACCTCACGCACCAAAGTGCGGTGTTCCTCGATGTCGTTGGTGAATATGAGGATGTCGTCGAGGTAGATAGTGATTTTGCCGAGTATGATGAGGTCCTTGAAGATGTCGTTCATGAGCGCAGAGAATGTACTGGGCGAGTTAGCCAGTCCGAAGTACATCACGTTCGGTTCGAACAGTCCGCGATTGGTAACAAAGGCAGCCTTCCATTCATCACCGGTCTTAATCCGCACATTGTTGTACCCCCAACGGATGTCAAGCTTTGTAAAGTACTTGGCCCTCTTGAGTCGATCCATCAAGTCCGACACCAGCGGCAGCGGGTATCGGTTCTTAATGGTGATGTCGTTCAATCGCCGGTAGTCCTGTACAGGACGTAGGCTGCCATCCTTCTTTTTAACGAAGAAGAATGGTGACGACATCGGTGACTTCGACTCTTGAATATATCCTTTTGGCCAAGTTTCTCGCTAAGGAACTTGTCAAGCTCAACCTGCTCGCTGGGCGACAGGGGGTACACCTTGGAATGGAACATCCTAGCGTCTGGTACGAGTTCTATAGCGTGGTCGTAGGGTCCGTGCTCAGGTAGACGTTCGGACGCCTCTTTCGAGAACACACGCAGATACTCGTGGTACTGGGGAGGTACGATCTCTTCGACAGGACGGACTTCCTTCTTCTGGTACTCTTGTTCAGCGAGCTGTTGAGAGTACGTGTAGCTCGCCGACACAAAGATCTTAGGGGTACCTCGAAGTCGTCGTCCATCTTCCAGTGCATTGAGAAGAGACTCCTCAGTGCCATCCCATTCCGGCAGAAAACCTGGTGGTGGAGGCCTATCTTCCTCCTCCTCCTCGACCATTACAGCCGTGCATATCCTACCCATCGTCTTTGCCTTCCGCACCCGTCGAGAACCATTGCGCGCCGTAAGCCGTACCTCCGTATCACGCGCTTTGGTTTCAACAGGTTTGGATGCCTTCCGATGAGCCGGACATGCCTCTGGACATCTCGATAGGCGCAGCGAGCCACGTTCCCAATCTACTTCAGGGTTGTGTTCGCGCAGCCAGTCCAGGCCAATGATCACATCCTCTTCTCCTATGTCTGTCACCACAAACACCACCTTCTCTCGGTGGTCTCCAATCGCCATATCCAACACGGCGACCTCCGTGATCGTTCCATCACGGTTCTCGGTACCATCTATGTTGTACAGGGGAATTGGCCTTGCCAACTTCCTCGTCGTAACCTGGTTCTTCTCTACGAACCGTCTATGTAAAAACTTAGTAGTAGCCCCGCTATCTACCATGGCTACTATGTCCTTGTGTCGCTGCTTGCCGATTAACCGTACTGGTATATGAAAGTGTTGGCCACTATGATTTACTTCATATACAAACGCAGAACTCAGTACAGAAAATCGACTATTACTACAAGAGCCGGCACGCGCAGCGTCCAGTGCGGCTCTAATCAGAAACCCTCCTTCTTCTCAGCGGTCGTAAGGGCCGTGATCTTCTCCTCCATCGCCTTGAGCTGGGCCTGAAGAGCTGCTACTTCCGTGGTCGCAGTGGACGAGGAAGCAGCTTGCTGACTCTTTAGCCGCGGGCAGTCATACTTACGATGTCCAGGCTGGCCACAGATATGACAGTTTCCAGGGAACGGCTTCTTCCCGGTAGCGGCCGCCTTCTCCCCCTTCTTCTTCCATCCAAACGACTTCGGCCGTTCTTCCTCTCTGGTGACGAGGGCCTGGTCGAGCGACAGCGCCACCTTCTGGATTTTGGTGAGGTCCGAGATGTCGTGGGCACTGGTGGCGAGGACGTCCCGGAGCCTGGGAGGCAGGCCCGAGCGGTAGCGTTCGCGTTTGTCCTCGTCGCCAAAGCCGGTTCGAGCCGCGGCTGCGTTAAACTGCGCGGTATACTCCTGGACGGTGCCGACCTTGCGGTATGCCTTGCAAAGCTTGACCAGTTCAGCGATGGCAGCCTCCTTGTCGTCGGCTGCGCAGAAGTGGTCCTTGAAGGCTGTGCTGAACGCGGCGTAGTTTGCCCAAGGACTAGTTCCACCAGCGAGCGTCACGATGTGGGGGCCAGCCCAGGCTGCTGCTCCTTCCGTGAGCCTACTGAGGATGGTCATCCATACCACATCAGGTGGTGTGCCGACAGCCACCGCTGTGAGGGTGTTGAAGTAGATCTGGGCTGCAGATACGAAGCGGAGGCCATCCTGGGGGGACTTTCCATCGTAGTCACGTGGGGCGATTTGGGAAAGGAGCTTGGAGGTGTCGAACGGTGGAGCGGGGGCAGGGGTAGTCATGGCGGGTGTGGACGCTTGACTGGGTGCAGCTGATGAAGAGGTTGAGGGTTGTGGAGTGTTGAGGCTGATGGTCTCTTGCTTGGGTTCCTTCTTTACTTCCGGCTTTTTCTCTGCCTTTGGGAGTTTAGAAGTTGAAGCAATGGGGGTTGCGGGAGTTGAGGTTCGTCGCTGTCCAAGACGCTCTGTGACAAGTTCAAGAGCCTTGTCGAGGATGGGGGACCCTGTCGATCGTGCAGGACTGGGGATTCGACTCTGGACACGACTCTGGGTTGTGAGGTAGGGCGTGAGGCAGGGCGGGATGAGGGGTTCCTGGATGCGATGAGGGCGGCTTGGCGAGCTGGGGGTCGGCTTGGATCTCGAGGTGCAGGTGCTGGTGGGTTTGCGATCTTCGCACGGATTAGGACTTCCTGTTCTTTGGTGGTGAGGAGTCTAGGGGCGATGCCTTCGCGAGTTTCAAGAGTATCGTCGAATGTGTGTGATCGGTGGGGGCACGGTTGCTCCTCGCAGTAGTACCAGGCTTGCTTATCTTCGTCCCAGTACTCGTCTTGTACTGCAGTGGGGTGAAATATGTGTCCCCAGGCTTGGCAAGCCACGTTGAATCTCGCTTCCTTATCCTAGGAATGAAACGGCAGGTGCACGATCCAACACTGTCTGCTCAGCCTCCTCGGCCTATTGCTGTGTCTTAGCCCAAGGGACACGGGCCCAAGGGTGTTCTGCCTTGGCTTTGTTTCGCCGCCTTTCTCTAGCCTCCCACGCCGTGAGGCGGACCACTTCTGTCAGTACCGGGGTCTCGTGTTAGGAGCTTTCCGCGTACTGTACCACTAAGAGTGGCAAGCCTCAGGTTGCGCCGAGACCACGTCCGATGGTGTGACTAGAGCGCGCACTACGCTAGGCCAACACAGAGGATCTAAGTGCGTACCGTACGAGAGGGGAAGAGTGTGGGTGGAGTACGCCGGTGCTCGTGTAGAAGTTTCGACCTAATGTTACGACTGGCTGTCGAGTAAGATCAGGGAGGAGGCTTACAAGACGAGCAAGGGCGTCGACGAGCACCTGTGCAGCGAGAGCGGAGCAGGGCTCGACAGTCAGGCTGGAGACAAGATGTATTGAGCGAGTAAGTAACGAGCGAGAATACAGCAAGGCTTACCTGGAGACAAGAGGTCGAAACTGAGGTCTCCAGGTAGCGAAGTACAGGCCTTATATACATGTAACGGACAGTGGGAACCGGGGACAATAGGTAACTATGGACACGGGAACCAGTGGAAGAACAATGGTATGTAGTACAATGACAACGGGAACGATGGGTGACAGGAGTTATTGTACTGCGAGAACAAGGGACAGGTTTGCTAAACAACGGAGGACAATAAGGACGACGCGGGAGGCAAACAGTCCGAAAAGGGAAAGAGAGACGCCGGGGTAGGCGCCGAGCGTGCCGTTCATGACACCACCAAAGGGTACCCCCGCTACGTCTCCTGTAGTAGATGCCGACGTTGGGCTCCACACCTCTGTCAATATCTTACCCACTGTCCTACCTCTTTCAACAACATCCGGAGCTGTTACCAGTGTCCCTGACAACCGCGACGCTAATGTTACTAGCAAGCGGGCTTTGCAGGCGCTGACACATGTCGAGGAACGGATACGATCGCTCGAGGGCTTGCTCGGGGCGCCCTCCGAAGCACAGCTTGGGAGCGCAGAAGCTGAACTGTCCCACCTGCGTTCCATATACGCACGTGTTACTCGGAACACAACTCTCGTGCTCGCGCGGAAGGAGGAGGTAGGACGGCACCTGCAACAAATCAGCAGCCGTATCTGTGAGCTACGACATCTCATGCCGGCGCCGACCTTGACCGACAACGCCGACAACGCCCACAAGCCCATCTCTTACGATTGTGGTACGTTATCTTTTAACAGTCATAACAACGTATCTAACGCATGTTTCAGGACACCATTACGATATACCTGCCAGTCGCGCTCATGTCGTTGCTCAAATTGCCATGTTCCTTGGGATCGTATTCAATGTCCTCGGGAAACTCAGTCGAGATGGGTCGGATTTCCTTCTTGGAAGCCTATCGTTATTACTAGGCCTATGCTTCACGTCCTCGGGCGCGCCCGTTACCCCCCTTCAGCAGAACATTATCTCTCAGATTCCCGCCAATCTCAAACATGCTCTAGAGCGATTCAATCTCTCCGCCCGTACTACCACGTACGCAGCTTGCCCAACCTGTCATTTTGTGTACCCACCTTCCAACGCCCCCGATAGCGATAGCCTCGTGTATCCTGCTCTCTGCCACAACCGACTTGGGTCTGGCGGTGGAATCTGCAATACGCCGCTGCTGGATCAGCACCCAGGAAACGACAACCAGAAGCCTGTTCGTCCCTACGTTGTACACGATCTCAAGGAATACGAGAGCGGTCTTCTATCCTGCGCCGAAAATGTACGCCTCATCAATGCCTCCTGCGATGAGACCATGGGCGAGATTCGGCGCAATGAACCTCCTCCTTCTTTTGCTACTGGGCCGTTTCAGGCGGGGTTTGTGCGGACTTTCTTGTTCGACAAGCAGTCGAGTCGTCTATTCATTGATAGGGGGGAAGAGATGCGTTTGCTTTTCGCCCTGCATGTCGACAGCTTCAACGTTGAAGGCATGTCAGTCCGTGGGGCGTCGACCTCTTGCACAATCATTTCCCTGGCATGCCTCAGCCTCCCTACCAATATCCGATACAAGTCCGAGAACATCGGTCTTGTCGCCATCATCCCGGGCCCACGAGAACCCCGTCTGACTGAGCTGAACTTCTATCTGGCCCCCGTCATAGACACATTTTGCGAGTCGTGGGAGCGAGGTACGCGCCATTCGCGCGTTGCTCTGCACCCCGATGGCTGTATATCTCGATCGGCCGTCGCCGCTGCCGTCATGGATCTCGTCGCAGCCCGCAAAACGGCACAGCTCGCATCCCACTCTGCACATATCTACTGCCACGTTTGTACCTGTTCCGGGAAGGGCACCCGTGGACGCACAGACTTCGAGAATTGGGTATTCCGGGATCCTCAGGAGATGCGTGAACAGGCGGAGGCATGGCGCAATGCGACAATGCCATCGGAGCAGGACAAGATTTTCGCCCAGCACGGTGTTCGATGGTCAGAGTTATGGCGGTTACCTTACTGGGACCCAACCCGCCAGCTTGTGGTCGATTCTATGCACTGCATATTTGAAGGCCTCATTCCTTATCACTTCCGCGACATCCTCGGTTTGACATCTGCAAATGCGAAGGAGACGGAAGTCCTTCTGCCTGCCTTTGAACACACCTTCGCGGCCGTGAATACCGAAGCCAACGGCCAACTTCCTGAGAAGGTCCGGCTCTCCGACAAGGAAGTAGGCCAGGTAGAATCCATCGGTCACGCGCTTTGTCGGCATGTCGGCGATGGCCAAGAGGAGCAGGAGCAGGGACTAGAGGACCTCCATCGCAGACTGCTAAGCAAGAACTTGAAGGCTCTGAGTTTCGTCGGGCGTGGTCTGGAGCTACCCTCGAAAACAAAGATGACAAAACGACTCTGGGTGGACGCGCTCGTGACATGGGCAAGTATCTTGTCTCTTCGCTCACATAGGCAACAGACTAACTTCAAACCATTAGCGTCGATCGAAGCCACTCTCCGCAAATCCCGGCACGAAGAAGATTGCGACGCTGGACGTCATGGACCGAATCCGCGACGTGATTTGCCACTGCGATAAGCCAACTTGGCTGAGTTCTGTCCCTCAAAACTTCGGCGACGCAGCTGCAGGGACTCTCAAGGCTGATGAGTGGAAAATCATGTGCACAGTCTACTTGCCGATTGCGCTTGTCACTCTGTGGGGTGCAGGCTCCTCCCATGCTACCCCTGAGATTGGCGCGTTCTTTCGGCGCGTCCTCGACAATACCATGCTCCTAGTCTCAGCCGTGGTCGTCCTGTGCAAAAGGACCATGTCTGAAGCGCGCGCGCGCAAGTACCGTGCTTACCTCGCACGCTGGCTTCGTGGCCTTCAAGAGATTCACACTGGCTCATACTCTGACCGGACCAACAACCATGTTGCCTTTCATATATTCGACTTCCTGCTCCTGTTCGGACCCATATACTCGTGGTGGTGCTTTCCTTTTGAGCGTCTCATCGGACAGCTGCAGCGCACGCCCCACAATGACAAGTTTGGTAAGTTTCTTCGATTTGAATGAAATGAGTTGACTTTGATAATGTCGGCACAGGTCAACTGGAAGCAAGTTTGATAGACTCCTTCCTAAGAGCGGCCAAGCTCCGTCGGTGGCTCAACAGGCCTGACTGCCCGGAAGCACTTCGGCAAGTAAAGTGTTTCTTTGACAAGGCGTACGGTAGTTGGAACTTCAGTACCACCACCTCCACTACAGAGAGTTCCACCAAACACCGCGCCTCGACACATCCAAGTGTTCCTGCCGACTTGTTACCCCTGCTCCCCCCCGATGACCTCGGTCGATTGACTTTGGTCGCCCGTTGTAAACACGAAAGTTATACGCTTTCCAGATCATCAACCCATGTCGGGAACAGCCTTGTCCTGTATTATCCTCGATCACAGGCGTCCACTGCTGAGTATGGTTCTATCAAGTACATCTATCAGGTCGATCAGCGAGTTGTATTGGCAGTGCAACGTCAACTACCAACTTCCGAAAACGATCCCTTCCAATACTACACGGATTTCCCAGCCACGGTTCGATCAGCGCGACTTGGCCCACTGGAACTAGTTGATCAGACAAGCGTCATCTGCCAGTTTCTCCGATGGAAGATGCCGACAGGCGACGTGGTCGTTTTGCCCTTGTATAAGGTTGGCGACTCGTTCTATTCTAGTCCACCACGCTGACACGTACTACCAGGATTAATGAGCCCAAGTACCTATGTATCTACGGTTGGAAGCACGGCTGTAGCGGCGCCCCTTTTGTCTAATTTTGATTCAGAACAGCGCCCTGTGCGGGTTATAACCCGGCACGCTGGCAATCTACACCCAAGGCTCTAGATGCGCTAAGTTATTACTCGCGTGAATGCGATTGTCCCTGGCTGCGGGCACCATCTAGCGGAAACCGTCCGACTGGTCTGTGGTTCATAGATGGAGGGAGCGATGAGCATCGACATCCGCGGTAGCAGCGCCCACCTTTCGCGCGTCCGCGAGCCCATTACCCGATGAGCGCGGGTCCCAGCGTAGACTTCATCGTGGGGGTGTCATATCGCGTTCGCCCTTAGGACCTCGCGCACCTCGCCCACGCCGCCCTGCTTCTCGAGTCTCTCGAGCTCGCGGGCATAGGGACGACGCGCGTCGACCTCAAAGAAGCGTCCGACACCACTGACGCCGTCCTCGCCGCTCGCCGCTGTCACCACGCGGTAGGACGCGCATGGGCCGTCGTCATCCCACATTGGCCAGGGAGCCCCACCGCGCCGCCGTGGCCGTGGCACGCCCGCCCGCACCCTCTCCGCATCCGCGTCCGTTTCAGGACACTGCGCGTGCGGTCGGAGGGACGATCACGCTGAGCGCGCGAGCGTCAGGAGGAAAGGATGGCGTTGCGCACGAGATAGAGCCCGCCGACGAACGCGGCCCGCAACGGTGTGCGCGGTGGGGGGTGCGGAGCATGGGCGCATAGAACGTTGCCGTGGTCGCGGGGTCTGCGAAAAGGATGAGCCGCGGGTGAGTCCCAGTCGCGCGTTTACGCCCCAAAGTCCGACGCTTGCGATTGGTAAAAAGGAGGGCGCGGGTGCTACGAACGCTGCATCTATCTAAGTGCGCGCGCGCGTCGTTCCACTCGCGCGGCGGGCGCCTCCGTTGATCCACCAACCCGTAACGTACCCACTGCGGTAGCTCGGAACGCGCATTGGGTTGCGTGGACAGCGTGGAGGTGCTACGGCGACGCGATACGAGGCAAACGAAGTACGTACTATGCGTCGCCTTCGTTCTCAACCTTTTATTGCTTCGCTAATGAGACTTCTCAAGCAGACGAATGGAGGCGCGACGCTCGATTAGCTGTACTAATGCACCGTCTTTTCCTGCCCATAGTGTTTTGATAGTCTGCAATAAATATGTTTTAACTTTCTCGGGATCACATTACCCAGTCCTGGCCCCAACTTTCTCGCCCAGAAGACCTTTTCAACAAGGGCGCCCTCCTCCTCCTCCTCCTTCCTTTCCTCCACCACCATCTCCTCACTCCAGTTCATCCCCCTCACCCACAACATCAACCATGCTTCCTTTTGTCATTCAAGAGACCATCAAGTACATGGTATGTCCTCTCCCTGTGTTTGCTATGACTATTGTTTAGTTCTGACCCTACTACAGCCTATTATGGCCTTCCTGGGCCTAAAGGCCGGGCGTGACCATGCGCGTCGCTCCTCCTCCCCCTCCAAGTACCTTTTTGCTCGATCGCGCCGCCGCCCGTACTCCCGCTGACCCGTCTACAGCCCGGGGAAGCTTTCGGCTCCTGCGTCGCCGCGTTCTGGCACGCCGGTCGAGGCGAAGAACGCGACCAACACGGGCGCGCGCGGCGCCGCCTAGGGCAACTGGCGCGAACTCGGCGGGCACTCAGCGGGCGGTCGTCGCGTCGAGAGCGGGCGCAGTATTCTTTCTTGTGGAGAACTTCATATGTCGACGAATGTTTTGTAACGCGTGAAACTTGAAATTGTAATCGGACGAAAATGTTTTCGAGAACTTTGCGTGATTTCTGACGTTTTCCCGGCCTCGAAACTCGATATTTCATTGACTTCTAAACTTTCAGCCAAACCTGAAGTTCTCCATGACGTATGGCGTACCGTAGAATGTGACGTAGAACGTCACATTGTAACGCGATCGGAACGCAGGCCGAAACGGCGCGTTATCGCGGGCGTTCTGGGCAATGTATAAATTTCTATTTCTATCTACGGGAAGATCTCGCGCAAAAGGTGACATTTTACATTATCGTTTTTCATTCCGTTCTCATCCCCCTCGAATTTTGTAAATCCCCGCGTGTGAGCCCTGGCCAGACACTCCCCTTCGTCCAACCGGTCCGGACGACCCCGCACGTCCTTGAAATACTCCCTTGAGGTCCGTCCTTGCATCCTTCACCCCGACAATCCTCCCATCTTCTCTCTTGCTCTCCACGCCATGTCTAATAACCCCTCTTTCGTCCTTAGGAAGGTCGAGGACGTCGTCTTCGAAGAACGGCCCATCCCAGACGGTGTGTTGTCTCCTAAACCAACGACTAGGGCCTTAGTGCTGATACTTTCCTCAAAGTCAAGGACGACGAGGCTCTCATCGCCGTGAAAAAGACCGGCAAGTACACGTCATCTATTTCATTTCCTTTCGTTTGCTAACCCGTGCCCCAAGGTATATGCGGTTCTGACGTCCACTACCTGGTCCATGGCCGCATCGGTGACTTTGTCGTCCAGAATCCCATGGTGCGCTCGCCATCTGCACACAGATGTTCTGGCAGTTCTTAAGCTTGTATAGATTCTCGGCCACGAATCTGCAGGTATCGTTCACAAAGGTACCCAGCCTCCGATCAAATATTGCTCCAACCCTCCCTCTCTAAGTGTGCGGTTGCCCACACAGTCGGCAGCAAAGTAACTCATCTCAAACCTGGCGACCGCGTCGCGATGGAGCCTGGCGCAACCTGTCGCAAGTGCGATGATTGTAAGCGCGGCCGTTACGAAGTACGACTTCTCATACACTCTGTGTGTTGAAAATCTGACGACCCGATCATCCCAAGCTCTGCCCAGACATGGTCTTCGCGGCAACGCCGCCCTACGATGGTACTCTCGCACGGTACTACCCCATCCCCGCCGATCTCTGCTACAAGCTCCCAGATCACCTTACCCTCGAAGATGGCGCTATGGTCAGTCGGCCTTCCCTCCCCATCACAACGCACATACCCCGGTCGCTGACCCCCTACCCCCTGTGGCCCCCTAGATGGAGCCCCTCTCGGTTGGGATCCACTCCGTCGCGAACATCGGTGCGCTCAAGCCCTCCGAGTCCGTCGTCGTCTTCGGCGCTGGGCCCGTCGGCCTCCTCTGCATGGCCGTCGCACGTGCGCTCGGGGCCTCCCGCGTCATCGCCGTCGACATCGTGCCCTCGCGCCTCGAGTTCGCCAAGACGTACGCGGCGACGGACACCTACCTCCCACCGGCATTCCAGGAGGGAGAGACGCGCATCGCGTACTCGCAGCGCAACGCAAAGCTCATGATGGAGCAGCTCGGACTCGAGGAGCGTGGCGCACGGGGTGTGAACCTCGTCGTCGACGCCTCGGGCGCGGAGGTATCCATCCAGACCGGGATCTACATCGCAAAGCACGGCGGGCGGTTTGTGCAGGTGCGTACGTCTGCTCTCAAGTTTTCCAGATTTTAGGTCCGCAATGGTTACGGGACCAAAAGCAGTCCTCTTCGCGCTTGCGTCTCGTGGTGTCTACATGAGACGAGTTGCTGAGCTGGCCATCCGTCTAGGTCGGCATGGGACCACCTGAGATCCAGCTCCCCATAACAAACCTCCTCGTCAAGGAGATTGACTTCAAGGGCTCTTTCCGTTATGGCGTACGTCCTACTCCATTGACGCGTGTAGTGCCTCACCTGACACCCATCTATCTTCGTGTCATCCCCCCTGCCCTGCTCCGCAACCAGCCTGGTGACTACCCACTCGCGATCGCGCTCGTCGCGCAAGGCCGGATTGACCTCAAGCCTCTTGTCACGCACCGCTTCTCATTCGAACAGGCGGTCGACGCGTTCCAAGCGACGCGGGCAGGGAAGAGTCCCGACGGCAAGGCCGTCATCAAGGCCGTCATCTCTGGGCCCGACGTCGACCCTGCTGACCTCCTTTAGGTCCTGGCACCGAATAGAGAACCGTGCACATGGGATAGGATAACATGTCGCAAAAATACATATACAGGCAGACACAAGATACGATGTACGATAACCTTGGGAGCCTCTGCAGCTGTCGTTGTTGGTAATTGACAGCTTGTACTTCGAACAGATCAATGCATTAATATAGCACTGGAACGCAATCTGAGTCACGTCGAACAATCTGTGTTCTATTCATAAAGGACATGGGTGGTTGCTGAGATGACTCAGATGAGAACCGAAACCATGCATCTGCTCGTCGCGGTGATGCAAAGTGATACTTTCCGAGGGAAGACATTCGAAGCTCTAGAGACTGTTCTAAACATGCTTTCTTCCAAGCGACTATATCAGGCGTGGACGGATGCGCAGTACATTGACGTGGTATTGATACTTGGTTGTATGTGGGGTTGTGTAGGGACTACTTTAATCTACGCCAAACTTCTAGCTAACGGTGGCACCATCATCCTGACCACTGTCCGCGATTAGGGACCCAGGTGTCGGGATAGAATAAGAGAAACTAACGCGTGCGGCGTACAGAATAGGATGGGATGAAACTATATATCTGTGGATACGGGACCACGAATAAACGAATAAACAGCGTACGTCGACAGATGGACAACGAACAGCGGCAGGGGATCAGAAGAACATGTCGTGCATGATAACGTCGAAGATGGATGGCGGCGGGAAGCCAACAGAAGCCGCACGGATGAAGACAGCTGGCGACAACGCTATCGGCCACCACCACCGCAAGCGCAGCGACTTTTTGTATGCACGAAGGCTGCCTCCAGCGAGCGATGGTCGTGCGCTCATTCGTCCGATGCAAGGCCGCGGGGCCCGTCGCGTTGAACGGTGGGTACTCTATGGAGGGAGGGTATACCTATAACTTCGTGCGCCCTCCTCACACCAAAAATTGCAAGAGAGAATGAGGTACAGTACCAAGATGGTTCTGAGCTGCAGGCATCGAGCTCTCGACACAGCTCCTCGCCGGTACCTGAAGATCGGGATCCGTCCGCAGCTCCCCTCGGTCTATCCCCCCGCAAATGACGTGATGCCTCTCGCCTCATGCAACCTTCCTGCTCCGGCATCTCATTATCTCCAGACAAGACTCCCACATTCCCCTGCCCCATCCTCGCCGAGCGTCCCGAAGCACCTAGCGCAGCTGAATGCGGTGCGCACGGAGGTGTGGCTAACACACCGTCGATGACGAAGACGACGCTTCTGATGATGAGCTGCCGAGGCGTTCGTGGCCGGCAGGCATGAGCCCCGCAGCGGCGAGCTCAGCTGCATAACGCTGCTTTTCTGGGGGTAACGACGATGTCGAATAGGTCTCCGTGTGCCGGCGGGCGTAAGATGAACTTCGTGCGTGAGGTGTGGGGAAGCGCAATGTCTCAGCCTCGTCTCGCTCGGAAGAGAGGAAAGCCGGGAGGAAGAAGAGGACGCCCCGCGAGCGCAGCCGGCGTCGGCGCGAGCGGGAAGGCGTTGATGGTGGTTCTTCCTGACCAAAGACGGCGTCCATGAGACGGCTACCTGCTTGTCGTGCGCGCTCGACGACTGAAATGCCACCAAGTTGGTGGGAAGGTTCCGTGGCGAGCGAAGATTCGGAGGGTGTGGGGGAGGTCGACCGAGACGAGCCGTACAAAGGCAGGAGTTGCACATCCTCTTCAGACTCGGCGGGATCTGTGAGCGCGATGGGGGAAGTTGGCTGGGTGTTGATGCCTGATGCTGGCAGTGCAAACAGGCCGAGGTCAAGATACCATCTGCCATTTTTCTGTGTCCAGCGGGGGATGAGAACCTCATACCCACCTATGCGCGCGAAGTTCCGGGGCTTCCTGTTCGGGGAAAGTATGAGACGGATGAGGCCAGCGATGAGAACGACTAGTCCGATCCACATGAGCCCTTTGCCCCATGTCCCCAGGAAACCGATGAATGCAGCATCGTCGGCGTGCCAACTGCTTCCATAGAAGTGCGAGAAGAATGAATTCGGAGCCTCTCCAGGCTTGGCATTCTTCCCGTAGAGCGACTTGGGGAGGATTCGAACTTCGCCCCCGGGGCGCTCTGGGGTGGGAGGATGGTTCGACGTATATGTTCCATATTGGGCAGAGAGGAACATGGGGCCGGTGGTGAACATGACGGTGGGGTAATTGAGGACCCAGCTGAAGTCGAACTTCATGAGATTGTGGATAGTCTGCGCCATGAACGGGTGGTGCTTCTCGGCAAACATGAGGTCGTTGGATACACCGACAGGTTTGGTCCTAGGAAGAATGACGGAGTGGACGAGGAGAGGATCCATGGGACGGAGACAACCCATGTCGAGGTCCATGTAGACACCGCCATAGTGGTAGAGGACAAAGTAACGGATAGCGTCGGCGCGTTGAATGGGATATGTATAGCCGTCGAAGGTGTCGAGGAACCAACTGTAGTGCTGAGCAATGAACTCGCGAGCACTGGCATCGGTCCAAAGCATGTACTCGCTATAGGGGTGTGAGGGACACTGATATGGAGAGAAAAATAGGTGGAGTGCGCACTAGTCAGGCATCATCTCGCGACAGCCTTGCGAGAGATTGGCCCAGTTGGGTGGGAGGGTCTCCGACTTCCATGTCTGGTGGATTATGCGTGGAACTCGTTCTTGGAGGGCATCATGAGAGTCGTTGAGTGCAAGGTTAACTTCGTCTTCCGTTATGTAGGCGGCGACATCGATGGAGAGGTAGTACGATATGGAGGAGAGGACGACGACGGTGCCAACGAGGACGGCAGCGAGGAGAGAGAGAAGGATGTAGACCGTCCGTCGTCGAAACATGAAGGGCGAGGGGAGGAGAGGGGAGGGGAAGGAAAGGAGGAAGGAGGGGAAGGGGACAGAGAGCGACAGGGAGCGGATGGTGTATGCGTTCTTGATGAGACACCCGAACCTGCCAGGCACAACCCGCTCGGCCTCCTTCCTCTCCTTCTCTCGACCGTAAGGCGCCCCGCAGTCAAAAGTGGCTGTCCCGGCCTGACACTCGCATCCGGCCCAGTCTCTGCTGCATTGCACCCCGATTGCACCCCTAGTCTACGTCCCCCTCGGCCCCCGCAGCGACGTCGACCACCAACGAAAATCATATTACAGTGCCTTGCATAATTGCGTGAACGCGCGGAAAAATCCCCAGCAGGCGCTTATACCTCGCCTACCAAATGCGGATGGATCACGGTCACATGCAACGCCAACGCCGCCTGTGCGCCTCTACTGGTCTTAACTTCAGCCTGACTGTTCCCATTGTCCCCCACGCTTGTCTACTTCCTGGAGAGCTCAGTGGTTCTCAACGGGCCTCCTAGTTTACCATTTGGGCCCTCAGCTGCTTCGGGAGGCACCCATGCCATCCAAGAGACATGTCACATCAAGGTCACCAACTCGCTTCTGAAGCTTCCCAGGCGTCCTGATTTGGTAGGCGATCATATAAGCGCCTGCAGGAATTTTTCGGCGCGTTCACGCAATTATGCAAGGCACTGTATGTCTGCTCGGCGGTCGCAGCGGCCATCCGCCACACCGCTTCGTGCGCATCGCTCGCACGCCTACTTATCCAGATCACTACCGACCGCCTTTCCCCGATCAGGCAACTCCTCCATCCGACAGTCGACTCCCTCATGCGCAGGCTCGCAAGCTCCATGCTCTCCTCCGTTTCCACGGCCATGAATACATGTACTTGACCGCACGCCAAGTCCTCGATCCGCAGGCGCCCCAAAACTTAAGGTCATGTCATTGTCACCACACTCCCTCCGTCCACTGTCCTCCTAGAATAGACAGTGTCAACAGAGTTAGATTGGTCGCAGCTTCGCCTCCCACACCTCTTCTACGTGCGGCCGTACTGCGGCCACAGAGCTGAGTAAAGGTCCATCGTTGAATTTCTTCCCCACATCCTCCAGCATATCCAGCGCCAGATGCCACATCCGCGGCGGCCAGTCCTGTCCCTTGCGCCACCCGTCCTCCCCCCGCCGGCAGAAGAACGAGCCCATCCAGGCCTCCCGTCCGAACCGCTTCTTTGTCTCCAAATAGCTGAAGCACAGCGCAGCAGTCCACGATGACACCGCAGTCCTCCTATACGCCGGAGCATGTTTCGAGTTTGACACGGTCAAGGGGTCCCCGTACTCCCTATGCACCCGATGCGCCAGATCCCTCAGCACAAGTGGGAAGTGCTCCGCGATCTGCGCGTGTAGCGAATCCCGTGCGTGCACAGGGACGTATTCTTCTGTGGCTACAGGCGCGTCTTGCTCGAGTTCGTCCACGTCCATCATGTCAGTGTCCGCGATCGCCAATTGCGGTGCTTCTGTCACGGGCCCCTCTGTCTGACCGAGGCGTCGACGCGTCTTCGATGGTCGATATCGCGGAAATGCCTCCCGGCCGTGGAACAGTTCTAGGTTAACCCCGTCCACAGGCAGCGCCTGGGCTAAGAGCCGACTTGACCAGGAACTGCGACTCGGAGGCAGGCAAACGTCGACGCCTGATTTATCAAAGGTGGTGCACCGTCAGCGCAGAGCCACCTTAGTGCACGAAGAGTGCGATCCGGATTCCGAGTGACGAACCTTCCTTATGACATTCCAAGTTGAGGTTTTTGTCCATCGTTACCAGGAGTGCACCGTGTCCCTTGGCCTTATCGGCGAAGAACAGGCAACAATCCCGGATGGCGAGGTCATTCTTCCGGACCTCGTCGGACTCGGTGCGCGCTCCGCCAGGGCTGCATGTCTCCTTGGCAGACTGGAGCTTGACCGTCTTCCGTTCTTTAACCTTCTTAAGAAGCCATGTGCTCGCCTGGCGCGCAAACCACTGCAACTCGGGACGGTTTTTGAGCCTGCGAGTCAAATTCCGAGAAGCATCGTCGGGTTAGCGTTTAGGGATGACGCAATTCACTGACGTACCCGTCCAGTTCTCCCAGGACGACGCTTGGTATGATGACCATGATTGGATACTGAGCCCTTTCAGTATCTTGACAGAATTGTTCGATTATGCCACAGTAATCGATGAGGACATTCGTGTCGATAACCACGTAAAGGAAAGATTGGTTGGATGGGAATGCATCCTAATAAACTCGTTAGCGCCCTGTCGAGTCGATGAACCCATTAAGGCGCACCTGCATCTCAACATCATTTGCTACATTGTATAGCTGCTCCACGGTACTGTCATACGGTTGTGCCGTAGTCCCAGACATAGAGCTGCATGTCGTATGATCAGAGGAAGAAATACTGGGAGAATCGCGAAGGTAATTGTCACTTGTTTGCACGTACAGATAACAGCTGGATAGCCCCCGATCGTCTTCAACTTTTGCCGTATAAGAAACCAGGGACCACTGTAATGCAAGGTCAGAAGGCGGTCGTTAAAGTCACTCACCTACACTATGACTTGATGAAGGATTGCAGGTTGAGCCAGGTGGTGGTCGAGGTTGGAAGGAACGACGGCGCCAAAAATCATCCTGCGTCGTCGTCATTGATAGCACGCGCGAAATCAGTCACATCTTATTCACTCGCATACACGGATCTCAAACAATGCTGTATTGGTATGGGCTTCTGATAATGTAGTACAATGCGCAGTGTACGAATCACAACCATAAAGAAACATAAAAACAATGCTCGCGAGCGGTCCATGTATGCTGAGAACTTGCTGTCTAGAAGTCGCGCCCCGGTCCAACCTGACATCCATGACACAACAAACCGATGCACCGCCGCAGACGTTACGTCGCGACTCGTTTTGCCTGCGGTACGTCGCCCTCGCGCTTGACAGTGACTGTGGGGTCATCTTCCGCTTTACGCTTCATGCCCGCGAGCCTAGAAGGCGTCGGTGTCTCTGACTTCCTCGGATCGCCATTCAACGTCGTCTGTACTTTCTCAGGAGTCCTCGACCGGCTACGACTCGGACGCTCGTTCCGCAAACGTACCGCCAGATTGGATTTCGACGCAGTGGCCTCCGCGTGGCATGTTGCATGGTAAATCTGGAGTGATGCCAGAATCAGCGTCAATCATGGAAGTGAGAAGGCGTAGATAAGCAACTTTACCCTGTCGTCCTTCTTCACGGCATTACGCCATACCCATTCCTCGTCGTCTTCCAGGAATTCTGACTTCAAAGGCTCCTTACAGATCGGACATGAAATAGCTTTCGCCTCATCGCCAGGGGGCACAACAACAAACATCGCCCGTAGCTCAGCCTCACGTTTTGCAGCTTCTTCTGCCGCGACAACCTTAGAACTAAGTGTCCGGCCATCAGCACGGCCCTTGCCCTTCACGTCGATGGAATTGCTGCTAATCCAATCCTGGGGAACAAGTCAGAAAAGAGCCCGAAATCGGACCAAACGAACGTACCTCTAAACTGACAAACCAGCTGCGGCTGTGACCTCGACCTACAGCTTGGGTCGCCTTGCGGTTCTGCCGGAAATGCATGTCAAGATGGTCCTCGAATTGTTTCTTGCCAACAGTGTTGTCGGAGAATCTTGAGCCGCACTGCTTGCATTGAGTAGGCAGCTGATCGTACAGCGTCTCCACAATTCGAGGGCGATGCCTGCGGAATCCGAATAGTTCAATACGTCGCACACCGAGGGCTGACAGCTTTGTAACGCACTTTGAAACTTCAGAGCTCGTCAGCTTGATCTTCACTGACATGACTGCCTTCCGATAGGCTTGACGCGCCTGATGTTCAGGGTCAGCAGGTTGCGAAGGCTCTTCAGGTTTGGAGCTTGCTCCAGCACCAGTAGGCGTGCCTGTCGTCGAAACGACTCCCGCTCGAACCAAGGCACTAAAGATACCACTGATGTCAGGGATTGGCGCGGATGGCGCCGGAATTGACGCAATGGGAGCTACAGGAGGGAGGAGACGAGTAAGGTCAACCGGCTCCTGCTGAGGTTGTTCAAAGACCATGGGATATGCAGGCTGAGATTGATAAGGAGGCTGAGGGGCAATGGGAGGGACAGAGGGAGGCTGAGAGTACGATTGGGCTGCGGGATAGGGAGGCGCTGCCGCCGGCGGTGGCGGCGAAGACGAAGGAGTCGTCAGGGCCCGTAGCTGTGTCAGGATCGCTTGAAGGTCACGCTGAGGAACACCGGCCTGTACCATACTCCGAAGCTGTTTGCACAACATTAGGGCATACTCGAAGATTAATGCGAGGACGAAACTGACCTGCTGAAGTATGCCAATGTGATGTTTAGTGAGTTCGTCATGAGGACTTGTCAGAAGCACGCGCTCCTTCTGACCCAAGACGAACTCGAGCTCGCTGAGGACTTGGGCTTGCGAGATGGACGCCCCTCCGTCACGGCCACCAGACTGTGGAAATGCCTTCAAGTCTGAAAAAGCAGGACGACAGGGAGAACTACGTACTGTGCTTTGGGTAGACTCGCCCCCCCAAATATGTCGCTCGATGGCAACTTGAGAGACGACACCGAAAAGTTCGCGTCCGTTGGGGGAACCGGTGCGCCATGTGAGGAGCATCTCTTCCATCTTGCTGCGTGTCTGCTGATCGACGACCTCGTAGGTGTCGAGGAAGAGGCGGACGACGATGGGAGTGAAATGACGCGCATAGGGATCGTAGACATTTTTGGAGATTGCGTCTAGAAGATAGAACGAAGGCAGTTTCATCCATGGCGGCACCTATCAAAACAGCGCCCGAAGAGGCAAGAGCATGAGTCAGCAATCCATAGTTCGACGGGACAAAAGCTCGTTGCGAAGACTCAAGAAAATCAGAGAAAAATGGTGCGAGGTGCGTTTGCAGCGCGACGAGGCAGATTCGGAGCAGGTGGCTGAGAAGCCATGTCAGGGCGACCAACCCATGAACCACAGCGGGGCGACCACCACTCACGAACGGCATCTCTTTGCTCAACTCCAACATCTAACTACGTTACATATGGTTTGTATCTACACCAACATAGACAACCAAGACAGCAGCTCGATGGGTT
Source organism: Ganoderma boninense (assembly GCA_002900995.3). Classification (NCBI taxonomy): domain Eukaryota; kingdom Fungi; phylum Basidiomycota; class Agaricomycetes; order Polyporales; family Polyporaceae; genus Ganoderma; species Ganoderma boninense. The sequence continues at coordinate 2,187,565 of CM035307.1, forward strand.
GACCCGTTGGGGACACGGAAGGAATCAAGCGTGGAGAAGCGAAAAAAGCGATGACTCACCCGTCTAAGATGCTGCTCGATGCACTGTACGACAACATCCGCATAGCGATTGTAATCCTGCGCGATCATAGAGAGCGTCTGGATAATGGGTCTGGAGTTCACCGTCAGATTAGCCAGTCGGGTGATATAATCCCGGCGGAACGTGTTGGCGTCGAGGTGGAAGACCGGCTGGGAGACTGGGGGTGGAGGGGCGTAATACGGGTTGGGTGGCACAGCAGTGGGCCCATAACCCTGGCCTTGGTAAGGCACTGTGTAGCTGGCCGACTGGGTGTACAGAGACATCGAGGATCGAAGGGAGAAAATCGAGTTGGCGAAGACGGTTCAACAGTGGGACGCTGCTGAGGGAGACCAATCAAAGAGCTCGTACGCGTGTCCCGAAAGCGGGGAACTAGAGGCTCTATTGATTGCTCAAACTGTCTCAAAGCTCGGGCAATGGGGACGGAGTGCACGAAGTGCACAAGGAGATGGTGGTCGACGATAGAGTGAAGAAGGGAAGGAAGCTCCGACCGCCGAGTTGTCTTCAGTGGATTCAAACTCCGCAACGCAGCTTCCTGCTTTGTCAGCCAACTGTCAGCCCCACGACATTGCCTTTGCAGACCCCGGCCCAGTCCCCACATTTCCCAATCCGGCCTACCAGCGCTCGTCCATCGAGTTTCGCCTCGCCCGCCAAATCCACACCAACCTCCTCAAGACTTCGCCTCTATAACGCTTCAAGGTGAGTACGCTACCTGTAACTCTTCCTCCATGCCGGGAATGGATGCACAGAGTGCTCCGTACGTTGGAATCGTCGCAAATTTGGGAGAAATATGATGGATTGCTTTGGTGTTGTCTGGATGGGATCCGACAGACACTAACGACTGTGTCATTTGTGGTAGATGCGGGACGTCCTCAAGACCGAAGAACTCGACATTCCTGAGGGAGTCACTGTCAACATCAAGTCCCGTCTCATCACTGTCACTGGTCCCCGCGGAACGTTGACGAAGAATGTCCGCCACATCGACATGGACATCCGGCTCCAGAAGGGCAAGACGAACAAGGTCGCGCTCGCAGTATGGCAGGGTGGCCGCAAGCACGTTGCGTGCCTACGGACGATCAAGTCTCTCATCGTCAATATGATCACTGGTGTCACTAAGGTGCGTCCTCAACGAATGTATGTAGTGGACTCCTTCCCATCGTCCGCGCGATACAGGGCTTCCAGTACAAGATGCGTGCCGTATACGCCCATTTCCCTATCAACTGTATCATCCAGGATGGTGGTCGTGCACTGGAGATCCGGAACTTCTTGGGGGAGAAGGTAAGCTTCTCAGATAGCTGTCAATCGTTTTCTCTAATATCGCAATCAGATCGTCCGGAATGTCGCCATGTTGGAGGGGGTCACCGTCTCCGAATCAAAAGCACAGAAGGATGAGCTCATCCTGGAGGGCACTGACGTTCAGAACGTGTCACAATCTGGTGAGTGAGAAATGTTTTGATGGATCGTGGTGAAACTGACTTAGATGGTATAGCCGCGTCGATTCAGGGTCTCTGCCGTGTACGGAACAAGGATATCCGTAAATTCCTGGACGGTATTTACGTGTCGGAGAAGGGTACGGTTGAGCAGGAGTGAGCGTATCGCGGCAGTTGGTGTCTATGTGGGATTATGTCGACTCAAAACCTTGCATGTTCTCTCCCTTGTCTCGAGCGCAATATGATGCATGCCGACATCTTTGTATTGTCAAGATGAGTAGTAAGAAACGCCCGTGATGCAGCAAAGTAAGAAGCTATTCTAGCCCTCCAATGAGAGTTATCTCATATCGTATTACTATCTATGGTATAAAGGGGATCTTAGTACCAACTGACTGCTTGTAATTGCGATAGTCGTCGCCGAAAAACTTGGTCAAGTACTGCTCCTCAGCTGAGATAATGTCAGCCTTGATGCCTGCATCATAACAACCCACCTACTTTTTATGCGGCTGTGGAAAAATCTCCATAGTACGACCAGGAAGAACGAAATGCTGACTGGGTTCTGAAGTACGAGTTGGGTACCTAGAGCCCAATAGAAGAATCCTGCATATGAAGGGTGCCGGAACCACCTGCACATACAGTTAAGGCACGCCGTTTATAGGCGAACGTATATTACTCACCGGTAGATGCCCCCAGTCACCAAAACGTGCCCATCGAGCTTTCGGTATGCCAACATATGAGAGAAATTTGACCCTGCGTAGATCATGGCCGTCGACCTCAATGCTTGTCCGATCAACACGAGCATTATGCCTGTTGAGGCGCAGTGTCATACAAAATACTAAGCGGACCGTGCAGGCAGCATACCAAGCAAAGAAACATAAGGCCATTGCTTGTATTCGGGCTTGAAGAATAGCGTGAGCAAGTACTCGGTGAGCGCGAGCACATGGGCTACATGATACATCGCGCCATTCTCCAGCAAGAACGCTGGAGACAAACGTTGAGACTCTGTCATTTCATATCTAGCCGAAACACTTACAGTCGACGCTGCATTTGTCTCGATTCCATCCTGCCGTCACGGCAAACTCGGCCCAATGGAACGCTGACCATACAGCAAGGAAGAAGCCAAGTTGATAAGTGGACCACCAGTATAGTTGGTAGCCATCCGTGAAAAACAGCAGGAGCCCGAAGGAGAATATCGAGCCTAGGAGGAATGAGATGAGGGACACGGAGAGCGGTGTGTTCGCGATGAGTCCACGAGGCCGATGTGCAGGGTCCACCGGGACGGTGTCCAGCGGGCCCGCCTTGGCCGCGGCGCGGCGACGAAGACGTCTCTCAAAGCCGTCGTCTTCTGTGTCGGAGGCGGGGGACATGGGGGGAAAGGAGAAAACGTTGAGGCATGGTGACCAACAATGGGGGTGAATGAACCAACGCCTGAGGCAGGCGGCTTCGAGGCGCCGGCGTTTCTTTTGTCTTGAAGCTCGAGCTCTCACTGGCCCTTTCCGTGCCGGCCTCTCTTCCCGTCCTCTTCCCCAGGCCGTCGTCTTGCTCTTCTCATCTCTGTGCGCTGCACTGCTGCTGGCTTGCATAGATAACCAGGGGCGCGCGAAGGACACAGGCTCGTCCTCCATCCGACCGCAGGCTGGTCATGGTCACTCGCCTAGCGTTGGCACTCAGACATCGTGGCCTTCAAGCATGGATCCCCCGAAGGAATGACTTGCGGCTATACGTCACCCAGGCCAACCATGACCCATCAAAACTGCGGAACATGGCTCTCGTAGCCCACATCGGTGCGTCATGGATGCCTTTTCGTCTACCCTGGAGACTGAAGCTGGCTGGCAGACTCCGGCAAAACAACGCTCACGGAGTCTATTCTGCTACAGTCCCAATACCTGTCCTCGGCGGGCTCTGTCGACACTGGAAGTACCACTACAGATTTCTTACCTGCCGAACGCGAGCGAGGAATTACCATCCAATCTGCGAGCATTCCCGTACGGTGGAAGGACTGGACGTTTAATCTTATCGACACTCCCGGGCACGCCGACTTTGGGATGGAGGTTGAGAGTGCAAGTCGCGTGGTCGACGGCGCAGTTGTTCTCATTGATGCAGTGGAGGGTGTGGAAGCACAGACGAAGGGTGTTTGGCGACAACTGGACAGGTGAGCAAACGCGTTCAGGTGAGACATGCCCAGGTGATCCGTAAAGCGTTGTTCATTATTTCACAGATACGATGTCAAGTCTAGGATACTGTTTCTCAACAAACTGGACCGAGCTGGGGCATCATTCCGGACATCTATGCTCTCTGTGCTCGCCAACCGCCTTCATCCGAGGCCCATGGCCTTAGCGTTGCCCATCGCCTCGTTCAATCCTCAAGACTATACACGAGCCGAGCCCGGTGTTCAAGGCTTGGTAGACTTGGTAAAGTGGGAGGTCTGGAAGTACGCTCCCAATGGCGCGTCATCTGTCCATCCTTTACCGCGAACTGTGGAGGCCCTCGAACGCTCTGAGCTTTTCCCTCAGTCGCATCCTCTCGTACCACATCTCCTTCCCGCACGGGTCGCCATGCTAGATAACCTCGCGCAAGTCTCCGACGAACTCTTTGAGACTCTACTGAGCTTGCCGGAAGACCCGTCGTCATATCTTTCCGTCCAGGCTTCTGACATCCTTCCCCATTTACGTGCCGCGACCCTGCGCAATGACGTCTTGCCTGTCTTTTGCGGTTCCGCCTTCAAGCATATCGGTACTGAGCTCCTAATGAACTACGTTGGGGAACTACTTCCAAGCCCCGTGGACGTTGAACCTAATCCCAAGGCACTCGCCGCCAACGCTCCCTTGCGAGCGCTTGCTTGGAAAGTTGGTTGGGATAAGCGCAAGGGATGGATGACCTTTGTCCGCGTGTATTCCGGTATGTCATCGCGGTCGTCAGGACATTCGAACGGACGCTAATCACTGTTACAGGAACGTTGAAGAGCCAGAGCTCGGTCCTGAATGCGTCTCAGAATCAGAGGGAGAAAGTTTCAAAGCTGATGCTCCTCTACGCTGCCGAGGCAGAGGAAGTCGACTCGCTGCTTCCGGGATCTGTCGGCGCCGTCCTTGGCCTCAAGTACACTCGTACCGGCGATACCGTCGTCGCTGTCGCAGGCGGCTCGAACGCGACGTCTCTTCGTGACATCATCCCACCCCCCGCTATGATGTCCGTTTCGGTCATCCCCCACTCGCATGCAGATCTGGAGCCTGTCGAGAGCGCACTAAGTGCTCTGGCCCGGACTGATCCCTCCGTTCGGTTCGAGACTCAAGAAGGGCAACTGCTTGTCCACGGTCTTGGTGCGCTCCACCTCGAAATTGTAGAGTCCCGCCTTCGGGATGAGTGGAAAGTCAACTTCGAGTTCGGCAAACGGCGCGTTAGCTTTCGGGAATGTCTAGGCTCTGGCGACGTGTCAGGTGTCAGCAATAAATGGTCGACAGATCTCGGCGGACATCCCACTCAGGTGAAAGTAGAACTATCCGTTCGGTCATTAGAGGAGGACGAGGAGGGTGACCCGCTCTGGGACGGCAACGTTGTTCTGTCACCCAAAGGAAAGCCTATGCCGCCTGGCGAGTTGCATTCCGATGCGAATGATCCCTTAGCGCAAATCGCCAAAGGCCTTTCTAGTACACTCTCCAGCTCACCAAATACTACCCTGGCTGTCTCGCGGCTCCGCATCCAGATTCGAGACATCGATGTCCCCAAGGAGGTACATCCCTCTATCCTGGCAGGGGCTAGCGCTGCCATTCTACGCAACATCATTCGTGCAGCTGGGCAGGGCGACCTCATGGAGCCTTACATCCGTCTAAAGATCATTGTCCACGAAGGCTCCGTCGGGCGTGTCGTTGAGGATCTCGGAGAGCACGGCGGAGAAGTGCTGGATCTGGATGCAGCTGCAGCAGAGGAGGCGGAGCCTTTTGAGGACGACGCAACCTACATTCCACCTCAGTGGCTCTCTCCCTCTACAGGCAAAGCTGCGAAGAGTACCTCCGCGAAGATGAGAAGGACCATCCTGGCTATCGCGCCGTTGAGCCAGATGCTCGACTATTCTACTCGTCTTCGTGCACTATCCGGTGGCCATGGTTTATTCCAGATGGCAAACGACGGTTTCAGGAGGGTTTCGTCGCAGCGGACGATAGAAATTCTCAAAGAGATGGGCCGCATGTAGAGGGCATCGTGCAGACGACCGCGGACATCGCTTGTACCACACACCTAGTATCTACCTATTAATCATAATTCCCTCATCTCATCTGCGTCGCCGAAGAACACCGCACCCTCAATCTCGTCATCATCCTCCGCGATCCCTGGGGGGTGATCACCGACCGACCGCAAGATCTGGCTAAAAAGGACCATCCCACCGTCCTCGTCATCGCTTCCATACGCAGTCTCGGAGAACAGAGGTACGGGAGGCAATATCCGCATGGCAGACGGTGCGGGTGTGGCTTCTCTGTCAAGGTCGGGGAGGAAGAGTGGCGTGCGTTCTCGCTGAGCAGCGCCACTGCTGGGCACGAAGTCGGGCGGGGCCATGCTAGGGGCTCTGCCTCTGCCAGGTGCAACGAGAGCTGTTGGAGCGAGCGAAGGAGCGCGTGTGCCTGAACGAAGAGGCGGATATGGCTCGACGATGACGCAGAGGCAGCGCCCGTGGATGTTGAAGCCATGATAGTGAAGCCTGAGAATTGGCTTGGGTCGAGTCTCCTCGTCATCGTCCACCAATTCCACGTCCGTAGTTGAGGGACCAGCCTGTGCCGACGCTCCCTCCGGGTCGTCGACATCCAACGAAGCTTCTTCGGGACGCTGCATAGACAGCGATGGCTCCATCTCCTCGCGTTTAGGCACCACAGACGCGTTCCGAGCGGGTTGCTCGACGACCATAGGGTCGTAATCATCGTCATCTCCGATAGTCACAGGAGGTTCCCCTTCGGTTGGCGCAGCGTCAGTCCCAGGCATCTCGCCATCGTCGTCCATCCCGTCCCAATATCCACCCGCAACAGCCTTCCGCGCCCTCTTGGATCGTCGCCTAGTCGTGGCTGGCTCAGTTGTGTCTTCCGCCTGACCATCGTCATTACTTGAGATTGACATCGCCTCTTCTTCGTCATTGGCCGCCCTAGCTTTGCCCTTACCGCGAGGTCGAGGCTTCGGCTTGCGCTTTTTAGTTGTCTTTTGCGCGTCGTGATTAGTTTTCTTCGACCGACTGTTACCTTTGACCGGCGCCTGTTCGCCTCCTTGGACAGCAGGTGGTGGAGGGCGTGGGGGTGCGGCGGTGAACAACCTGGTCTATTACAACAGGATATAGCATCCTCAGTCCTGTCGTCATGTATCTCAGGCAAAGGCAGACAGCCTACCTTGACAAGAACTGCATGTGGCTCCGTTCCACGTAGGAAGTATCCAAACTGGTAAGTATCTGCCAGTGAAATGGTTCAGCATTTGTACCAATAGCACTAGACCGATGGAAGTAGGCTTTACCTCCTCGATGCACGTCCAATGTACCTCGTTTGGCATTCGCGGATCCACCAGGTCCGAGCTGCGCCTCAGCTTCAGCATTGAGCTTCGGAATGACTCTGCAAACAATATGCTTAGCGCACAAGGGGCATAAACGCTTCGAGAGGGATGCCCACAGAGGACGCAGATCGGCGAGGACGTGTTGCAGGACACGCTCCGACATCCAATCCACATGTCGCTCATCAAGGTAGAGCTACAAATATCATTTAGGACTCGACTCGCAAACACTGGACAAGCTTTGTGTACCAACTTACATATAGGGGCAGTACTGTTGTTGCAGATATTCGGAGGTAGTACGAGTTGCGGGTGGAGAACCGCATCGAATTGCTGGTTTTCGAAGGACGCAGCTAGACAGAAGCTAGACTTGGGACGCAACCCCGATCAAATGAACGTCTGGTCGACAAACGAATGTCTAATCGACAACGTTCAGGAGCGTCTTGATGATGCGCTCGCCCGACTCTTGAGCTTGAGTCTCCAAAGAGACGTGGACGGTGGCTCAGTCGCTTTGCATCGGAGATTGCGGCAGTGCCGCAGTGCGGTCCTTCCTTTCCCTCGTACCACCATCATCCTTTTAGGCGCCCAAGCCCTCGGTGCCTCCGTCGCCTTCCCCTCCCCCATTCCACCAACGAGGATAGCCCGTCCGAACCCAACTCGACTTCACCGTCGAACCCACACACTCACAGAGGCCCCTTCCTCCATCATGGCGCCGATCATGGTCCATACCTTCATCCCCTCCAACCTTTTCAACACGTGCCAGTTCTGTGCACGGGGAAAAGGCTCCCCATACCACAAACCCCCGCAACCAGCTCCGTTCTGCTCCCCGGAACCACTGTTTCATACCTTCACCCCATCCAGCCGCCCCCACCTGTGCCTGCATTGTGCACGGGAGAAAGGCACACCATACCACATCAACCTTGCGCCAGGCGATGACCGTCAATGGTTCCCTGACCACCTATCTGACACCAGCAATCTCTCGTCTGAAGCCGACGGCGACGACGGAGACGCTCCACCAGCCCAGCTCCTCGCCGAGTTCGAGGAGACCACCCGCATAATTGATGACCTGCGTGAGTTCGCTGACCAGGCCTTCAAGACTCATGCCGACCCCGCCTTCACACATCCACTGAGGTATGCGATGCACCTCATGAAGATCGGATTCACCTCCCTCTCCACCCCACCACCACCTCCTCCTCCACTCTCGTCCTCCTCTTGCAGTGCATGTGCGCTCAAGGATGAGATGATTTCCTACCTTGATGAACGTCTTCCAACACCCCGTTCCTTTTCGTGCGTTGCTACACAGACTGCACCCCCACCACCCCCTATGCCAGCCCGCGTCCATATGGATGCGGCCTCGCAGACGTCTCGCCCTCAACGTGCCAACTGTGGCGCCCAAGCCACACCTGTACCATCACCTACTCCTCCAGCCCGTGTTCTCGCTGACATGGGTTCACAAACGCCACCTCCGGCCCTGCCCCCTCCCCGCCCGACCCGAGCGCCCCAGCGCTCACAGTCACCGACCCCACGCTCCCCATCTACATGCAAGGACTTCGAGAAGGTCCTTGCGCGCCTCACCTCACTCCGCGAGGAGATCTCACCACCTCCTTCACCACCACCCACACCCCGTGCCGCATCTCCCATGCCGCCCGCCCGCACCCATTTCTACCTCACTATCGCCGTCCCACACGGCCTCGACTCCCTCACTATCGACCTTGTCGACCGACCCCCGGCCAGTATTTATACAGGGAGTTTCATGCCTGCCCCGCCACCGCCAATTGCAAGAGCCCATCGCGGGCAGTCGCGGGGTCGTCCTTTGGCGAGCCCGGTATGGGGCAGTCACTCCTTCTGAGGACTCACTTCTCCACCATCAGGGTGTGCCCTCTTCGTGAGGGCACCAAGGGACCTCCTTTGTCGTCTCGGTTTCCTTTCCAATCGGACATTTCGGTTTGCGTGCCCTGCTCGACACCGTGAGTGCAGCGGGGGATGCCCCCACACGCTGGCTTTGCCGTGGGCCCCGGGCTATTGAGCCGTCAATCGAATCGGGGATAGCAGTCGGTTTCATCAGGCACGCGTAGATACCTAGCTATATCCGTTGTCTTCTGATGATTTGTGACGTGACAATAATAATAATAATAATAATAGCAGTGCCGCAGTGGCGCCCAATGTTCAGGGCTTCCTGCACACCAACGGTACAAAGCCGTCCGTGCAATCGTTCATGACACTCGACGACGCGGTAGATTAAATTATGCTAGTAAATATTGTGTGACATACATATGACCAATCAAGTAACACAAGCTATTGAGTTTTATTCGAAGCCAAAGTCCTTTTCGTTACAGACCTCATTTTCCCCGACAGAGCAAACATAGCGACTGCACTGATCGCATATGTCCAAGACGGTCCAAAGGTCCAATATGACGCACAGGCTGCCGGTGCTTTCAGCCTCAATTATCCACAAGAACGCAGAGAGAAAGGCGCACCAAGAAGTGGGCCGATTGCGCGGCCAAGCTGCCCAGAGGAGCGGAACTTGCCCAAGGCTTTACCCTTGGCGAGCTCCGGGTGCTCCTCAGCCGTCTTGCCTGTGTCAGGATCGACGGCAATGTCATCGGTTTGCAATGACGCCCACGCTGTTAAAGCGTTCACAACTGTCGCCGAGGTCATAGCCATGCAGACGGCGGCAGCTTGCAGAAGTCGGACAGCAATGGAAGGGTTGCTATCCACCAGGTGAGGCAGGATAGTCAGGAAGACCAGTCCCAAGGCGCAGCTGCTGACTCCGCGTCCAGCCATCTTTCCTTCTCCGACCTTGGACATCGCACGTCGAACGTATCCACCTTGCAAGAGAGCGCTGACGATTCCGATAGATCCAATTAGTGCTCCGTTTTGCTTGTTGTTCCAGTCGAACACTGGGTGTTCTGTGAGCAGGACCATGCATCGAAATGTAGTATTCAAGCACTCACAATCGAACGTCAAGAATGTCAAGGTGAATTCGACACCAGAAAATACCCCAAGGAATAGGAAATGTAATCGTTGCAGAGACTTTAGCATCATCAAGCGCTCTGTGACTGTTCCTTGCCGCGATGTTTGGGTGGTACCGTTGGCTTTGCCGTTGGCGGTCGCCTTTGACGAGCCAATTGCGGAAGCTTTCTGCGCAGCCTTGCCACGAGTTTCAGGGAGAGCGAAAAAGAGGAATATAGTTTCCAGGGAGAGAAGGCCGAGAGTCAACGCGGCCGGTCCTGCGTAGACGTTCAATTCGACGCCAGAGGCGGTGAACGATGGAGGCAGCGGTCGGGACGCGAAGTATGCTCCAATGGGGGGACCGATGCAGAAGCAGATCGCGAAAGCGATGCCAACATGGGCAAGGGCCTTCGCACGGGTTTCAGGCGTAGTAACATCCGACAAGATGGCGCTACCAACCACAGTGAGATTACACCTATGCGAAAGATGAGGCTGACTCACATGGCCAGCTGGACATTCCCTTCGCTGAGACCTCCAATAATGCGCGACAGCATGTATGACGCAAAGGATGTGGATTGTAGCCACCTGTCCTCAAAGTAAGTAACAGCGAGATGATGGCAGTTAAGGACTTACACCAATGCTGACAACAGGTTTCCAATCATTGTAATGAGAAGGACACGCTTTCGTCCATGTTTGTCGCTCAGAGAGCCAATGTGGGGGGATATGAACCTGGGAAATCATACAATTACTCCTCGAGTAATGGCAGAGATTGTCAAGATGCAGACCATTGCAAGGCGCTGTACAGGCGGAGACCTTTTTGAGCACACGCAGTTCAAAGCGAGAGAACGAGACTCACGAGAAAACAGAACCCATCAATCCACCCAACAGCACAATATCCCATCTCTGAGGATTTGATGTTGGTTGATACAGCAGGCCACGAGCTCCCGAGACGACGGAGAGTGTTCGGGATAGGAAGCCATTAGGATCCGAAGCTTCGCGCTATATAGCTTTGGGTGAACAGCCGGACGCAGATCCGAACGGAATGGCGAACCTTTGCGTACCACTCAATGATACGAGGAAAGAGCGGAAGCGGAATGGTAAACGCTACAGCAGCTGGGTCAGTGTTCGGAGTACGCGGCGCAGCATGGAGTCTAAGAGACTGGACATACCAAAGAGGTCCAACACCAGGGACAAGAAAACGACGCGCTCGACTTTTCCCATTCTCCGGAATGTTATGGCGACGGGAGTAGGGGGGTGAAAGTGGCAGCGTGGAGGGTCGGGATGGACGAGGAGTGGGACGCCGGGTATATGTAGGAACGCGCTACTAACCGCCTGCGATCCTCGGCCCCGGAAGCCAGGTACGGTGAAGCTGAGAGTGATTCAAGGAACAGCTGCCGGCAGGTCTGTGAACAACGCAAGAGGGTTTACGTCGAGAAAACGTCGGAAATGTGAGAGAGCTGGCCAGCGCATCTTGTGCGAGGAGGTCTGGAATGGCTCCGTGCGAGCGCACAGCTGCTCTCCCGGCCGTGGCGGGAACGACACGCCTCGCCCGGCCCGAGCCGGCAGCCACACACATTTCGCAGCTCTTCTTCTTTGCGCGGACTGTCGGGCTCACACAGATCGCTCCTGCTCTCACGACGGCAATAGATCTGTCCGCAGCGCGTGGGGAGGCTATGAACTACGTGCACAGAGACACAGTCTGCCAGGTTGCTGCAACGTCGCTCCACGTATGTCCGGTCCCACGCTCCAGTACCCGGGACAACTCTACTCTATTTCTTCCACTTCCGCCCCCTCCTCGGCCGTGCGATATTTTTGGTCTTCAGATGCTTGCGTGAGAGAGGTCTGGTAGTGGGAACTCGTTTCTGTCTTTGTTACTTCCCGCAGGGCCATTGTAGCGTAGGCTGCAGTGCCCAGCTGGAGGTGGATCTGGAGGGCCAGAAACTTGCCATCTGCGTCCGACTTTGGTGGAGGCAGTTCTAGAAGCTTATCTTCGTCCGACTGTGCAAGGGGCACGTCGGGATCCGTGTACTTCATGACGGCCCATGACAGCTCCTTCGGTAGGTGAAGAATACTCCGGTACGAGCCACCAAGAGTATAGTCCCTGTAAGAAGAGATCAGGTCGTGCGTGCCAAAACCGTCTGGTCTCCTACCTTTGCTTTCGGACGAAGTTATCGGGGTCGAGTCCATCTGCCTTGAGAAACTCTCTGTAACGTTCACCGAGAACACCGCCAGGGAAGTCCACGTCTTTGCCAGGTAATGGCATAATCACGTCGAAAATCGTGTACTTGTCCAGGTCCGTCCTGGGTAAGTGTCTTCACTTTGGGACGTTCCCAAGCCTTTCTCGATCGCTTTTTAGACCTGTTCGAGGTCGACTTACCTCCTACGTAAATGACAAGGTTAGAGTCCGCCGCGCGACAATGCTTCACACACAGACCATTTTCCTCGTTGTCCACCTTTTCCTCCGATGCATCATCGCCTCCTGAATCCGCAAGGGCGGCTTCTGCATCTTGGTCCCCAGCTCCCATATTGGAAGAAGAAGTCTCGTCGAAGACAAGATCCCCGACAACGGGCTTATCGGCGCCGTAGGTTCGTATACGCTCAGATACGATCGCGTTCCAGACGTAGGACTGGTACGCGTGGATGTACATGAGCCTAAGGTTGCGGGGTATCTGCACCGTCAAGTAAATGTCAATAATCCGACACCACCGCTCGACAAAGGTGTTTACCGTAGATAGTGCTCCCATTGCATTGCGGGTGTCGCCCTTCTGTTTCCTGTAACTTTCAAGGATACACCTCTCAGCAACTACACGCCGCGGCATGAGCTCCAGGGCCTTTTCCAAATCCTTGTCCACTAGCCATGCATCTCGCGCTGCGACGACGTCTGGGTGCTCGCCTGGCCGGTTCCGAAGGATGAGGCTAACAGCCCTGTGCCAATCGCCCTTTAACAGGGCAAGCCCGATCGTGTGCGTGGGGATGCAAGCTGTCCCGAAGCGCTGCATACCTATCCACTGAAAGCGTTAACCTCTGCTGTCTAGACGATGTAGAGCTCGAACTCACCGTAGTAGTTGATAAAGCCTTTGGTCTTGATAATGTTCATGGCACGATCCAAGGTCTCCATCGAATCCGCACGCACATTCCTATCTCCGTAATAAGCTTAATGCGAGAAGAAACATACGAATCAAACTCACCTAAGGGTGATGACGAACGCGTTGCCCTTGAGCATTCCCAACTCCAAACTCGCTCGCCGGTAGTTGAAGTCGGTGACCCTCACTCCGCGTTCACCTCGTTGTGTCAAGGCCTCTTCCATAGTACGACGACCGTTGAGGCCGTTCGCCATCTTCCATACATCCTCAACTGTCTTGTTGCCACGTCGTAGTGATACACGCTGCACGGTGACGCCTCTTTTGTCCTTGGTTCCCGCGACGGAAAGGTCCTTCACATTACAGTGGAGCGTGCGCGATAGGTGTGCAAGGGCATCTTGAGTGTCGCGGTTCGTTTTCTGCAGTGTGAAATGGATGTACGACGGGTAGTTGCCTCTTTCTCCTCGTCCACCTGTGATGTTGTGAATTCAAGCATCCCTCGTTGAACTCAAACCTTGACAACGTACCACCCTCTATCTTCCCGCCACGACCGCCGCCACGGCCTCGTCCACCTCCTCCTCCACGCTTGGACCATTTGATAACAATGCGCGAACCCTCATCTGAAGGCGGCGCAGTGGTATCGGTCTCGGTATCCAGTCTACCACCAAACAAAGTCTCGTATGATTTGGTGGAGACCCGTTCGAGTCCCTTGGAGGCAATCGGCTAATATAGTCCTTCGGAGATCAGAGGAGATTCAGGATGAATAGCATTTGACGCGGATTTACGGACATCAGAGAGCACTTTTCGGTGGTCTTCCTTCGCACCGGGCCTGCCGCTTCTCCCGCCTCCCCTCCCTCCTCTTCCGCCTCGACCACCTCTACCACGGTCCCTGCCCCGTTTTCCTCTCCCCTTCGATCCAGGTTTCTTCGGATGCGCTTTCCGGGATTTGGGCCATCTCCGGGACGTCTCCGCTCCCTCCAGCGACTTTCGCCTGCCTCCCAGCCCAACCGCTGTCACTCACGAATGGCGGCTCTGGACCCTCGAGATAGAGGTCCTTGACCTGACTGATAACTCCTTCCGACAGGTAGGACTTGAGTGACTCCGTGAAGCGTTCAGGCCACGGTTCATCGTCTTGTAGAGTCGCCTCTTCGACTTTTGGCTTCTCCGATTCAAGAGGCTGCGCGGGATCCAGTGGAGGGTCAGCAACAACGACCTCAGGGGTTTGTTCCGGGGCAGTCGCTGATGCTTCGGGATCGTTGCTCTCGTCGGCATCTTTCTCAATAGGTTCGCAAGAAGCGGAAGGTTCTGCAGGCGCCGCATCCGATCCCTTCTTGGATGAAGAGGGCATAGCGAGCGTCTTCAAGTGGATTACTTGGCTGTCCTGGTCTACCTCGAATACCAAGAAGTCTGTAAACCTTTGAAGACATATTCAACATACACGCAAGCATGTGTAAGATTATAACATTGACGCGCACCTCTGCTTAATGATGCCCTCGATTTTTGGTACGTCGAACCCAATGTACTCAGATATACCGACGTCCGTCTCCATTATTTGCTGCATGGAAGCCATCTGGACCGTATGCCGGTTGCTTCGTGTTGAGTAGCGCGTGACTCCCTGGAAGCAGGGTCTCTGGCTCGTCTTCCTTCACGTCGACGTCCATGCTCTCTTGCTCTTCGAGGTCCGCGATGTTGACAACGGCGACGACACTGTCTGTGCTCACAGGCATGTCTCCGTCTGCGCCGTCGACTTTGGCCCGCTTGGCACAAGGCTCGTCCGTTGTATCCAGCTCGCGAGAGCGTGTTTTAGGGGAAGAGAGACATGCCAGGACAGGAGAGTAAGTAGAGTGAGGGAGGACGAGAGCCAAGACCAAGTTGAAGGTGCGAGTGCCGAGGCAAAACTGGAGAGATTAGATTGCGACCGACAGATCTGCGTAAACCGCTGTTATCTAATCTCAACAGTCGTGGGCATCAAACTTGCCTCAAACTCAACACCAATTCACCCAATCCCCACGAACGAATGGCATCGGTGGCGAAGGAGACATACGCCCAAAGAGCGGCCAAGCACCCGAATCCAGCAGCAAAAGCCCTCCTCGAGACCATCGAGCGCAAGCGCACAAACTTGTCTGTTAGCGTCGATGTAACCAAGCAGGAGGACTTCTTCCGAATCATCGACACCGTCGGTCCATATATTTGCCTTGTAAAGGTGTGTGTAGGTCGTCTAAATACCCGTGATCCCGTCGAATTAATAATTTGAAGACCCACGTAGACATTATCGAGGACTTCGAGCCATCCGTGATCGAGCGCCTCGAAGCACTCAGCCGAAAACATGACTTCCTCATCTTTGAAGACAGGAAATTTGCGGACATCGGTAGGACATATCTCTGTTCTGTGTTTACCAAATGAGGTCCTGATGAGGGTGTAGGGAACACTGTTGCACTTCAATACTCCGCAGGGGTACACAAGATCGCGAGTTGGTCGCATATCACGAACGCACACCCCGTCCCCGGCCCGTCCATCGTCTACGGCCTCAAATCCGTTGGTCTCCCTCTTGGCAGAGGCCTTCTGCTCCTGGCGGAGATGAGTACCAAGGGAAGCCTAGCCACGGGCTCCTACACGGAGGAAGCAGTCCGTATGGCTCGTGCCAACCGCGAGTTCGTGATTGGCTTCATCGCTCAACAACGCATGGACGGCGTCGGTCTACGAGAAGGAGAGTCATTGCCTGATGAAGACTTCCTTATCCTCACTCCAGGAGTTGGAATGGACACGAAAGGAGACAGTATGGGACAGCAATACCGGACACCCAGGGAGGTGATTATGGAATCTGGTTGCGACGTCATCATCGTTCGGGCGGGGTGTTTACGGAAAAGATAACGGTGCAAATGCGGAGGCTGTTCGCGCACAGGCGGAGAGGTACCGCTCCGAGGGTTGGAAGGCATACCAGGAGAGAGTTGGCATCCATGACTAAGGCTAGCATTGTGCAGGATGGGTATAGCAGTACAGATCGTATGTAAACAAAAATCCTACCGCTACAGACGTAAATTATAGTAAAACATGGCAATGCATATCGTTATATCATGCAGTGGTTCCCTCCTTTTCCGCTTTCCTTCTATCTTCCTCCTCTTTGGCTTCCCGCTCTTCAGCCTCGACCACTTCGACATCTAGCGGGAAGGTCAAGATTGCAGCGATTCCAGTCAGTTGGTTCAACTCTGCATACGATCGGGAGGCGTCAGCAGTGCGGTAAGTTGAGGGACGCAAAGCTCTCTTACGCTGGCCAGACTCGTGCATACTGGAAAAGATCAAAACCTCTCCACCCTTCTGTTGTACCTCTTCCACTATGCTCACAAATTTCTTGCGCACCGCAGGATCACTTGACCTAGGGTCACGATGAACACAAAGGTCATGGAAGATACGTAGCTGGACTAACCTGAACAGCTCGTCTGAGATCATAAGAGTGCCGATCGCCCCTCGATCCGAAGCGAGGGCGACGTGGTCGGGACCATACCAAGCCCGCATCTCATCTGAGGCAAGCATCTTGAAGAACCTGCACAAAGTCAAAGTTAGAACTCCACGAGCCGTATATTCATCTATGAAACGCACTTGTCAAGCATGATGCCTTCTCGTGCGAATTTGGTTTCTTTCATCTGACTCGCGATCTTTTTCACGAATTAGCAACATGTACAACTCGATAACACGCGAACTCACTTCAGGGCTTTTCAACGCCTCTACGAGACTGTGTACGTGAGGACTGTTGACATGCACCTTGATAAATTTGTTTCGTGCCGTCAGGAGCGCCTTATTTGATGTTCGACTAGCTTCGGCCATAATGAAATCGAAAACAGAGTCTCTTGTCCATCCAGGTGAAGCAATGACGATTGCTCGAAGGGCGGGGGAGGAATACGGAACGTGTCGGAGAAATGAGGCATATAGGCTTTGATAATAACGGGAAAATCCCTGGCGCAAGGAGTACGTCAATGACTGCAGAATGTGAGATGCAATAAAAACCACACCTTCTCATGTGCTGAGGATTGTGTGGAGATTTTGCGGGGTATTGGCACTTCAAGGCGTTGCAACACGACAGTCATGTGCTCGGACAGTAGACAGAAGATCGCAGTGCCTATCACCACAATTGCTGAGCAAGGCGCGTGGAGATGTAGGTAAAATGATAACATACCTTCGCCGCACACAATGGCGGCAACCTCCGCCCCTCGGACCTGGAACGCAACTCTCTTCCACGCGTCCAAGCGCAACGCTATCCCAACCGCCCTCATCCTTCTCTATCCGCACGTCTTTGTTGACCTCGATATCCAACGTATGGAATGCACCCAGCTTCACATGCTGGTTCTCCTCCGCCACACGGCCCGAGACCTCGACCATCGCGGATGCTGTCGGGGCGGCATTTGGTGCTCCGCTCGTTGTGCCAGACTCAGCGCCGGGAGCGGCGGAAGGGGCCCAGGTGACGCGAGTGACGGCGAGAGTGAGATGCAGACGAATGCGCTTCGAGTCGACAGAGCCAGTGGTGGAGACGTTCTGCACGCGCCGGATGCCGGCCGCGCGAACCCGATCGCCCTGCAATGGTGTTAGCGTTCTTGTGAAGATTCGCTCACGGTGGCAAACATGAGATAGACATACTGCCTGGATAAGGTTGTATAGATGCCACATGTCTTCATCGTCCTCGGGTCGGACGGTGATGCGACCCTAGGTGAATGTGTTGATTAGCTTCATGACAATGGCGGAGCAAATCCCAGCAGTGCGACGGACCGAGCCATCCTTCTCAATTCGCTTGCCAATCAACTTCATTATGAGAGAGGGCAGAAAGCTAGTTGCAAAGCACTGCGATCGATAGGGTAGTGCAGTGATGCAAGTTGCGGCTGAGCTTCGAAGAGACTCGCAACTGGATTCTTAAGTCTGACCTGGCCGCCCGTTATATACCTCGCGAGACCCTCCTTCCTAATCCAGACATCCCCTCAGATCGAGACTAGCGCCCATCGGACCGATGAAAGCATTCTACTTGCTACTGACAGCGACAACCCTGCCTTGCATACCCCTTCCTACTCTCGTCCGCTCCACTCACAGGTCCTCCTGGCCATCTCCAAGCATATCGCGCAAGGAAATGTCGGAACAAGATGCGAAAATCGCCTCCCTAGTCGCACGCTTGAACGAGCCCAGCACGAGCTCGCGGACACCCCCGACAGAGATCGACGACGACGACATCTTCGCCGAGCTCGAGGCGGAGATCGAGAACGATTCTAGTGCGGCCTTCCGCGAGCATGGCATGGACCAGCTCAAACGAGAGTAAGGTGCCCTCACTCTCTACCAGCAACCGGCCAGCCCGCGGTCCTGAGCTCGCTTACGCCCCGTGCGCAGAATGGAACACCTGCAAAAGATGAAGAGCGACGGGCATGGACAGTACAGAGAAGTGGCGGATGAGAAGGAGGTCATCCGGCTAAGTGCGTGAGTGAGCCCAATGCCTGCACCCACCCGCGCGGGAGGGAGCAGTAGAGCTCAAGCCGCCGTTCTGCCCTCCGTCCAGGAACGAGCCCCGCTGCGTAATCCACTTCTTCCACCACAAATTCAAGAGGTGCGAAATCATGGACAAACATCTCCAGAAGCTTGCGCCCAAGTACTTTGGCACGCTCTTCATCCGTGTTTTCGTCGAGAACGTGCCGTGGCTGGTCGAGCGGTTAGGGATAAAGGTCCTCCCATGCGTTCTGACCTTCATCGGCGGGACGTCCAAAGACAGGTGTGTCCTTGTGTTCCTGCCCACTTGTTCGTCGCATTAATCATCCCTTTTCGCTCTTACAGGATCATCGGTTTCGAGGACCTGGGCAACTCGGACGAGTTCGAGACGGCCACGTTGGAATGGAAACTCGTAAATAACGGTAAGCCTATTTATCCGAGAGGTTCATCATCTCTCAAACTTAAACTCGCCCTAGGTGTCGTCCAGAAGGATGAATCATTTGGCCCGACTGTTACATACGGTGCCAGACCAGCTGTGCGGCAGCATATCCGAGGAAGACAGACTCGGGACGACGATTCTGATTTCGACCTGGACGACTGATTCTCCTCCCGCTGCCTTTGCCCCAGGATTTGCTATCATCTTGCTGCCTTGACGCGATCATATACTATCCTCATCTAATCAAGATGTCATTCCTCGAGTCCACTGCCCGAGCCTCAACCCCACTCGAATAGTTCTATCAGGTCACAAAGACCTTAGACCTCTCCAATATTCTTGTATCGATGAATCGCCCGTTTCCTCGCCTCATCATGATTAACCAAAGGTCGCGGATAACCAAGCTTGTCCGCCAAACCAGGTGGTGGCTTGTGTACCTCTGTGGGTGGCCGCAGTGGCGTCAGGAACAGCCTAACGCGAAGGGTGGCTTGTGCGTACCTGCTCCTTTAACCTTTGCCAATTCGGGTACAAAGGTGCGGATGTACTCGCCGCCGGCATCACACTGGTAAAAAAAATTCTGTGAAGGGCGTCCGAACTGAGAGAGAGAACAGTTCGCACCTTCTGGCTCTGCGTATACGGGTTGAAGATCCTGAAATACGGCGCGGGGTCCACTCCTGTGCTTGCGCTCCACTGCCATCCGCCGTTGTTGGCCGCCAAGTCCCCGTCGATCAACACCTCCATGAAATACTGCTTGGCCACACATTTCATCAGTATTCGTCCACACTGCTATCGCGACAAGTGCGACTCTCACCTTCTCGCCCAATCGCCAGTCGATCATCAGATCCTTCGTCAAGTACATGGCAGCGATCATCCGCCCACGATTGTGCATCCACCCCATCGTATTTGCCTGCCGCATAGCCGCGTCGACGATAGGCACGCCGGTCCGTCCCTCCTTCCACGCCTGGAGGTGCTCGTCGTTCGTCTCCCACCGGACGTCCGCGTATTTCTCTTGAAACGGGCGGCCCATGGACACCCGCGGGAAGAGTGCGATGATGTGGTTGTAGAAGTCGCGCCAAGCTGCATACACCCCCGTCAGCCCCTCTCGTCGAGTCTCGCGAGTGCTAACATACCTATCTCTTGTATCCACCGCCCTACGCCAGTGTCGCGGCTCGTGTCGACTTTCGTCTTGCCGCTGGATGCGAGGGCCTCGCGAATGCACGCGCGGGCGGAGATGATCCCTGCGGCGAGGTACGGGCTGAGACGGCTAGTTGTGTCTGAGTCTACGCGATCCCGTTGGTCCTTATATTTTCCCATGCGGCTCTGCCTTGCTGGATCCTTCGCCTCCTTCGCACCGTCACCCACAGGGTCCACGGCGCCAAGCTGGGATGCCCTTGTCGCTGTCTTCAGGAAACGACGCAATATCTAGGCACCCAGCTTCAGTCTCGCCTCCGTACACGACCAACTAGCACTAACCTCGTGTGCTACGTCCTCGCCAGCAGGCCAGCAGGAGGTAATGCGCTCGCGCTGTTCCGGGTCGAGTGCAAAGCCGTCGACCTCGTAGGGTACCTCTACATCATATAGCTTCCCGAATTGCGGATGTTGTCGCACGGCAGGATCATTGGGAGCTGGAAACGCTGCCTCTTCAAGATGGGTTGACGTGGCTTGATCAAGCAGCGACTTCCACGAACGGAGGAAAGGCGAGTAGACCTGAGGCGAGGTGAGCACCGTGTAACCATGTACAAGTATGAACGTGGACTTGCAGTGTATCCCCGCCCCTCTTTGGTCCTCACGTCTCCCGGGAAGACGATGCATCTATCATGCATGAACGTACAGGAGACATTGCCCGCCTCGTTCGCGATCTTGCACAGAGCGATGTCCCTGCGGATTTCGTCCACTTCATATTCCATGTTCGCGAACATATGGGATGCTTTCCATTGCTGAAGGAGGTCATGAACAAAGGCGGGGATGGTGGCGCGAGGGGTGTGCGAAACGGTATACAACGGAATGTCCAATTCTCCTAGCTTAGACTTCGAGGGAGAACGGTTCAATACTAGTGCACGCGTGTTTGACTGGGGTTCACTCACGCGGATGACTTGAAGATTGCGCAAGACGAAGTCAATTCGTCGAGCACCGCGGTCGTGGGCGATGTAATCCTGTGGGCTGAGGACGTGCAGGGCGATGAGAGGGACACCGCTGCTTTGCGCCTGAGCAGATGCTTGGGCCATGGCCCTGTTGTCTCGAACTGGGAGACGAGGTGGTCGGATCAACGATCGGCATCATTGATATCAATTGTACATACCCCGAAGGTCCTCCATCCTCATCCAGTACACGACGCAATTCCCCTCAGGAGGCTTCTTGACATTGTGCTGGACAGCTTCGACAAGGCGAAGCATAGGAGGAGAGGCATCCACCCTGGCCGCGTTCTCGGCTGTCGCTATTTTGTTGGGAAGGAACTTGACGTCAAGCCGTGCCTTCTTAGTCGCGTGGTCACGCGAGGAACTTGTATGCGGTGGCGAAGATAAGCTACGGCCCCTCTTACTCATGGTGGCCAGGGTAAGTCTGAGAGTGAAATGATATGCAGGATGGTGAGGGGGGAAGAGGGACATGGGCGGCCATGTTGGCTGTCGGTGGGAGGTGGATCGTGGCTGACCTCGACGCGATCCTCCGCGCGTCCCCAACGCCATCGCCGCTAGGAATCGAGACTCACGTGATCGCGTCTGGTCATCGGCGTCGGCTGCTCTGTACCCGTGCAGTCACCTTGGCGTTGCTTCGCGCGTCCGAGCAGTGGTCACATCTGCATGTAAGAGGTGGGATGTATACGCACTCGTATTCAAACATCAGTACAAGAGCCTAGCAGACTTTCATCCATCGGGGACTAAGTACGAACACTACCTCATGAACTGAACTCGCAAAGTACTGAACATACCGGCCTTCACACAATGAGCTACGGAAGGGCATAGTCAGCATCTTCCTCCTCTAGCGTAATGCTGAAATAGATACTTACCAGGGCAAGATGGCCACCGACTACAGGGCGCGCGCGGAAGCCCTCCACAGCCCCGTTGCTGGTCTCGTACCAATCACCAAGGGGTTGCGAGCTCTCCCCGTCTGCGGCGTACTTGCGTACCGAGCTAATGAACAGGTCTCGGACAGAGTCCGATGTTACCAAGGCCGCAGTCCAGATTTCCCAATCTACGATATCGCAGATTGCCCCCGCGAGAACACACTATCAGTGATCCAGAAGCATCACACAGCATCGAAAGCAGTTGACGTACCGGACTTGGTGTAGGTGTGGCTATGAGGGAGGTGTGGAGGTGAAGATGGCTGATGAGACTTCTGCAAATGATGAGTATATGTAGGGATGACTTACCGAGTGTCGAGGGGAACGCCGAAGTCGAGCGCGTGCGTCGAGTACCACTGGGTCTCTGTAGCCAACAACATCAATGCTAGCGCAAAAACCACAAAGAGATAAGCTCCTAACGCAGGTCGAAGATAGATTGCGGGAAGACGTTCGTGCCGAGCAGCTTGTCCGCGAACAGGTTGTACGCGAGGCCCCACGATTCATCGTTGCCGTAGTTGAGAGTCAGATGAGTCTTGTCGCTGGAGAGCGCAAAGTTCTGCCACTGCTGGACATAAGACGTCGCGATGTCCGAGTAGTTCTGCGCCATGGCGGTGTCTCCAGCGATCTCCGCAATCTTGGACATGGCCTTGATGCCAACGATACCTTTGATAGCGAGGTTGGTTTGGTTCGCGAGCTGGCCAGCAAAGTCGTCCGTCGAGAGCTGTTCCGCGGGGATGAGGGAATCCGCGATGAGATATTGGGTCCACTGGTCGAGGAGGCTGAAGTACTTCTGGATAAGGGAAGTGTCCCCGCCCTTCTGGGCGAGCGAGAGAGTCATGATGAGCATGTTGCCAGACTCCTCGACCTGCATCGCTTCGTCCTTGCCGTCGTTGTGCCCAATCGCCTGCGGGTAATGCGCACCCATGTCATGGACGGCCCACTTGTTCGGATATTGGCCCGTAGCCTGGTAGCGGAAAAGCGGCTCCAGCATCTGCGTGCCGAGCGCCGGGTTGGTGTATAAGAAAATGGGCCATGCTGGGAAAATGACGTCGACGGTGTTGGTATTGCCGTCGGAGGAGATCTCCTTCATGAAGGTCATGATGTCGGACGTGTTGAAGTTGCCGTCAGAATCTTTCGACACGGTGATCTCGATGGAACCGAATGCCTGGCGCACGGAGAGCGCGACGATGTCGGCGTAATCGGAAGAGACCTTCGACGCGTCGGCCTTGACCTGCGCGTCGAACGTTTGTGCACGGCCGAGAGCATTGGCGTAGTCTTGGATGAAAGCCGAAATGGCGCTCGAGACGGTCGAGTACTCGGTCCAAAAGAGAGTGGAGCGATCCTGACGGCCATTGTTCGCAGTGATGTACTGTATCGCAGGGTCGCGGATGTGGCCAACGACGAAAACAATGGGACTCGAGGGGGTAGAAGTAATAGTGCCGAGATCGTGAGAGAAACCAAAAACAGGCCATCTGTCGGAGACGGCGCGGAAACTCGTGTCTGCAGTGTTGGCCAGAGCACCGTTGCTGATGAACTGGGCTCGGACGACGGTATCCTGGCCAGTTTGCCACGTCGCACCAGCAGTCTGCGGAAACGCAAGAGGGTTTGAACACGTTGGCAAATGACAACAGTGCCGTCAGGTCGAAAAGTCACTTACGTTCAGGGTGGCATGGTACGCAGATCCGTCTGTGCACGTGAGAATGGTTCAGCATTTCGCATGACCTGTGATTATGAGCCAGCTTACACTGGGTGTGGTCGTTGACTTCCCCATAGATGGACTGCGACGCGAGCGAGACCTGGTGGGTGAGTACGCCATCCGTTGTGGTGGTCCAATTCGCAACTAGGCTGTTGTCGCCGGTAACCCACTCCGCGGAGATATCAGTGTAGACCTGCACGCTGTGCGAGTTGCCATCGTTTGACTTGACAGAAACCGCAAGGTATGACAGAGGGAGAGACTGGCGGACGAGATCGGACGGCTGTACCAACATGTGAATTTTCGAACACCATCATAAAGCGAAAGGAAAATCTACCTCGACAGGGCTGAGGAAGGTGGCTGTCAGATCCACGGGACCAGCAGTCATTGTGAAAATGCTCTGAGTGGAGGTGAACTACACAAAATTGACATTAGCGTGGTATACCATTGCCTTTGTTGGTGTTCGGAACTCGCCTCTAGACTCTTCTGGGTAGCCTTGGATGACCCCGCCACGTTGGGGGCACCCAGCCAGGTGTAAGTTGTGCCGTCAACCTTGACATAACCTGCCCATCCAACGATCTATGCGCAGCGCATGTCAGAAACAACGGAAGCTGATCAAAGGAAATGGGGTTGCATACGGTGCCGGTCCAGAAGGTCGGCCATGCGTCGTTCAAGGCAGTCCCAGCCCCTTGGGCAAGCCAGGCGGATAGGTATGGCGTACGGACCGCGAGCGGAACGGAGGCTGGGTTGAATGGTGTAGCAGTCCACGTCACCGCAGCCACAATGGGCGCGAGCAGGAGGGACGCCCCGCTAACGAGGAGAGCTGGCATGTACATGCTGCTGGTCTTGAGAGCGGCGGCTGGAAGGGACGACGGCTTCAAGTGATCGTCAGTCGTGAATAAATATCTCCGAAGCGGGGGCAGAGCCACCCCGATCCTTGTCGGGCTTTTTGGTAGCTCGCTACGATCAGAGTTTATCAGAGCATGATGCGGTACGTATTTGCGCAGACGCCGGGAATTCGACCTCGTGTGGAGCAGCTTCGGAGCCACAGCGTCTGGGAAGGCCATGCTGCAGGTCAGTCAGGTGCACTGCAATGTGACCATACTACATGCAATAGAGAAGTAAGCACGATGGAAACATATCGTCATTTCAGGAGAAAACAGCCATCTTACCCTCCGATTGCATGGATACTGAGCCGCCGCAACGCCGTTGTGACACTAGGTTCGGTCCGGACAGAAGAGAAGAGAACTGAGGCCACGACGGGATGTCGGCAATCATGCGAATGCTTGAGCTTTCCAAGCCTTGCGGATTCGTCGGTATCATTCGTCATGGCGGTCGGCAACCAGTCTCGAGATGGAAGACTCTCCATTGTCTAGTACCGTCCGAAGTGAAACGGTTTCATCTCAGCCAGCTTAGTTCATGTTAAATTCAAGCTTCAGGTTGCCTTGAGCCTGAGGTGCATTGTTTCTAGGAGGCATAATACCTAGAACAGACTGGGAAGTCATGGCGTGGAAGCCCGCAACTTGAAGTACCCACGACATATGCGGGACTGTACATGCAGGACAATACTTACGACACTCTTCAGGGTCACGGTATACATGGTCTGAAAGCGAAGGCGGAGAATGGTTGTCAGATGGGTAAACAGCAGCAGACATGAGGAATACTTGCATGATGGGATTCGTCAACATGGAGATCCTCGGCAAGACGGTGCAGTGCATCAATAATAGACGCTCATTCCACCCGCAAGTCTGACCACGCGGCCGCGGACGGTCAGCAAGTTCCTGCACACTCACTTCGATTACTTATGTATCTCGTAACCATGATATCAGAGCCGATATTGTGCTGGGCTGCACCGATATACTTACGCTGCACAGCAACGAGTCATATCCATGTACATCCAATAAAATTCGGACACAAGCAGTGGGTAATCATACTTCAAGTTAACCGTAACCTGCAGCTGCATTGTTATTGCAGACCGGTCACAAAGCAGCGCCTGGCATTGAACAAGCATTGCACGAATCGCAGCACCTAGTCAGATTGAGCAGTATCCTTACTTAGGAGTTGTAACGCCAGTACTTGTATACGAGAAGCTAAAGAAGAGAATTAAGCATGCGGACCCGGCGCGGAAGCTCACGATGAAGGGGCACCTAGAAGAGCAAGGCGAGCACTGCTGGCAACAGGGCCCGCGCGGAAGCCCTTTCCAGTCTGATCAATGGTCTATTACTGTAATCGCCGAGAGTTCTTGCCGTGGGCCGCATGCTTGCGTACTTACAGGGCTGAGAAGCATGTCATGGACCGAAGTCGACGTGACCAGACCAGCAGTCCATATCAGCCAGTCTCCAACAGAAGAAGAAGGATGCGGCGATCAGTCGGTACGTTCCAGCACGAGCGATCGTCGGCGAAGTTCGCCAGAGTTCGCCTTAGCGGACTTGATGCATGCGTGGCTGTGAGTCGGGTGGTGTGAAGATGGGGAAGAGTGTGAGCGATCAGCAGCCTAGACGCAACAAGTGACGTGCGCACAAGCTCGTACTTACCACATACGTATCGAAGGGGACGCAAGCGCGTGATGCGTAGACCACTTGGTCTCTGACTGAAATCACATGGCGTTAGACTCGGGGCACAACCCTTGAAAAGCAGGGTATTTACGGAGATCAAAGATGGACTGCGAGTAAGTAGTAGGCGCTAGTTTCAGCGTACGCGACACCCCGCGACGCATCGTTGCTGTAGAAGAGGGTAAGGTAGGATGGGGTGCATTTTGTCGCTAGAGAACGCAAGGTTCCGCCATTGGTGGATGCAGGAAGTCTCATTGTCAGAGTAGTCTTGCACCTTCGCGTAGTCGCCAATAATATCTATGATCTTCAAATGATGGCCTCGATAACGACCCTGTTCTTCATGGCGAGGGTCACCTAACCCGCGAAGTCGTCTACCGCGAGCTGCGGTGCAGGGGATCAAGTTCTGGGTCAACTAATCCGTTGAGAATGCTCAAATCTCAAATACCTCCTGATGAACGTGGTGCAGTTGGCCATAGCAGATGAAAGGGCCTTCAGGACCATGACGGTCGTCAGACACTTCAACCTGCATCACCTCGTCCAGGCCGTCGTTGTACCCGATCGCCTTGAGTATGAGGAGGCCATGCCGTGGATGGTCCGCCTGTTAGGGTACTGACTGGTCGCTCGGTACTCAAATAAGGGAACGAGGAATTGCTTGCCGACTGCGGGGTTGGTGTAGATAAAGATCGTCCACGCCGGAAACATGACTGTGACAGTGTTGACATTGCCGTCAGGAGAGACCTACCTCATAAAGTCAAGACATTGTACTTGTTGTACTCCCTGGACTAGAGCGAGACACCAAGTAATAAAAAAGGAAGCGAGGGGTTCGTGAGATCGGAAGGTTGCCCCGTCATACAGTGTCAGGAGAGGGATTACTTACCTCATGAACCCTTGAAAGCCATACGTTGATAGGACTTAGACAGGTTGCTGTGGTGTCGATCGGGCCAGCAGTGAGGGCCAAAATACTTTGAATGGGGGTGAACTACGCGACCATATACCGGTGAACACACCTCAACCTCCTCGTCCACGAATAGAACTCACCTCAAGGCTTTTGTGAATGATTGTGGTTGCTTTGTCTTCCACATGTAGTTTTGGCCATCAACTTTAACGTACGTGGTCCAAGCAGCGACCTAATCAACAGAAGTCAAGATGAGCTGACGCCTACGTCAAAAATACATGCATATATATACTCCATAATTCCAGGACGTACCCCATTGGTCGTTCGATGCAGTGCCGGAAACTTGAGGAAGCCAAACAGAAAAATAGACCGTGCGGACCGCAAGGGAAACGTGGCTGGGTTGAAAGGTATCGCGTTCCATGTCACTAGTACGGGTCCTAGCCTGGAAGAAGACCCCAGTGGCGGGAAGGGCTGGAACTGCGGGTTGGGATGTCGAGGTACTTACATACAACACAGAGTTTCAGGCCAGCTGGTGAGACTGATGCCGCAAATTACCCATGCTTATACGGGTAATGCGCGAAATTGACGGGGAGCCAGAACTGGGGTCGGCCCAGCGAGGCGAATTTCTGCGTATTGACGGCTGGACTGTTCTGGCTCAATTCACGAGAAGTTTGGTTGGAAAGAGTAGAGAAAGGGTATGAAGCATCGACGACTCGCGGGCCACGCAGCCATGGGTTGGGAAGGGGAAGAATGGGGATTTTTTCTGTGGATGCGCTGTAGCAAGACGAGAAAGTGCGGACTCAGGTTTGTGGCCCAGGACGTGGAGATCATGCATCACGGTGGCGGTGACAGACCATGATGCCCCGGTCCGTCGCCGTCAGCTTCCGGCCCGTCAATGCATCTCAACAAGAACCCACGGAGGGATTTTCCGTAAAACTCCTTGCCTAACCATCTCTAAAATCGCAACATTGGTGAAGGCCCATGTACCACATTACTTCACGCAGTACCTGGTCCTTGAAAGTAAATAATCTCCCCCCAAGTTCATGTGGGACTTTCCTTGATGAGCTGTTGCGAGTCGTCGTCTGCACTAGGTCCGAATAACCGTAACCCAGTACTGAGCTGTAAATTACGGGGGTCTGCCCTTGAGTTTCGTGATAAGCATGAGTAACATCGATGTTACATACCGGGCACGATTCCAAGAAAAGTCAAAGTAGTCGAAGCCGCCTCCCGCAGACAGCAATGAAAAGATAAGTCAAGCTATAAGGCTTCGTTTCAAGGCCTCAAGGTCTCGCCTTAATAATCAATGACGTATGAAAAGTCGAAGTCGCAGTGGGAAACCGAGCGAGCGAGGCCATGGAGACCAAGGTCGGGGTTGTCGGAATGACTGCCATCACGGACGCGTGCATCATGCCATGTGGGTACTCCATGCATAATTAGGGTACTCACGAAATCTACCACCCGACTGCACGTATATTTCTTGAGCTCGACCTTGAAAGCGAACTTGGAATCGCCAACTTGGACAAACGACGGGACGTTGACGATGACTTGAGGGTGGATGTGGCAGCGCTCGAATCACCCGACGCACGCGAGCGCCACGTGGCCGATATTCGCGGGGCGGGGCCTGTTCGCTGTTCTTACGGTCTCCGTCCTCCACCCTTCCTAGGCCGCTCTCCTCGACGGTCGACGCGCCTTCTTTCTCCCCCTCCCCACCATGGACCTCCCCACACCACGAGTATTGGAACTAGAGACCCTCCTCCGCCAGCGCGACACGCAACTTGCAGAACTCACCGTGCGTATCGCATACCCGCAGCCGATAGCCACCGTACTCACACTTCGACGCGTCCTTGCAGGATGAAGTCACGCATTTACGCCAGTTCCTCGCGAGCCAGCCTCCTCCCTCGGCCACCGAGCCGACTACTATCCCTCCAGCATTGATGTCGTTGCTGTTGCCCCATCTGACCCAACGCGGAGCCACAGCAACGTCTGCATCAGGCTCGGTTACCACTGCACTCATTCAAAGAGCCAAGATACTCCAAGAAGAGAACGACGAGCTCTACGAGTTACTGAAGACTGGAGAGACGGGACGGCTGAAGGAGGACGTCCGTTCCTTGAGACGGGTCGTGCAGAAGCTCGAAGGAGCATTGAGAGGTGCGTTTGGCGCGTGTGTCCTGGGTGGCAGACGTATTGACTGTTCTGGGGATCACAGAATCGCACCAAGTCATCGCGTCTTTGTCGTACGTGCGCCGTTTCTGCCCTGCTTGTGCAACTCCCCTGACCTGTCCGCTGCGTAGCGCCGAACTCGACAAGTCGCAAGACGCGCTCCTCCACTCGCACGGGCGCCAAGCACATGCAGCACACCAGCCTTCGCCAGCGCCTCGTGCACACCAATTCCCCCCACATCTGTCCAACGGCTCTGGGAAGCTGCCCCCCACCGGTCCACGGGCGCATAAAAAGCCGCGTATTTCGGACTCCCAGGTCTCTCCCGCCGCATCCAACACTTCCTTACCAATTCCGCCCAAGCCGCATCTATCCGCCGCTAATGCCACCCAGCCCCGCGGTGGCTCTCGTGACTCTCGTGCTTCCATCGACCGGAAGCCAAATGAGGGTGGCGGGGGCATGGACATAGACGACGATAACCGCTCGAGACCTCGGTCTCCTGTGCGGGAACGTGATCGTCCGCCTCACAGAGATAGAGACCGCGATCGAGATCGCGACCGGGACAGAGACCGCATGAGGAACCGTGACCGGGAGCGCGAAAAGGAGCGCGACCGTGATCGCGACCACGATAGGCAGTCCCGTCGTAACGCTGGCGGTGGGGGTGGTGGCGGGCCTGGTGGTGGAGGTGGAGGTGGAGGTGGAGGTGGAGGCCGCCGGGGAGGCGGCAGACGGACAAATGGGAACAGCAACAACGCCGATGCTTTTGCGAACGGAGCAGACCGAACGTTGGCGGAACGTATGGGACTGTGATCGGATGGACACTCGAGCGGCGTGCAGCACGCATGCGTTGTGTTTTGTAGTACACTCGGTACGACTTCCTCCAAGATTCTGCATCATGTGTATTCATATGGTCTAACTTCTCCGGATCTGGACTATTTCCCCACAGCTGTATCATACTATGTTTGCGCTCTATCGTCCATCGTCGTAATGCTTTGCGGAATCGTAGCGTCGCCTCCTTGTATTTCTTCACAACGCTCTGTTTCTTCTTTCACCCCTGTCGACTGTGTACATGTTTGCTGACCCGTCATCTCTTCTGGACCGAATTTTCTGTAGTCTTGTGTCTCGGCACCGACATGACCGTCCCGAGCTGGATCCGGGATCCACATCCACCAGCAAGAGTCCCCCTCCCCTATATCTGTAGCCTTTTTGGACAGACCTGGATAGCATACCTCACAGGCGCATGTATGTGTACACATCGGTCGCCTTTATGTTTCTCCTCGTTTAGGAATGACTACAACTCTCCCTGTTCATGATTTTAATGCTATCCCAGGTCGACAAGGCATTGGTGCGCCTGGCTCTTTCCTCTCACTCCCCGGACTGACTTCTTCGAAATGCTAGTGTCCCTTTCGAGAGCCGCGTGACCGTCCTATGGACACGGATATCACCTTGCTGCAACATAGTGACTCCTCAGGCTCATGACGGCTATGCCTCAATCAGTAGATCCTTCGTCACTCGGGCGTATGGGGCAAGAGGCAGCTCGCTCAATGGATCCTCGGTTCGTCATCCATATATGTCCTCCTTCCGGCCGAGCCTGAATCTCCGAAGATAGATTCATCCAGGCAGATTGCTTGAGGTTCTTTACGTGCAACGCGACCGTCGATC
Source organism: Ganoderma boninense (assembly GCA_002900995.3). Classification (NCBI taxonomy): domain Eukaryota; kingdom Fungi; phylum Basidiomycota; class Agaricomycetes; order Polyporales; family Polyporaceae; genus Ganoderma; species Ganoderma boninense. The sequence goes on from CM035307.1 coordinate 2,218,520, forward strand.
CCCACGTGCACTTATTCTCTCTAAGCATGCCGCGCTCATCGAATCGCAGAAGAGTCTCGAGAATTTCCGAATCCGATCCGTCGTCTTGGATCTTCGTTCGCGTAAGTAAGTATCCTCCGCCGTTCTGGCCCATTACGGCACCGTAATACGTTCTTTGCAGATCGGTGTGAACCTGCATAGTCAAACTTATATTGAAACCGCTCCTTCGGCCTCCGACTTGAGGAAGCCACGCCCGACGGAGCACACCGTCTAAGTGCTGGTCGTTGTCCGATCACACGGATATGGTCGCACAGGTGGAGCACCGTGGACGAAGTACATATGCTTATGTATGCTTTCTTCTAAGATCCAACATCGGCTGAGGCTACGGTGACAGAATGCGTCGGTGTCCGAACGCGTTTTAGGAGGGGGCGCTGCACCGCCTCCCGCCTCCCTCCTCACGGGGTCAGCTTCTCGACTCGACACTGGACCCTTTCTTCGTTGACAGCTTGGAGGAGCGCTTTCTGACAGTGGACTCGGATCGCCGAGCGCCAGGTGTACCGTTCAGGTAAGTAGGGTCCTCGCGTTCCCCCAGCCCTAGACACCTTGGCCATATTAATATTACTTATTACACAGAAGAGAACTGTCGTTTCCGATGCGAAGGACGCTCGCCGCTCAGTATCGTCGGGATGCACCGCCCATTACGCAGTAAGTTTCGTTCCCTGCAGGATCCCGAGGGCCTCCCGCCGCCCGTGTTTCAAAATTTCAGGAGCGTGGCGTCGTGGGCCTCAGCTTCTCGCCACATAGGTACCTCTTCGCCCGCAGGCGGTCCGCTCAGCTCGAGGGAGGACTGGGGCAGCCTTCGTCCGAAGGACGGGAACAGAACCCGCAGCTGCCGCTCCATCGACGCCAGTCGGAGACTAGGCGCGAGATGCAACTACAAGGAACAAAGAAGCTCAGACCCTTTGCAATCACTCCGACCGACGGGCGCGAGGGCGCGTCGCTCCGGCTCCGAGCCCTGTGTCTTCTCGCGGCCCACGCCATCGAGGAAGCACTGAACATCAATTCCAGCGCTTCTCGACCTGGCGAGGCTGCCCTGATGCGCTCACGACAATGCTGGACTCAGGTGAGCGCGCGCGCTGTCTCCGACTTTAGGCCGTGGGGGGCACTCGCTCGAGATGATGATGATGGCGTTTGCGCACTGCGGCCGCGCGTGATTCAGACACGCCCCAGTGCGGGCATTCTCGGGGCTTGGGGGTTCGACCGTCGGGCTCGACCCCAAGCGCGGATGGGGCGACCGTGGCACTTCCGCCGGCCATGGGAGCTCGAGCTCGCACTCAGTTGCTACTCAGGACGCATAGCTTCTCCATCTCTATCACGAGCTCATCTCGTGGTCTCGGAACACGCTCCAATAATAAACATTCCGAATACGCGCGGCTGCACCTGTGCACGGTGCGAGTGGGCCCATCGCGACGTCGCTGCGCTGAGAGCGCGTCGTATTGCGTTTCGCGCATTGCTCTGACTCGTGAAGAAGAGACTGGCGCGATGGTCGCACTAGACCGTTCTCCTTAGTGCAGCGGCCGCCTCCGTGCATCGCGCTGGCGTGTAGCATCCACCGCAAAGGTCAAGGAGGAGCTTTCCATGTCTCCATGTCCGCTATCTGTCGGACTCTGCGGGCCCGCGCTCTCATGCCAGTGTACGAGAGGTGCATGGCCGCGGGCCCCGGCATTGACAACACACATGCACATGAGCATTGCCCCTACGACGATAAGGTGCCACTGGCAGATAATAATCCGTATACTTGGATTCAGGATCGCTCATTGCATATGTCTCTAGGCATTTGAAGCAGTCCCTGACCGGTGTCGGGGATATGTTCCGCCTGTCTCAGACTCGAACTGGTGAACCTCCGGAAAGCAACGGGGCCCGGAAGAGCGACGCTGGCATTGGAAATACAGCGACGTCCTAAGGCGTACCTGTCTGCTGCAAGGACGCGGAAGCCTGTACAGCACCGTTCGCCCGAGCGCGACATATCCGGGAGACGACTCACGAGACATGTCGCGGGACGCCTACCAGATATACATACACGCCGAGGCCAGCGGCGCGCTCGTCGGGCCGCAAGCTTCTAGTGGCGACTGCAGCGAGCATGCAGGGTGCGAGACAGTCGCTCTTCGGGCGCGCGCAGCCAGGCCAGCTAGTCGGCGCAGAAGTGGGGCGGGAGGTAGGAGCGGCGGGCAGAATGCGCACGCTTCATGTAAACTAACTATCATGTAGCCCACTATGTGCATCTTCACAAGGTTCCATTCCACATGTCGCCCGATATGACAGAGAAAATTTGCGATGTGGAACGCCAACAGTAGGTGGCTGGAGGGAAGAACAGGAGACAGTGACAAGCGGGCGTTGGATAACTGATAGTGGCACAGTTTGTTGTATTGCGCATCGCAGTCAGCCTACAACGACGTTGGACTAGTACACAGGCGTCCGGGGCCCGTAGAAGAATTACAGCACGAATGTGGCGTGACTAAGTAGCGGATTACTACATCGTATGATAGCTGAGGAAGATAAACGATTGATGAAGTATGTGAAGGACCTATATGTACAATGAAGCTGGAGAATGCGACGAGATGCGATGAATGCGAGAGAAAACACGGGGAACCAGAATGAGCGTGGACGACTGCGGTTGATGCATCGAGAACGAAAGGCGGCTGTGAGGAAACCCCAGGGAGAAAATATAAGATAATAATGATGGTGAATAAAGATGTGAGATTATCGTAGGCAATGACATAGCAAAAAAAAACAGGTATGCCGTTATGTTGGCGCGACACACCAGCCTTGGTAACAAAAGTGACCCGAAAACATCCCTGGATGCAGAAATGGATGAACGCCAAGCATGACACGGTCGTGTTAAAGCCGCATTCGGCAGCGTTAGCGCTGCATAGGACGAGGCCAGGTGATGATTAGGGGGAGGCCCGGTAGTGCCTAGTCCAGGAGATGACAATGCCGGGAGCCCCCTGTGCATGCCGTTCTGTAAGCACTGTTGCGCCCGACGCCGTCGGTCGGCATCCGCGTCAGCTCCGGGGTCGGATGCGCAGACAAACTCCAAACGCGCAGCGTCATCACACCAAGACGTCGGTGCTGACGGTGATGCGAGAGGGGACGCTCGGAGAGCGCGAGTCCGAACACGCGCGTCAGAGAGACTTGCAGCCTAACCCTCGGCGCCTCGGGCTGGCGCTGGCACGGGAATGGTGTGGCCGGAGCGCTGGTGATGGGGGGCCATTAGGGGCGAATGCATTCGTGCTGTCCGAGGAAGAGAGATCGGGAATGATGATCTGAACAGGACGCGCGCGCGATGCAGGAGGTGGAGTGCGGAGGACAGGCCGTTTTGTGCCGGGGGCATCGAAAGCGGTGGATGGGATCGGGGGGACCGGCGGGATCGACACCGCGCAGGACTGTTGCGGCGGCGGCGGCGAGTGGGAGCGTGCACGGACTGTTGGCGCGACTGCAGGTGTGCGGCGGTGAAAGCGTCTGGAGGATGGGCTGTGGGGGAGCCCGGGGGAGAAGGAGAGTACTCGGAGAAAGGAAAACCTTCAGAGTCGTCGGCGTGCATTGGGATTGGCTCTCCGTGTGCCAAACTCGTCTCCATCGAACCAGAGTTGCTTTTGGATCTTGGGGGTAAGGGTGGCGGTATCGGGGTGAACAAGCTGGTCGAGGAGGGGAGAGCCGACGAGGCGAGGAGGGATGGGGGCTCGTTGAGGTGAGGGGGAGAGATGGAGGCGGGAGCGGGAGGAGACGCGCCTGGGGAAGAGGGGGGGCTTGAGGGCTGCGGGGACGAGCTGAGGAGAAGGCATTCTGGGAGGCGGAGGGAGGACAGACATGGCAGAGGGAAGAGGGAGCGTGGCTCGGAGGAGTGGCAGAGGTGATCGGGGAGGAGGGCGTGTCTATATATGCATCCTGGCCGAGAGAGGGGCGCAGACAAAAGAAGAAGTCCGAGTGGTTTACTGCCATTGGCTGCTGCGTCCCAGTGCGGGCGATGCGCTGTGAAGAAGCCAGGTGGCAGCAAGGACTGCGAAGATTCCAGTCCCAGATTCGAAACGCCTTGGGTAGAAGCCATCAACAAACGCCGAACACACGTTTTCGACTCGTAGCGCTCACCTCGACCCTGTCCGGCCCTATCGGCACCCTAAACCGTCCCAGAGGGCGATAGATTGCATTCGGGTCGATTTCAATGCCCCGCGGGCTGTGGGAAGCCGTCTTTCCCAGCCCAGCGACGGGGCAGCCAGCAGAAGGGAGGCCATATGCCCGCAATCGTTCTTCATCCGACAGACGACAACGTCCACAGGCGCCCGCTCGCTCGCTGCCCGAGTCGCACTGTGCTCGGCCATTGCTCGGCAAATCTCGGTTCGCCACACCTCCGTCAGTTTCGGCCATCCCGTCTTTGTCCATCGACCGTACTTGTCCTCAGTCCCGCAGTCTTCCGTGTACCTCGTTCCCCGCACCAAACGAAAACACTGTGACCTGCCCGAGCTGCAGATGTGGCGAGCGATTTCGCAGCTCGCCGCGAGCTTGTCCGAGGAGCGCACCATTGGCAGAATCCGCCGTTGCGGCCTGCCCCGATGGACAAGTTGTCGACAGCAACACTCTCTCGTGCTTCCCTGACACGACACTGTCTCCCGACCTTCTCTGTCCTTGTCTGCCTCTCGCTGCTGCTTCTCCATCCGCGCCCGTCGCGCCACCGTTGTCTTACCCATTCAATTGGCACGACACACGCCCGCCCCTGCCTTCTTCCGCCCTTGTCCTTCACCTGAAGCACCCTTGCTAGCGCCGGTCGGATCGCCGCAAGGTTGGTCGCAGGCACCCCATACCTCCCCGACATGGGCTCAACCTCTGTTTCTCTCTCGTAGAATCACACTAATGTATCATAATCATATTCCTGTCCAGATTGCGCGCTGTCTCTCTCCCGTGTCGACCGTGTCGGCTTCCCTGGATGAGACGCATGCGCAGAGCTGTCTCGTTGAAGCCATTTGTTGATGCTCGTGGATGTTCCAAGAATTCGCGCAGTGATCGATCTCACCTTATCGCGAGGACTAGCCTTTCCAACCATGGCCCCACTCGAGCATAATGGACAGCATGCAGGCAATCCGACGTTGCTCCCACCGTTCGGGGGTCTCTCACCCCGCGGGCGCGATCTTCGAACGAGGGTGATCTGCTGGGAAGGCAGTCAAGAGTGCAATACTTGCCTACTCTGGCTGATCGGCGTCTGCGTCCGCGTCCGAAGTGCAAGACGGTCTTCGAACGTGGACCGACGGACGACATCCATTGCCAGCCCCATGCCCGTCCCAGCGCCGGGCCAGCCATCCGCCGACTGTCTGCGATCCCAACTCACGTCTTCCACCCTCGTCTCTGTCTTTCCTCAGACCCGACTCTATTGGCAGGCCCAGTCGCACCCTTCGCTCCTTGCCGTCCCTTCTTGTGGCTACTGCCGCGCCCGCTCGCCCACCAGCACTCTTCGCCTCAGCGGACCCTCCGAATCACGCGCACGATGCTGCCCCTACTGCGACCTGTAATTGCCGCCGTTGGCCTTCTCTTCCCGTTCTTCGCCCGCTGCATGCCTCCTCCCTGGGACGCACCCGCACCCGCGCCTCTTCTGCGGCGCCGAACAGAGCTTCTTAATTTCACCACACCAACGGCCCTCCTCGTGGTGGCTGAGACGCAAACAAAGACCGTCACATGGACCCCATCCCCGAGTATGACAGTCGTGCTCTATCCTACTTCCGTCTTCTTGCATGCTCATTTCGCCTCCGCCTCCAGCCCCGTCCCAAATCTCAGAGGCAATCCTTTTCCTTCCCCTACCCGCCCCCCTTCCCCGCCCCTCTCATTCATCCATTCCTCCCCAGGTATCAACTCCGTCTGCCAGCGCCAACCCCAACTCGAGTCTGCCAGCCTCGCCTCCCCAGCTTAATCCTCATCCTCACCCCAGCAACAATGCTAGTGTCACTGCGATCTCTTATTCATCATCCGCGCCCACGCATGGCTTCACATCAGCCCTCAGCTCAACTCCCGCACAGGGACCGCTCCTTATGGCCTATTACCCCGATTGGGTGGAAGGCAGTTATCCCCCGGAGAACATCGACTTCTCAAGGTTCGATTGGATAGATTTCGCCTTTGCAGTCCCAGACCAGAACATGGTCCTCAATTGGGATGGCTCGGACAATGCCCCGAATCTCCTTATGCGTCTTGTGTCTCGGGCACATGCCAGCGGAAAGCACGTCAAACTCTCTGTGGGCGGCTGGACAGGAAGCAAGTGCGTTCCGTTCCTTCATCTCGCCTCAAGTCTTCTGGCCCTACTTCGATGCCTTGCATGCGTTGTGCATCGTCTCGTGCCTTCTGCGATGCAGTAAAGTGTGCCGTGTCATCTCGGCATACCCTTCATTTATGCTATTAAGGGCCGCCGCTAACCCGCAGTGATACGGTTCCAACTTTGCAGGTATTTCTCCTCCTCGGTGGCTACCCCGGAGAATCGTGCGGTGCTCGCGAACAACCTCCTCACCCTTTACCGTCAGTACAACTTGGACGGCATCGACATCGACTGGGAGTACCCGGGCCAAGAGGGTGAGAAAGGAAACAGCGTGAGTCCATCCGACTGTGCGAACTTCCTCGAGTTCTTTCGCCTCTTGCGCTCGACGCTCCCACCTGAAGCGAAGATCACCGCGGCGACCCAGACGGTGCCATTTGCGGGTCCAAACGGGAATCCGATGAGAGACTTGTCGGACTTTGCGAGGGTGCTCGACTGGGTTTTGCTCATGAACTACGATACTTGGGGATGTGAGTAACATCTGATCGTTATCGCCTACCCGCCTCCCCCCTTCCTCCCCTCCTTTGCCCAGGCTTCATTGATTTTCATCCCCGCCCTCGTCCTTTCGCTTCGCGTTCCCCTCCACTCGCGTCCGGGGTCCGATGCAATCGCTAACTCTATCCTTCATCGGCTTGGGGTTCTGGTCCCGGCCATCTTCTCTTCGCAGCGTCCAGCGAGCCCGGTCCGAACGCGCCTCTCAGCGATGCCTGCGGCAACTCGTCGCAGCCGAACGCCAACGCCCTTGCGGCGCTTCGCGCCTGGACAGCTGCTGGCTTTGCGCCGTCGCAGCTAGTGCTTGGGGTGCCGTCCTACGGCTATCTGTCCAGATCTTCGGCGACGCACCTGCAGACTCGTGCACTTAGACCTGCTTCGCGAATGCTCGATTCCGACTCCGGCCCTGATCCTGCTTCTGGCTCTGGACTCTCTGCGTCGTATATACGAAAAGGGGGGAAAGACGCGCACGCGGCGCGAAAGCCTTATGGACCTTCTCTCCGGACTCTTAGGCGGCAAGGGCAACTTGGTCGTGAACGAGGATGGTGGGACAGACAACGGCCAGGTCCAGTTTCGCGAGCTTCTCAGGCAAGGCGCCCTCCAGGCTTACGACTCCACCTCTGGCGCGCCAGGAACGCACGACTCGAGCGTGAAGTCAGGGGACCGGACTCCAGCATTCACCGGGACTTTCAGCAGACCGGACGCTGCGCGTCTACGCGCGGACATCGAGGATCGCGAATCTGGCAGGTTCTTCGCAGGCGGCAATGGCTTTGTGCGCGAGTGGGACGCGTGCTCGAACACGCCGTTCCTGCGGTCGAAAGAGGCGCGCCAAATCGTTACGTACGACGACCCGGTATCCCTCGAGATGAAGGCCCAGCTCGTGCGCCAGGCGGGGATGCTAGGCGCGAACATGTTCGATATCCATGGGGACACAGACGAGCGGGACCTGACGGACGCGCTCAGAAGGGGTCTTGGCACTGCTGTGAAGGCGAGAGATATGTGCACCTGTCGATAGTGGTGCCGTTCTGTCTTTTTGTGGAATTTTAGTGTTTGCTGAATCTAACACACGATGGATGCATGACTTCTGGCGCTTAGACAAGCGTCTAAAGTGATTTTCAAGTACTTCAATCGGGCTCGGACGGTGAGGCTCAGAATTTCGGTCTGTTGACCGACCTTGATCAGGTTAGCGGCACAGGCGACTTCGATTTCCGCGTGGGAGCTGGCTCACCGCTACTGTTCAACTTGCCCCTCACCGAGATGGCGTCTTTCTTCTCTACCCACATCGCCTCTCGTCTTCTCGCCTCTTGTTATCGCGCCTACGATGAATACGAGTGGATTCAATAACCAGTTCCAGTCTGGAATGCCACTGGAGGAGCAATGTTCTCAGCCGTCTTTGAGTCAATCGCCCTTCCAATCGTCGTCACAGATGCAGTACAACAGTGCCTACTGGCAGGGTACTCCGCAGCAGTCATGGACACCCCAGGACGGATTCACGCCTTACATGCTTCCCCATACTCAACAAAGAGTGCCTCAGTGGGTGCAGCCGACGCAGGCTCACATGGTCGCTCAACAGCAGCAAGTCCTGCAGCCCGGAGGGGACTTCCGGCAACGTCCCCAGCAACTCTTTCTGCCGCAGCACATTGTGCAAGGGTTCCATCCGCAGCTTTTACAGCACTTAGCGCAACAGCATGCGCAGCCACTTGTACAAGATGGATTGTCGCAGCAATCTGTACAGGAATTGGTTGGCGCTGTCGCCGTGCAGCTTGGCTATACTCGAAACGTCGAGCCCACATCGGCCCGAGTGATAGCTCAGTGCGCGAGAAATGACAAAATTGTCATCGATGCGCTGAAACGGGGTAAGGCGAAGGGTCTGAACGCGCTCGGGGCGATAGAGAAACTTGGCAATGTACGTGTCGTTCCTTCATCGATATCCGCTTGATCCCGCGCGCTCATCCTAGTGTTTAGGCAAATGGACATTCAAACACTTGTGAGTATCCGACAGAAAGGCCCGGCCATTGCTAGACACCCAGACTAACTGCGTTCTTAGTGTGGAAGAACTACGCTCTCGCTCGTTTGGACAAGATCTCCCCAAGGGTCTACCCCAGTTGCACCGCTGCACGTTCGTCAAACAGAAGCGGTCCTCGAAAGACGACATTCTCAGGTGGACCGTTTCCGTATGTTGCTCTCTTGTGGATGCTGTATGGCATGCTCACCATCCCCACAGCCCACACCTGTCTCAGCAGGCCGCCAGCTCCTGGAGCTGCACAGGAATCGACAACCATGCCAATCCCAATGCGAGCTGCCTTGTTAACAGGCGGCCTGAGCACGATAATCAGGCTTACCGGCCTTCCTGCACCGCGTCCGAGCGCGACGGACTTCCGACGAACGGGCAGGCTCGCACGAGACGCGGCGGACCGATCCCTGAGTTTCACGCCGGCACACTCATACCGCCTCTGCCCCCCTCGTCACAGCCCAAGCCTCCAGTGCGGGACCCTGACAATGATCACGAAGGTCACAGATTCACAGACGAGGATAAGATCTTTTTCATACACTTCTTGAAGTCGTATCTTGGCCAAGGGGGTGGGGCACGTATCCCTGAGAGGGAGGACCTCTATCTTCTCCTCGCGAGACAGGTGAGTATTTGTGGTCCTTTTTTGACAGCGAGGACCCAAGTTTCATGTGTTCGCGCGACAACTTGAACAGACACCTCATCATAACGCGGAAGCGTGGAGGCGCCACTGGGACGATGCGCCCGAGCTCCCGGACAAGATATACATCGAAGCACGCAAGCGGGCAGACGATGCAGCCCTCGCCAGGAGCGCGTCGCTTTCTCCATCATCGAATGAAGGCGGGTCCGAGGACTGCAGCGATACCGAGGACGATGGGCCGTTCGAGGAGTCGGCGTCATCAGTGCTTAACCAAGTTCAATACGTGTCACCCGCAAAGCGCCACCCAAAGAAGGCCACGAGGAGTAAGTTTAGGGTGACTGAGGAAGACTTACGTGAAATGGCTTTGTACAAGTATGAGAGGCGGGGTGTGTGGGACCGGCTTCCCAATTTCAGGGCACAATGGAAGGAGTTTGCAGAACGCCCACAGGTGAGTTAGCTGTATGGTGTTTGCGTACACCATGCAAACGGACGCCTAATCCCCGGTTCATCTCCAGAACACTAAGCGAAGCGTGGGCGCATGGTATAGTGCCAGTCGCAAACATAATGCAGGTTGGTATCATGCCTTGCAAGCGCCATGCGCGGTGGCTGACAAAAGTTCTCTGCTGAATGGCCAGAAATGAATCGCTACTACAAGGAGTACGCCGACAGTGCCTGCGATGGAGTCAGCGAGTTGGATGTGGAATCAGAACTCGAATATGTCGACGTCGCTACTTCCGGCCAGCTCGACACCGGGAGTACATCTGCTTCGAGTTCCACCTCTTCGTCCTCGGGTCCAAGCACGCACGGCTCGGACGAAGCGTCCACTCTTCCTAGGTCGAATGCTGTACCACAGAAACGCGAGCGCCCTGACTCGAAGACGGAGACAGCATGCTCACTTGGGGACACCGAAGAGGACTTCCCCGCGGCAAAGCGCGTGAAGGAGGAGGATGAGGACGAGAAGCCGGAGCTTTGGGTCCTCGACTCGGACTGAACGCCACCCGGTCGTCAGTCGTCGGACCCAAGGTGATAGATTCGTTCAGCATGTTCAAGTGGTGCGGTGTCGTACGCTCCAATTTGAGGTGACGGCACGGCGGCGGTTGTTGCCCCGTGGGACGGTAGAGAAAATTTAGTATTGAGCCTGGAAGCGAATCGGGTGGTAATAGCGCATCCTGTAATGGTGTTGCTGATCAGAAGGGACGAGCTCTATGCCGTGGCTGACAAGTCCATACTTGCTGCAGTGATGCATGGGCCATGAATGATGTAGCCACCCAGGTAAGCAGGTTCCGCGAGCGTTCGTCGGGCGCTAAGAGAACACAGCTTTTGGAAGCGTGGCGACGTCACGCGATTGTTGTTCGTTTTCGGACATTGTTGAGTTTCGGAAGGGGTATTGTTACCAGCTGCGCGAAGCTGCAAATGCTTCCTATACCCTGTCTACGCCTCCTCAGTCACGTCTCTTACGCCATCCTCTCGACACGCACGTCATGAATCCTTCACAGATGCCCTTTCACTCTGCTTTCAACTTGATGGGCTCTCAGCCTTTGCCGCCCGCTCAGCCCCAGATCCAGCCTGCTCCCGGAGGTCCCGCCGGTCCGGCGCACATCATGATGATGCCTCCGTTCCAGCAACCACAGCCAGGGTTCCAGGTGCCTAACTTTCTTCTGCAGGCATTTCAACAACAGAACGTGCCACAATGGATGTTGCCGCAGTCCCAAACTCCTCCCCTCGCTGCGCCAGCTCAGGGATACATGGTGCCTCAAAGGCCCCCGGTGTCGGCCCCGAAGCAATACGATAGCTCTCGAAGAGATGGGACTAGCTCGCAGGATGACGAACCCGCACCAATCGGTTCGGACCCAGACGACGAAGAGATGCTCGTCAAGACCCTCCAGAAAGCAAAAGCACGAGGAATTACGCCGCGCAAGGCCCTTGACAAACTCGATAAAGTGAGGACATTTTAAATTCGTATTGTGTCCATAACTGAAATGTGCAGGTGTATAATTATACGGCTCTCGGTCAGCACACAATTTCTCGTGTCGATGATCTGTCGCTTGACAGCTCATGTCTTGCTTTTTCGCTATCCAGAATGGAAAGACTACTTTCTGGAGAATCTCGAGCGGCTGATGCCAAAAATATACAAGCCAACTCATAAACCTCATACATATGGCTCAGCACCTCCTGGATCACATCCCCATTCGCCTCCACCCTCTACAGTCAAGTTAATCAAGCATAATCCCGCAAAGTAGGGCCCCTCCTGAAATAAAATCACGTCCTCATTGACAACCTGATGATGTGCTTCGCAGGCCAGCAAAGTCACAACCTTCGGTCTTCCAGCGGGCATCGACCTTGAATGCTACTAAGCCAGCGCCAAGGAACAATCCATCCGCTCATGGTCCCGGCCTGGCATCAACTGCTCACCATGTGACCGAGGGTCTATCGACCCCCACTCGCGTAAAGAAGACCTTTCAGCCGCTGGAACGTGCCTCAGCTCCTGCTTTTACATCATCTGCTATGATCCGGACCAGGCGAGGCGCACCTGTGCACGAATTCCATGCTGGCACCTTCATCCCCCCTTCTTTCAGTCTGGTGGCTCCAAAGCCGCCTCACCTAGATCGGTCTCAAGATGCTGCCAAATTTACAGATGAAGATAAGTGTTCTTCATCCACTTTCTCCACTGGCGTCTCAAACAGCCTGGAGCGATCCCGTCCAAGCAGGGTCTTTACGAAACACTGGGCGAACAGGTGAGCTTTCCTGCACTAGCAGCCAAGGACGTCAATTGATCGCAGTGGGACACGCTGTCCAGACCACCCATCATAATGCAGAAGCATGGAAGCGACATTGGGACGAGCACCCCGAACTGCCAGACAAGATTTACATCGAGGCGCGGAAGCGCGCCGAAGAGGGTCACTTGCGCCTGGAGCCTGGCCAGCCAGGCTATGCTCGTCTCGCGGACTCAAGTGATGAGGATACCGAGGAGGAGGACGATGCTGCGGAAGCGGTGGCGGACAACGCGTCGGTGGTCAGCTACTATGACCCACCAGAAGAGACGCCGAAGGCTCAAGCCCAATCTGCCGAGAAGACCCTCTTTCCAGGCAGGTCTGTGAAACCGGCGTCGAAGCCGTTCAGGCATCCCATCACAGCGGACGACCTCCGTGCAATGGCGAAGTACAAGTTTGAGAGGCGACATGTTTGGGATCAGTACGACACGAAGCAAGGGCCCTGGAAGGAGTTTGCGGAGCGACCCGAGGTACGTCTCGGTGTTCAAAGAGTTCTCTATCGAAACACGTGTGTCTCACGGAAAGGCACACAGAACAGCAGGCGTAAACTCGGCTCCTGGTACTTAGTGTCTCGAGATCGTGCCGAGGGTGAGTTGTCGTGTGTTTTACAAATATGGGTGTCGCTTACACGTTTCCTGCGGGGTCCTGTTAGAATTACACCAGTTCTACAAGCAGTATCTCGCCGAAGCAGAAGGTCGCATGAGGAAGTCTACCCCTCCTCGGCAGGACAGCGGAGAAGCTCCCGTGAGGCCGTTCGCAACGAAGCTAAAGACTGAGAAAGCAACGCAAAGCCCAGCCTCTAACGTAGAGCGTCCGCAGAAGCGCGGATTTGAGCGGGAGTCTCGTGTGCTCTCGCCCCACAAGCGTGCCAAGCAGGATGTCGTGGACACGCGCGAGTATATCGAGATTTTTGACTCTTCTGACTAGAATGCAGACGCGGTCTCACCGGAATTTTTTATACCTCATGTAATGCCCAGTTTGTGGGGAGCAGTGCTCGCCATATGCCTCATTCGTGGAGTCAGGCCATGCATGTTCCCTAGGCACGTCGCCTAGTACAGTCAACCGCATGGCTTGCCCACTCACCAGTGCCTGAACGGCTTGCTACAATGCTACATGGTCGTAGGCCTTTTATATGCTACAGTGGGTTAGTCCTGCGAGGATCATGATGTTGGCGTTGAAAGTGCTGGCACTGCGCTGTCCCAACAAGTTCAAGGACGCGAAAGAAGGCTCTCGAGATGCTGACCTTATTCGCGTCAGCTTCGAGATGTGATCTCCAGGAACCTGTCCGCAGGGTCCTTTGTATTACATATAGAAAGTTCCAGTCTATGGGAGGGATTTAACGCGCTCGCCGGTAGCACTAGTGATCATGCCAACAGCCTCCATCCCTCGCTCCATCGAACCACCACCACCCGCGCAAAGGACCGGATCCGCGACAAGAACATGAATCAATACAACCAAGTTACTCTGCCCCAGCTCGCAATGATGAATGCGATCATGGCCGCGATGCAGACGCAACCTCAGCAGCTCCAGCCAACAGGTGGCGGCGTTCCCAATGTTAACGCGGCCAACGGTCCCGCAGTGGCGTCGCAACAGCCGCCGGCATTCCCCAACTTCGTCCTTCCCCCACAACTGCTGCCTCACACTCACATCCCTGGTCCTTCGTCCGTACCGCAACTAGGTGGACAATCATGGGCACTTCCTGCGCTACCTACCAACGCACCACAGCCTCTCGGCGCCCAGCCGAATTCACCTACTGTCGACGAGATTGTCGCTGGCGTCGTGGCAGCGATGAAGGCTAATGCACCACAAGGAGATATGGACAAGTCGCTCGCCAGTTTTGTGCCAGACGATGAAAGAGTCATCGTAAATGCGCTGAGGAGGGCCAAGAGGGAGGGGCTTACGCCCCTTCAAGGCATCTCCAAGCTTGATCACGTGAGTCCAATGTTTTGTTTACAGCCCACAGATAACAGATCATGCTAATCCTATTGTAGGTCAATAACCACACAGCCGCTTGTGAGTGAACCACACGCATCTTGCTTCATATTTTGGTCCAGTTTTCATCTTGAATGTTGCAGCGTGGAAAGATTACTTCATAAAACACGTCGAGAAATTGGGCCCAAAGATTTATTCGGAGGTGTATGCCAATGCCGCTGCATCCGCTTCATCGAAGAGCTCTGCAAGTGCTGCCGGTGGGTCACGGTATGACTTTCCAACGCGTCTCTCGAGAAGGGTGCTGATCCCAACCTTAGCTCGGGAGGCCAAAGTGCATCGTCATCCCATCCTCGTCGTCCCATCACAGACGGGGATCGCTCAGATTCTGAACAGTCGGACCCCGACGAGGATAATGTCATTGACGGTTCTGTGGCCTCTCAGTCCAAGAGAGGCGCTCCAGTAATAGAGTACCACGACGAAGTCCACATTCCAAACCTTTCACCTGGCATCAAGCCAAAGCCCCCACAACGAGACTTGAAGCATAATAACCACAGGTTCACGAAGGAGGACAAGATCTTCTTCATCCACTATCTGAAGTACCGCCTCCGCAAGGGGCCCGTCCCCAGCAAAGAATATCTGTACAGGGAGCTGGCAGAACAAGTACGTGCTGAGGTACAAAAAACTGGTATCCCGCTTACCACCCAACTGCTCTGTCCCTTTCGCAGGCACCGCATCACAGCGCAGATTCGTGGAAGCGGCATTGGGACAACACGTGCACGCTCCCGAACCAGATCTACATCCAGGCTCTTAAGCGTGTCAACAGCCGTCGACAGGAGCCCCGTCGTCCGGTCCCACATCCCGAGCAGAACCCGGCAGAATCGAGCGAAGAGGAAGATGCGGAGGATGAAGAAGAGGAAGAAGAGGAGGATGCGGGAGAGAGAAGAAGACGGCGATGCGGCGCCTCCCGAGCCTAGCGATGATCCCGTGTCCGAGCCAACTGCTTCTCGGAAGCGGGCCTCGACGGCCAAAAAGGCGCAGGGAGGACGTGCTCCTCACAGATGTAAAATCTCTGACGAGGACGTCCGAGCGATGGCGCAGTACATTGTGGAGAAACGCCAGTGTGACGGGTGGGAGGCTCTGAAAGCGCCGATCGGTGGGAGGAATTCGCTCGCCGTCCCGAGGTGGGCTCTTCTCTCTTCACCTGGCCTTGTTCTGGGATAACGTTGGCGTGTGTGTAGAACGTGAAGCGCGGTTTAAATGCCTGGATTGGGATCACATACTCTCGGGCGAAGGGTGAGCAGTGTGATTCCACCTGTCATGTACCGCTTGGAGCACTGATGATGAGGATGTAGACATTCAAGCGTATATCCAGGAGTATGAATCAGAGCAGCTATCGACGCCGGATGCAGAAGAGAAACCTCCGGCATCCCCAACGGTAGACAGGTCGACGGATTCAAGGGAAGGTGATGCGAAAGATGGAGAGGCAAAGGGTGTACTGCCTTGTGCGGCGAAACGTGCGTTGGAAGACGAGGAGCGGAAGGTCGAGGGGAGCAGGTCTTCGACTTTGAAGCGTCCAAAGATGGGCAAACCCGAGGCGATCGTGATTTCGGATTGAAAGTGCACGGAGGTTTCCAGGCTCAGATCTGCGCTGAGTCCTACCATATTTATACCATATACACCCAGTGACACATTTGGACAAGCTTCTACCATGGCTCAAACGGATGATGCAGGCTGCTTCCGAGGATGCTTCCGTGTCAGATAGACAATCACAACGTGTCCGCAACGCCTGGTGGCCTTGTGCCCCAATCGAGAAGCTCCGTCCATAGAGTTGGTCCTCGACGAGCTGGTCCACCTCCTACCCCCTGCCTCCACTCCTCGCGCACACTGCCCCCAAGAGCATGAATCCTCCTAACCTTGCCTTCTTACAGGCGATGATGACCTCCATGCCAGTGCAGGCTCAGCCTCCGCTCCAGGGCATCGCCGCTCCATCCAGCGTCGCTGGTCATGCAGTACCGCAACAGGCGGCGTTCCCAGCCTTCTTCTTGCAGCCACCACATATGCAAACGCTCTCTAGTCCCTTGTCCCTCCCCCCGCAATTCGGCGGGCAGCCATGGGTCCTTCCTGCATTCCAGACGATGAACGCAACCCAGCCCTCAACAGTAGGCTTCCAGTCGACCATTGGGGCCGCCCCAAATGCCGGCCGCATGGGTGCCACTGCAACGAAGTCGGGCCGTGAAGACATAGTGAGGGAGTCAATCCCAGTTGGGTCTGCGCCAGACGACGAATGGATCCTGATCAACGCGCTTCGAAAAGCACAGGCAGAAGGGTTGACGCCCCTCCAAGGGTTCCGCAAGCTTGATAAAGTGAGTCAATCGGCCAACGGGAACTAGAGTCACAGTTTCGTATAGATCGGCAGAGCTGATGACATTACAGGTTAACAGCCATACAACTGCCGGTTAGTGATAAGTACGCATTTTCTTGACGTCTTTCTCATCCTGGATGCTAGCGTGGAAAGATTACTTCCTCTTGCACGTCGAGAGGCTGGGCCCGAAGGTGTTTCCACAAGCATATACGAAGGCTCCTAGTTCGTCAACGAGTAGACAAAGTCATCCTGATTCTTTCTCGACGTCCATCGCTGGAGGTGTGTGTACATTACCAGTACTAGCCGATCGTTCAACTCTAAGCAACGATGCGACTTCAGGCCCCGAGCGGGGGCTAAGGGACGAGAGTACCGCCACAGGCTCTCGGGCAAAAAGAGGCCCTCCAGTAGAGTACTACGCTAGTATCTGCATCCCATCCCTACTCCCAGGCGTGAAACCGAAGGCACCAAAGCGGGACCTGCGAGACGAACGCCACAAGTTCACAGAGGAGGAAAAAATATTCTTCATTCAATTTTTGAAGTATCGCCTACGCCGAGGCCCCGTGCCAAGTAAAGAACAGCTATATAGAGAGCTAGCGGATCAGGTAGGGGTGCAACCGTGACATACCGCTGGTATCTTCTAAGGACGCCTCTACTCTTGCAGGTGCCCCATCGAAACACAGATTCGTGGAAGCGCCTTTGGGACAAGGAGTGCAAACTTCCGAACGAGATCTATATCGCAGCGCGCAAGCGTGTCAAGAACGACCTTCTTGCTGGACCCAACCTGGAGGTGTCGAGCGACGAGGGTGACGGCCATTCGGGAGACGAGGAAGATCAAGAGGAAGAGGACGAGGAAGAGGACACCGAGCCCGAGTTCGAACCAACGACTTCCCAGACACCATCTTCCGCAGCAAAGAAAGTAAAGAAAGGCCGCCGTGTCCGCAAATACAGGGTCACCGAGGCGGACATCCAGGCCATGGCGCAGTTTGTCGTGGAGAAGCGCGCGTGTGATGACGGGTGGAAGGGCCTCTCTGCGGGCCTCCGATGGGGGGAGTTCGCCGCTCGGCCTGAGGTGCGCTCTTGAATCATTGCATTGCTCTATTTCGTCATGACCGTTCGAGTAGAACAGGAAGCGTTCGCTAGCGGCTTGGCAACATATTGCGAACAGGCGTCCACAAGGTAGAGTGTATGGCCCCACTTGGCTCTGTCAAAATGCTGATGCCAAGGTGGTAGGTATCGACGCATATGTCCGGGAGCTTGAAGCAGAACATGCGACCCTCGCGGAGGAAGAAGTCTCGGATCCTTCCACAGAGGAAAGGAGTACGAACTCGCAACTGAAGGGCGAAGGGAAGAGGGGTACGAAGCCGTACGCCAAACGTGCTCTGCACGACGAGGAACCGGCTGCCTCCGAGGAGATAGAGACTTCAGCAGAGAAGCGGCCCAGGTTAGAAAACGCCACAGAGGTAGTCGTGTTGGGTTAAATAAGGGTGAAGTGCGCAGAAAGACGAGACCATAGTCAAACGTGTTTCCTGTCAAGAACCTCTTACCATTGTTGTCGACGTAGAGCTACACTGTCGTTGATGTATTCTATATACCGTTGTACACTTCGTAATCTGCATCCTTCGCTCGACAATCGCCTAAACGTGAACCACAATGAAAGGAACCTACATTCCGATATTCATCAGCACTTATCCAAAACACAGTGAACAGCAATTTGCATACCTCGACATCCTCCCCTTCCTCATCGCTCACCATGACCTCGACGATGAGGTGCTTGGTATGTGGCGGGACGGGCTTCTTGCTGACATGCTCAACGAGCTTGGTGAACTTCATCGGCAGCCGCTCCTCACTCTTCTTCTTGCCGATGAACGAGCTCCAGAGCATGCTGACGCCCTGCGACACCATGCTGACTTCGAGCTTGTGCTCACGCGAGAACCAGTCGATGATCTCCTTGAGCGTTGGGTCGTTCTTGAACTCGAAGCGGTCCCAGAGTGTCCACTCAGTCTCGCCGTACTTGCTCTTCTTCGGCGCGATGGGCTCCGAGAAACCGAAGAACGGCAGCGCGAGGTTGACGAAGCCATTCTTGTAGTCCTCGAGCTTGGTCTTGCCATCGACGAGCTAGAAAAACGCGCCATCGTCAGTGAACATGGGTAACAATGCAGGCAGGGGAAAAATCATACCTTGTAGAGCTCCAAGCAGACGAGCCCGGTGACCAGCGACGTGGTAGTGGCGATGGCGGGAATGATCTTCCCGCGATCTGCTTCGTCGTATGCCTGTCAGCTGGAGCGATGTTGTAGTTTAGTGCACGCAGATTTGACGCCGCCGTGATGAAGTCGATGTGGAAGTTCGTGTCGTCGTCCTTCTCGAATTCCACCGGGTTCAGGCGGTAGCCGACGAGGGAGGACGGAGGGGGAAGTTGCTTGAGGGAATCTTGCGGGTCAGCGTCGCCGCCAGCGTCGCCCTGTGGTGCGGGGTCGTTGTCATTGATCTGGACCTTTACACCGCTCTTGGGCGTGAACTCGGGCACGATGACCTCATCTGCGACCTTCTTGAAAATTGCGGGGTCGGACTCGCCACGAAGACCGTAGTTGAACGCACGCAGGTTTGCGGCAGAGATGATGTATTGCAGGTGGGTTGGCTGCAATAACTCGTCAGTAAGAGCACAGGTGCTAGAGCGAGCGATGGCGTACGTCGCTAGAGTTGAAAGTAAGCGGATCGGGGGCACGCTTAGGACCGCTCCAGAATGGCTGGCCAGTGCTCGTGACAGCATCCTTGGGCAAGCTGAACAACAGCTGGCGGATCGAATTGTTGTACTGCTCCTCGAACTGCAAGCGTGCCCAAACGATGCACTCCTCGAACGTGAGAGGCTTGTTCGTCACGAGGTAAGACACAATCGTCTCCACTTGCTCCTTGACCTGCCCAGAGTACTTGAGGTTGGTCTCAAGGAAGTTAGGTTCGGAGAGATACGAGTTAACAGACTGTGGGGGCTTGACGAAGAGCGCGTCAAATTGCTGCCTGGCCCACTATAATGACATAAGATGTAAACATCGTTTTGAAGTATCGCAGCAGAAATGAAGTACCTCAATGGTGTGGGCGATAGCGTTGGGGAAATTCTTCACCGTACAGACAGGTGTCTCCTTCTCTGGTGGGTCTTGCGACGAAGAGTACGACTCGGTAAGGTGAGGTGCGATCACCTGGGTGTTTCCCTTTGTCCCGAGGGTTCCGGACTCGAGGAGAGGCTTCTCGTAGAAGACACAGCGCTGGTCCATATACTGACGCGCCTTCACATTGTCCAATGCATTGGTGACACCATCCAGGCTGGCAAAGAAGCTGGCATCGTAGATGTCTGCTCTCCCACGTCAGTTAAAGAAAATGAAGCAATCGAAGCACTACTTACTCTCGGTATCTGGTCCAACGGCCTCCTGCTTGGTATCGATTTGGCCTTCGAGATCAGGGTTCATGGCAGCCACGGCGGCGGCTGCAACCTCAGACTTGAACTTGCCGAGATCCTTAGGCCTGAACAAGAACTGGCGATTGAGGTTGGACTTCTCGATGGTATCCAGATCGGTGACAGTGATCTTGCCGTTCGGACCTGATGCAAGCCCCATCATAGACCAGTTCTTGAGCATCTCACAGCCGATAGCCCCAGACCCGACAAGGAACTCGCGGAAGTTAGCAATCCTGTCCTGGAACTTCTTGCCGAATACCGCGATCTGAGCATCGTACCGGGACCCAATGGGCTGCACGTCCTGCTCGGATGGAAGGTCTGAAGGCAAAGACTCAAGCGAGTCGAAGTAGAGGTGCTGGAGCATGGGGTGGAACTTCGCAGAGCAGGCCTTCAGTACTTCCTGCGCAACAAAGCCACCCAGGACAGCGTTCATCGGCGCAAGGTCTCCAGTGGCTTGGAATGCAAGTTGAATAACAGTCTTCTCTTCCACATCCGCATCAATCTGCTTCGCTAGTGCGACAACAGCGGAGGCATCGTCGGCATTGCGAGGGCGAGGAGGCCGTTTGTGCTGCTCTTCAAACAGTGAGATCGCCTGGAAGCCAGCGTGTAGAGCGGCAGGCCGGTCGAACTTGGAGAAGTCGGTGACGAAGTACTCGGGTTCCTTGAGCGACTCGCGCAACGATTTCTGAGTGTTACGTTAACGAAGCAGCACACGTACAATGGAACACACTCGCATACAAACTGCAGAATCTTCGGCATCTTGACTTGCGTAAAGATACCGCCAGTCGTGTATTCGCTCAAGCCCGAGGTATCGCCGATGGAAAAGGTGTAAGGACCCTTGACGGTAATTTTGCGTGGCTCGCATGCATTCAACTCAGTCATGCCCTGAACTTCGCTGAAAGTGACAAAGTCACCGTCCTCGAGGCCATGCCGTGTTTCATCTAGGCAGGTAACGACTCCATCTTGGTCTTTTTCAACCGAAACGATCATGCCAGATAGAGGTTGCTCGCCAGTCGGGTCCACACAAGTGAACTTTGGGCCGAAGTCGTTGAACGCCGTGCTGCAGATATATGCATTGAGTGTCTGAGATCGAACGGTGGCGTATCCTTAGCGTACCCAAAGAGACCTCGCGTGTCTGCAGAGATGAAATGCACGCCATTTTCATGTGTCCAGTCATTGATCTCGAGCTGTTTCTTTAGCGACACGCCGCAAAGAACTACAGCCTGAAATGTTGTGCGTGAGACGAAACGGGCAGCTTTTCAAATAAAAAAGGAAGACATACTTGGAAGCCTTTGACCAATTCTACGGAGATCTCTTGGCCGGGCTGACCACCAAGATTCCGTACTGGGACATATGCATTGAGCTCAGCGAGGCGAGGAACGGTAACCTCTGCCCGTGACTTTCCAACGTCTTCTTGCCGCAAAAAGAACTATAAGAATTTAAGCATCCAAAGAATAATCAGTAATTCCAGGATAGAAGTCACCTGGCTGCTCAAGTCTGATAGTTGAACGGGCTCGGGGTCGTAGATTGTGACCGACTTCACACCAGCAAGAATGACGTTCTTGGCTGTCACATACAGTGTATTGGCGAGACTGTTGCCATAAAGAACGTGCAGCACTTTGGAACGCACCAACTTCCACACCAAGACCCTTTACTCCCACAATCAGCACATTGGAAGCCGCCATGCGTTTCATGGCTGCATAAAAGCGGGAAACGTGAGCCTAGATGAACTGTATGCGAGGATTGAAGCTCACCTTCGTGCCCAAGCACATAGCTAGAGAGGATTGGTCAGTTGCAGGACGCGTCGTACATGGGTCTAAGACGTACAGTTGACGGGAGTACAAGCCCTCATCAATCGCAGCTTCATCGACATCCATCGCGGATGGGAGGTTGGAGGCGGACATGGTTGGTGAAGGAAAGAGTAAAATACAGCGGATGATAGGAAGAGGTGGTGGTGGATGTCGGGCAGAGAGATCGTTTTGGGATCCTGGGCTGTGGCGGGACAGATTACGACGCGCTTGTCGAGCGCGACCCTGACGTAAGCCGCATAATCTACGCGTGATCTACATCGGGCGCCTCTTGCACGCTCCCTACAACGACTCTCCGTCTTCAACTCAACTCTCCCACTCAGCCATGAAATACGTCGCATTGCTGAGTGGAGGAAAGGACAGCTGCTACAACCTCTCCCATTGCGCCAGAAATGGCCATCAACTAGTAGCAGCAGCCTCTCTAGGTCCTCAGCAAGGCAAAGGTTCGGCCATAACCAAGCTTCCCCGATGATCCCTTCCGAACCCGTGCAAACCAGAGGAACTTGACTCATATCTCTACCAAACCGTCGGTCAAGATGCGATGGAATTTGTTGCACGCGCTCTCGATGTACCGTTGTACAGACGAGTAATTGCTGGCGCTGCCGTAGAGCAAGGTGGGGAGTATGGTGGACGCGATCCATCAAAGAGTGGAGGAATACAGGGCGATGAGACGGAGGATCTCTATGAGCTTCTGCTCACGGTAAAGGTAGGTATACAGTATCGACACCATGTCTTTGATGAAAGCCCTCTAATCTCCTTGCATTCAGAACCATCACCCAGAAGTACTCGGTGTCTCCGTAGGCGCTATCCTCTCCAATTACCAGCGTGTCCGTGTCGAACACGTGTATGTTCTGTATCACAAACAGACAATATGTATGCACTCACTCAGCACAGGTGCCGACGTCTCGGTTTAACACCCCTCTGTTATCTTTGGCAGCGGGACCAGGAAGAATTGCTCGCCGAGATGATTGAGGCAGGAATGGAAGCCATCTTGATTAAGGTGGCTGGTATCGGTTTGACGACCAAGCATCTGGGGAAAACATTGGCACAAATGCAGCCCACATTAGTGAAACTAGTAAGTTTAATTTGATTCCATTCTTCAGTCAACCGTCTCAGTGGTGTTGCCAGCACTCGTTGTATGGATCCCACGTTTGTGGTGAAGGTGGCGAATACGAGACTTTAACGCTTGATTCTCCCATGTTTAAGTACCGCATCAACCTGTGCGTACATTTGTTATTGTTGCCGTACCATTCATTTTCATACTGGATTTAGGGACGAGGTGGAGACTGTCATCCACTCCGACAACGACTTCGCCACAGTAGCGTATCTCCGTATCAAGAGTGCGTCGCTCGTAGCCAAAGAACACCCCGCGGTATCCGATGTCACCGTCCCTTCAATACTTTGCGAGACGTTTTCCTCTCTGCGCGACGTTATCTCGCCCACCACATCGCTGCAAGCGGTGGATGAGAATACTCAAACGCAATATTCTGTTCCTATTGCACTGCCCATAGTAACGAAACGGGTCGGCAATTGGATAGCCGTGACCAACGTGCAACGTGAGGTTGACGAACAGGCTTTCAAAATCTCCGTAGAGGACGAGGTGCGCGAATGCTTTGAAAAGCTCAGAGGTACATCCATTCCGTACTCGCCCAGATGTCGGTAAACATTGAGGACTGATGATTATTTGATGTTTGCAGAGTCTCTGGCATCACAAACACTCACGCTTGCGAGCTGTGCCAACATTAATTTCTTCATCTCGTCTATGGACCTCTTCGCACGCGTCAACGCCGTATACGCTACCTATTTTGGATCGAGTCCTCCGGCTCGTGCATGCGTCGCTCTGGACTTGCCTTCCCCCACGCGTGTCCGACTCGACTGCATCGCATATGCCGAAAGCAATGCTCATGAGCGGCAGGCACTCCACGTCCAGGGTCTCAGCTACTGGGCCCCAGCGAACATCGGGCCATATTCGCAAGCAATCATCGTGAGTCCATTTCCAGGCCCTTGTGACGCCTCAGATTCAAGGTAGTCTACCCCTTACAGGTGGACGAGAGAGTTTTCATTTCCGGACAGATCGGCCTCATCCCCAGCAGCTTATCCCTCCCGTCTCCCCAAAACCTCGCCATCGAGGCCGCACTTTCATTCCAGCATGTCCACCGCGTCATCGATGCGCTGAAGAACAACACCGGGGGCGGATGGTCCGGTCACACGCAGGGCATTATCTACTGGCTTGCCAGGAAGGGTGACGAGCCAGCTGTCCGCGCGGCTAGCGCAGCATATGCAGAAGTGTGTCCGCTTTCTTCACTCGATTTGCGTGAAGCGAACTCTCGGGTCGTTGGACTCTAAAATCGCCCTCAGGATGCTGGTGTTCCTACCGTGTTCCTCGTCGTCCCCGAGCTCCCCAAAGGCGCACTGGTCGAGAAGCAGGTGATTGTCCACACGGGTCAATGCGACATCACCGAGGACGACGGGACGGTTGTCCGTCGCCATATCGTGCCGTCCGGGTATCAAGGTGCGAGCAACTAATTTTTCTCAAACCTACACCCTATCTTACGTCCAACATTTACTATCAGAAAACCTCGAAAATGTTGAGGGCAAGCTACATTCGGAAGTATCGGAATTCAGAGAAACCCGCTCCAAAGTGGTCCTGGTGTTGGGCAAAGGCGATGCCCCGGCGCATCTCACACGGCTTCTAAAGCTGTTCAATCTGCATTTCCCAAGCTCCTCCATGCTTTCCATCCGGTTGTTCTACAAGCTCACTGCGCATAAGGGTGTGTATTAAATTTTCAACTCAGTGACGGTGGTGTTTTTGACGTTGCATCGTTCCCAGTCGCGGCATCGATCGCATCGCTGTTCGCAACATCCGACGGTCCCGCGCCGATTACGTCCGTCCCGGTCAGACATATCTCAAGCAAGGACGGGAGCGACTGGGAATATGCGATATTCGCGCTATGTACATAAGACAGCCTGAACCTACGTTGAGAAATGTTGCATGCGTGTGGTGGAGGGCATGTGATAGTGCGAGATCAAATAGGATGCGATAGATGATGTACAACAGGATAAAAATGCGACAGTATCACGACAACTAAGTAGCCCCGAGTCCTTTCGCAGTCCACAAGCCCGATGAAAGGGAAGCACAAAATATACTTACATAGCCGCACAAGCAGCTGATCAGGCCTCAGGCGCGACAGAATATTGCCCATCATGCACCTGGGCAGGCCGCTAAATTGCACGGGATGCGCATGCGGCAACATGAGATCATGGTGACCCTTCCTCTTGGAGGACCTTCAGTTCCGCGAGCCGCTTGCGCATCTGCTTCTCGGTGTGGGTCGGAGGAACTCTGCGGGCCAAGAGAGCGCCAAGCTGCGCGGCACGGACCGGGTCAGTTATCTCGAAGTTTTGCACCGAGCAACCCACGATGTCTCGCTCACCAGTGTGCAAACACCGCCGAAACGGAGCACCCACGCGACGCCGTTCTTTCCGTACAACGCCGTGTCGTGCGTCGGGTCGCCGTCCGACGGATCGACGATGCTGAAGATCACGCTCGACGCAATCGCGACCTGCCGTGACCTCATCAACATCATGCCTAGAATTGCGCAGCAGGCCGAAGACTTACGACGAACTGAGGCATGACGATGGCAAGGTTGTGGATCCCGAGGATCGTCCCACCCGCGGTCGCCTGAGCCTCAGGAGGAACGGAATCGGCGTTCCGGTGCTCGAACGACCTCCTGCGCACGAGAGGCGTCCGTTCGTCGTCTGGGAGGTGTCTGCTATCCCTCCTAGCCGCGGGGGTAGACAGCGTGCGGCTGTGCGACGGCCTGCGAGCCCACTCGCGCGCGATCGCCTCCCCATCTTCCTGAACCTCTCTCTCGCGCTCCTTGAGGAACTCCATGATGATCGCGAAGGGTGCCCAGCATGCCACGGCCCAGCAGATGCCAACAAGCGAGACGATGATGATCGCCTGCCAGACGCGGGTGACGAAGAAGGTTGCCAGTGAGAGGCACGTGAAGAGCAGGAGCGCGCCAGTCCATATATTCCTGAGAAAGAATGGCATGATGGGCAGGCGGAGGGGCCTGTCCTGTCGAGCGGCCTGGGCGCGCCATTCATGGACTTGCTCGCGGAGGCGAGTAAGCTCGGCGTCCTCATCTTCGTCTCCGTGCATTAAAAGGGCGTCCTCGCGCCGCGTGAGCATGGGAAGGAGCGTGCCCGCCGCAACAGCAACTTCAGCGGATGGTCAGAGATCGGTACCGAAAAGGATTGAAGCGGCGAAGGTTCATCTTACCGAGGCTGTAAATCAGCATGGCAAAGGCGCCAGTCCGGGTCGCAAGGTCATGGTCGGGCTCTTTGCCCAGCTCATATGCCATTACCTGACCGATATATGTTGTTCTGGTAGACGTCCATTAGCATGACACACTCATCTCTGAGAAGCGACGTACGAATAGAACAGGAACGGGAACCATCCCATAAATGCGAAGATTTGCACATAACACACACGGCGGATGGGCTTCGGAAGAGTCAAGATTGTGTTCCAGATGTTGGATAGTATGTCACGCGTGCTAGTACTAGACGATAGTGAGTCAAGCGTGTCCAAACGGTGATGCACGATTGGGTCCGACCTCTTTCTCACACGGCGCTGTTCACGTTCCTTCTCTTCTTGGGTCCAACATGTGATCCACACAGTCCCTGAGAGAATAATCATACAAACAACGCAGAACTTGCGGAACTGCGACCCTCCGAGGAGGCGGAGAATAGGCAAATTCGTCAGAGGCAAGAATCCTGGAGCCTTGTGTCAGCGCAAGTTGCACAAGACGCATGAGAGTCCGTACCGAAGCCGAAACCGATGATGTTTCCAGCATTGAGCATCCTGCTATGCCACGCGTTGGCCGCATTGAGTTGTTCTGGAGGCGTAACGTCAAGGAGGAGATTCCGGAGGGATGCCTGGAGAGCGTTCAAGGCGAAGTCGAGCAAGTAGAAGGACACGATAGCAAAGCCAATTGCTGTGTTCTGGACCTGTTGAAGAGATATCTGCATTAGAGGGGTTACTGGAAGTATCGATGATGTCGCAACTCGCCGTCTTGCTGTAGTTCGGATCCCAACTGCCGGCACCACCACCGAGGACATCAACGAAGAACGAGGCGATCTCGCGGCAGTATGCGATTGTCAGGGTGGAGATGACGAGGACGAAGGTGGAGGTGACAATCCAATACCGACGCCTGTATTTCGACGTCGACGCGTCCGAAATGGCACCTACATCAAGCAAGGATGAGCGTACGATTATAAGGGCATTGTGCTCCGTTGGCACTAGCTCTCTACTCACCAATGACGGGTTGGGCGATCAGACCGCTGATAGGGCCCGCAAGCCACACCAGGCTTGTGAGCTGCTCCGAGAGCCCCAGGTCGAGCAGAAACGGTGTCCCATATCTGTAGCCACAGAACCAAGCACAGTCATCAGAACGCGGGACGTGCGGTGCCGTAAGGCAGAGTGTGTATCTCACCCCAGTTCAACCGTCCACGCGACCTGGGACCCGCCCATAGCGATGCTGAGGTTGAAGAGGTCCAGGGTGGACATCCTGCTCTCGCCCGTCGCCTTGGTCATGGGGGATTTGGAGAGCGCACCGCCGTTGGCTCGGTTCATGGAGGGCTGGCTCCCGCTCGCGCTCCTGACATCCTGGAAGTGTTTGGATGCTCTGCGGCCTCGGGCAGCCTGACGTCCCGGCCATGGGATCTGGGAAGTCGGGTCTGGGTCCGCATCGACGTTGGCGGGGAAGGTCATTGTGCAGACCTGTGCTGGCCGCAGTCGCAGTCGCAGTCGAAGTGGGGGTCGGGGTCAGAGGGCAAGTGGGAAGGGTGGTGCGCTGGCCAGGCAAGAGCACCGCGAGGAGAGAGATGGGGGTGTGGGATGTGTGCCAATGGGGGGCGCGACGAGCACGCCAGAGTCGGACAGTGGATGAATTGAAGAGAGCGTATTGGGACCGCGCGCTGAGCACCTGCCCACCGCCTGCAGAGCTGCTGAGTGCTCTGTACGTACACTCTTACAGTGCCTTGCATAATTGCGTGAACGCGCGGAAAAACAGCAGGCGCTTATACCTCGCCTACCAAATGCAGATCACGGTCACATGGACGCCAACGCCGCCTGTGCGCCTCTACTGTCTTAACTTCAGCCTGACTGTTCCCATTGTCCCCCACGCTTGTCTACTTCCTGGAGAGCTCAGTGTTCTCAACGGGCCTCCTAGTTTACCATTTGGGCCTCAGCGCTGAGCACCTGCCACACCGCAACTCGCAGAGCTACTGAGTGCTCTGTACGTAGCGCCTGCAGGAACTCGGCGCGTTCACGCTTAAGGCATCCATCCACATCTCCATTACGCAACCGGTGATCCCCGTCCCGTCCAGATCTCAGATCCATCCCACGCGCCCCTCTCCACCCAAGCCGCGGAAGCGCATCCCAGACCAGTCTGGTATTGACCATCGCATGCCGTACTCGATACTACATCCTGGCCCCCGTATATGCGTCTCCTACACAAACCAATGCAATGCAACAACAGAGCAGAGTACACAGCGAATGCAACCAGCCAACCGTACAATGCAACTCGTACACCCCATCCTCACCAATAAGTACCCACCCCCGCCATATGCTGCACAACAGTCAAAACGCCCTCCTGGCCTCCAAGACGCATCCCGGCCCGACCTCGCGGTGGGTAGAGATCAATGCCAGCCAACATCCTCGGTCCGCCCCTCCTATCGGACCACCGCGTTCACCGATGCGTTTCTCCGATGCCCATTGCTCGAAACGTGCGAGTCCATGCTCGTCTTGTGTGACAGCAGCAGGTTGAACGGCAGCCGCCGCGAGTGCGTCGGCCGCCGTTGCGGTCGTCGGCGTCATCGACCGCTCTGGCTCCTCCGTCATCGGTGGTGGTGGGAACCGCGCATAATCGCTCGGAGGCCCCGTGTATTCGATGCCGCCCGGCACCGCGTGTTGAACGCTCCCTGAACGCGGTGTGCCGCCCGTTCTTGTTGTCGAATTCTGCGTTGGAGTGGGGAGCGCAGACGACTCGCTTGGGGGCGACGAGAAGTTGCTTGTCGGCTTGAGCATCGCCGGGCTTGTCCCCGACCGACTTCGCGGCTCCCCTTGGCTGGGAGGCATCGACAACGGCTGAGGATTTGTCCGCAGTTGCGCCGCAGAAGCCGATGGTCGTAAACGACGTCGGGGGGCAACTGAACCTATCGTTCCTATTGACGACAGTGCCGAAATATCGTCTGTGCCTTTTGGTGGGGGCGCTGGTGGGGGCGATGTTGACTCGCTCTGGGAGGGATTGTCGGTCGACGCCGTGGTAGCGCTTCCGCTCCGTTGTCGCAGCTTGTACTTCTCCATCGCGTCGGCATCCCGTTCACGCATTCGAGTGGCGATTGGCGACAACGCAGATGCGGGGTTAGAATTGCCGCTAGGCAGAAGGGTGGCGGAACCTGGTTGCGAGACGGGAGATGTAGCGAAACCAAACGTGCTGCTTGTTGAGCTGGCTGATGGTTGTCCAGGAGAGTGTGACCCCGAAGGCAGTGGCGCAGGACGTCTCGACGGTGATGACCAAAATCTCGAGGAGGATTGCTGTGGTTGATATCCTTCCAGCAAGTCGCCGCTGTTCGATGTTGTCGTTGTATGGCTAGTTCCCGAACCACTCCTCATCCGGACAGAGCCATTCATACCATGTGAATACTCTCTGGGTGATGGAGGGTATACTTGCATGTTTGCGACACCGTTCCACTCGTTTCCGCGTGCCGCGGCCTGTTGGAAGACATTCCGCCGAGCTTTCTTGTTATTCTCAAACTGTATTCGAGCTGTATCTTGCAGTGCGTCTCGTGTACTAATTCTACAAAATATCGTTATTGAGGGACCGCTTCATAGGAGACAAGATTTTGCACTTACGAGTATGCGTAGTCGGACGGCGTGAACCCTTGGTTATTCCGCGCCGAGTACTGGCATCCTCGCTCGATCAGAAGTTGGACAATCTGTGGGAAGCAAAAATGAGCCATCCAGCTTCCCCCTAAGGCATAGTGGCGAGGAACGCACCGTAACGTTGCCCCAGGCGCTGGCGCTACGGGTGGAAATGGGGTAAGTTCTCATCTCTGGATTGGACATTGGACAGGGGACGACGCTCACTAGTGCAATGGTGTGTTCCCCTCGTTATCTGCGAGGTCAAAGTCGGCCCCGTGATCGCAAAGCATCTGCGGGAGGCAGTTGAGATGGTTGGGAACAGTCGACGCTGGTAGGGAATGAACGCCACAGACTCACCCGAACAAGTTCCTCGTTGCCCTTCAAGGCCGCCACATGGAGCGCCGTCTTCCCTTCCATGTTCGCCCAGTCCAGAATGTCGGGGTAACGGTCGATGTACATGCGAGCCATTCGGAGGGTTGCCCCGAGGAAATCTTGCTCCGAGGAACCGTTCGACTGGGGATATGAAGGAGGGGGGCGTGCTTCGGCGAGCAAAATGAGGATGGTGTTGTTTTCTGAGTCCTGTGATGGCAGGAAGGAAGAGTGTTTGGGGACGCCACGATAAATGGACGGGAGAGAGCGCACCTTGCTGTACTCATGGTTGTACTCGTGATCATCGTGCCCACTGGTGAGGAGGAATTCGAATGTCTCCTCGTGTCCTAGAATGGCCGCCCAGGCCAGGGATGAATAACGTTTATGGTAGGGGTCGGGGTTGCGCATGTCCGTGCGCTTGATCAGTCGTTTGACAAGAAAGAGGTTGTTCTCTAGCCGACGCAGAGAAGTCAGCCGAGGTGGAGACGAGGAGCAAGTCAAAGAGAAAGAAACCTTTCACTGCCCTGCGGAGGCGGGCGGAAGCGTCCTTCTCTGCCATGGGGAATGACGGGAGAGGTCGGACGGGAGGGACGGAGGGGATGGAGGGGGGGTGACGGTTATAGGAGAGCTTAAGTTACTCTCTGCACTGGCGGACAGAGCACAGCCCAAGCAAGCAATAATAAGGAGAAACGATCACGTGCGACGTCGTCCAATAGCGGGACGTAATGTCACAACATTTATTCGGCGTCCGTGACGGAGCCCTCGGCACACCCCTCCGTGCCGTGGAATATTAATTACACACGCGAGCACTGCTCGACACCGCGCAGTCCTTGCCGAGCCTTGTTCTTATCCGACCCTCCCGCTCTCGTGCCACCATCCTCCTCTCTCCGTCCTGACCCTGCTGCTTCTCTCGCCATCCTTCTGCGCCAACCACCTGCTTCCTCTTTCTCCCCAACCTCCCACGCACCATGCCCAAGGTCGTCTCCCGCTCGGCCGTCTCCTCCTCTGCGGATGGTCAGTTCCACTCCGGCACCGACCCGCACCGTATCGCGAACGTTCGACGCGCTGATTCCCCGCTCTCATTGTTCCTTCCGCTCTAGCGCGGCCCACCGCATCATCAGCAGCAGCCCTCCGCGTCTACTGTGTGATATTTCCCCTGTCTTCCCTGGACTAACAGCTCATCACCCGTTGTTTTGCGCAGATTGCATCTGCGGCGAGTTTATTGTGCGTCTCCTCGCCCTCCTGCCGGAACGGCTGACTCAAGCCTGGATGTTCGAACCTCCATCCGGGATGCACCATACTGTATCCGTATCACACACATCTCCGGCTCTGGGCAGCTCGTCATTGACAAGAGCCTGACCGCCCTGCCACGCCGACAGACAGACGGCGCAGTCGTCATTCGCTCCCAGGACGCCAGCAACGCCAAGGCCCGTGTGTTCAAACTGAACGCGACAGCCAAAGACCCAATCCTCATTGAGCGGCGAGTCTTCGCAACTTCTGTCCTGTCCGATGGGTGCTGTGCTGATTCTGACCTTGTTCCACTTGCGCTGCTATCAGACAAGGTGGGCATGAGAAGCAGTACAGGTTCCACTGTCCACGCTGCGCACTTCCCGTTGCATATCAGTCCACACCGCCTCCCGTGAAGTCGGGCCCATACCTGTACGTCTTCAAAGGTGCCCTAAGTCAGATTCAAGGACAGGTACCACCAGATGCATTCGATGACGAAAACTTGGTGTCTGACACCAGCGTCGCATGAGGTGTCAGGCAGACGTGGAGCCCGTGCCAGCATGCTACATTTCGTGTTCACGCTCTCATTTATTTCATGTCCGTCATCCATTCGTGTCGTGACTGACCGCGGGAATGTAATGCGCAACGAGAGGCCTAATGTACATATTTCATTCCACAACCAAGTCAGCATGTCAATTGCACTGCACAGGTACTCTATTGTAGACGAAACGTTGTACTGGAAAATCATATACGGTCGAACCTACCACATGTCTTCCACCGTTAGAAGACAAGTCTGCGGGAGAATGGCAAGGTCAGCATGTCAATTTCAACGAGTAACATGACGACAAGCCAAGACGGAAGAGTCAGATACCGTTGTAGAAAAATGTTTACTCAAAACGCCGATGCCGTAGCATCGGCGTTCGTACAGTGTGAATAGTATGTCATCACTCGCATGGGCTAAGGGCCGGGAAAAATGAAAGCAAGAAGGGACAGGGGAATGCAGAGTGAATGACAAGACGCACCGTTGAATGAATGCCCGGACGGTGTCACAGACAACCTCCATGTGTACAGCGGGTGACATACCTCTTCGTTCCTGTCCGTCGAAGATACAAGCACATGTCAGTACACGTTGCAATCCGCCACGTCGCATCGAAAAAGCGGGATAGACTCAGATACCGTTGTAGAGTAAGATAATTTCACAACGCACAGGGCGTTCGTATGTTTGGGAATATAGATGGCATCATCGACGGGGGCGAACACCACGAGAGACTCACCATTTGATCGCAACGACCCCACTCCTCCTACAGACGTTCCGAATATCGGCTGCGAGGATGCAGGAGGGTAGGAGAAGCGGCCATGGCTGGCGGCGAGAGCAAATCCAGCGCGCTCGCAGGCGTTTGGCAAGAAAACTTACCGCCTAATTGGCGCGCATTTGTAGCCAGCCAAGGCGCGCACAAATAGAGGCAAATAGCACCCTGAACAATGAGCGCCTCTCTCCCAGCGCTTCTGAAAGGGACGTCAGACAAGGTTCGTGTTTACTGTACTTGCACCGTTGTCTACCGTTGTCCGCCAGTCGTCCATCGGGCAAATCTCGATTGCACGAATCCTTCCCGCGAATGAAACACGTCAAAACCACCTCGCATGCGTTGGCACAGAAGCGAAGGCAGACTAAAATGCAAGCAATGTCGAGTGAGCGCAGACAAGACTCGGAGGACGTTCGAAGGCAAGCTTGACATCATAATGTTGACAGCAAAATCTATAAGTACAGAATAAGTATACACCGCTGTTATACAGGGAACAAGCAGGGAAGACGAGAATTAGCCGAAGCGCAGGCGGTCGTGTATGCGACAAGGTTAAGAGTACAGCTGTCCTTGGCGTATCGTAATGTCCCGGTCGAAGGTCGCGCATCAAGCATAGAACCCAAGCTCCGAGAGCCGGTATCGTGTCGTCTTTACATGGAACTCAAGGTAACCCTGGGGTGGCACGGGTGCGGTGCATCAGTTGATTCAATTCATTCTGACATGCACTGAAGTTTTGGGGCAGCGCTCACCTGCAGGAATTGCTGCCAGATCGCGGCGAGCTCGGAGTCGGCAGATGTGATGGCGTCGATCCTCCGCACTGTGTCCGTGACTTCAGCCGCCAGTGTTCGAAGGATGTCTGTTGGCGACTTGCGCTCGGCCGCCGCACGTAAATGCACATAGTTGTCGGTTTCGCCGGCGAGGGACTCCTTGTAGAACGACAGCCTTGAAACGTTCGCAAGTCAGCCCACATCTATGGGTCTTCCATGAACCCCGAAACACATACAGATCGCTGTGGCGCACCGTTAGTTTCAAATTTACGAAACGCCGGGAAGTAAACATATCACGTACTTGGTGCAGTTGATGAAATAATCGAATTCACTTGGAGACCGGTGAACGAGCTCCGAAGTCAGCTATCTAGGCGGTCGCCATCGTCACACCGGCAAAAACGACTTACGGAATAATTTGAATGTACGAGTTCACGCTCGACCTCCAGCTGCTCGGGAAAATGAAGTGTGCGTACGGAGGGCCCACTCCAGATTTCGTGCGGACATAGTACGGATAACGCGTCGCGCCCGGGCGGATGGGCATGTCCTTCGTAGTGTATTCGATGTACATCGCGGTCATGGAGTCGAAGGTGCCACTGATGATGGCGTTCGCGCCAATGCGCGGCCAAAGTGTAAACGCCTTGTTGAGATGTGCGGCAAAACGGTCGAGGACGGGGTCGAGTTGCGGCGCGCCCTCGAGACAGCGCTGTGCGAACTCTCCGATGGGCTCTGGGTCCACCCCGCAGTGGTCGTCGGCGTAGAAGGTGAAGGCGGTATAGAGCGCAACAAAGTACTGGTGCTCGGGGCTCTCATGGCTGTAACAGCACTCGGCCATGTTGCAACTGTTGTGGAGCATCTTCTCGGTGAATGTGGTGCTGACATCGATGGTCCATGATGCGATCTCGGCGGCCAGTCGTTGCCTGAGGTCAAGGTTCTTGGGCGTGCGTGGGGACTGAAAATGGAGGCCGTTCAGGAAACCCTGGATTATGTTCTTGGTTTCATAAAACGGATCCTGAAAGACTAAGGTCAGAAGAGCGAGAAAAATGAGGGGATGGGTCGATGTACAAGGTAAAGTTTATCTTCGGGGTAAAACGAGTCTTCTTTGATGGTCAACGATGGCACGCTGCGAACGGCGGCTTGGTGAGACGTGTTGCACACGACATGCAGGTGGGACATTCTGCACTCACGGATGGAAGAGGTGATAAGGAAGATAGGCACGAGAGAGGACAGACCGCCATAGCAAGGCAAGGGGGGAAAGGGAGTAAGATGGCATGCCTGTCAAGGGGGTGGAGGGTGATCCGGCGGTTCAAGAAGGGTTTTAAAGCAGGCGAAGGCCTGGGGCGACCAATTGCGCCGCGCATGACGGTGGGTTGATGACGATAGGCTGGGTTGGGATTGCCATGTAAAAGCGTGTCCCGCGGAGAAAGTGATGAGCATACGAACGACCTAGCCGTGAGAGGTCAAGGAACGGGCGGGTTGGCAGGAAGCCCTGCGTCGCGGCTTCGGAGGCTCGTGGCCGGGGCCAGGTGACGTAGGAGATGCCAGTAACTTGTCGCTCTGTGGACCAATGCTTGAGTCTAACCCGAGCAAGGGACCGATGGCGATCATAGCAAGTCCGATACACCCGCCCGCCGTGCCACGCTCAGCTTCGAGTTCTGCTGCGCGGACAGCCTGACCCGGTCCCAACGGACGACTCGGAGGCAGAGCTGATCGAGATTATGTTGCGGTCCAGCTGACTCAGCGCCCTTGTCCCAATTTGGCAGGAGCTCAAGTTTACAGCCGCGCATGCGACCCGTCGTCCGCAACTCTCAGTCAACGATGCCACGCCCACCCCAGCATCGTGCCCCACTTCCTCTCGATCTGGGCTATGTATCGGTAGGGCTCGTTCATGCAGCCACATACGCTGGTTTCCTTGCTGGGTAGCGCTACATGTGTGTTCAGGCTAGACTGTCAGATAAAGGGTGTGCCCAGACCGAGCGTAGGCGGTTTGCCCAGCCGGACCTGCGGAAGTGTATCCGGCTTTGGCGGTTCCTGCCCAAGCACCGCGCTCCAATCATCCATATTTAAAATTCCTGCCGCCGTGAATCCATCAAGTATCCGAAGCACTTTCCTAGAGGCCTCCTACTAAGGGATAGGATCTACAGGACATACCAATGGATTGAGCTACTGGTACGTCTCGGATATCTCTTACCGAGGGCTCGTTTACCCATGATGACGCCAGTACATCAGCGAGAGGTAGTTTGCATGGTGCAATTACTCCAACGAGCGGCCGTTACTAGCACGCACCCCCGTGGGCATCGACTTACCCTTTGAAGTCAAAGTACTTGCGGAATATAGGACAAACCTGCGCCATCATTGACCCCATGGCTAGCAACATATCGACGCGGTCCGAATGTCTGTTTCATTTGTAACGAGTCGCGACGAACGTTTCTCAGGAGACCTCGGTCTTTCGTCTTTCTGCTCCAGACATCAAGTAGTATATGCCTCAGAGATATGCCCACGAACCGGTACCTTCGTGAGTGCCGACCTGACTAACCCATACATCGGTTCCCTCGTGCCGTGAGTTATTCCGGCATTCGAGTTTCAAGCGGCTCGAGGAATATAACGTCTAACGTTTTTGTGGCTCCCGTTGCTGCTTCGGCTACCTGCACAGAAAGTTACGCGAAGAGAGCCATACCAAACCACATGAGGTGTATGTCGAGTGCTCGCCCGAAAGGAACATCGGTCGACCTGAACCCGAACGCCAACTGCAGACTGATTCTGCTGCTGTCATCCACTAAACCGTCCTTGACCGAGCCTTTACGTTAGGCAGACATACCTGTGGCGTCCAGGATGTCTGCAGATACTATCATATCATGGTCTCATCGCCTAGATTACACCACAGGAACTTGACCTTGACCGGATGTAGCAACAACGAACGGAATCCGCGTACCACATTATGACCGACCTCCCCCCACGCAACAAGGTCATTTATCGTCTGCCCTGGGAGACAAGTACCACATGAAAAATTCAATCATGTCGGATATCTCGGGGACACTGTCATGTGCACTACTGGGGAGTCGCGGCTTGGGTTGAGGCCTTGAGGACTCGGTGAACCCCATGATCGTTGACGTCCGTCTTCTTACGCACATTTTTGTACCGTGGCCATGGTCCTTGAGATCGATGACGTTGCTCCCGCGATTCCAAAGCAAGCACGGCGCATCCTACGCAACCATTCCATATCAAGGCTGTAGGACCCGGCTGTCAGATCCGGGTCTGGCAGTGACCACGGTTCTGACGTATCCTCTCGTATCCTGAAGATCTAGGCGTTAGCACTGACACTGGTTCGGAGCCACTAGTCAGCGATAAGCGTATATTATACAAAGCAAACAGCATAATCGATGACAGACCGTTCTCGGGAAGCTCTGACGGAGCTCCGGACCCGTGGCACAACAGATTGGGAGCGTAGGGCTGAGCTCGAAGCATAATGGTCTCCAATTGATGACATGTACAAGGCAAGCCAGGGC
This sequence comes from Ganoderma boninense, assembly GCA_002900995.3. Lineage (NCBI taxonomy): Eukaryota > Fungi > Basidiomycota > Agaricomycetes > Polyporales > Polyporaceae > Ganoderma > Ganoderma boninense. The sequence continues at coordinate 2,255,397 of CM035307.1, forward strand.
ACCTGCTATACCAATGTCGGAGACACGAGCGGGTTGGTGTCACATAAGCTACCTACGGGACGAAGCGTGTTACAAGGAGGGGCGGGCGAATAGTAGTGACGGGCAAGGTGGCTTCGTCCAGGTTGCGGGAGGGAAGGAAGGGGGAGGGGAGTGTGTTAAAGGGATCACAAAGGCGAAGGTAAGAAACGACTGAAAAGGAGATACGTGTGTGTATGTATGGGGTTTTCTGGGTTTTGCGTATGTTTTTGTGCGTTTGTGATCAATGCAGCAGAACAGACGTGAGGTAAAAAACCAGAAAGAGACGAGCGGGAGGAGAGCGACGTGAAACAACATTAGGGTAGGCGGAACGTGAATGTACGGTTAGGTATTCTGTACACGAGGGAGACCGATAATGGAGACGGCGATATCGAACAGCGAGGAAGCAGGACCGTCCAACGTTCGGTAATGCTGATATACGGCGCCATAGGTCATTCGACAGTGGCAGGTGCTCCCCGGCGCAAGACAGGCAGGTCACATAGCGACTCTGGCCCCAATCGTGCCGATAGTAGTGAGAATAGATACGAACTGCGATGATGTCGATGTTAAACGGGCATTGGAGCGTGGAATGGGGCAATCCGAGAGACAGGATGGATATGTCGTGAAGAGTGGAGAGCCCGGGTAGAGAAACGATGTTATGATGCGAGAGACATGGGGGAAAACCGTGACCGACGGATGCGGGAGACTGGCGCGAGATAGAGAGTGGCGGGGAAGCGACCCCACGCTTGCGTGGAGAAGCTCGAGTGGGTGGGGGATGATACACCAGAGGCCAACGGAGACAGAGTATTATAATGAATGATGCGTGGAAGGTACCGAGAACGAGAAGCTGGTGCAACTATCTAAATCTCCGTTGCGATTCTAGACACATGTTGTACAACCTCACACCTTCAGCGAAGGTCGATGGTGAGGACCAAATGGGCGGTCATAGGAAGTCGGGAACCCCACGCGATCGTAGGTGCTCCAGTGAGAGGGGACATAATGAGCCTCGGTAGCGCGGACGTTGCTGTACTGATGATCGAACCGTGTCTGTGAGTACGATCGCAAGCGAGCAGGCACTTGGTCTGCAATCGCCTGGCTATAGGAGAGGGACTGAGAGCGCGCGTGCCCGTGCGGTGCAGCGGGGATGGCGTACCCGTATTCGAAGCCCGGAACAGGGACGTGGAAGACCGGCGGGGCGAAAACAGGAGGCCGACTGATAGGCTCCTGCGCCATCATGTAACCGCCCATTGACCATGACGCATGATGCATATCAATCGGAGGTGGGAAGGGAGGAGGCGCAGGGGCCAAAGGAGCATGCGACAGTGGCTGGGGAGCGACATACTGTCCATGGACGCGGGAAGCATCACGAACTATAGGTTCGTCCCCAGCAGGACTCCACTTGGCCGGCGGCGGAAGGGTACGCTCGGGTAACTTGACGAAAGGGTCGAAGTCGAAGTTGGAAGACCGATGATTCATGCGCCTCCTCGGCAGGTACTCCTCTCTCAGAGGACCATCCTCGTCGAGATCAATCTCGAGGACATCATCCAAGTAGGCCTCCTCGTAGCCAACGGGTTCCTTCTTCTGGTCGAGTGCAACAAAGACGGGGAGAGGAGGAACCGTGCAAGTCTGTGAGTTGCTTCCACCACAAGCGCATTCGACTGGGCGAGCGTTGACAAGCATCTCGATGGCTCCACGCACTATGTTGTGCGGGCTGGTGGAGGGCCGTGAAATTGGTTGCGGGAACATTGGCGACGACAAGGCTTGGTGGTACGCCATGATGTCCGACATCCACGTTGACCATTGCTCCGTTGTGATGGAAAGGTCATATTTGAAGATGTCGAGAGCAAGAGCTTCCAGACGGTTCAAGGACCGGATGGGGACGTTCGAGATCGTGTGCCTAAAAACCTGATCAGAAACTCGAATTTGTGCAGAGATTGAACCGTAAGACATACCAAGTCTTGTTGGAGAAGGTATGGTCGTCCAGCCACTTGTTAGCCAACATGCATCCCAGCAAGATCAAGCGGAAAGGCGCATAAGCCTCGATGAGCTCCCTGTCGGTCCCGAGGTGGGCGTCTCCAAGAAGCTCCGCGCGGAACAGCATCTCCTTCATATGCCCAGGGCCGAGGCCAACAGGCCCGAAGAACACGGGCAACCGGACAATGTACCACAAGGCGAGGAAAATTGCGGACGGCTGCAGCAATGTGGACAGCAGCATGGAGTGCGTGGACGTGATCAGGTGGGTAGGGGGGGAGCTAGGATAATGCTTGATAAACGCCCTGTAAGTGGGAATTGTGAGCATCGGAGGCGCAATGGATAACAGAAGAAACTACTCACGCTGGCTGGGCATACTCGGGGGAGAGGCGCAAGCCCGTCGTGCAGACCTTCCAGACGTAGCCGACGATCCACTCTGACAAAGGGGCTGCCAGCTTCTTGTAGGCAGCTGTGGCGACAGGCGCCACAACGGAGTCGACGACGGGTACTTGCTGGACAGCCTGGTCCGCGGGATAGGTTTGGCACTGGTAGCAGGACGCATGGTAACCATCGTGAACGGCGTAGGCTTGGGTAACGTCGACATGGCGGTTGCGCTGCAACGCGGGGATAAGCTGGGTCTCGGCGGCGATGGCGTTCTCGACGTATTGCGTAAACGGAGTCGCTGGTCCGATGGGACTCGACCCAGGGTCAGGCCCATCCGCTGCCTCGGGCGAGAAACTTCCCGGAACCTGAGGAGAACAGTCTTCAAGAACAGGACTGAACATGCCTCTCTCGTAGCAGGACTCCGCCATAGAGTTCGGCACCGAGTAGGAGCGAGCGATGCCGCCGACGGAGTAGTCCATGGCGTGCGGAGGACTGTCGAGAGTCATACTGTCATGCTGCTTCTCCTCGACGGCACAGAAGCCCGCAGCATAAGCGCCGTCTTCGCTCCGCCAGTCTTGCATAGCGGTAGGATAGCCACTCATCTCCTCATCCATCTCTTCAGGGGGTGGATACATGGTGTCGTAAGCCTGCGATTGGGGCTGGGCTGAACAGACGGGCGGAATGCAAGCTTGCGCAAGCTCTCCTTTAATGACCGAGACGTCGTCCGCAACGGTCAACCCTTCGTTAAAACCCTGAGGCAAGGCGTGAGGGCGGATAGAGTCGTCCTCCCAGACACGACGGGGCTTGTTTCTCCTCCAGGAAGGAAGCGAGCTGATCCACTCCTCCCTCGTCGCGAAGGACGGTGGGGGTCCCTGGGGCGGGAGAGGTAAGGAGTGGGTTAGGTGTTGGAAAACGGAAGATTTGCTATCGGGCTGGAGGGGATGATTGATCTTGATCACGGGATGAGCGGGCTGCTTGATGTAGACGGGTACGGGAACTGGCATCTGCAAGAGAAAAAGAGAAGGAGGAAAGCCACAAGCGTCCGCACGACCGGGAGGAGGGGCAGAAGCTATGGCGTTGGAGCCGGGGGCTGCGGCGTGGATTGAAGGGGCTTGAGGCCGGTCGTAAAGTAGGTCGTAAAAAGAGACAGAGGAAGGCGGGGGGACCGAGAGACGATAACGCTGGGATGGTGGGGTCGAAGTGGCAAACGCGCAGCGAAGGCGTGCCTTTTGGGATGCTCGACGAGAGAAGGAGGGGATCAGGCAGACTGTGGCCGTTGCTCCTTCCCGACCGTCAAAAGTATCGCTGGCGGGGATGAACGCCCTCTCCTGAGTCGACGCCGTCGCAATCGCCTGTCGCGAGAGAAGGGGGGGGAGACTGGAGACGATGGACCGACGAGGAAGGGAGGGTCGATCCTGGGGGGCCAATGTCGTCGTGGCTTGAGGGGAAAACAACCGCCCTCGCTCTTTCTCTCCCCAGGCTGCTTATGTCAGCAGCTCTCTTTCGGGCCATCCGCGCTTGCTCCGTCCGCGCCCACTCTGCCGCCCTTCACTCGCTCTCCGTGCCAGTCCCCGTCCGCCGTGTGCCCTGCGTCGTAATACGCCTCCCCCGGCCCTGCCCCGTAGCCCGGTCACAGCCACGCACCCTCCATCGTGCCATCCTCGTTCCCGGGCCCCCACCCGCAAGCCCGAGTCAGACCCGCCTGCTAGCCGTCCCCGCTTCACTCTTACTTAACCCCGCACGCGTCCCCTCGCGCCCCGGCAGACCACAGCCGCCGCTTCCTCTCAGCACCGGCCAACATGGTACTGTCTCAGATATCCTCGTTCTTCGCCAGTGCGCGCGACGTTAACCCGCCCAATGCCCAGCAAGGAGTCGGCCTCGACTCCATCACCCTCGGCCAGCTCAAGGCCATGGTCGGCTCCGCTCCAAAACCAAAGGTGAGCATCCTTCTCACACTCCCCGACCCACCCTTACCAATCAATACGCGTCTAATACATACGAACATGTAGCAATCATATTACGACTTCCGATACGACGACGAGGACCATGTTCTCAACGAGATCGAGGAATTCTATTCATACGTTGAGATGCCACAGGTGGCGGAAAACCTCAAGGCATGGGAGGGCTCGTTCGCCGGTGGTGCGTGTATGCACTCGCACAGCTGTGGGATCCCCTGACACATCACAGAATGGACCTCCAGCCCGTTCGCACAGCGTAAAGCGCACGTCCAAGTCCTCCTGGAGAGCTTGGAACATCGCGACGCTGAGATCCGTTTTACAAACGCGCGCCGTCTGTTTTACGTCCTTCAGGGTGAGAGAGATCATGATGCATTCATCTCCATGCTATTGCCTCACCTCCCATTCAGGCACCTTTGCCGAAACCACGTCCCCGGAGGATCAACTGCACTGGATTATCGAGAATTGCAAAGTCGTCCGTGCTGCGAACGGTTTAAGCAACATCGTTGAAGCTATCAAGATTGCAAGCTCCAAGCATGATCTCCTTTGGTAACTGCGTCTCTGAACCGGTGTTGAACAGTCATCTCACGCGTTCTATAGCAGCCTATCCGACGCTGATGCGGCGCATTTTAACATTTCTCCACAGGAGAAAGCGGACTTCATGGAAGAGGTCACAACGGAGCTTTCCGTGTATCTAGGCATGCTGTATCACATGGTCGAGGTCTTCAAGGGTCATGATGACTTCGCTGACGAGCTGAGTGAGCGATGCCGTTTGCCGACACTGTACGACGCTGATCCCCTTCTCCGCGACCACAGTGAGCCTGGAACCTCCATTACCAGTCTATCTATTCAATGTCGTCGCGGGGTTGCGGGATAAAAGCGCCAAGGGGTACCCTGTGAAGAAAGTAAGCACCTTCTCATGACTCATAATGCTATCGGATAAAGCCTCATGGTCTCCTCTTTAGCTCCTTTTGGTTCTTTGGAAGACGATCCTGACGTGTTGCGGCGGTATTCGCGAACTGGCCTCCGTCAAGAAGCTGACTCGAGAACTCGCCGGGTTGTCAGCGGTTCCGGACGAAGGTACTTTGACCGCGTCCTCCTACATCACATCTGAGCCTGACTGTGCGATAGTGGTTCCTATCAAGGCGTCTCCGATTGACCTTGAGTTGTTCCGGCAAGAAATTTCTGTGAAGTACGCGACGTTCAACCCTCAGGCGGTGAGGGCGCCAGCGTCGACCCCTGTGGCCACCGCTAAGCTCTCACAAGCATATTCACCCATTCCCGTTCGCCACCACTATGACCATGATGGCAGCGATTCGCATCAGGATCAATCGCAGAGCGGTATGCCACACACATATAACGTCTCTCAGCCCGGATCCTCGTTCCGTTCCATGCCCCAACCGGCTACACCGGCACCTTCGCCGCCGCCATCCCCAAAGCCCAAGAAGCAGCAGTTCCAGACGGACCAGAACCGTCCATTCCTCTTCCCCTTCTCTAGGTCGCGCATTGGGTACAATGACTCGCGGCTAGTTCCTTTCGCTATCGACGAGGCGGACAAACTATATGCCAAGCATATGTACGTGAGTCTGTCCCTGTGGCAGATGTGGAAGACTCGCGAAGAGTGTATGACCGTCGAGAGCGGTCTGGAGTTTCTTCCAGGAGCCGAGCGGCCTTCGGAGCCCAAGATTCCACCTATCGTGAGCCTATCTATACTCGAGCTCCCCGAATGATGGTGAGAAATTCCTGATGAACGGATCTAGTCGCCTCAACTAGACGAAGAGGCCAGCGAGAAATTGCCCGACATGGTCATTTTGGATGCCAAGATAGCAGAAGCCGAAAAGGCCATCGCGGAGGGCGAGACGACAACTGAGAAGCGCCATGCCATGGATCGCAAGGAGGACCTTATGCGCTTGAAAAGGGTAGAGCAGATCTATGTCCGTACCCTTGCTCCGCAGACGCTCGATTCTGTGCCTTACGAGTTCCGCAGAGCGCAGTTCTGCCAGTCTTGGGCGGATGGGTCCTCGTGTTGCTCAAACTCTTACTGGCGACTGTGTCAACTGCGAACGGCGTTCCGCCACATTCTGGTACGGGTACTGGATATCCGCCTGGCGTCGTATCTCGTTAGTCTTTCGTGGTCTCCTGCGGCTGATGCCCAGAATAGCTGACGTCCCGCAGCTCTTGAGCAGCCGCCTCCGAAGCCTGCAACCCTCGATGAGACAGATGTAACACGTCATCGCGAGATCACTTCAAAAGCTGTCTCAGCCATCCTGCTTCTGACCCTGAAATGGTTCAAGATGTCTCGTGAGTGATGACAGTCTCATCCAACAAGTTCCGGAAGTTTCACATGTGCGCAGATGTGATGAAATTCCATCACCTTGGGCAGCTGCTGTTGGACACCAACTGTCTGTTATTGATCTTGAAGATTTTTGGACTGCAGGAAGTTTCAACAGCGGTAGTCTCCAGAGCAGATGCTCCTGAACACAAGTAAGTTTGGGCGCACCGTCATAAATCAACAGTCGTTTATCGGTTTTTCCCCTCTGTCAGCTTCTTTCGATACTGCCAGACCCGATTCGCCCGGCAGCCGGACACCGGTGGCTTGTCAGAAGATCACATGCAGCGCGCGTCACGGCAGACGACCGTGCGGACGACGACTCTCCCGAACGGACAGAAACATGTGGAGGAGGTGGACCTGTTGACTGACTTCTCGTGGCGTAATTTCTTCTCCACGATCAACTTCGCCAAGATCATGCAGAAGCTTTCCAAGCACAGGTCGCATCGCATACGCATGCTTGTGCAATACAAGAGCTCTGTGAGTGCCCATTCCGTCACAGTTCGGGTCTCTCGTGAACTACGTACCTCTGCCAAGCGAGACGTACGGTGCCGTTAACCCCACGCGGCGACACGCCTCTACCCTCAATGTGGATGCTTCGCTGACAGGTGTCGGCGGTAATTATAGGCTGTGTTGAAGCGGATATTGAAAGTGCAGCACCCCATGCTGCAGCTGCATGTCCTCAAGTTGATCAAAAGTCAAGTTCCATTCTGTGGTCGGAAGTGGCGGCAGTGTAAGTCTTGTGTCGCGTTTCTCTCGGCAGTTTGCTGAGTTACGGATACACCCCCACTCGCATACAGCGAATATGCAGGTCATCACATCTATTTACTTGAACTGCAGGCCCGACCTCCGTGATGAATGGCTTACAGGCATCGAAGTCGACGATGTGTACGACGCGCAGGTTGGTAGTGGGCTTCGTGAAGCAGTCAAAGTTCGCATTTGATTACGTCATTTTTCAGGCTCAAGAACAAGCATTGCGACACCTTGTGAAGTTCTGTACGTACAGGCGTCCTTCTCGTCTGCCGCACGCAAGCAGCTGATGTGTTTCCAGACAACAACAAGCGATATGGCGTTCAGACCACAGTGCAGGCGAACGCGCATAGGCGAGCCGCGAGCCTGTCGCATCACCTCGAGGGTCTCCACCCTGGACCTGAGCTTTCAGGGATGCTTCGTCCGGTCCAGACACCGAACACGGTCGACGCGGACGTCTTCCCGCCGCTTCGGGCACAAACGACCGAACAGTCTATCTTCCTGCCGTATGTGACGGAAGACATAGCCTTCGAAGAAGAGTACGAGGAATACCTCCGGTGGTCGGAGACTTCGGACACCAGCGCTCAGGGTCATCCGCGTGGGCGCGCCTGCCTGAGCTGGTGCACGACCTTGCGGACAACATCAGCGACAGCGAGAGCATCGTCTCGATCGGCGAGCTGGGCGAGGACGCCCGCCTGGATACCGCGAAGGAGACGCGCGACGTCCCTGACGAGAACGTGAACAACTGGGAGGTCAGTGTGTTTGGCTGGGCCTGCCTGGCCGTCCATCATGGATTGCGTCACTGACGATCGTCTCGAAATCCTCCAGCACATGAGCCCGAAGACGATGGCTGCGCTGACGAAATCGCCAGCGCATGGGCGCAGATCGAGCTCTGGGGGCTCGAAATTCCGGCCTGTTATGGGGGAATTCAATCTGGATACGGACAGTGCTGTCGACGATACTGAAGAGGACGAACAATATGGACCGATGCCAAAGGACTCCTCCAGTCCGTTCCAGCCCAGCGGCAGCGTGGACGAAGTCGAATACGCATACGGGTGAGCTGAGCGTTTCAGGGCGTACCCGGACATGGGGAGACTCACTTCATTTCTCATTACAGGGTTTAATGTGGATGGTCAGGTACCATGTAAGACTTGCAGTGCATTGTGGCTTGTGTATCATACTGAGGAGCCTCCGGACATGGAGACTGGACTTAGTCTCGGCTGCGTTATGTGTGACTACATCCTCTTTGGAATTGAGTAATGAGCGCGCCGTCCCTGACTATGCCAGTAGAGGGTGTTCGACATTGTCCACGTCATGATGCTACATGTTAGCCATAAGGATACATCGCGAGGTCCATGCAACTACCACGGGCTCAATACATCGCTTTCGTCCTCGCGACAGCCCACGGACTACCCGCAGAATAGAAGTCCATCGGATACGTCCCGCCCGTTCTCGCCCTCTCCCTGATATCACCGTCTCCATCCTTCATCCATCCGGCTGCCTTCCCGACCGCAACTGCGGTCTCGTAAGGGCTCAGGAGGGGCCGTCCGAACGCGTGGCCCCAGTCGATCGACAGGCGCGGGCACGAGGTCTGCACGAACGCCGCGACGTGCGCGCCGAAGAGAGCAAGCTTCGCCGGGGAGAGCTCGGAGAGGAGGATCGGCACGTACGGGATGGGCCGCGGGGCCCCCGCGAGCTGCTGCGTTATCGCGCGCAGCTGCCGGAAGCTACCCTGGCGGCCCAGCGTGCCGAGGATGAGGCCCCACAGCGGCATATTGTCGGAGGGGGACGGTGGCGAGTGGCCGTGCGGGACGGAGTTACGGTCTGGGGTAGCAGGAGGCGAAGGAAGGTATGACTCTGCCTGGGATTGAGACGGGGACTGAGGGTACGTAGCGATGCTGCGCCGAGCGGTTTGGACGGCGTCGTCGCGGATAGTGCGCATCTCGACGTGATTATATCGTTCGCGCGTGAGCTTCTTGGAATAGGGGTCATAGCGGAACGCTGGGACAGTGGGGTTCGCGATCATGATTGATTCGAGGTGGAACCGTCCATCGCCAAGGTATCTAATAGAGAAGGAGTGAGATTATGGTGATGCTGTATGCACTGAGAACAGCTCACAGGAGCGCATCGACCTCATTCAGTTGGGGAGCAGTGCACCCGAGAATCTCCCCAGGAGATAGCGGTTTGGACCGCGGTATTGATATGTCGTATTTTCCCGTCCATAGGCGAGGCTTGCCCAAGGACAGGTGGGCATCACTTGATTCCGCAACAGGACCTTCGATGAGGCCAGCAGGTAATTTTGGAATGTCAATGTCAGCACAGTCGTTTGACAACTCGTCCTTGAGATGGGATAACGCAGAGACGAATTGGATCGTCGACACCATGGCCAACCGGGTGAGTCCTTGGGGGGAATCGGAGGGGCTAGAACTCAGAGATTCGGGAGGTTCTGTAGGAGAGCCTTCCCCCGACGATGGACCTTCTATTCGAAGATGTCCGCCAGACACTAACAGCTGTCCGACGGGAATCTTCGCATTTTGTTCTTCCGAGTCAAGTAAAGATTCGTGAAACCGTTGACGATCATTGGGAAAGTTGAGACGGATAGTTTGGACGAGGTGCGTTGCGTCGATTGCGATCTCGACAAACACGTAGAGGGTCTTGATTGTTGTTTGGTCGATTGGAACTTGAGCGAAGTGAGATGGGTATCTGCAAGTGAGCGGTGCGAGACTCACCGAGACAGCTATGGCCATAATGCACGAGCATGTCGCAGCCCAAGGCGACGGCTGTGTAGTCATCAATGCAGCAAGCACCGTAGGTGACATCTCCCATAATAACGGTGAGGGCATTCGTGAAACTGAACACATTTCTACGATTCAGAAGATGTACGGAGCATGAGAGAAAGACTGCGCACCGCTCTATGATATCCGCGATGGCACATGCGAACATCTGAAGACCCTCGGGCATCTGCAAGGCGACCATCGTCGCCTGGTTCTTGCGAACATGATGTATGGTTTTGTGAACCTCGAAGGAGTAGTTTGAAGGCAATTTTTTGATAGCAGCGTTTAGTTGCACGTCGTTCAAGATGTCTTGGGGTATCTGATTCGCGACGGTCGGAGCGTGCCCAGGCTTGGAAGGGGTTGCACTCTTGCTACCCACAAAGCGCTTCCGCGGCTTCGTTGCGTTCTTTGTGGCCGGTGGGGTCGAGGGCCCCGCAACATCAGGCATGATATTGGGGAATGGGAGAGAGGAATGGATTCACGCTTCAAGCTGAGGCTGGCCACAGTCGAGAGATCTTGCCGATAGGACGCTAAGTAGTGACGTACCCGTGACAGATGGCAAGCGTGACAGCCGTCAGCAGCGCGGGCTCTGTCGCTTCCAAGTTGGCCTCAGACTTCAGTTGGACTCTGGGTCGCACTCGGAGTTGCTCGCTGCGCTCACATCTTTCGGCTTCGCTCCTATTTCTCGTCGACTTCTCTTCCATCATGTCTGTTCGTGGCAGGTCTCTTTCCCCACGCCCTCTAAGAGATGAAGATGTCGACATGGACGGGTCACCCCCACCCAACTCGAATGCAAAAGTCGTCATTGTCACCAACCTCACTCGCAATGTGATGGGGCCCCACCTCCAAGCAATATTCGGGTTTTATGGCGAAATAGTAAAAGTTGACCTTCCCGTGTACGGCAAATGTGAGTAGCTGCCTGTCCTATGAAGAATGTGGTGGAGCTTAACACGCTTCATCGTAGCTGGTCAAAACAGAGGCAAAGCTGCCCTCGAATTCCTCGACTCTGCGTCCGCACACAAGGCTGTTTCACACATGGACGGAGGCCAGCTCGACGGCGCGATTGTCAAGGTCGAGCTCTCCGAACTTCCTGTACGCTCTCGCTCGCGGTCCCGTTCGCGCTCTCCTCGGCCCCCGCCTCGCCCGCGCTACGGCCGCGGTCCCAAGTCCATTTCCCGCTCACCTTCTCGCTCGCGCTCCCCTCCACCTCGTGGAGGCGGTGGCGGACGCCGTGGCGGCTATGGGCCACGCTACAACGACGACTACCGCCGTCCACCACCCCCCGGCCGCAGGCCCCCTCCGTACCGCCGCTTCTCTCGTTCGCGCTCACCACGGTCCCGCTCACCCCCGCGCCGTGGTGGGGACCGTCTTGCCCCGAGGCGGAGGTCGCCGAGCTACGAGCGGGGCGGTACCGGCTACCGCGGCCGCTCGAGGAGCTATTCTGTCGCATCCAGCCGCTCGCGCACGCGCTCCCTTACGCCTCGTTCTCGCTCACCACGCTCTCGCAGTCGTTCGTTCTACTCTTCGTCCGCGTACTCCCGTAGCAGGAGCCGTTCGAGGTCACCCAGCCGGGCCCGCAGAAGCTACAGCCGCGACGACATCCGGGATAGCCGGTCCAGGTCGCCCAGAGATTGAGTCTTCAAAATTCTGGCAGGTTTCATGCTGTCTATATTTCTGTTATGCCTAGGTACTTCATGCACAAAAAAATCCGTGTAAAACCGTCCAGTATATCAGTGCGCTACTCTAAATGTACATATTATCTAGTGAGATGGTCAGTCGCTCGTGGTTGAGTCGTCGTCAGCCAGGAACGGTCTGTGTAAGGGATCACGTTTAACGCAAATAAATTTCGAGAGCGTAAGGAGACTATGCTTACGTGTATTCATAATCGTTGCGGATAGCATGAGACATCCATTCCTCGTCGGCCTCTTGTTGAGGGAATCCGGACCCACCAGCCAAACTGAGAATGACGGGAAGCAGGACCAACCCGTGTAGCGCCCCAGATATGATGAGAGTGAGCCACATGCGGAAGTAGTAGATCTAGTAGTACTGAAGTCAGCTCAATTGAACGCAGGGTTGAGTGTTTAATACGCTACCTCCAAGAACTTGGAGCGCGTCAGTGCAAGGACACACATCCCGATCAACTTCGTGAAGGTAATGCCGGAGAGCACCTATCGAAAACGAATATCAGAACCGGAAAGACCTCCATGTATGCGCATCAACACTCACAGATGGCCCAACATCCACAAGCGCAAGCCACATCCGCTCATCGCGCTCCTTCTGGCCCGCCGGGTGGTCCACCGGTAGCCCGGAGCCCGCGCTCATGAACGCCCTCTAGCCACATGCGCGCAGAACTCGACCGCGATCCCCAGCGAGATGACCAAGTTCACCAAGCTGATCGCGTTGAGGTCAATGCCCCACACGCCCATGACGCCCATGACAGTAACGACGGTCAGCGCGACGACCCCCGTGACGATCGTGCCGGTGCGCCACGAGCCGAGGAGGAGGGCGGTGACGAGCAGGACCGCCGCGAGGCCGAGGCCGAGAATCTGCTCCGTTATGGGTACGATGTGGGCGAACTGGTCGAAGAAGACGTAGTGCAGAGAGTATGGGAAGACGGACGCGCCAGTCGCCGCGGCGAGGTCGTCGGCGACGCGACGCGCGGCCGCCAAGGAGTTGATCAAGTCCCCCTGCGACTTGAGCGGGCTGTGGAACGTGCGGAAGTGTGATGCCACGACGGCCGAACCATCCTCGGAAAGGGCAAGGGCGTCGCCGAACGAAGCCTTGCCCGCGACGGAGCAGTCCTCGTCTGTGGGAGAGATGAGCCACTGGCGGAGATAGGCCATGAACTCGTCACCCTCCGGAAGGCCGTTCATCGTGATGTTCCATGCGGGCTCGTGGTTGGCGTAGCAGACGTTGCAGCGCCGCGGGGACTCGCCTGGCGCGCAGAACGTGGAGGGGTCGTTCTTGCGGACGCGGCAGCATTTGTCCTTGTTGGGATCAAGCCAGTTGAAGAAGTCATCGATCCACGAGGCGGCAGGTTGCGAGACGAATGAGACCTCGGTCCGGTTACGCTCGAGCTCGAGGCTGCTGGCAATGGAGAAGGGCGCGCAGGTCGTGAAACGACCACAGAGTTGCTGCTGCCCTGGACGTTGGCTGACGTCGACATCGTGGACGACGAAGTACACAGGAGGTCCGATGTCCAAGTACGCATCTACGTGGTCGAAGTATGGGATGAGGTACGACTCCGAAGGGAACGCAAGACGTTGATCAAACCCAAGCTGGATGTGCTGGATGGAGATGACTGATGCAACCAGCATGCCAGCGAATGTGAGGAGCACCACACCCTTCACCAATGGCTTGAGCAGGAAAGGTGCGTAGTATTTCCGAATGAACCGTGCGAGGACACTGAGGCCGCTACCGGTTGGAGGAGCTTCAAGCAGCGCAATTCGAGGCGGCAGCCTTACGCATGGGAAGCAATCCACACGACTCGACTGTGGAAGTTCTCCTTTAGAACACAATCTACTTGAATTGCAAGTCAAAACATACCTCGAGGCGCCTTAAGTCGATGACCAATGCGCTGACAAACACCGTCACCTGCAGGAACGCGTTCAAGAACACGCTGCCTGCCGCATACAGCGCAAAGTTGCGCACAGCGGGCATCGGCACGAGCGCACCCAGCGCGAAAGCCGTCGTCTCCGTCACTGTGCTCAGTAAAATCGAGGGGCCCATCTTCGCCAGCGTCCTTGCGACGCGCTCCTCGGGGCCCAGGTACTGTGGGGTGGAACCGGCATCTAGCGACGTGTCGCGCTCGTGGTCCAGCTCGTGGTCGTGGTCGTGGTCGTCGAGTCCCGACCGGGTTCGCGACTGCGTGGGACTCATCGGAGTGTGACCCGCATACGCCCAGACGGGAGCGAGCGACGTGCCAGCGTTGGGCCCGTGCAACAGATTCTGGCGGTCAAGCTCATGTACCAGGATGAAGACATTGTCTACGCCGACGGCAAGCACGAGGAAGGGGATGACCTCTGCGATGATGAGAGTGCACTTGACACCTAGGAGGGAGAAAAGACCGACAGAGGATGATACAGAGAGGATGACTAGCGCAATGCCGAAAAGGCCGAGCGTGAATTTCGATCCGACGAAGAGACCGCGGGGGAGGCGGGGCAAGAGGGTGGGCGCCAGGCGGGAGTCAAGCGAGACCGCGGAGGATGTAGAGGGCTGGGTGAAAAACTTGGGGAAATTCGTCATCCATTGCTTCAGGCATGTCCAGAGGCCCTCTTCATCGCGCATGCCAGCACCATTACCAAGGGTGAAAGCGACGTAGAAAAACATCGCGAGGTACGAGAGGACGACAATTTTGATGTCCGTGTTCGTACTCTTGTTGATTTCTTCCTCGAGCGAGATGCCCGTAGACCAAGCAATCTCTAGGCCAGCCTCCTCGGGAATCCTGTTGCTAAGATCCTCGAGGTATGTGCGGAGTGTGTATTCCCATTCCATTGCCTTCGCCTGTTCAGCCCTGTCGAGGGAGTCGGGCACGACGTACGTGACCACCAGCGCCTTCGCGTCCAAGTACGACTTCCTACCATCGTCATCCACAGGAACGGAGCCTAATACCATCTGAGGCGCGAGTGGCTGTTGGAACTCGGGCAGGCAGTTCACTGGCTGTTCAGCGCACATAACCAGGCGGTCTGCCCATCTTGTCGGGTCATAAGAGTAGATGTCGTTGCCGAACCACGCCATCACCGACTGTACGACGCAGAAACCGTCTGGACCAGCAGGTTTGAGACATACGTCATTGAGTGTATAGCCGTTCGGCGCCGAGGTAAGACCTCTGATATCTTCTTCAATATCCGCCCAATACTGCAAAGACTCCCAGGAGAGCACCGGCCCCTTGTCTTCTGGGGAGGAAGCATTGAAAGACGTGACGAATACCTGCTCAACTCGGTAGAAGGGTCCGAAGTGCTCGTCAAAGAACTCCTTCTGAAGCTTGCTCTCCGAATCAGGCGCGACCCAAAGACGTACAGGATCCGTCTCCACGTCGAAGGCCGTCCATCCTAGGTTCAGAAGACCGACAAGTGCGAACACGAGCGCAAAATTGAGCCATGGGTTTGTGGAGGCGAACAAGCCAAGCTTGTAAAAGGTGCGACGAAGGACGTTATTCAGCCGATAATGACGGGGTTGGACGGTCTCGATGGGGTCGAGGAGGGACGCGCCGCGACCAAGGCGACGAGACTCGGACTGCGTCCCTGTGGAGTCCTCCCCATCAAGATAGTGGGCAAGAGAAGATGCACCTACAAGCCCGCGTGTGTGGGCCCGTGGGGAGACGTGCAGGGAGTCGCCGTCCGTAGAAAGCGCGACCCGTTCGTACGACTTCTCGCGGCGTCGACGAAGCGTCACTTCGAGACCATACCCGAGCGTGAATGCTACGACGGCCAGCGCGTACGCGAGCAGGAGGATGAATGTAAGGCAGGAGAACGGGCCGACTGAACATGTTGACTCGGCACCAGGCGGGGAGATAGGCGGAAGGGCTTGACACACTTGTTCGCAGTCAATACAGGTACACCTGCTACCCAAGTCGCTGTCGTAGCAATTCCGGGCAGTGGTGTTAAGCGAGGAAAGCTCTGGGGGTGGTGATGGGGGAAAACTGATCGTGAACGGGCTGCCCATATCCTTCTCCTCACCCATGAACTTGAGGAATGCGGGGTAATCCTGCGCGCCACCACCCAGGAGATCCATAGCGTACCCGTTCGTCGCGCCCATTTTGATCTCCTTGCAGCTGTCAAAGAAACCGCTCCCAAAGTGCTCCGACACGAAGAAGTCCACTGTCTGGACAGCAGTTGCGCCGGTTTGGGACGTCTGGGTAGACGTGACATTGATGAAGGAGGCCTGGTCGGGGGAGCAGGTGAAAGAGCACCAAAAGTTGCGGAAGTTGTTGCGGCACGCAGGACATGAGGATATGAGATTCTCCGCAAGACCAAGGTTGTCGCGGAGTGTCATAAGCTGGTCGGTTGTGCAGCAAGTCGGTCCTTGAGCGATGTCCGCTCCGCAGAGTTTCGTGAGAAGGTCGCGGTCGACGTCATCCTGAGGTAGCATAGGGTCAGCGACGGTTCGTATGTTGTTCTGAAATGGAAATACGTACCGTTGTCGGTGGCCCATCGTAAGGACATGGCAAGGGCTTGCCAAACATGACCTTGGGCCCACAAGACCCACGCATGGCGCAACGGCCCTCATTCCGAATGGTAGCATCCGGCCTGAGAACCTCCATAGCGGCCGTTGCGAGTGTTGGTCAGGGGCGGGGTGTAGGGGTATCGACGTGTATCCCAGGCCAGCACGGAAGAGAAGAGAGAGAAGCAGATACGCGGTCTTGGAGGAGAGGAGGCCTTGCCCAGCGTCGCCTCAGTCGCCGAGCAGCGGGGAGTCGTCCTATGTGGGGGGGCTCCCAGGACCTGACGGAGTTTGAATCCTAGGACCTGACGGCCCGGACATGTCCAGCTGCCTAATGCAGTAACTCCCTGCGCCGCCGTGCTGCTCGAGGCCGAGTATCTGCTTTCCTTGGTCACCAACCACCCCCGAAAAAACTCTGAACACACTGGAAGGATGCTCCATAGTACGTATTAGTGTATTTACGGTGTTTTTACTCAGCGGATGTGAGAACAACTGAATAAATTAAAACACAAATCAAAACAACTTCATAGTTCTGAATAGTCTTCAAAGCAAGATAATAATTCCAGTTAGTAGTCAACTGTAGTATCTATTTATAAATAGAGGCCTCATAGAGGCACCGAAGAGCAGGAGGAACCAGGGAGAGGTGCGAGATGGTGGCTTAAGCGCCCGTAAAGTGACCTCGCAGCGACTGGTACCAGTTTACCTCGCTACATATTTTGACCGTTGTAATAGCGATACTGCATTTACCAACACTAGACGCAGCATTTTGCAAAATTTGGTGCCCCTGCAATCACTCGCAGGCCGGGGAATAAACAATCTATCTGGTGCACCTTCCCGGAGCGTTAGCGCCGGCCGCAAAAATTAATTCCACGTCTTTCTCTGTGTCTGGATGCTCATTTTTGAGCAGATCAAGCATGAGAGAGGCTCTCGCGATACACACCACTCGAAAATCTCCCAACTCGCCCTCGCCCTCTCCATTTAATTTCCTTCTTTCGAATTAATTTAATTTAATTTATTTAATTTTCCTGCGGACCCTACCCACATAGCACCAGGCCCGAGCAGCGAATGGCACGACCGCCTGGCAATGGACACGCTTGCCGGGGCCCTCACGTGCACGCCCTTCACGGTCACGCACATTCTCCGTTCCGCGACGGCCGCAGACCGTCCGTTTCTCACCTCTCTCCGACACCCCTCCTCCAGCCTTACCCCAAATCTCCTCCCAGTGTCTCCGCAATTTCTCGTTCGCCCAGGCCGTTACCGATGGTGCGCGTTCTCCCACAACTGCTGCTTCGAAACCCTCACCGACAACATCGCACAGGCTACAGCTTCTCTTACAGCCCCGGAGGAGACCCAGTCCTTCAACTAGTACGCTTGTCTTATGTCTACGCGCCTCAGACTTTTCGCTGACGTGTGTCCTCAAGTGTCGACGAGGAGACCCTCACAAGACTCCGCAGCGTCGGGTCCCGCGTTCGAAAGAGTACGTCCTCACCCGCCACTCTCGGAAGCTTCGCACTCATCTCGCCACGCCCTCTTTACAGGTGTGACCGAAGGCTTCCAACGCACAGTGTCGGTCCCTGCCGACCCTTTCTCCGCGAGCAAACGCCTCCCGTTCACCCAGACGCCCTCTTCATCTCTGCCAACGACGCCATGCGCGACATCTTCGCCCAGCGCGCCTCGAACCAGAGCAAGAAGGGCTCCTCCTCCGTCCCCTCCTCGCCCCAGCAGCATCCGAAGCGCACGCATGCTGGCGCTGACGAAGACAGCGACATAGACGTGGAGCCGCTTGACGATGACGAGCTCGACCTGGACCTGGACGAGGACGAGGACGACGCGGCAACCGCGTCTGCCATCCGCAAGAAGCGCGAGGAGCAGGCCAAACGGCAGGCGGAGAAGGCCAAGCGCGAGATCAAGCCTCTGAAACGGAGCGCAAGCCGCGGCGCAGCGACCCAGTCCCTCCCGCGAGCATGTTCCGATTCTCGCATGAGCCTGCCGGGACGCAGGTGGCCCCTGCGGTCGCCAAGATCGCTGAAGAGGACGACTGGAGCGAGAGCTTCGGCGCGTCTGGGGCGGTCCCGACGGCCAGCCTTGGGCTCTGATCCGATGCAGATGCTCTCGTTGTTTGTGTACTGCCTTCAATGCATTAGCTGAATATCTCGTCGGATAGATGTGTATGATACTGTAGCAGTCCTTTCGCCCGTCACTATGAACTGTAACAGCTAATTTCTCGACGCTCTCTTGCTGAACGTTGCATGGTCTGTGAGTTGTACGAGTAACGAGATACCTGCAATGCAAAGGTGGCCATTCTCCGACCCCAGATGTATTATTTCGTGTACAACGCCTGGCACTAAGCCCCTACTATCCCCCTTATGCATGAATCTCCTTCCATCAAGTTGAAGCCCAAGCCAAGCAAACCGAGACCAATCAAGGCCAGTACTCTACGTCGTCCTTCTTGTATTGCGATCTCTTCCTCATAGTATCATGTACGCCATGCGAGACGCGTAGGTGCCGCTTGAGGAGGTCCTGCCGCACGAAGCTTCTGTCCTGGAACGGCGCGCAGATCTGACACGAGAACGGTTTGCGGCCCTCGTGGCTCGACTCGTGCCGCTTGCATTCGTTCTTGCGCAGGAACTTCATTCCGCTGTTGTGTCAGATCCAAACTGGTTACCAACCAGCTCCGAGCCCACCACAGCTTCTAAGAGAGCGAGGAAGGGAGACTCACCAATGCTGGCAAGCCCACGGCCGATGCTCAACGTGGGAGCCAACGTGCACGAGGATATGGTCGCGTCGCTTGTTGCGCTGGCCGCATCCAACGACGTAGCACCGATAGTCGTCAAGGAGCTCGCCCCGCGCGCTGAGCCGCCCAGCGAAGGACTGCAGGAACGCCTTGTCCAGCTCTGCGCTCGGGTGCTGGGCGCGGTACTCCGCCGCTCGCTGCCGGAGCTCCTCAAGCTGAATCCCGACGTGTGCGTTAAGTACGGGCTTCGGTGGGTCGACCAGGGGAGCATGCAATTGTTGGGGCACCGGAGGGGGCGGCGGGAAGGCGTACGATGGCGTGTTCGGGAACGCCGGTGGGTACGAAACGTACGGTGGGGACGTGTACTGCAACTGAACTGCACGAATGTCGCCAAGGGGGACCCTGTTGCGACATGTATTACTGGGCCCGGCGGCAGCTATCCCGCCAGAGGGACCAACCAAGTCGGGACGTAGCATACCTAGGTCGCTGCCAGGATAAGTGTGTCCGGACTGCGCATGTACAGGTCGGGGCGCAACAACCTCACAACCAGCTCCAAACGTTTCCGATGGAACAGTAGATCCTGGGCAAACACTGGCCGGTGGAGCTACTTCTGAGTTGGTGGACGAAGACTTCAAGACCGAAACAATCGCAGATATAGCCTCTTCAGGGAAGTTCTGGGAGTCGACGAGGGCCTCCGCGGGGAAATGCACATTGTAGTCCTGAAGAGGCGAGAGTTGTCGAGCAGGAATCCCTGAAGGACCATTGGAAACCTCAGCAGAGCTAGTATGCGAGACGAGAGCTGGCTGAGATCGGGCAACCATGGCATAGTCATTGTCGTCGTCATCCAGTTTGGGTGACGCCTCAGGACTAGGACCAGAAGATCTGATAAAGCCAGCCATTATGTCCGCAGGGTTAACACAAAGCACAGGTTCCTGTTCTGCCAGAGCTTGTTCGCGCATATTGACATCTACAATTATGCCGAGGGTGGGTGTCATGCTCAGCGTATCCTCGTTGACCTTGCGCATAGTAAATGGCGGCGGCGAAAGTGAGAGGCGCAGATTACCGTCAAACGGCAGTTCCTTGACAGAAAGCGTGTAGCTGTGCTCAGAGCTTGAGGGACTGCCGTACGATAAAGACGGCAGGGATGACGCGGGCGGGCTCCATGGTGGCATCGGCACTTGTGATTGGGCATACACTGCGAAAGTTGCATCATGGGAGACCTCATCGGACTGGCTGAGTGTTGGGGCGAATAAATCAGGGTAGTCCTGGGCCACAACGGGAGACGGATAGGGCGGAATATCCTTGGTGGGAGGTTCCGTGGAGGTGATGTCCCGAAGTGCCAATGGAGGAGTCTCTGTCTTGAGAGCGATATCGTCTCCTTGGGATGTAGTGGTAGGATAGTCCGAAAAAGGCAGATCCGCCACACCTGGGGAGTTTGGACCGAAGGACAACGGGACCGGGACGGCAACAGGAAGGGCTACCGGAAGACCAAGAGAAACGGGGACTGACAAGGGAACCGAGTGTGTTGTGGGGGCCGGAGTCTGGGAGAGAATGCCTTTTCCCTGCACTCCAGTAACATGATCGTCATAGCGGGATCGAAGCCACGAGGGAAGGGCTGGACGGGGCCTGGAGTGATACTCTTGGGGAAGATGAAAGGCCTGGGGGAGAATCGGCACACGAAACTCGAGCGTGGGGAGGAAGCCTGGGTCGTTGTGGGCGGAGCGAGGGGCATCCGCGAAAGGGTCGAAGTGGGAGATTGGTTCGCGGATGTGTTGGTAGGGCGGGTAGCAGTGTATGGATAGGGAACGAGCATGGGGTAGGCCACTGTTGGGGTTATTAGTGTGGTTAGCGGGGGGTACAAAACTATAGTCGTAAGGAACGTCGGCCATGATTAGGGAGTGTGTTGTAGGGTAGTGTGTGGGACGTAATGCGGCCTGCGCAGCAACGGTGGCACGCAGGGCGGGGACGGTGGGCGTCGGGGTCCAAGAGACGGGCGGCGCCAGGCCGACAGACAACCAACCTCGCCTCCGACCGTGCACCCCGGCCCAAGCACGTGAATTCTCCCTGATCGCCGCCTCCCCGCTTCCCTTTCTGGCACTCAACGCCATCCTCGCCCCATGCTCCGTGCCCTCCCTCGCCCCGCCCACTGTCGTCTGCCCAAACACCGCTTTCCAAGGCAGTTGTCCACCCAACAGTCCCCCGCACCGAGGTCCAATGCTGGCTCAACCGCTCTCCTCGTCGCCCTCGGCGGCAGCGCAATCGTAGCGTCCTACTTCCTCTGGCCGAATGCCTCTCGAGCCGCGCCGACCAAGAAGAATGCACTACTTTCCCCCACACACTTCACTCCCGTCACCATTACCTCCACACAGCCATGTCCCGACCCAAATACCCGCCTCATGACTCTCACCGTTCCGCCCAAGTCGATACCATCTCTTGAAGGGACTGCTTTCCAACCCATCTGGTCCGTTTATGTCAAGGACGACGACATTCAAGTAGAGCGACCATTTACCCCTCTTGAGGGAATGGACAGCCGAGGCCAAATGCGGTTCTGGGTCAAGAAGTATGAAAATGGCGAAGTCGGTCGCTGGTTGCACTCAAAGAAGGCCGGCGAGACGATCGAGATTCGGGGTCCACTCAAAACATGGCCTTGGAAAGTGGACGAGTGGGACGAAGTCATCATGGTCCGTATTCAGCCTTCTTTCCTTCGTCAATGCACCCCCTCACACTTAGTCAGGTTTCGGGCGGCACTGGGATAACGCCATTCTGCCAACTCATCCACAAGGAACTACTCAGTCAGTCATCTCCGAGCACGAAGACACGCTTCACACTGCTGCACTCCTCCCGTCGGCCGACAGAACTGCCTCCGTCGGAGATCCTCGAGCCGCTGATAGCCTATTCGCGCATGCATCCCGACAGACTGGGACTCTCACTTTTCGTGGACGCGTCCGAGGGACCTGCGCACCCAGCCGTGCCGTCATCGTCGCTGACCGTGGGTCGGATAGGTAAAGAAGCCATTGCGCGTGCGACGGGTTCAAGCAACAGAAGCTGGTGGCGGGGCTTGTTCGGCACTTCGCGGAATCTAGCGTCGCGCGAGGGTGGGGATGGACAGAAAAGAATAATGTTCCTTGTCTGTGGACCTGACCCGTGTGTGGTTTATGCCCTCTCGTTCTACGCGTGGTTGCTAATCCGGCGTCTTTTGCAGTATGGTTGCAGCGATTGCAGGACCGTTCGGACGGAACCTCTCACAAGGAGAGGTTAGCGGCGTGCTGGGGAACTTGGGCTACGATGGGAAGTCAGTCTGGAAGTTGTAGGACGCGCTATGCTCAAGCAACAACGTCGTTGTTCGGAGCACAGTTTCACAAACGGATTACGGAGATCGATTCTTTGTCAGCCACAAGTCCGGCGAATAATTGTTCATGTGGTCAAGACTTCCCGAGAATCGGACGGCGTGCAAACTAGCCGAGGAAAGCCGTGCGGCTGGGATGTGACATGGTTAGTGAAAATGCCCTAAGGCAGGAGTCTAGATTGGGTTATGGGACAGAGATACTCCCCATGTGTTTTTTGGGTTGGTCGAGGCGGATCCCAATATGGAACGTGAGAGAACGTACTTAGATCGCCAGTGTCAAAGGATTCTAGTTGCACTCCCCATCCAATTTTGTCGTAAAACGCAGGCGGGGGTAACTTATCAAAAGATACTGGTACGATTTTTTAATGATCTAGAAAGAACTTGCATTTTTCTCCAACTCTACAGGCCCTGCACGGAGGCGCAACTGCCGTCAGCGCTTCGCCAGCGCTGAGACCTGCCCGACCTCTCGTCCAGAACGCGCGAAACCTCCCGCATGGCGAAAGTGTCATGAAACGATGCTGAATACTGGCATAAATACTTGGATTATAACTTTGATTCTCATGGTTCTCACAACAGGTCTCGGCCGGGTAAGTTGAGGCATGATCTTTCCCCGGGACGCTTAAACACGCTCCAGTCTGGGCTTTAGAGCGGCGAGTTCTACGTTATTTCGCAGTAGTGTTTCTATTCAACACTATGGATTCTACTGAATTGAACGGATAGGAGGGGGGATAGTCCCGGACGCTTCTGAGGTGAATCGAGATTTTTCTAAGTACGTTCTCTCACGCGATCTACAGGCCCAGACCACGCCGAGTTAGTCCAGCCGCTTGGGAAGCCGGAAGCTTAGACCTCTGAATCCCAAGCTCCGGGACGAGCCAGAAAATGCTAAGGCAGGAAGTCCCTAGGATGGACTGAATACCAGGCGTTGGTCAAGCGATAGCGAGGGCCTTGGTGGACAGAGCGGCGAGAACGCAAGGGGAGGACTAAGCGCCCCGGGACGCGAGAAAGCGCTTTTCTCGGCGCTTTAGGAGACGACGGGTAAGTCGCCCAAGTGGGCGCAGTCGTTAAGCGATCTACATCTACACTATAACACGCCCCATGGAGGGCGACCACACTGGAAATCTTATGTTCTGGGCGAGTAAGTCGCCAATTGCGCGCAGTCGTTAAGCGATCTACATCTACACTACACACGCCCCATGGAGGGCGACCACACTGGAAATTCTATGTTCTGGACGCTGCGGGGTGAATTCGAATGTGGTGTCAAACGACGGCGACGCGAGTGGTTTGTTGGGGCGGGAAGACGCGGGCCGGGGTGCGATGACTCCAAAATGTCAAATGACCTGACCAGAAAAGGGCGCCAATAGTTTTAACGGAGGAAGGCGCCATTCTCTGAAATCGACTCTCATCCTCGTCGCTCCGTCCCCGAAAAGCTTACTCAGGCATTCCATTCTCGTCCTTTTAAACACCCATCTCTCATCGCAGCCTCCAATCAGCTCAGCCGCCAAACACCATGGCTCCCTCTGCCGTTTATATTACCTCCGCGCCCTCCCAGGTCCCCGTCCACAACCAGACAGTGACCAAGCCTGCCGTCGCTGCCGCAGTCCCTGCAACCGGTCCCGCACTTGCAATAGGCTCACCCGCAACAGCACAGGATGGCAAATACCAGACCCTGATCACATCTCTTGAGCAGTCCCGCGAGGTCGAGAGGCACATGGTCGACAGATTGCTCGACGGAGGTATGTCCATCAATGTACAGGGCACTCGCAAAATCTCAGTCACCTCCAGCCACTACCTTGCCCTCCGCCAAGTTTGCTTCCATTCATGTCACCCTCTCCCCTCCCGAGTACGAGACTCTTGTATCGAGGATCCGTGAGCTCCTCGCTCAGCTACTGGCCGGGCTCGAGCCCCTGGGCACTCTCCATCTCCTGAACCTCGGCTCATCCCTCCCGAGCCTCCCCTCCGACCTCACCCACATTGGTTTCACTGTCCTCGCTGCAACACAGGAGGGCACGCTCACCGCCCAAAAGCCCGCACACTCTGTGGCCACACCTATCCCCCTAAAAGGCGCTCCCTCCGCCGCCCTACCCTTGCGCCGGAAGGCCGACCCCGACCGGAAGGCGTCGAAGAAGGCGCTCTGGACGCTCAACGCGCCTTCGACGCCCTCCATCGATGCGGAGAGCCTGTTGACCGCGGCAGACCGTGAGCGGCCAGCCGCGTGCGAGCCCGCCGTGCGCGGCGCACCTCGGCGGAAGAAGGCTTGCAAGAACTGTACATGCGGCCTCGCGGAACTGGAGGCGGAGGAGCTTGCCCAGAGCAAGGTCGTGTTGCTCGACGGCAAGGTAGACGGGCAGGCGATCGAGGTCTCGCAAGCGGAGAAGGAGCGGCTTATGGCTGCCGCGGCGGCAGCACCGAAGGCAACGAGCAGCTGCGGGAACTGCTATTTGGGAGACGCGTTCCGGTGCTCGAGCTGCCCTTACCGAGGTGCGTCTACAATAGTGCATTTCTGTGATGTCTTGTTGATTCCATCGTTGGACAGGCTTGCCTGCTTTCAAGCCCGGCGAGAAGGTGGAGATCGACCTGGGGATGGATGATATCTGATCTACAATACCCGTCCTGACATTATTATCACATTCGTGTTTGGTTGTGCCAATTAGTAGATGTACTGCATCTTTGTATCGTTGTAACTCTTGTGTACTATCCTCGTCATCATCGTCCCACTTCAATACACCTCTTTTACGAGGAGGATGGAGAGCGCGCGCTGGACGCGTCGGGCACGCGTCGCGTCTTGACGAATTTTGGCGTGCCTCAAGCGCTCGCAACGTGAGACCCTTCCATCATCTCCTGCACCCCTTCCAACCTCACCAATGGCCGGCGTGCTTGGTGAAAGTGGACCGGCCATCCCCCACGCTGAAAGCTCTACGGCAGCGCTGCAACGGCAGTCCCCCATCTGTGTTATATGCCGCGCGAACTCCGCCATTTACACCTGTCCACGCTGCAACCTTCGCACTTGTTCCCTCCCCTGTTCCACAAAACACAAAACGCTTGGTGATGGCTGCTCCGGCATTCGCAACAAGGCCGCGTATGTGCCGATGAACCAGTATGGATACATGGCTCTCATGAATGACTACACCTTCCTCGAGGACATTGGTCGGAAGGTTGGAGAAGTGGGCCGGCAGATCGTGCAAGGCGGGTACGGAACGTCCACTGGCCGTTCAGGCGGGAGAGGTGGGAGAGATCTGAGGGGCCGTGGGCGGGGAAGAGGGAGGGGCGGCGCGCACGGCAAGGCTTCATCGAAGCGGGATATCCTCAAGATGCAACTTGACTTCCGGGATATCGAAATCGAGCTCCTGCCCAACGGCATGGAAAAGCGGACGCTCAATCAGTCGACATGGGACTTCAAGTACGCACTCGTTCGGGCTTTCGATGTTGTCTTGAGTGCATGTTTTGTAACCACCCAAATATATTTTCTTCTCAATAGGAACAAGACGGCGCTGCTCACAGTCCAGTTCACGTTCCATCCGCCCCGGAGCGTGCTCGCGCCCCCGGGTCAGCCGCCAGACCCGCCGTTCACGCTCGTGGCACACCGCATTGCACTCGAGACTTCTCTGCTGTCAGCGTTGCAGACGCACGTCTCGGAACGCAATAAGTCGAAGAAAGAGAAGGGCGTCCCCCACTGGGTTCTCGCCCTCGCCCTCCCAGACGAGGACGTACCCGAATCCTTCATCCCTCCGCTATGCGTTATGAGCACACCCCTAGACCCACTCGCGTCCCTCCATGCCAATCCGCATATACCCCAGCCCGGAAGGATCCTCCGAGAAGGGTTCTACAAGCTGGACGCCAGCAAAGCCATCGGGGCGGTCCTGAAACACAAACATTTTGTCGAGTTCCCAACGATCGATGTCTGGGAAGAAGACGCGTTCCACGGCACCATCGTAGATGACAAGGGCACGGTCGTTCGCGACCTTGTGGACGAGCACCGGCCCAAGCGGCGGAAGCTCAATTCGAAGCAAACCGCGAAGGCGATGGGCGGCCTCCTAGCGGGATACGGCAGCGACGACGACGCCTCGGACGCGGAACACTCGTCGGCGCAGAATGGGATAAACCTCTTGGGAGACTATGCGGATAGCGACGAAGAGGGCGGTGCAGCAGCTACAGCATTTGATATCAACGCGGAGGAGTGGGGGGACGATGACGCGGAGGGCGAGACGGATGAGGAGTACGAAGGGAGCCCGGAGGAACTCGCTGCGATGCTGCAGAAATTGCGCGAGGCGGGCGCACTGAGAGACCCAGGAAAAGACGGCGCCCTGAGGGGTCTTGGAGCTCTAGACGAGGAGCAGGTGGACTGGGGCGAGTCGGGCGACGAAGAGGAAAGCGGCAGCTAGTGACTCTTCCATACTCTTGCCTCTAGATTTTGCCTGTTTCATCTTCATTCTTTCTGCCACTTGTAGAGCCGCTTCGCATATTCCTATGCTGACCGGTCATTCATCATGGTCTCCGAGTCTTCAGTAGTCAGGATTGTTGCCTCTCGCCCGCGTGCGCATGATTACGAACGAGAAACTCGCTTCTGTGTCCGTACTCACGCAGTAAGGCTCAGAGCAACGGCTCGGAATCGTTACGCAGGTGAGCTTAGCTCATGTTTCTACTGCTACGGCGAATTAACCTGCGAATAGCCAAATTACTTTCAGTCAGCTCATATACACTCGCATATCTCGCCGCCGTGACGCAATACTGTTCTGGTACATTTGTAATCTCGTTTCACTAATTTAAACATTGATGAACATCAAAGACCAGCATGAGGGAGTGGGCAGCTGAGGTGCAAAGGGCGGGAACTGACACTTACTGGTATGTTTGATGCATCGGTTCATGCGGGGATACTTTGAGAGATGAATGTCTAGAGCACAGTGCAATTACGAGCCACAGCACTACATCGCACCTTGGAGTAACCTTGGCATTGAGCTACTTCGGCACTGGGTTGCGGCGTTTCAACCCAAACGAAACCATTGGCCAGTCATCAGAAGGCATGCATGATGTCTTCACAGAAATTTAGACATCCTGGCGTCGTAGGTCGAGCAGTCCCTTCATGAGCAGCTGAACTTCAAGGACAGCGTCGAGCGATTGGCTTAGAGGCGTCTCTTGCGTGTTCCGAACAGGCGCAGCTGTCTTCACCTCGACCTCCCAGAGCGTGTCGACGTGTGCTGGGATGGGTTTCCCTGTCTTGGGGTCGGACTATGCAGAGGCATTCGTTAGGACTATCAGAGCAGCGCCAGGGAGACCATGATAGCACCACTTACGTTTTCTTGCTGGAACATCTGTATGACGAGGTTCCCCGCCGGAAGATGTAGCCTCGCTTGTATATCTGCGATCGTCGTCTGCGAAAACCTCATGAGAAACCGGGTCTAGTCCGAATACCTGTCGTACGAGGAGCGTACATGTAGCCCAGCGCGGATGCGAAGGTCAATGCGTCCCCGACGACTTGGCACGTAGCCCAGGGACGCACGGTCGCCTCGGGGTAGGCACGGACAGACTCCGGTTTCAGATACGAGAACATCATCCTCATGGTGGTATATGCAAGTACAGCACAACACAGTCAGTCTCATGTAGGACAATGGGGGTTGGGAAACCGACTCACCACTTGGATTCGGGGTCAAGGAGCTCAGTCCTCGCGCGTAAGAGGATTGGTTCGGGTCCTGAATCCCGTTGGCTCTGCGCATCGAAGGGTTCGAAAACAATCTCCCGCGCATGCATCTGGTGCGCGGACTCGCTGTGCAGTGTCAAACGGTTGAGGATAGCTAGAAGTAAGCTCAGTCCGCATATGTAGATGCCCTTGGCGATGCGATGGGCCAACCTGGGAGGTCCTGTGCGAAGAATTCGCCGAACAATGCAACTTCGTACGCGTGCGAGGTCGACATTGCGGATGAGACTCTTCAGATACAGATTCACGGGACCTCTGGCTGCAGAGCAGGTGGGTCAGGTAGTGGTGGTTTATCAGCAAAACGCGTGGGGTCACACCACGAGGCAAGTGACCAACGCGCACGCTTCAGAGCGCTGGAGTGCATTTCCTCAACCAACCTAAAGGAATGACAACAACTCCTCTGGCAAGCACTCGAGCCCACAAAATATAAGCAAAAAGCAGGACGATGATGATTCCAGGGATGAGTGTCCAGGGTAATAATTACAAAGAATTGACTCGGAATAAGATACACTGAGAACTGTCGAACGGCCAGAGCGATGATTGGATCCTGACACGCCAGGGAAGGTCGCGTAGACCTTCAATCTCTTCCGGGTCGCAATCAGAAACACATTCTTCATATTGACCCATTCAAAGTGCCATCACTGTTCTTGCTGCACCGGAGGCTGCATCGGCACCTCACCAGGGTTCGGTGGTTGTCCAGGCATATGCGGCGGTGGCGGGATCGGCTCACCCGTCGGGGAGACGTTCATCGGGGGCGCCATCATCGCCGTACGCAAGCGAAACAGCATGTGCCGATACCAGTCCTGGTCGGCCCCAGCCTTCTCCTGCTCCTCCGTTGCCTGCTGCAGCTGCACAAGCTCCTTCCTCCACTGAGCGTGCCAGTTGACCTGCCCATGCTCGTCGAGCTCGAACTGCTCGTCAGGCCGGAATAGCAGCATCGGCGGCGCAAAGGCAGGATCGAAGCTAGGAGACAGGTCAGCGTCGCCTTGGTTGGCGAGATGCTGGATGAGGTCGAGAACGTACGAGGGATATGGGGGAGGAAACGGAGGAGCGGCGGGACGGCTGGGCCCAGGCTCCCCAGGCGGCCCCATCTGGGGAGGAGGAGGAACGAACTGGCTACCGGGATCAAACCCTGGTTGCTGGTCGGCATCGGGGTGGTAGTCGATGTCCTGGGCATCGAGTGGGGGTGAGCCTTTGGAGGCGCCCTTGCCTTTCTTCTTCCTGATCCGATGGACGCCTGTGCGAGGATCAACATTGTCGTTGACTGTCCAATACGATCCTTTGCCGCGGTCCGTGAGGGGGCGGGCCACTTTCTCGAAGCAGGGGTTGAGTGAAAGATTATGCCGCACGGAGTTCTTTAGAGGAAGGAAAAGTGTTAGCGTCGTAAATTCGCATCACCATAGAGGGATTTGAGGGTATTGAAAAGCAAAATGCATTGTGGTAGATTATGAGGAACTAAGGATGACAAAATAGTACCGTACCTTCCATCCGGGTGGCGCGGTCCTGAAGTATGGGAACTACTTTCATGTGAGTGGCATCCGAGGTGAATGGAAACCTAAACGAGACACGCACTCGAGACTCGATCGCATAATAGATATCCTCCAAGAGAAGCTTCTGATTAGGAGAACCCTTGATCGCATACCTGCCATAGCACAGTGAACAAACACGACCCCGGTCCATCGTTCAACAGAAGACGCACCGAATGAGGGTTGAGTATGGATAAAATGGCTTGCTCCCGGGTGGGCCATCACGCAAGGAGTCTAGGTTGATCGGGAGCCCTCCAGTGAGGTCATTGGTAGTACTCGCGTCGGAGTAGTAGTTGACGGGCTGGGGGGTTGGTTGCTGGCCGTGCATCATCTCTTGTGGCATAACGCCAATTGGTGGTGGTGGTTGAGACATCGCGTTCTTCCGATACCACGAAAGGTATCTGGTTGCAGCAGGAGCGGCGAAGAGGCAGGCCAGCAGCACACCAGCACTGAGAGAAGCAAGACAAGGGCGGGGAGAATGGGCGGGGCAGGAGCGCGGGAGCTCTGGGCGAGTCCAACTTGCTTATGTCAGCATCTTCCCAACGACGCACAGGCCATGTCTCCCATGCGCGGCTCGCGGCTCGCTGTCTTCCATGGTGTGCGGGGCGTCGAAGGCAGCGACGGCGGGGCGCATGGGGTGGGCGGGAATGAGAGGAGCGAGATCAGGGCGTTGTTTGTGCACTTCAGCCACGGTTCAAACAGCTTCATACAGCGACCAAATGCGAGAAAACGAGAGAAAACAAATTTGCTCCTCGCAAGCAAACGAATACACGTACAAACGACCCACAACGAGGCCATCGTCCCTGTCTGACCCTCGCTTGTCACCATCACCGTCCACTGGCGATCAACCTCGAACACACCTACGAATATCCGTATTTTTTCTAGGGGTTCTGCTCTCGTATGCATGCCCGGACGCCAGAACTGTGCAGGGTTTTCCAATTGATTGTATTGCCGCCGACCTTAGCAGCGAATGGTCAGATGTGCGGCTTCTTAGCGGGAGACACCTTCTAGGGTCCCACATTCGCTGCAAGCCTCTCGCTGCGAGATCCCAGCACGTCATGGAAGGCAGCGGCTGATATTTTTGTAGGATTGAGGTGTCTCTGCGTCGAGTCCTTGGATGCTCCCCTCGACGTCTGAGCGCCTGTTTGCCCAATCGACCCACATCCCGCTTCCATCCCGCCATTCGTTTTGCTTGACCGAGCCCACCGATTTTTTTCTACACTATTCACACTATGTTCCGCCCGACGCGACGTCTCGGCCTAGTTTTGGCTGCCGTGCTCCACCAGATTCGGCCATTCGAGCCCGGCCGTTATCTTTCGCAACGTGGGATGCATGCGGTAAATTTCTGGTTGAGGTAGTGCTGGTACTGCTGGTGTGCATCAAGGACTTGCTTCGACACGGTGAAGATTAACTTAGTGTTCTGGGGCCTGGTGTTGAGTACATCGAGGGCGCCGAGATGCCGAGCTCGGAGGTGCCCGAAAAGGAAGGATGAGGTCATCGCAAAGAAGGGGAAGAGTGTGCTGGTCGTGCCGTGGCAGAGAAACGGGCGTGCCATGTCCTCGACTGACAACAACGATGAACTCCCTGCCATTCACATAAACATCCCCCGCCGATACTACCTTCTCCCAGGGGCCGCTGTCCTCACCGGTATCTCTATTGGCCTCTTTCGAGGGTCTCGAACCGCTTCTTTGAGGTTCCTCGCCGAGAATGCACATCGCACTCCCAAGACAGTCCGCGGCTGGTATCTATACAACAAGACCAAAAACTACAGGGTCCTTCTCGGAGGATTGAAGGAAGCAGGAGCAGATGCAACCAAGCTCGGGCTTACAGCAGCGGCGTGGGTAGCCCTCGAGGAAGGGTGCACAAGCCTCGGCCTCGATGACTTCCGCGAGGTGGCAGCCGGCCTAGGGACTGGAACGCTCTTAGGTGCAGTGTGTATGTACATCCTTTACACCTTCCGCCATCTTTCTTTCTACTGTGCCTCAGAGCTCATGCGTGCGCATATACAGACCGGTTACCCTGGACGGCTGTACGGCGCACGACAATTTTGGGGGTCCTGATCGGCGGAGTGCTCCGAGCGCTGCGGTGGAGCAAGGAATATTTGCAGGAACAGGTGCAGATACGGGCTCTTGAGAGCCAAGCTGCACCCGAGGAGGAACGGACTGGGCTTGTGGACATCGGGGGAGGCGTTGAGGACGCGACAAAAAGGACGGCGGCGTAGGTTGTTGTGTTGCGAGTGTCTCCTTGGCAATAAGCACTAGTAAATGCCCGTGAATGCGGACCGTCGAATCACGACGTGCTGGTGTGGAGTGGGAGCAAAGAAGAGGAGGAGTCGGATATAAGCTGAGAGGAGCATGTTTCAGATAGGGCAGATGACGACTTGCACTTGGGCGGGTGGTCGTCTCAGTTATCTACCACCAGTCTACCACCGTTCTCGACTGCGTTCTATAGCTCTCCATCGTCCGCTCTCCGTTAGTCCTTGCCCTCGCTCCCATCGACGCCGTACTCGATCATGCTCAAGTTCTGGCCCTCCAACGCCGCCGATCTCACTCCTAGGGCGGGCCCGAATGGCCAGGAACGCAAGAACCCATTCGACGCTCCGGACCTGGGTCAATCCCACCAGCACGCCTCCGCCTCGCCCGCCTCCCAGCCTCCTCCGCCTTACCACCACTCCCTGCTCAACACGCCCCATCACCTTCTCACACCTACGCTTTCGGGTGGGCTAGCCCAGCCCGTCGTCAATGGCCCCGAACCTCCGTCCCATTTAGGTCCCTTGACGCCCTCCGCAACGCCTCTTCCCTCCGCACTCCCAACCACGGGCCTCTCTCTTCATGCCCCAATCTTCAACATGCAACAACCGCCATCTTCCAAGCGCCAGAATACCAAGCAGCCTGGATCTGCTGGTTCCTCATCTTCCTCTGGCTCTTCTGTACCCGCCACGAACGGCACCAGTACCCCTGCATCCTCTGCGACCAGCGCGTCATCATCGATGCATTCATCGGCCCCATCCAAAGGCCAAATTCATGTGAAGCTCATCCAGGCCCGCGGTCTCAACGTCCGCTCCTCAACTTCTCGGCCGTACCTCGTCGTTCAATTTGAACAGAACGAGTTCGTCAGCCGCGATCCGACCGACGAGACGGACAAGGAGGTTAAAGGCATCGCTACGAACCTCTCTGCGCTCTCTGCACTAGGTGCGATCAGCTCCAAGGCGAGCAGCAAGCAGGGGAGCGCGCGCAGTAGCGCACTGCCCACGCCGTCGTCATCGTTCGGGTCGGGGAAGTCGCAGCTGCAGGGCGCGTTTGGGTCGCGCATATCTGCGCACAACCCAGTCTGGAAGCACGAAGTGTCTTTGTGAGTGTCCCAAGCTCGTCTGCAGTGCGGGTCAGTCTCTGAGATTTTGCCCCACAGTGATGTGACCTCCGAGCAGTCTGTCATAACGTTCAGCGTGTACGACCGCGCCCTCTCGGAGCAACCCTTCCTGGGGACTGTCCAGATTAAGCCCATTCTGGTCCACGACCACACGGTGGATCAATGGTACAAGTGAGTGCCCCGAGCATCCCTTGCTGGTATGGCTGTTTGACACCGCATGCGCTCTACCCCTCTATCTCCTCAATTGCATGCTTGTGGCCGACTCGCGCTCGGAATTTCACATCCGACTGCGATGAGTATCAGATTGCTGCCGTTTGAGAACGAAGCGGTGAGCGGGGAGCTTCGAGTGCAGATTACCTTTGAGGCGAACAAGGTGGGCACATGACATGCGCTCGTCCGCGGATCGTGCATGGCTGATGATCTCGCTCGCGTTACCCCGCTCTGCCCCACGCTTTTCGCTGATGGACGACACCCCGTCACAATCACCTTCACGCGGGCTTGACGACTCTGCTTCGGATTACGTCGTGGGACGTCATGTAGACGAAGCGCGCGCTGACCCCCCGCGACTTCGAGTTCCTGAAGCTTATCGGCCGCGGAACATTCGGCCGCGTCTTCCAGGTCCGCAAACGCGACACAAAGCGCATATATGCAATGAAGGTCCTCTCCAAGCGCGAGATCGTAGAGAAGAAGGAGGTCGCCCACACAATCGGCGAGCGCAAGATCCTGCAGCGCTCATTAGAGTGCCCCTTCCTCGTCGGCTTGAAGTTCTCCTTCCAGACCGAGACAGATCTCTACCTCGTCACCGACTTCAAGAGCGGAGGCGAGCTCTTCTGGCATTTACAGAAGGAGACCCGCTTCGGCGAGGAACGTGCTCGGTTCTACGTGGCAGAGCTCATCCTCGCATTGGAGCACCTGCACAAATATGACATCGTATACCGGTGCGTCTTCCAACAAGCCTAAGCAACTGTACAAGCGGCTCATCTGTGGCCCAGCGACCTCAAACCCGAGAACATTCTCCTCGATGCAACCGGTCATGTCGCGCTATGTGACTTTGGCCTATCGAAACCAGACCTCCGAGCAGGCGAGCTCACGAATACCTTCTGCGGTACGACAGAATACCTGGCGCCAGAAGTCTTGCTGGACGAGCATGGCTATTCTAAACTTGTCGACTTCTGGAGTCTCGGCGTTCTGCTGTTCGAAATGTGTTGTGGATGGAGTCCATTCTACGCTGAGGATACCCAGCAGATGTACAAGAACATTTGCTTCGGCAAGATCAAGTTCCCAAAGGGTGTCATCAACGAGGACGGTAAGCAATTCGTGAAGGGAGTAAGTCGCTGGTTTTTTGAATGCTCAACCGTCGACTCTGGTCTGCTCACGAATTTCATCCAGCTGCTGAATAGGAATCCCAAGCACCGTCTCGGCGCGCAACGCGATGCCGCGGAACTGAAGGAACACCCGTTCTTCAAGGTGATCGACTGGGACGCTCTGTCGAAGAAGCAGGTGACCCCACCATTCAAGCCAGTGGTTGAGTCAGATGAATCCGTGGCCAACTTCGACCCCGAGTTCACGTCAGCAGACATGCGCGAGGTTGGCGTCGAGGACATGGACCTCGACGATGAGGATCCGTCCCCAGACTGGGTCGCGCTGTCCCAGAGTGTCACCACCGGCGCCATGCATACTCCCCTCGGGCCGCTCGGCTCGGACAAGCCGGCAGGCCCCACCAGCCCCGTTCCCGCGCCGGTTCCGGCCCCTGCGCAGCGGCCGGGGATCGAGATCGCGAAGTCGAAGAAGAAGCGGGACGAGGCGCCCCCGCTCACAAACTCGGTCCAGGAGAACTTCCGCGGGTTCACGTACCACGGCGAGTCCATCGTCGCCCCCCCGACGGGCATCCTCGCGCTCGAGCAGGAGGAAACCGTTGTGGAGGAGCCCGCCGAGTACCCTACCACAGACGACGAGGTGGACAGCGACTCGCCGGCGGGAAGATATGCCAGGAGAAATCGGGACGCGTTCGACGGGTTTGATGATGACATGAACCTATAGCACTGGGCCTCGCCCCCTTTTTACGCCGTGCCACCCCTTCCACCTCGTACGTGACGAACGCTGCACGAACTTTACGCGAAGATGCGGCGCCACGTATTCCAACGTATCCCCAGCATGGACAACACAAGTACATCGTTCGCCGATGTTTCCTATCTATTTCTCATGGTCGGATCCTCAACTTTATCAATGTCCGTATGACTTGTGTCGGTTCACCATTCCGTCACGAAGACTAGGCCGCCGTCTCATGCCATGTCACCCAATTGTATGCCCTCATGTTGTACATTTGCGAATACTCCCCAAGTATCGTCGTATATCGGATATACGCCGTGTGCATCCTGGGCCCATGTAGTAATACCCTCTATTCCTGTAGTCATAGATACAAACTTTCTGTGTGAATTGCCGCCGCTGGTTAGGCAGGGTTTCAACTTTCTGCCTTGAGATAAGTATGGTAATAGTAGAGTATATTCGACTGGTCACATCGGCGCACGCATCTATCGTCTATGCTGATGGCACACATCTGGACAGCGAATCCCGCTCAGGAACGAACTCGTGCGACTGCGAAGCTCGTCACCAGTCGTTCAGGTTGTTGCGTCCCGGACAAGAGAGGTTCATCCCGCCGCGGAGGAGCGGGGTGAGGATCCTCCCACCGACGATCGTCTCCTTCACTATTGCGTCCACCTCGTGAGGCGTCACCCGCCCGTACCATACCGACACGCCCCTTGGGGTATTGATCTGCGGTGGTCCCATGCGAAGTCAGCCACCACGATATTACACGAAAAGACTCGAGACTTCAAGTGTCCTCCGAGCCGCAAAACAGGGGGCAACGCAGCGCAATGGTAGGCACAACAGGACTCACGATGACATTCCCCGCGTACTTGTGACCGCCGACGTGCGAGCAGAACAGAATGAGTGCGCGTTTGTGGTCAGCGTGGTCAGCATCGATGGCCTGGAGGCGGCGTTTTATCTCCGCGTGCTTGTCCTCATCAAACACAATGTCTGCGAGCGTCGGATCGTCCTCGAGCGAAGGCCCGGATAGGGATGGGTCTTCGAGCTGGTTGTGCACTTCCCAGCCCTCGCGCTCAAGGGCGAGAGTCAGGGCTATCGTAGGAAGCAAGTTGTGTCAGAATTTGCTCGCAAGGAAACCAGAAAAGCGTCGCGACTCGCTACGTACCGTGCTCTAGTTTCGGGGCGGCGATCGCACAGCGGTTATCGCGCCGCTTATGTGAGCCTGGTCCAGAAAGCTCTGTCAGCCCCAACGAGTTCTCGGATTACGGCAGAGACGGAGGTGCTACGCACAGAGGAGGATGACACATGCGTACGGGAGGATCCAGGACTTGAGCGAGCCCACGTTCTGGGGCGGGGGCGGGGCGGAGAGAGGGAGGTACGGGCTGATGGAGTGCTCGTAGAGGGCCTCGGCGCCGGCCTGAGTGGAGTCGATCTCAGTGAGGACTTTCCAGTCCGGGAAGATGAGTGCGGTGCCTTTGGTGTGGTCCTCGCTGACGGTGCGATGAGAGCCGTTCAGGATGGAGACCTTCTTGAGCTTGTATGGGTCGGCGTCGAAAATACCGCGGATGGAAGCGCCATTTGGGGACTTGTCCGCTGCTTTCTTCTTTTCTCCCTCTTTACGCTTCTCTATCAACTCCTTGTCTTTGTGGCCGCTAGATGCGCTAGACAAGTGCCAGGCGAGGGTCCCTCTGTCCCCTGTCACGTCATGGGGCCAGTCTGTCTTGCCTGTCGAGATG
This sequence comes from Ganoderma boninense, assembly GCA_002900995.3. Classification (NCBI taxonomy): domain Eukaryota; kingdom Fungi; phylum Basidiomycota; class Agaricomycetes; order Polyporales; family Polyporaceae; genus Ganoderma; species Ganoderma boninense. Next base: position 2,292,183 of record CM035307.1, read on the forward strand.
AGAACCTGAATGGATGTGAGCTGGAGCTCGACAGAGTAACAGGAACGTGTTGAAAGAGCGTACTTGCCGGCCATAGGGCTTGACGGAACCAAGGATTTGAGTTTCCTGATCAACATCGAATTTTGGATACTCGTCGTGGCCTAAGAGCTAGGATGAGTGGGACAGCTCTGATGGAGGGATGGGTGCAGGACAAGTTGACAGACCTTGGTCGCAGGGGTCAGCACAGGCTCTACAAGAAGCATCAGACATGGGGATATCTGCGGCCTGAAGCTGTGTTTTGGTGTGGTCCATGTCGTTGTTGTGACCAAGAGCAAAGGCGACTGCTTTCCGGAAGGCGCTCATATTGATGAGGACGGTGCGAGTATGGGCCGAGTGGTGGCGAGTGGGGCAATGGTTTGACGCCCTTGTGACGATATGCGGCAGGGAGAGAGATGGGTGCAAGTAGCGGGGAGCGACGGGGGCCAGACATGGCTGCGTATTTGTGTGGACATCATCATGGACTGCGATGAAGCCTTTGGGACGCGTCCTTCGGCTAGTTCTGAGATCCACTATCAGATAAGATCCGAGGTGGACCCACGCGTCGGTGTCATCACACTTGGTCATCCCCCGTCCCCGCCACTGCAGTAAGCGCTCGTCAGCATCCGCGGCTCTATGCCCTCGTCCGCTCGCTTTTGATCACACGTCAAGTCTATGCATGAGTACAGACAACACCCAGAGTATCCTGCTCAGACAGTGCGCATCATGACTGGGCCCAAGTGGCCCAATATTCTTCGTACTCCGCAGTCCGCGGGGCCTCGTCACTCTGTGACACTGTATGTCCGAACCTGCTGCGCTCATCAGGAATCCGTCCGGTACTTATATGGACTTAAATCTACTGAACGCCTTGATGGCACTGAGATCGACTGGAATCAACTTATTCACTGGAATCGTCTTAAATCCACTGTACCCGTCATCATGATTGCGATCAAAAATGCATCACACGATGTCAACCTGTGACAGCCGAGCTCCGAGTTGCTCCTGCAAGGCCAGCACACCCTGCCCTAAAGACTTCCGGCAGTCTCCACCCCCCCGTTTGACGAGGTCGCTGGCGTCGCACCCGGTCCCTCCTTCGACGTCTCCCCCACCTTGCCGGGTGCCCCCACCATCCCCTCTCCCCCTTCTCTCTGCATCCTCGGACTCCCCCTCAAACTCACGGCACAGATCCCTCCTTCTTCGCCCCTGCCAGGCCGCTCTTGTATGGTCGCACTGGTTTCCTTACCCAGTTCCCCCGCTGGCACCCACTGATATCACGGATTGTGGGCTTACTTACGGCAATGGCTTCTGCGACTGGGATAAGGTGGGTGCCTCCTCGAAGATCCAGGTGCGTCGCGTTGCCCGGTTGGAGGCTTATGTCTGCGTCAGCCCATATCGTCAGCTGGACAGGCCATCAGTTAGTGCCCATCTCTTGAGCTCGTAGATAGATGCTTGAAGGCGCCAGTTGTGGTACGAGGCGGAGATATACGTTCTGTGAGTAGATTGTCGTTCTGTAGACACTGATAGCGACTGACATTTCAAGGCCGTTAGTCGCTATGGGACTCCAAAGCGCACGAACTTCTCGAGATATAAAGGTCTGTTCCGCTTTCACCTAGTTGCATGACTCGGTCTAATGGTACTGCAGGAGTTATGACTCCGAGCACACCAGTGGCACATCTCAGGCATTCAGACCACGGGTACTCGGGTGCTTGGGACTGCGATGGCCGCGGGCAGCGTGGATCGGGGTAAACGGTTGTTTCGGGGAAGCGCGAGGATGGGCGGGACAGAAAAGGGTGCTGGGTGAGTGTGCGCTTGTGTTCACCCGGTTTGTACCGTTGTACGGGTAGCGGTAGGCGTAGCGGTAGCGTAGGCGTAGCAGTAGCATAGGCAAAGCATTACCGAATGGAGAGCACTTGTCCCCACTGGAATTCACTTGAGCGATCACTGGGCCAGAAAGTGAACCTAATTATCCAGGGCCTTTCACATCAACTGGAATGAACTGGGGACCACTTAACAAGGCCAGATAAGTGATTTCAGGGCCCTTAAGTGGATTGGACAGATTCCTGATGCTCTACCAAACGCTAATCTCTCCATTCAGTCGTCTTGCCTACATTCTCATACCAAGCGGTTCTGTTCTCACCCACCCGGTACTGGCGAATGGCGAGAGTGAACAACAACCCATCTTCGTCTCACTTGCACACACAGACCACCCCACGTCTCGACCTTGAGCACAAGAACGTGCCAGCCCAGCTTCAGGTAGACATACATTTCCTTTCAACCTGTGGGAGCCAAGTATGTGTTTCGTGGCATGTTTTCACCCGTCGTAGTAACCCAGATTTCTATCCATAGCCCAGGTCTTGGGTGTCGTGTACCCCGCTCCCATGGAACTTTTTGCCTCAAAGATGCTCGCCTCCGAAGCTCAAGTTCGGTACCGAAATCACAGTGGTTCCCATCCTCGGACCTACCCCGTGGTGCTGGTCCCTGAAGTCTATGTTCATCCTACGATGGCCCCTTGCCCCCAATACGTGCATCAAAGGCGCAGTGGTTTTACACCCCTTCACGGTCCAGCACGCAGCATGAATATCCGTGTCAATGTTGCTAATTGTCATGGGAGATCGCCGCTCGTCGTATCTTAATTTGCCCAGCATCTGGGACATCGTGTGTTTGTTGCAAACACCCTGTCTCTCATTGGTCGAGCCTACTTTCCTGCACTTTTGTACCCAACGTTAGAACTACAAACCACAAAGGTTTGAGTTCGTAGACGGTCGTCGCGAGAGGTTTAAAAGCTGGGGCGACTCGGTGCTGAAGGGGCCAGGTCGCTTCTTCAGCAGCCCTCGAGTCTACAAAGCATCACATGTCCTTCAAATCTCTCGCCTCTCTTCTTGTATTTTTTGCCACTGCACAGGTGGCTAGCGGTGCGTCGTTGAACCCTGTTGACCCTAAGCCTGTGGCCTAGTTCCACTAATTATTCCTGTTTTTGCAGCGGCCCTCACACGTCGCGTGGCCTGCCCGGACGGTGTGCACACAGCGACCAACGCAGCGTGCTGTGCTCTCTTCCCCGTCGTCGACGATCTCCAGCAGAACCTCTTCGACGGCGGCGAGTGCGGCGAGGAGACGCACGAGTCTCTCCGCCTGACCTTCCACGACGCCATCGGCTTCTCTCCCGCCCTCACTGCCGAACGCCAGTTTGGCGGCGGAGGCGCGGACGGTTCCATCATCACCTTCGAGTCCATCGAGACCGCGTTCCACGCTAACAACGGCGTGGACGAGATCATCAACGTCCAGAAGCCGTTTATCGCGAAGCACAACATGACTACTGGTGACTTGTACGTTCAAATTTTGAGCTTTGAATTTATTACCTCCTTACAACTAGAGGAACTGCACTAACAACAATTTTTTCATAGCATCCAGCTGGCGGGCGCCGTCGGCTTCTCCAACTGCGCTGGTGCGCCCCGCCTTGAGTTCCTTTTCGGACGTCCCGAGGCTACGGCGCCCTCGCCCGACCTGCTAGTCCCTGAGCCGTTCGACACTGTCGACCACATCCTCGCCCGTTTCGCGGACGCTGGCTTCACCCCCGATGAGGTCGTTGCGCTCATCGCTTCGTAAGTCCTGTCTCAGCCTCAACTTCGCGAGCCCACACTCGTCACGCTCACGAAACTGGCCGCCAGTCACTCAACCGCTGCGGCCGACCACGTCGACCCCAGTATCCCTGGCACACCCTTCGACTCGACCTTCAGCTCGTTCGACTCTCAGGTATTCATCGAGGTCCAGCTCCGTGGCACCCTCTTCCCGGGAACCGGTGGGAACCAGGGCGAGGTTGAGTCGCCCCTCCGCGGCGAGATCCGCCTCCAGTCCGACCACGACGTAAGCCCCTTTCCCCCGTCCTTCCGCGTCGCTTCAAGGGAGGCGAATGACCACCACGCATACAGCTAGCTCGTGACTCACGCACAGCGTGCGAGTGGCAGTCGTTCGTGAACGACCATGCGAAGCTCCAGTCCGCTTTCGCCGCCGGGATGGCGAAGCTCGCCGTCCTCGGCCAGGACGTCAGCCAAATGGTCGACTGCTCTGAGGTTATACCCGTGCCTCCGGTACGTCCTCCCACAGATTCGATTCGTCCGTTCGTAAACTGCGGGACTGACTTTAGTGTCGGGCCAATCGCCCGCATTGTCTTTGCGCAGCCGCTTGTCGTCCAGCCCCACATCCCCGCCGGCCTCAGCAACAACGATATTGAGCAGGCGTGCGCGACCGCGGCGTTCCCGGTCCTCCCTGTTGAGCCTGGCCCGGTCACGTCGGTGGCTCCTGTGTAAGCCTTTGCCCTTCTTTTGTGCTGGGTTATGATCTGATCCATTTGTCCTATGTAGCCCGCCGTCCTGAACGGCATTCAACACAGAGATAATGTCGAATAGTCAGAGTGAAGGCTGATCGCGGGATTTATGTAGTCAACGAAAGTGTATTATAAGCGGTGTTGTGCGAGTGTTTTCGTGCAATTGAATTGTACTCGTTGCGGTCCGTAAAAGCTGGTACGAAAACGAGTGCATCGTTGCCGGCAAGGCCAGAGTATGATGACATGAGCTCTGTTGTCGGAAAGTACGGCTATAGTAGTGAATGGGGTCTTAACCCTGCGACGGCCTATTCTTTTTCTTTTTCTTTCTCGCCCCTCCCTCTCCAGCTCCATCCTTCTTCGACTGGTCTGCAGATTCTACTCTACCTTGCAAACCCTGGTCAAGAGCTCGCTTCTTCCCGTTGGACGAAGTCGCGGATGGAGATGTCGTTTCTGTCGATTCCTCGGTTTGCATACGTTCTGAATCTTCAGGCTCGGCGTTGGTCGTAGCAGGTTGTGATACCGTCTCTCCAGCGCTGGTAGGAGGCAGAACTACTTTAGGTTCAGAGAAGACGGAGCGATAGGTCCTCCGAGTTTCTGACGCAGTTCGTTAGCTGCCCAAAGCCCCCCCAAACGATCCGGATGATGACGTACGTGCACGGAGGACAAGTGACTGCGCGACCTTTGTCGACGCATCATGCGCGACGTCTTGCGATACCCCGAGGACGGTAATTCTGCGTTTGGTGGGGTTTGATTTGAACAAAGGGGGTGTGGAACGAAACCAAGGAGTGGGAACGTACAGGTTGGCAATATCGCGTGGGGCACGCAAATCCGTTTCATTGAAGACACCGCCGCTCACCAAGATGCCCTTGCCCTTGGTCACTCGTGCGACCTCGCGCGCGGCTGCCCACCAGTTCCTTTTCGCACCAGCACCACTCTCGCCTCCAGTTGGAATGTCCAGCGCGGGATCGCCCTCTCCTCCGAGGGCCCCGACGTAGTTGATCTCAAAGACTGCTCCATTCTTGAGTGCGGTCCGAACGAGTGTGTGTTTGAGCTTGAAAGGTAGACGAGGGAGAGTGAGCGGGAGAGATATGATATGGGTTGTCAGGGGGTAGGCTGGGTGTGTGAGAGACACGCGAGGGAAAATGATGTAGCAGTGGTTGGTAGAAGGGCGAGGAGGTCGTAGGGCGCGAAAAGGGCCGAGTTTGCGTTCGTCTGCGCCCAAAGTCAGGGCGCGACCTTCCAGAGCACTGGTTCGCGAACGCACCAAACCAAATCCCTTCTCACTGTCCTCATCCAGCACTATTGTCAACCTCTTCAGGTATACGACTCCAGACCGCTTCCGGAGCTGTGGTAGCAAAGCGTCGAGAGTGTTGACAAACGTCTTGGGGTCAACTTTTCGTTCTACCGTTTGGTTGAACGCGAATACAGTGTATCCTACTAACAATTAGACAGTCAGAACGTGAGCTCAGCTCAGGAGAGACAGCACTGACAATGTGTGAGTAGATCTAGGCGGCTTTCTATGGCGGCAATTTGAGCGGGCGTGAACGTGAGAGGAGGCGCATTTTGATCTTGCTTTGCCTTGCCCTTCTTTGAGGCAGACGCGGCCTGGGATGTCTGTTGTCTTGATAGAGTAGGGACGGGTACGTTAAGATCGGCAAACATCGCGGCCAAAGTTCGGTGAGTGCGTCAGTCTGCACAGTCTCCGAGTCGCCCGCCGTCATCCTGTTCACGCGCGCCAATCTTGGACTCCAAAATAAGCAACTCCATATGTTTAGCCTCCACCTCACCCAAACCCCCCAAGTTGAATCGAGCCAGAAAAATGTGCGTCCTCCAATAATACGAACACATTGTGGGGCACCGTACGTACTTCACAGGCAGGTCATCGAATCTGGTACGGGCGTTCAAACCGGAGCAGTCGGGAGAATTCGAACTGCACTGGAGATGAAGCTAGGCCGCCCCCAAATGCCCTGGACCTGCAGGACCCCATGAGTCCGTAGTCGCTTCACGGAAACATGAGCATCCTTCACCCTTCGGGAGACAAAGCACCGGGCACCAGTCCGATATCTGTCGGAGGGTGCCACTTACTATCGGAATATGACACTGCGCGGCCGCGGTACAAAGTGCTTACTGTATGAAGTGACAGGGTTAGTCTCACCACTGTGAGGACGGCACTGTCAACAATTTCACAACGTCACGGCCACCTGTGATCGTTAAGAAAAATTAGTCTCCGTGGCTTTAACGCGGCGGTGAGCGTGTAACAGGATAGAAGGCTCAACTCAAGGCGCAGTCCACATTTTGCCTGATTAAGGGACCTGCATAGCGTATTATGTCGATAAATGCCTTGCAGAGAGGGCCGGCCATGTTCCAGAGCAGCAAAGGTGGAATCATGATAAGTAAGTGGGTAGTGTGAGGTCGTAATGATACAGCTGGACTATAATACTGCGGAGATGGAGCACATAGGCAAAAAGGAAGAATCTAACCGAATCTGAGAGCGGCAGACCAAGTCGAGGTCGCGCTCACTCGTAAGTCATCGCGAAAACAAGTGTACGACAGCACATTGTCCCAGCATCGATGACAGACAAACAAACCACGAAGACCCCGGTAGGGGGGAAGCAGTGTGTGGACGTTGGCGAATCAGTGCCCATGTTCGTCAGGCACGAACGGCGTGACCAGCTCATACATCTCTGCGTTGCGGTCGCGCTGTGGCCTGCCCATGCCGACAAGGTTCTTCAGCCGCCTACGCATACCCATCCGCTCAGGCGCGTCGTCCAACGCGACGCGGTCGTTGGGGTAGAACTGGTCAATCAACTTCGCCAACCGCCGCACGCCGCTCGAGCCGTCGTGCATAGCACTGCGCGAGTGCTCCAACGCGGAAGCGAGGTATGTCGCGAGGTTCGGAAAGCTGATCGGCAAGGTGGGGAGCGGCGCTTCGCCGCTGACAGGGATGGTGTAAAACTTGGACAACGCGGAGTCCGCGCCGTCGCGCAGGAACGCCGGGAGCTGGGAAAGGGTATAGGAGAAGGGCAGGGTATTCGTGTCGTGGTTGCGGTATTTGAATGCTGACGGTGCGTTGGCAGGGACTGGGTGGTCTATCGTCATGTACAGCACAGTATGCCAGTCCGTTGATGTGTGATGGACCTGTGTTCGGCGTACGTTTGAGGAAGAGTTTGTGGTGAATGCGACAAATGACAAACCTTGACGAATGACACAACTATTCGTAGTTTCATCTCCGTCTTCACCACCGCCAACGCCTCCATGGTGGGTTCTAGCCGCGTCCCACCCAACCTTGCCATGAGTTTGAGCAGGTTTCGCCAGCTCGGCGCCTTGATGTGGAATGGCGGGCAGCGCCCGTATGGCAGCGCGATGACATTGGGTATCACGCTCTCGAACGGCTTGAGAGAAGAGACTATGGCGGGCGTGCCAAAGCCAAGGGCTATGCACATCTGTCAGCCTAGGACAAAACACGGGAAACATGACGGAAAGACATACACAATCCCGACAGCAGTTCGTCGTCTAGGTATTGCGTGTTCGTCACTGTGGAATCCACGGCGCTTGAATTCACGGAAGTTGGCGTGTCCGATGCAGACTCTTCAATGGACCCAACTGTAGACGTTGCCACAGACAACGGCCGAACGATTTGTGATCCAGACGCTTGAGACGTGGAAGGGGAAGGGACAGGGGGTACGGGTGGAACTGCCAGGGATGTTGAGGGGATGGGGGATGATGACTGGCCATGAGACTGTGAGCGTTGCAGCGGTCGGCCATGGTCTGGAGAGGTGGTCTTTGGCGGAATCGGCTTGTCAGAAGCACTCCTGTATAGTGAGGAGCCCGAAGACGACCCCGGTCGAGATGATTCGCCTTCGTTGCTCGAACTAGTAGACGGAAAGTGAGCAGTAAGGGAGGAATTGTAGAATGCGCCGGGAGCTGGAGGCGAGAAGGAGATCACTTCTTCATATTGAGGTGGTCCGACCTCGGGTGACGGGGGTTCAACGACATCTGGCGGAATCAGTGGTGTATGGGGTGGCGATGGCTGGACATCGCGAAGACTATACTGCTTCTGTTGACTTAGGTGCTTCGTGTCGCTCCACTCGCTCTGCTGAATATGCTGGGTCGGGAGGCTCGGTGGACTCTGGGGTGTCGGCTGTGTCGGTGCTGTGTGGTGGGCCGGGCGTGTCTGTCCTCGTCCTCCATCTCCTCTTGCAGCTGGCGTGCGAGGGCTTCATCGGCAGATATTTGCTCCGCAATGTATGCGCCTACACTCACTCGTATGTTGGGGTGGTTGTTCAACGGCTGCAACGGCTGAACAGAGCTGCCGGATGCAGACGGACCGGGAAGCGGGACGGGTGCCTGCTCCGGGGAAGTATTAATGAATGCTCGATGGTCCGCGGGCGGTGATAATACAGGCAGGGAAGCGTTGATCTTCAATGATTCTGCGAGTGCACGAGCGATCTGCTCGTCCTCCGATAGCATCGGCTCACTGGAGGGATGAAGCGGACGCGTCTCCTTCACCGACATCTCCAGGACACGGCTCAGAATCGCGTCATCGTCCTCCTCAGGTTCGCGAGATACTGGGAGGGGAGGAGCGGAGGGTCCCGGGATAGGATCGGGCGAAGTGAAGTATGAGGCCATGTGAGGTGAGCCATTGAAAGGCAGGTGAGATGGGGAGCCAGGAGAGCCCAACGGAAGCGGTGGTGGTGAGACCGGGATGCGAGGCTTTGGAGGCAAAGGCGGGTGCTCGAACACGGGCTTGCGGGGAAGTGGGGGCGCGGGTACGGGATCTGTCTGTGCATGTCGTGGATGCAGTTGGGGGTAGCCATACATTGTTGATGAAAAGCCCTCACTCTGGAAGAAGAAATCGTTGGAATGAGAGCGGGGGACTTCATAGGTCGATTTTCGTCCGGGAACCAAGCTCGGTGGGAGCCCAACACGCGGCTGGGGGAACGCGGGAGGTGAACCTGGGGGACCGGGTGGGGACGGCGGCTGGGCTTGGGGGAGGGGTAGAGCAGGATTATAGAAGCCCGGGACGATGGGGGGTTGGATACCTGGCGCAAAGTACGACTGCCTTTGCCCAGCAGCGAAAGGGTATTGTCGGCCAGGTTGAGGGGGTGAATGGGGTACATCTCGTGGGTAAGGGGGGTATGGGCTGGATTCTCTCCAAGGACCAGGGGCTGCCATAGCTAACAGAGGAGGAGGATGTGTGCAAGACGGATACGTGGACGTCCGTAGGACAGGGAGCTTTTTGGGGAGAGGGGCTGGTGAGTCCAGAAGTAGGTAACGCGGCAGGAGGGTGCAGTGGAGGACGAGACAAGCGGATGGCGGAGGAGGACATGCCACTGGGCGAGGCGCTCGGGCACTGCGCGGCGGTCCAAGTCTCTCAACAGCAGCGGTCTCCACTTGCTCCCTTGTCGCCATCCTACACACTCAACGCAGCACCGCGCCCAGGCTATCGCTATTTCGCGCGCAGTCGCCGCCAATCACAACCAGGAAAACATAAACACAAAGCCAGCCTCCGGCATACTTACGCTGCGTGGTCCGAGTTCTCGCGATCGGCACTGGCACGCAGCATGATGTAAGTACTACATACCCTGTACTACCTGGATTTACGCGAGACACGATGTGGTCGATATCACAGTAGCCGTTCCGACCACTTCGGAAGGTACCCACGCTCCAATGCGGGTAACCTATTCACCTCCTCGCGTCGGCAGCGAGGTCAGGGGTGACTTTAGCGACCCCGAGCAGTGTCCGAGTCCACGCGGCAAACAGGCGCAGAAAAATGGAGGTGTAAACTAGATCCCAGCGACGATATTTACTAACACAGTAGGTCTAGCTTACAATGCAGATAGACAGCGAATGCAGGACGTGGATAGGGGAGGATGGGGGATGAAGTATGGTTGGATGTTGCAAGTGTGAGTGGAATGCATGATTGTGTGCGAATGACGAGAACGAGATGATATCGAAACGGGCGTAACGCGACATGAGCAATTGTGGACGAGAACGAAGCAGGGGGATTCGGAGCGATGATGCAAAAAGCGACGAGGTTCATGAAGAGAGGGGGCGTGAAGATATATGTACGAAATGTCACCGAGCGGAAGCCAGCCTGGTACCCAGCCCACGTCCTTGGGTCGTGGATGTCTTGAAACCCAGTTGGCGCATCGCCGCGACCAGATCCGCTTTCTGAACAGGTTTCGGGAGGTAGGTTGCGAAGAGCTCCTTGCTCTCCGTCACCTCCACTCCGCTGTACGCGCTGACAGCGATTATTGGTGTCGCCGTGTTCTTATTGTTGGTACTTTTTATATACCGAGCGGCGCCCTCGCCATCAACTGCAGCGGTCGATCAGTGCGTGTCCACGGACAGGTGAATGGGCTGACGTACGAATGGGCATATGCAGATCCATGAGGATACAGTCAAATTCTGTCAAATTTGATGGTTAGCGCGATCTTATTGCTTCCAGTCAAAGAAATACCCACTGATATCGCCCATGGCTACACTAATGGCCTCGGAGCCATCCGCAACGACGACACAACGACAACCGAGACGTATGAGCAAGGTCTCGATGATCTTCGCAGTGATCGGGTTGTCCTCCGCCAAGAGACATGTCATCGCCCGGTCGTTGGGGTCTGGTGCGCGCTTCAAGTCTATCGAGGCGACGGATGATGGTGGGGTATCGAACTGTACAGGGGTGATAGGGACCGCGTTGGACCACTCGGAGACTGACCCGTCGCCGGTGGTGGACACGGAGGCCGTTCGTAATCGGCTGGGCATCGAGTTGCGACGAGACACGTCTCCTTCGAGGTGGTTGAGCTTGAACCGCTCCACCGCACCGTACTCGGAAGGCTTTCGTGCGTGGCTGCCTGCGCTACCAGGCGTTGGTGGTCCGCGAGAGACGGACGAAGAGATGGAGGATGTCGACGTTGCAGGCGATGGTGGATTCGTAGGCAATGGTGGCTTAGTGGTGTCGACAGGGGTCACGATGCTCGACGGCTTCTTGACGCCTACCCTACTCGAAATACTTCGCCGACGGGAGTGCATATTGGGTGGCTCCGAGAGGGCATGTTGCAGCGGCGCGAGCTGCTGCTGGCTGGTTTCGGTCTTCAGCCGACGGATCATGTCCTCGTTGGCCTGCTTCAAGACAGGGAGGTTCTTGAAACTGAACGACCCAAAATCGTCATCGGAAGGCGAGGCAGTTGCTTCGCGAGTCAACGATGCTGGAATGGTGGTGGCAGGAACTTCGGGGCTAGCTCCGGCGGAAAGACCTGGGCTATCTGATGCCAACTGCTGCATGAGGGCGGGCTGTTCGCTATCATGGAAGAGCTGCAGGACTGCGCCACGAGGGTCGAAGTAGTCAGTAGACTCAGGGTCCGTGACCTGAGGAATGAAGGCAGCTTCGGTTGTGGTGACCTTGTCCCAGTCGATCCCAGCGAAGAAGGCATGCTGCCTCACTTCGTCCGCCCCGTTCGCTCCAAGACGCTTGGCTGGGTCCAGGGTCATAAGACGCTGCATGAAGTCCTTGGCTTCGGGGGAGATCTCGACGTATTCCTCGTGCCACTCGATATGGCCAGAAAGGATGTTCTCAAACACCTTTTCGGGTGTTTCATCATGAAAGGGGGGTATGCCATAGAGGAACTCGTAAGCGATGACACCCAGCGCCCACTATGAAGAGAAGTCAGTGTCATCAAGGATGGGTGGCGTCCTCGTCAAAACTTACCCAGTCGACAGCCGCATCATCGCCGCGCAAGCCCAGGATAGTCTCCGGTGCGAGGTAATCAGGGGTCCCAACCACCTTCTGCTCGCCTGGCGGGGTACCACCCGGGGTGGGATGCGAACGCAGATCGTTGGCAAGTTCGCTAGCAAAGGACTGGAGCGGGCTGTCGGAGAGCTGCTTGGTGTTGCCGCCCCGACGGAGCGACAAGATACCCGTAGCTAGGGACTCCGACCCGCTCGATTCGCTCGGATCATCTGTAAGGGGTAGATAAGGCGAAGATCCAGGTCGAGGCAGGGATGGCGTCCTGTGGGTGAAGTACGAACCTCCACCAGGCAGCAGGTCGACCGAGAACATGGGAGAAGGCATCATGTAGGCCGAATCCATCGACGGAGGTCGAGAACTCGGACTGCCTCGGGTGTGACCGCGAGCACCTCGCTGCTCAGGGACCAGAGGAGCACGAGTCTGACGGCCAAGCAGACCAATCCTACTAAGACCAAAGTCAGTCAACTTGAGATGCCCGTGCTGGTCGATGAGTAAGTTGTCAGGCTTGAGATCACTAAAATGTCCTCCGTTAGTCCAAATGTGTCGTACAAATGAAGCGACAAACGTACCGGTGAACGATGCCGCGCTGGTGGAGGTAGTCCAAGCCAAGAACCACCTCAGCGACGTAGTTCCTCGTCCACTCCTCGGGAAGGGAGCCCAGTGACTTGATCAACGCCGCGCAATCGCCACCGTTGAGGTATTCCATGACAAGGTACAAGTTCTCCTTGCTCTGGAACGTGAAGTACAGCTTCGCCACGAATGGTGACTCGGCCTGCTTCATCAGGATCATGCGCTCGGCCTTAACATTCGTGATCTGGTTCTTCGCTATCATGTCCGCCTTCTTCAGGACCTTGATCGCAAAGTAGTCTCCGGTCACCTTCTTCTTGGCTAAGAAGACGGAGCCGAATGCGCCCTTCGAGATAGGCTTAATGATCTCAAAGTCCCTGATGGACGTAGGTGTTGTCCTCGAGAGTGGCGCAACAGAGGGAAGACGGGGGGATAGAGGTGTGCCAGACATGGACGTGGTCGGAGAGATCATGGGCTGAGCGGTAGAATGCCTCCGATGCGATCTTCGAGTTGTCGTACCGGCGGTGCTTGACGTCGAGTCCTGAGGAGAGACCATGGGGGAGAGCGGAGGGGTGATCAACAGCTTCGGCTCGAGGTTCTGTGGTGAACGCCTGGCACGGATGGTGATACCGGAGCTGGGCTCGTTCAGATCGAGCTGGGGCGGCTGTTCGGAAGCGACAATGGGAGCAGCGAGTGCCAGAGGAGAAGAAATCGACGACGGTGTTGAGCATCGCGTTTGATACGTAGCCGCGGTGACTGTGACGGGCTGATGATGCCAGTATGTCGGAACGGGAATCGCAGGAACAGAAGGAAGACTAGACGGGCTCATGATTAATGAAGTTGTAGAAGAATCGCGTCCGGAGTTGAACGGAATTGGCGATGCAGAGGCGATGGGCGTTGGGTCAGCGGAGGACTGCTGGCCGCTGAACGCATATTCCGAGGTCGTGCTCGACTGATCATCCTGCACGTCTTGACTGTCGTCACGAGTTTCATGGACATCGTCCTCTTCAGAACTCTCATCGTCAGAGCCCTCCAGGCATTGAAAAGTCCGCTCGACCTTCTCCTCCCACTCCTGCCGGACCTTCTCGGAATACTTGATCGTGTTCTGCATACGCACGACATTGTCGATCTTGTGGCGCATGAGCCGGTCCACGTCCACGATGAGCTGTGTGAGGGCGTTGTCCTCGATGGTCGGCCTATTCCAATGCCGCACCTGCGAAATCTTGCGCTCCGACGTGGGTGAAAGCAGGCGCTGGCGCTCGATCGGCTCTGCAGACTCATCCTCTTTCAGCGCAGGAATGGAGACCTCAGAGCACGCCTGCAGGATGTCCTCAAGCTGGTTGAGAAGCTGGAGCTGCATCTTCTTGACGCCCATGCGCTTCATCTTGAGAGGCGCACGGAGAAGCTGCAAGGGCGAAGAAGAACCAGGCGAACTCGACGGAGTGTAGATGGGTATCGCACGGTATTCCGGTACTGTCGTAGGCGAGCTGCGGTCCAAGGCGCCCCGTAGATCACGAATCGTGTTGCGAAGCTCAGAAATCGACTCGTTGCACTCCGCGATCTCAGCTTCCAGGCGATGTACCTCGCTACACGTCTCGTTATGCTTCTCAAAATACCACTGCGGTACGTTGCATTCGCAAATGCGGCACAGTATGGATGCGGTGTTGATCGGGCGTGCGAATGGGAAAGGTGTCACAGGCTCGAGCGCGTTGCGGTCGCCGAAGCCAACTTGAGCGGCCTCTGCTGAGGCAGGTTCTTCGCCAATTTCACCTGTCTCGAGAAGGATTGACGGGGGTGCCTGGAGAACCTCAGGGGAACCGATAGGCCTCACGACCCACATAGTATGCGTTGCCCGACCGTCTTCCCGGTCAATCATGAGCAATCCGCTCCCTTCCATTTGCTGATAGAGGTTGGTCTGCGAGGAAGGCTCATCGCCACCAGCTATTCGGATCTTGAACTTGACTTCAATCGTACGTGAGTCGTTCTCCTGCAGTCGTCGAGTAGCGTCGCGAAAGACATGCCAGTCCGAGGGAGCGAGTAGCCTGGACACACGCGTTCCGAAATAATCCTCAGGGTCCGTGCTAGAAACGACATTCCCATCAGTATGTCGTCGAATGATCATAATAAGTAGTGAAACGCATACCCAACAACACCGCGCCACGCGTAGTTGATCCAGATGAAGTGGTCCCCGTCTAGGCTGAGTTCCATGACGATGTTCTGACTCTGGGCGGTCTCCGCTTGAAGGCGCAGGCGCTCCGTGGCAAGTACGCGCGCAGATTCGTTGGGCCCCTCAAACTTGGTAGCCGGAAGCTTAGGATGTTCAGACTCCTTCTGGGGGGCGGAAGACAAGATTTCCTTGGGTGCCTCGTCTCGCGATCGTCGGTTGGCACTAGTGGTCCGAGACATCCGCAGCCTGTTCTCGTCCTCCGGCGAGAGCTTCAGCGCATCATCTTGATCCGGACGTACCGCTTGCATGGGCGCATTCGCAGGGATCTCCTCCTCCGCCGGTTTCATGACAAATGTGAGCGACTCCTCCTGCTCATCGTCGTTCTCGTCGAAGTTCCAGAATTGCTTCTCGGCTTCCCACCATTCGACGACGCGGCTCAGACTCGCGATGGCGAGGAGCACTTGCACGTACCAATTGCGCCCGTGCCAATCCGGGTGTTCATCCCAAGCTCGACCGATGTTCTGAACGCGCTGGACGAGCGTCTCGCACACCTTCGGGTTTGCTGTGAGTTGGTTGAGGGACATGTCGAGGACATCAGTCGCAACTGCGATGATCTCGTATAACGTCGTCATGATTGGGTCGATGGGGTCGTCAACTAAGATGCGGGATGATCGGCGACCGGGCATAGAGTCGGCATAGTTAGATCGGGGCAATGGCGAACGCGAACGGGAGGTGGACCGGGAACTGTGTCCAGAGCGCGGCGGGCGAGCAGGCAGATGAATGGTGCGGGAAAGTCGGCGCGAAGCCAAGCTTTGGCCGGCCCACTGTGCCGAGCGGGACGACTCGCCTTGCCTTCGCGGACTAACCGCCTCAGGCGGCGGGGTGGCCAGCGATGCTGGGGTTGAAGTGCCAGTGTACGAGGCGACGGTAAGGGAACGTTCCCTAGGAAGAGTTGTATGTCGACGTAATGAGGAAGGACTGGTGGACGAAAGGGACGCTGTGAGGAGTCCGGGAGACGAGGTCCGATGGGTCAGCATGGGCTGCTCAGGATGGTCTTCCTCAAGAGACGCACGTTGACGACTATGCCCATGGCCTTCGAATTCCGCGTCGTAGCCGCCATCTGAGCTGACTTCATCGAACTGAAGGGCTGATCGTAGCTCCTGTGGTTGGAGGACGAACGCCTCGCGGAGAGGCTCGATATCGCCCGCTTGGGATTCGCGATCACGCTCACGTTCGAGCTGCTCACGCTCCAGCTCCTGCTCTCCCTCCCTGAGCCGTTCCTCGAAGAAAGTGGTTATGGAGTTGGTGACACGTTGGAGTTCCTTGTCACATTCCGCCTTGGCTGCCTTGAGGCGACGGGTGACATGTCGCCTGACGAAAGGCATAGATACAGTGTTGGAACCGGACCCATGAGAGTTGCCTGCGCTGTTGTTGGGGGGTTGTTGGTGAGCGGAGTTGTCGAGGACGGAGCTGGGGGAAAATACGAGGGGGCTTGGTGGTTGGCGTCGAGGCACTCCCGAGTCGGACATGTAGGTGCCGTGGTCGGGCTGGAGGGAAGGGTGGTCGAGACCAGGGGTGAGGGATGGGGAAGGGAGGAGGTGGGCGGGATAAGAGAAGCAAAAAAAGAGGAGAGAAAAATCAGTGGAGGATTGACATGAGAGAGCGATAACGAGGCGGGCGATGGTGGCCTGGAGACGAGGAGGAGAGGTTGAGAGTTGGTCTGAATGACCTCTCGCTCCTCCCGCGCCTAACACCATGTCTCCAGACCGCCGCGCTTGTCCTGCGTTCCCACACCCCCTCGTGCCCATGAATATTTCCTCGACTCCCTGCCGCTCCCTGCCATGCACCACGCACAATATGTATGCGCTGCCCCTGTGCCCAGACTTCTATGCATCGATGGGTCGTCCACCGAAGGGCGGACAATCGCTTCGGATGGGACTTCCGACGGGCGTGCTGGGCGTGGCCCCTGGCGTGTGCGGTGACGGGGGTCCTGGCCGCAAGAATCCGGGGTCTGGACCTCGGGGACAGCGAGGGTGGTGGCGTGGCCGAGCTTCGGTGCTAGATTCTGAGCAGGTCGTTCCCCCGACTCGCGACGGCCGTTCACTTGCCACTTGGGCCCACTCGACCCTGCCCGCCAGTCACCTGCGCTCGTCCCAGGGCCCCGTTCCCCCTCCGTCCCGCCCCCATCAAACCCTCCTTGCCCGTCTCACACCAGTCACACGGCCACCCTCTCCTCTCTCTTCTAGGAAAGGTCTGTCATCTCAGATACCCCATTCGCAGACGCACTTGTCTTGTCTCAGCACTTCAACTGACCGACTTTCTCCACCTTAGATTATCCCTCCATGTTGTCGCTAGCAGGTGTTTTCCGTGCGGCGACGCGTCGCCAGACGTGTACTGCCTGCGCTGCTACAACACGCTCCATGTCAGATACCTCGTCAACTGTTCGCCAACTCTGGGACCTAGTACACGAGACAGCGGAAGCTGGAGGTGCAGTTGAACAAGATGTGATCATCGACTCTGTCCCAGGTACGAGCATCAGTCATACCTTGCCTTCCCCAAGTCACACAGTGAATTGACAAATGGCTCAGCTCCCACGTCGCCCAACGCGTTCCCCGTTCTCAGAGGGTTCCAGGCTCATCAGGTGCGTTTCAACGTTTTTCATGTTTGTTCGCGGCAGCTAGCGCTCCATTGTCCGGACACCGAAGAGATTTGGGAAATATTTGCTGGGTCTACTCGCCATAATCCTCCCTTGTCACCTTCCAGCGATCAGGCCACTCTCCTCAGAGGCCACCAAGAGAAAATATTGAACCAAAACGGCGTGCTCCATTGCCGGTGCGAATGTGGTCCGACTGGTCATGACCCTTTGTTATACCCTTTCATTTCTGTACTCCACCACGGTGTGCAACGGTTTTTCTGTTGATTCCAACGGAACTCCCGCTGTGTGATTTGTTTTTGGTCTCTTTAGACTGGTACGTCTTCACAGGGACTTTTGCACTTCACGAAACCGCATAAGTGGCACCACGTCAACGGTGTTAACCGCAGAGTCGGTTCCGAATAAGAGTCCTTCTCGACCAACTCTCTTACTCGCTAATGTCGCCTTTCCTGCGCCCAGTCCGCTCGAGTCCCGACCAGATATCTGACTTCTGACGAACCGTCACCCTCCAGTTCGTCCAGCCAAAAGACTTCTCCCGAGCCGGCTACAACAAGCACCGTCCCTACCTGAAGAGGGCCGCACTGGGCCCTGACGCGCGCGAGTCCCGCTATCTCGACCCGCTCCACCAGCTCGGCATCGACCCGCTCAAGGAGTCACTCAACTCAGCCCTCCTCTCTAGCTTCGTGACACACATGGGCAAGATTAAGAAACGAAGCGAGACGAACCTCACGTGGAAGAACCAACGCCGCATTGGCAAGGCCATCCGTCGGGCGAAAATGATGGGCATTATTCCCGTGCTCAGCAAGCGGCACTTATTGGAGGCGAGCGAGTCGACTTGAGACCGACCGAATCCGACATCGCACCTTTTGTCCCATCGCCCATCGCCCGGTCGTTATGGTCCTGTGTACGCTACTCCCAATCTAGTTTGAATAGATATCAAGGCCGTATTGCCTCCGCTCCCTGTTCGCTGGGTGATAGGCCTCGAAAAAGTAGGTTTAGACCACCACGTCCCCCGCTCGGTTTCTAAACATGCAAATCCGCGCGCACACGATCTCATGCACCATATAGATGGGTGGCGCAGAACAGATCTCGACCAGAGCGGCAAAGAAAACGTTCCCCATTTATGTCATTGCGCTGTCCTATGATCACACCCCGGACTTCTGGCATTTACGCAGAAGCATCCGTCGGATGCAGGTCCCTTCTAATATGGAGGTGCGGGGGTCACCAGGCCCGCCCGAAACAATGTTACTCGCCACAAGCCGCTCGCGCTCAGCAGGCAAGGGTTCGCCCGTTGACAGGCAGCTCGGGGGCCTGCCTTCGCCCGGTTTCTTGACGGGAATGGCTTGTCCAGATGCACAACGATGTCAATATGGATCGGGAGGGAGAGCTAAACGGCCAAGTCCGGGATAAAGATACACAGTTACAGTTCTGCAAGAAGCATCGTGCCGAGATTTTGCACCACCTGATCCCCTATTGCCCGCTCGACCTCTTCCTCCAGGTGGCGCTTGGGATCCTGCTTGCCGACGTGTCGCGTCTTGAGCTGGTCCGCAGTCAGGGTAGACTCCTCTTGCACCGACTTGTTGTACGCTTCCGAGAGCGAGAGCATCGACTGCGGAGGCGAGGCCGACGGGGCAGCGAACGAGCCGCACGGGATAAACACACGGGCAATTATAGCGGTCAGCCAAGGAGTCGCACGACCGCCCTGGCGTGCGAGGGCGTACCTTTATCGCCTTCTCGTTCGCCTCCTTATGGCCCTTGAAGTCGCGGAGTGTGAGACCCTCCGTCCAGTTCCTTTTGTGAAGGTTCATGAGCATCGCCTGCTCGAGCTCGGTCTTTCGGTAGTTGACGGCAATTGAGTAGTAGTGACGGTTGAGGCCATGGATGAGGGCCTGGATGGAAGGCTTGTTGATGTGACCGATATTTGAAGTCGTCTGACGCGGCTCAAGGCCCTGGAGGACCATAGCGGGGCTAATCAGCCGGAACGCGTCAATGACGACTTTGCCCTTCACGGACTGGATGGGATCCACGACGACGGCGACGGAACGACGATCAAGTTGCTCGAATGACTAGGCATGGCGTCAGATTTTAGGGTGCGGTATTCAGATTACAAGCATTTGGCGCACCTGTTGGGTGTTGATGTCCACACTTGACAGCCAGCAGCCGAACCCGGGGTGAGAATGATACCAGCCGACCACCATTTCTGACCTACAAAATATGAATATGAATATGAGCACATGTTCGAGATGTGCATGTGGTCATAGAGCTGTAAATTGCACTGGGCCGTTGACTGTGGTGCCTGTCCTGTCCAAGTGGCTGATACGCAAGAAACGGAGAAACAAACACCTCTCCTACATCCTATCATAACGTACGGAAGGGAATATTTGGACAAAAAGGTCCAGAGCTGTATGATGCAGTAACACACATGGCTGGGGAGAACAGGGCTCACCTCCCAGTTTGCTTGAGCATATCCACCATCCTTTGTTGGAAGACATGGTCGACGGACTCGACGGAAACCGTTGTTCCAGATTGCGGCATTGCAAATACATCGATAACTTGCACCGTGTACTCGTCCACAAACTCCCCGAGCATGAGACCCATAACTTCCATAGGTACGCCGGCGCGGCCGTGTTTCAACATCTAGGAAGGAAGAAGTTCAGCACGCGAAAGGGATATATGGTGGGGTGGACATTATAAATTTACCTTCAGAAGTGCCAGAGACGAGATATGAATGACTTCGCCACTACGCAAAAGTCAGCTCAGTTCCTGTGGGTCTTATAGCAAACGCACTTGTCGGGTATCGTGATCTCGCCTCCACCGCCACGTTGGGCAGCGGCCTGAGCGATCAGAGCGTCCATGTCCGATTCCATTGCAGCAGTTCGGTTCAGCTCAAGACAAGGAGGAAACGACGGTGGAGGAGAGCGGAGGAAGCTGTGGACAGATCGCGGAAACCGAGTGCGAGGACGCACACGCGTCGCTGACGCGTCGGGTATTCGACCACGTGCGGCAGGGCGTTGTTTGTCGGTGTGTGCAGCGGCTTGGACCGTAGACGCGCGTCTGGCACTCGTCGTCTTGCTGCGATGTGGTCATGATCGTCTCTCTCTCGTCCCGGAAATGCAATGTCCTCCAGCGAGCTCTCCAATGCTCTCAATCCACATGTCGTGGCACAAAGACCAAGGCGCACCCATGTTCCTAGACCTGCTCTCCCAGCTCCCCATGCTACTCCAACTGTCCATCATGCACAAGTCCCACAACCCTCCGCACCTCATCGCAGCGAGCTGGAACTTGCCATAACCTTGCCTCCGTCCCCACCACCTCCTTCAGTAGAGTGTGTATTTGTATTTCTTCTTTGTCGTCCTCCCTGTCACTGACCTTGAATGACTGAAGAGTTGCCCCCGTAATTCCGTCGCCACCGAAGCCCTCCCGCAGTGTCGTACCCGTCGTCCAACAGCTGTGTCAGGTTATAGCCAGTGCACGAAATGCTGCCACCGCAGAAAGCAAGCGTCGCACTGCATGGGAGCAGGAGCAGGAGGCGAAGAGTGCCCAGGCCCAGGCCCAGATGGAGCAACGTCTTTCAAGCGTACAGGAGGAGTTAGCCAGGTTGAAGGCTTACATTCGCATGAACTCCAATTTCGCACCGCCAGCTGTACTCCAGGAGAGCTACGTCACTACAATACCCACAACCGCGCGCATAGAGCCAGCCTCTCCGGTACTTGAATCTTTCTCTCCTCAATCACTCATCTCCCCCGTCTCCCCAATTCCCGGCCACCTCTCTGCCGAATTCGTGCAAGGTTCTTCATCGAGACCGTTAGCTGCGAATGGTTTGGACACTCTTTATGTCATCGAGGAGGTCCCATCACCCGCCCTCTTAGCCCGTTCACCTTCCAGTCATGTTCCTGAACGTCCATCGACCCCGCAATCGGTAGGCGTTACCCCGAACACTCCTGACGCCACCCCCGAACCTGAGCCGAACGCTCGAAAACGGTCCCGCCGCGTCTTAGAGGATGACACAGATTACGACAGTGATTCAGAAGAGTCGGACACGCCTACTACAGATCGTCCACTACGCCGAAAGAATGGACATGATGATCGTTGCCTTACCATTCACGTAAGCCCCACGCTCACCCCGTATCTTTCCGAGAATGTTACCCAACGGTGTTTTTAGCATGCGTTGCGTATCCACATTCGCAAGATGATGAAGCTCAAGCACGACGAAGTTCTCCCTGACAGTGTATTCGAGGGCGTAGTCCCAGGTCCTACCGACCCTGTGCGCTTCGTTTGGAATCGGACAACGAAACAATCTGCCGTGAACGCAGCGATGAAGAAACGTATTGTTGCCGACCTCAAAGCTCACCGGAACAAGTACAAGCACGTCCCAAATAAAGACTTCGACAAGAAGGCGCTAGAAGCCGCTTTCGAGCAGGTCTTCACGACGCTGAGGCAACGGTTCAAGTCACAGGACGATGCGACGACCGCAACTAGACTTCAGCGGCGGGAGGATCACAAGTCCCTGAAGGCGCGGCGGCTACAACGGAAGAAGACCGTGAGTGTTTTTGTCCTCCAGGCCCTTCCCGCTTATCCTCTAGAGGTTCTCGAGCCCGCCAGATCATGCTATCATGTTTTACTGACCACGAGTATGCGCCCTTGCGTCGTAGAAACTCGCGAACCGCACGGAGGCACGCAAGGGCGTCCCTGCCCTCTTTCCGCCTGTCCTCGATGGCGCGCTCCAGCTGGACTGCATGTCCTCGGAGGAGTCCTCAGGCGAGGAGCCCGCCCCCGCGGGCCAGGGTGCGGAGACGGTGCAGGTGTTCCGCACACGCGGCCTGGCCTGGCGTAGCGCGCGCTTGCGGCGCATGTATGCGCTGCTAGACACGCAGGACAAGCTTGACAAGAGCTTCAAGCCGAAACGCGGCGTTGGCAGGCGAGTGCGCCGCGAGGGACCGCTCAAGGAAGGGCTCTTTCTGCCACCGAAGGGTGTTGTGGGGTGGATGGTCAGCCAGCGATGGATACGGGACATGGAGGTGGACCGCCCGGACATGCGGGATATATTGCGGGATATCATTGTGGATGCTCAACCCGAGGCAGAGGATACGCGATTATTGTTGGGGCCTGAGATGAGCGACGAGGAGGAGGTTCAGACTTCGCCGGTAAACCACCCTCACGTTTCGGATACTAGTTACTCGCTGTATAATGCGCTGCAGTTTTAGATATCTTTCTCTGCATCAGGGCTGCATTGCACTATACGTATGACGTCTGCATGGGTATCATCATCGGAGCACTAGTACTACATGGTATCGATAGCATCTCATCTTCTTCAGTTCACGTTGTCAATTGCCCCATCTCGCCTGCCGTTGTGCTTGAGAAGGCCCAGCTGGATAGCCTTGAACTGGAGCGCCTGAGGAGGACGTGATGAGATCCTGTAGAGAGGGAGGTGATCATGCGCTTACCAGGGTCTTTGACATGAGACGAGAGATGAAGAAGTCGCCGCTGGCGAACCACAACTATCGACAATGGCGTGACCGTCAGTAATCAAGACTTACGGAGAAGGCAAAGCAGGACTAACCCCAGGATAGCCAGATGGGCGATAACTTCCCCTGAGCTCCCCTTCCGCGTCAAGGCCGTACACTTGATCCGTCTTGGCAATGACATCCTCCCCGAACAACTCCTTGTTATTCTCCCGCATATTAGTGTATCCAGTCCTACGAAAGGACACAATCCTCAGTGTCGAGTTCAGCATCAGTAATGCCTCGTCAGACTTACGCAAATATCACAAGGTCTGCGGACAACTCAGAGCCATCACTAAACACGACTCCGTTCTCAGTAAATTTCTGTAACGAATGGCCGTTCTTCACTTTGATGCTCCCGTCTGCGACCAGGTCTGCGCCCCCCTTGTCTAGCCCTGTTGAATTGTCACGTAAACTTTTGCATTCTAGGGCCCGCACGGAAAACTTACAGTACCCTGTTCAAAACTATCAGTGAGTCGCACAGCGGAGCTTATTACCAAGGCACGTACCTCCCCCACGCTCCATCACCAGCAGGTAGAGCCCCTCACCGTCCGGGCCCATGTTCAGCTTCACGCCGCCCTTTCGCAGCTTATCGTGAAGCTCCTTGTCCTCCTCCCACGCTGCCTGCTGATCCGCGATGTTCAGCTTCTTGAGCAGCCCGAACGGCATCGAGGCCGACTTGAAATCCGATACGTCCATAGGGACGTCCTCGGGGAACACGGCACGCTGCCTCCGGGCAATGTATTCCCGCGACATGACGCACGTCGACGAGCGCTGGACCATCGTGACGGACGCGGCCCCGTTGAAGACGAGGTCCTGGCAGACGTCGATCGAGCTGTTCCCAGCCCCGATGATCACTGCCCGTTTTCCGGCGTACGGTGCGCCGCCCGTGTAGTCTTGAGAATGCAGGATTTGTCCCTGGAACCGCTCGAGGTCCGGGATGTCAGGATGTTACGCTCCCCCAGCGTGCCAGTGGCGAGGACGATGTGCGCGGGGTGCAGCTGGACCTCGAAGCCCTCACGGAAGACAGTGACGTCCCACTCTTTGGTGTCGGTGCTGTACGTCGGCCGCCCCTTCATCTCCGCACTCGTCCACACTACCAGGTCTTGCATCGTCACGTACAACTCCAGCCAGTCCCCGAGCCTGTCTCGCGGCGTGAACTCCGGCCAGTTCGTTGGATATGACTGATATAGCACTGCAGCGTAGCCGGTTGTTAGAGTTAGGCTCAGCTTCCGTGCAAAAGCAGGACTTACATGTGTGGTGTCTTTTGACTGTATGCAAGGTCAATGTGGGATACCGCTTCCTCCAGTTGTCTCCGACGCGAGTATTGCGGTCGATGACGAGCGCTGGGATCTTCATCTGCTTGAAGCGCGCAGCCATATTCAGTCCCGTTTGCCCTGCTCCCACTGACGTTCACGTTCGTAATCGATTAGCTGGGAAGCTCTCGGTTTTGAATTGCGAACACACCTATCAGAACATAGGGCCTGGTCTCGACCTCCGCGACCCAGTCCTCGAACTCCGTCTGCATGTTTCTCCCAGGAATGCTGGTGACATCGTCCCGCATTGCGAGCGTGGTGAGCTCCTCGTGCCCACGCAGGTCCGAGAGCTCAGTCAGGAGTGACAGGGCCCTGTACTTCCCGCTCGCGTCCCTGAGTAATCGAGCATGTGCACGGCCATGCCCGCGTCGGCATTCAAACGTGAACGCAACCTCCACCCCCTGCACTCCCAGCTGGGGTATCACGGTCACTTGTGGCGCGAGGTGGGGGGATTCGTTCAGTTGCACGTCCGAGATCTGCGCCGCGGACAAAGCGTTGGCTAGATATGCCGCGATCTTCTCGCGTCCTGCGAGAGAGCGGACGTCCCAAGTAAACACGAGGAGGTCGCGGAGCCAGCCGTCCGCCAGGAAGAGTTGAGCGACAGCATCGGGCTCCGCGCGGCTCAGCGCGGCGGAACACGCGGCGAGCCAGTCGGAAGCGACGCGGTGAGGGTCGGCAGCCATGGTAGTAGAGACTCGGGGGTGTCTTGGACTCGGCCCACGACGACTGACGGCCGAACTTTATCGTGCTCGCCGCGGCCGAGCAGAGCAGCTGTGCAGGTGCTCTGCTGGGAACGATGGCATCTGCGTGTGGGTGGTCGTGAGACTGCGCCCAAAGGAACTACCATGCAGCCAGGATAATAACAAACCTTGGATGCGAGCCATCGATGCGTGGTAAGTCTATGTGGAGTTTTGGTAACGTGTGGCGCCGGGCGAGCTCAGCTGCCACTGGCTGTAGCAGGCTGTGGGACTGAAGTCTTCCCGAAAGCGAACAGTGGGCCCACTGAACATTCCCTAATTGTTAAGAAAAGAGAGAGAATAAGGCTAAACTGAGCCGTGCCAGTGACAGTATCGGTCGGACGAAAGGAGTCCCGAAAGCCCGCAGGCTGTGTCAGAGGAACTTCAGGAAGCACTGCGAGCGCCCATGAGTGCCTTCGGCGCTTTCAAGCTGATCCTTCGCCAGCCTTCGTCCATCGGACTTCTGTCCGACAAACACCACCAGCGGATAAAGCATGTGTTACACGGGTTCCATGAGCGTTGATGAGTCGAGCCAGGAGAGAAACAGAGATCCCCCAGGCAAGTTCCAATCGCGACCCGGGCGGGCGAGGCACCGAACTCTGCTGCTTCGACCGCGACCAGTGTGTACAGACTTAAGGTACATATGTTGGGGCATCTCGGTAGATGATGATTTCCACTTGAAACCATCAACAACGGATAGCCATGTCGATAGATATCTGCTTGTCGTTGTGTCCTGGAGTTACGACTGATCTGGTTTGACCAACCCAAGCTGCCTAGCTTTGATTTGCATCCCCTGCCACAGCCCTGCGATCAGTGGTAAGGAATGTGACCCACTTCTCAACACTCACCAAAATCTTCGACATGAAGCGACCATGGAAAAAGTCCCCCGTAGCATACCAAAGCTGCGCATGCAAATGTGTTGGACTGGAGGAAATGTAATCGACGACAGCGCATACTGGGAACTCACCCCAGGTTGACCACTTGGTCTGTAACTTGACCTCAACTCTCCCTCGTCATCCAGGCCATAGAGTTCGCCTGTCTTATCAATGATGTCTTCACCGAGAAGGGCGCGGTTAGTGTCCTTCATGTTCAAGTAACCCGTCCTGAAACGGCTTCATCAGTGTCTTATAGGCAGAGTAGATGCAAATGGCATACGCGAGAACGACAATGTCGGCAGGCAGCTCGGAACCATCTGTGAACACAACGCTGTTCTCCGCGAGATGATCAATTTCGACGCCATGCTTGACCTTGATTCTCCCTTCAGCGATAAGGTCTGCACCACCCTTGTCTTGCCCTGGGCTCGCGTCAGACATGCTTGAAACTTGCGGACAGCCCGGTTGACTTACAGAGTCCTACAAACGTGTTCTAAATATGCAGTGAACGACACATAACAGAGCTTGACTGATACGTGCCTCCAAACCGCCCAAGAACAAGAAAGAATAAGCCCGCACCTTCGGGCCCATATTCAGGTGTATTCCTCCCTTTCGAAGCTTGTCGTAAAGCTCCTTCTGCGCTTGCCACATATAGACTTGTGCTCGTATGTTCAACTTCTTCAGCAACCCATAGGGCAGAGCTGCATTACGCAGGTCCGAGACCGGCATAGGGACACCCTCCGGGAAGACGTGCTTGATGATCTCCGTCATGAAGTCGCGCGCCATGACACATGTCGACGAGCGCTGGACCATCGTTACCTCCCTCACTCCAGTCAAGGCGAGATCCTGGCAGATGTCGATGGCCGTGTTGCCTGCGCCGATGACGACAACGCGCTTTCCCCGTAAATTCTTCAGGGCCATTGTATTCGACAGAGTGGCAGAGACGGCCCTTGAAGACGTCGCGCGCCGAAACCCTCGGAACGTTCGGTGCACCTAGGGTCCCAGTAGCCATGATGATGTGCGCAGGGCGAAGCTTGTACTCCTTGCCCTCCCGGATGACGGTCACCTCCCACTCGCGCGTCGCCTCGTCGTACTTGGGGTGAGGCTGGAGCTCTGTGCTGGTCCAGACGACTAGATCTTGGACGGAGGCATACTGCTCGAGCCAGTTGGCGACCTTGTCGCGAGGAGTGTATACTGGCCAATTATCGGGGTAAGGTTGATATAACACTACGTTGACCCGCTATTAGAAGGCGCTCCATGTTGAGGAATTCCGAAGGACGTACGGGTGTGCTGCTTCCGTGGAGTATGAAGGGCCAAGGAAGGGTACCGATTCCGCCACACGTCTCCGACGCGAGCAGTACGCTCGATGACTAAAGCCGACAGGCCCATTTGCTTGAAACGTGCAGCAATTTGCAGACCAATCTGGGCTGCGCCAACTGAAAGTGGACAGTGAGAGAGGACACAACCAAACGTATAGTATATGACATGCCGATGAGAACATGGGGCTTGGCCTCCACTTCCTTGACCCAATCGGCAAACTCTTTCTGCGTATCATGCCCAGCGGAATCGGCTTCGTCTCTAAGATGCAGAGTACTAATCTCCTCGTGTCCACGGAGGTCGGAGAGCATCATGAGGACGGCAAGGGCCCGAAACTCCCCGTTTTCATCGGCAAGAAGGCGGACATAACCTCGGCCGGGACCACGGAGGCATTCGAAGCTGTATGCGAACTCGATGTCTGTCGCCTGAATTTGAGGAATATCGGACGTCCTTGGCATGAGAGTGCGGAGACTCATCTAGCTTGAAGTCCGAGACTTGTGCACCGGATAGCGTAGGCAGCAAGAAGGCCTTGATCTTCTCTCGTCCTTCAAGGGAACGGGTGTCCCACGTGAACACGAGAAGATCACGAGAGCCAGCCGTCTGGAAGGAAAAGCCCGGCGAGAGCGTCCAGATTCTGGGTGGCAAATGCGGCACTGTAGTCCGCGAGCCAGGAGGATGCGACGACCTGAGGATTGAGATCGGACATTCTGTGGCAATGGTGTGAGACTGAGCATGGAAGAGCCAGTCCGTTTATAAGTTCGCCGATGGGACCGAGCCTGCGTGGGCAAGCTTGGCAATCTGACCCACCTCTTGGTGCGAACTCCGCAAGTATTTAGAACTGTGTTTGGAATGTGTGTATTGCGGCCGTCCTGAGAAAAAATCGTGAGCTGACTATTCAAATGCCGATGAGTGAATGGCGTGTTGCGAAACCATTAGGAAGAAAAGCTTTTGTTACGGGAGTTCCGAACTACATATCTGGGCCCGTTGAAGTCCGTTTTGTTTGAACAGCGCCCCTAGATAGTAACGAGTGGTGACGATGAAACCTTCAGGCCAAAGTCAGGCGCATAATACTATTCCACACCAATTTGGCAACGTAGTCATCAACAGAGATTAAGTGGGCATACCTAAGGTTACAAGGCGAGCGTCACTCCGAGGGTAGAGGAGACATCCATCTCATAAGACGCGTGCACTGGCACCTCAATGCATAACCACCAGTGCTGAGGGTGATCAGCACAAGGCAGCAAGGGTGGTATGCATCATAGGCCGAGGTGAATGCCAATGAGATTTTACAGTTGGCGGAAGAGCATAGGAGGCCACCGGTCAGCTGGTCCGCTGCAGGAGGGTGTTCAATGTTCCAGTCCAAGACCGATGGTCGCTGGCAACGCGCAGGCGCAGCGACGAGTCGTCGTAAGCGCCATGGACTGCGATGAGAATCTGAGATCCTAACTAGATGGGCGTCTATATGTGCAGGACCGTGACGTCTCGACAGGGTTGTGTACTTGAGTCTGGCTTGCCTTTGCCTTCTTGCCCTCTTGTCCGCTACACGACCTCTCCTGCTTGCTCGACAATATATATTCCTTCTCACGTATTACTCGTGCACGCCCGCGTCCTTCCTGCAATCTTGCTATGGCCGACATTAGCGAACACACCCTTCGCAGGGAAGCACCCGACCCTGCTCCGTGTCCTACACAAACGGAACCTCCTTGTGAGTACTTGTAGCATCCGTACATTCATCGCCTACATGTATTTGGAAGACCAGCTGCGAGCACGAGACTTTGTGGAACTCCATGACCAGGTCCAGGTAATTCATCCACTTAACTGTCCCGATGTCTACCTCACACCTGCTGCTCAGACAAGTGTCAACCTTCTCGACTCGTTGGAAGGATTTCTCTCCACATTCCAGAAGGATCTCTCTGCTGTGTCGGGTCAAATATCGAACCTTCAAGACAGGAGCAAGGAGATTGACAATAGGCTCAAGGGCAGAAGGGTGAGTTCTCTCTTCAACGCGCATCACCTACAGACACTCAAGTGTTGGTTCAGAAAATCGAGAAACCGCTCTCGAACCTCATTATTGATTTAAGCATACCTCCAGCACTTGCAACCCTGATTTTGGACACCCATGTCGACGATACCTGGATCCCTGCCATTGTGGAATTCGAGCGACGTCTCGATACCCTCAAATTGCGAGTTCGTGTTAAGGCTGCGCGCGATTTATCCGAAGTCGCGGAAGGTCTGCGAATTGTGGTAAGCACATTTCATCCATCACTTATTGCGTCGCCCCTCAATCTAGTCCTTAGGCTGCAACGAAGCTCCGCACATTCTTCCTCTCGATGCTCGAGCCGATGCGGACGAGCATGACCACAAACCTCCAGATGATTCAGTCGTCTGTCTGGATGAAGTATCGTCCACTATTCGTATTCCTCCAGCGACACGCGAGCAATGTCGCGAGCGAAATACAACGCGCATATATCAGTACTGTGCGCACGTTCTACGAGACCGGCTTCCGAAGATACTTGCGGGGCCTTGGGTGGGTGAAAGTAAGTAGTTCTACCTTCTACTTCTCGCAATTCTCATTCGAGTCATGTAGGCGCGAACGGTGGAGAAGTCTGAGGGTATCGCAAGTGGTTTGGAATCACCACAACAAGGGTTTGACTACGACGCCAGTCGGTTAGCGTACGCTCGGGTTGATGGACCCAGTGTCACCATGGCTTACATGACTGAAGACAAAGCCCATGTATGTTACCTTTATGTCTCTCCAGTTCTAACACCATAAGACCTGACCTTGGCATCCACTGATAGAAAGAACCTCTGGAGGCTCTAATTCGTTCCGCGCTGATGGTCCTCATGGACAATGCGACAGCAGAATACGTGTTCATCACGTCCTTCTTCGCCAACGAGCCACGCATATCGCCGCAAGGTAGAGATGGCCTAGCCCCTGCCATGTCGCCGCCCATCCTTTCGCCAACCTTTGGAGACTTCGACGAACTCCGCTCAGAAGTTGGCAACGAAAGCGTATCACCGCGTACCCGCGTAGTCAACATTCATAGTGTTGCCCAAGGGTCCCTCAGCCACGAACAGAGCGCAAAGGAGGAACAAGCCGCGCTGAACGCCGTGTGGAAGCAGGTCATGGATCCCGTCCTAGACTACTGTCAGGTGCATACATTCCTGTCCTGAACACCGTTAATCGCCCGGTTCTGACATCCACACTTCTAGACGTTTGTCAACAATGCCATCGACCCTGCGCCCCCAGTCATCCCGCTGCTGACGATCATCCGACTCACGGAGGATGTTGTCGCGGAGGTGCAAAGGCGTGGCTGTAGCCCGCTCGAGACGTATATTTTTGCTCTCCGTTTGAAGATGTGGCCTGTGTTCCAGAAGCTCATGGCAGAGCATGTCGATGCGCTCAAGAAATTCGCCGAGGGCGCGGCGCCTGCTGGGTACTTCCGGCGCGGCGGCACTACCGACGCTACCGTCTCTACTGTAAGTATCGGCCTTCACGAACACCGGGTTTTTCGCTTCTAGATATTTGTGTCGTATCTGTTCGATGCGGCGCATATTGACCACGGGTTTATGTACAGATATGTCGCCGCTATGTCATCCTCTTCAATTCGTTTGTCGCTCTCACCGATCAACCTGAAGAGACGATGATCTTCTCGAAGTACGTGTGGATGGTTTCATCTCTTGTATAACTATAACTTCGCTTCTAACGTGACATCTCCTGTACATTCAGCTTGCTTCGATTGCGCCAAGAGCTATCTAAACTGATTACCACCCATACGGACAAGTTGGGCGATGCTGTGGGTAAAGCATCAGCTCAGTCCACATTCTACGAACTCCTCCTGCAGGGCCTGAGCGTGAGCATACTACGTCCTTCCCCCACATCTTCACGGTTCTAACCAAGTTGCATTCTGCACAGAATGGGCCTCGTCCAACGAGCCATCCAAAGGCTCAGAGCGAGCTTGCCTACTGGCGGGAGCGTGATGAGGAGTCTCGACGCCGCGTCGTGTCCACGCACGGCCGCCGATGACGGATAACTATAGACACAGTACAGTATAACGCATGGGCATGTAACTTATTGGCCCCGGCAATAGGGTTTCGTGTGGAGCGATCCGTAAAGCGCGAGGCGAAAATGTGAAGACCAAGGATGAGCGATACGACGAAAAGTTGCATCAATACCGAGGGGCAAGAAACTCTGGATAAGCTACTATCCAACCAACTGCCTGTCCATTCCAGAACCTCCGTGACTATGACTATGACCATGACCATACGATGCAGGTATATGAGTAGAATATGAGTGCGGGATATGATGACGATGACAATGTTCAAAGTGAGTCCGCATAAATCATGTCGTATAAGGGGGGAACGCGGGCGGAGTTTTGTTCGTCCTACTTGACAAAGACAATGAGCAACGTTAACGTCTGTTGCCTGTCCCCCTTCTCACACCTCGCCGGCCAACACACTCACCTCGACTGTGTTTTCTGAAGCCCAGGGAACGATGACTTGAGGATCGCGCTCCCGTTCACGGTCGGCGGCCGCCCGATGCCGAGCTTGTTGAGCACGTCCTTGACCTCGCCGGGACGTGGCTTCGCGCGCTGCTGTGGGCGCGAGCGGGTCGGCGCGAGCTTCGAGAAGCCGTCGGGGAACACGCTCGACGTGTGGTCGAGCGTCGAGATGGACGGCACGCGCCCGGCGAGGTTCGGGTTCGACATGCTGCTGCGGCCCTCGAGCGCCTCGCGGAGGTCGGTGACGCCGACCGCGCGGGCGGAGCGCGCGAGACTCTGCATCGAGAGGTTCTCCGTGTGCATGAGCGTGGGCGCGACCTTGACGAGGGGCGAGAGGCCGTCGCCCGAGAAAGACTCGAAGCGTCGCTTCGTCTCCATCGCTGCGCGGGAGAAGCAGGCGAGCGGCCCCGAAGCAGATCGCAGCGGCGAGCCAACGCGAGCGGGAGGGGGCCGAAAGATGCGTGGTTAAACGGAAGCAGGGGCAGGAGCGGGAAGCCATTAGCACCAGGTGTGAGAAGCGCGGAGAGAAGGGCTCACATTCCCGGAACGCGCTGTTTGCAGTCCATTCTGCACCATCCAGTCGGCGCAGCAGGTCCGCTGGTCCAAGGCCAGTGGCCTCCTGGACGCACTCGCTGTCTGCGATCGCATTGAGCAGCGCGTCCGTGTCGATGTTCGGCAGCGGCCCGCTGATCGCCAGGTCCACAGGGAAAGGGATCGCTTGCTGCGGAGGCTGCAAGGTTCCGAACTGCCAGTCCGGCAAGTTTGGCAGCGCAGCAGCGGGGGGATGGCAGATAGTGCCTAACAAAAAAAAAGAAACCATCGTCAACCGATCGCGGGTGACCGTTAGAAATGAACAGGGGACGAACCTTTTGTGCAATGTCCGTAACGGCAGGGCAATTCCAGACCTTACCGATAACCAGCCAAGTCTTCGCGACGAGCTCCTTGATCGCGCAGACAACAGGTGGCATCGACGGCTCCGGCTCACCGCTAGCCCTGGTGGCACGCTCAAGCGCAGCGAGCATCGGGACCCCAATAAGCAAACTCCGGACAGGGAGGTTCTCATGCACGGCCTTGAGCACCGCGCAGATGTTCCCGATGTCGGAGAACTCCGCCGCAACGCGCCCCGCAATGGATATCCTTGACGGGGCTTCCTTGAGCAGGCGCGAGATGAGTGATGTGCGGCGGGAACGTGGCGGGACGCTGATCGATGGCCGGTTTGCAGACTGCACGTCGCTCTTCTCGGTGGCAGACGCAGAGAGCTCCTCGCCATTGGTGGTGGGCGCTGGTGTCATGCGCTCAGGGGACGGCGGGTTGCTAAGCAGGCCGAGGGTTGGCGAGGTCGCGAGTGCGTACGCATATGCATGCAGCGCGTTAAGGAACCGTGTGGTGGAGTCGCCGTACAGTAGGGCCGTCATAGTGCTTGCTTGGTGCATTGGTCCTTCCACAATTGGCCGTGGCCGCTTCACCCCGTCAGAGTCAGTCTTGTCTCCAAGCTTCGGAATCTCTGTCTCGATGTACTCCACCAAGGCCTTCGCGTAGTCCGCACGGATGGCGTGCTCACGGTCACATAGTAGTGAAAGCGTGTCCTGCCAAGTCTCTGGGGTGACCTTTGTACGGCGCGAGGGGCGGATGTGTCCCTCGTTCGACGTGCGAGGAGGATCCGGGCTATGTGGAATGGTAGCAGCAGTCCCGCCTGCCTTCTTCTCGTCTTCAGGGTCCTTCCCTGCGTCGTGCAGATCCGCTGCGTGGATGAGACCAAGAAGGCCGGCGAGAAGGCAACGGACGGCCTGTATGCGCGCAGGTTCTAGGTGTGCCTTCCCTACTCCGGAGATCCCGTTCACTTCCACGATGACGAGCCTACTAATGAGCTCCGCGGCGAGGTCCTGGATCTGATCTGCGTAATAGACGTGTGTACCGAGAGATGAGACACACTCGACCAGCGCAGGCAGGAGAGTGTCCTCAGAGGACACCGCTATTCGCCGTAGGATGATGGAGATGAGACTGGAGATGATGTCGGAGGTGGAGAGATTGACCAGAGGCGTTGGGGATGTGAATACGGTGGTTACCATGGCCGCAAGCGTTGAGTGCCTTGCTGTTGGTTGTGGCGCGTCTTGGCACTCCGCGAGACATTCGACCAGCCGCGTAGGAATACCATACCGGTATTGATACTGAGTCCACTCTGCCGACCTTTCAGCTAGCCAGCGGCAGTGATCTAACTTATCCCATCCCCCCACCTCATCAAGGGTATCAAGAGAAGCCTTCACCACGGCAGAGGCCTGGAAGCCATTGGTGTGTGATAGAAGGGATGAGGTTGCGCGTAATGCGGTGTTAGCCACGTCCGCAGAAGTGGGCCCAGCGTCTCCGTCGACGTGGATGTGAATGGAAGCAGCTCTTCGCTCCAATGTAGGCCTAGAACGGAACTCATCGAGAATGGGTGAGTTGGGCTGCTGTTTAATATCCGCAATCCTAGAAAACCCATTAACAATCCACAGTAGAATGATACGATGCATGGAGACACACTGGTCGTCTAATACGGACACGTCGACTTGGAAGAAAAGGGGCAGGATGGCGCGCATGAGGACTTGTACTTGTTGTTGGAAATGAGTTTGGGAGTGAAACAGCGCCTCCGAGTTGACTGCGCTCGCGAGGGCGGCTAGACCAACAAGTCGTGTGCTAGTTTAACACTACAAGTCACTAACATGCATGAGGGGTACGCGTGGTTTGTGGTACGTACCGATTGCGACTTTCGTGGTCAGGAAGTTCAATGTGGCTGAGCCTCGCAAAGTGTTGAAGGCAGGACATGTAATCCGCGGTAACCCTTTGGTCGCCACCAATTACGAGGCCATCGGTGTATGTTGTCCATGCAGTGAACTAGAACGAAGATAGAGAAAATGTTGAATGCCGCGTGACAAGGAAGGACATACCACAGAAGCCGCTCGGGCCGCAATTTCGAGGTCTGTGGGCAAGGCCGAGAGAGTAGCATTCACGGAAGACAAGAGGGCTGGGGAGAGCAAAGCGAGGTCTCTCCTGCATTCTGCTGCAATTGCCTTGAATATGGCCAAGGTGATCAAGAGGGTCCTGAAAAGTTGATTGCTCTAGGAGGTACATTGTGGGAGGGCACAGAACGTACGGTCGTGCTCTTGAATTTCCAGCGGCGGCTTTCCTGCTGTCCGCTTTTACGCGCTTTTCAAGCTCGCTCCCAAGTTTGGTAACCTTGCCGGGGCGATTTGCGGCATAGTACGTTAGGCGGGAGAGCTCTTGGGAGTTTGGAGAGTAGTCGGGACCGGCAGTGGGAGAGAGCAGAGGATGGCGGATAGCAAGCAGAGACGAGCTGGATATGGTTCGGGGTAAGGATATGCATGCAGGGGGATATGCCAGTTGGACGGAGATGAAGGAGAGACAGTTGAGTGAAGGAGCGGAGTTAGACGACGACAGAGACATGCTCGACTCCTTGCGCCCCATGCTCCCAACCCCACAGCCGCCCGCCACCGTCACAGATCCAAATCGGGGCCCATTCATCCGCTTCCAGGAACGCAGTTCTCTCCATACACTACCCACGCGCCCAGGCCACTTGCTGAATTCCTGCCACATAACACAACAGGTCCAGTCGTGGAGTTCATACATGCAATTCGGATGCGCCACAGGTCCTGCATGCGCAGCTCTACAACATACGATTCTACAACACTGTTCACCCCTTGCTGTTCTACTTAGATGATGATGATCCTGGACGGAAGATGTCCGTAATCTTGGAAGTACTCGTGTCCTTGATAACCGCATACTCTCTCTCGGACAGTCGCTTCCCTGCCTTGATGCTCTCTGTCACCCATTCGGGCCTGACCACATGTACCAACCCCTTCGACTTTGTCGTCAGGAACTTGTGTGTCTTCGCCCCACTCAGCTGCTGCGACGTCAGGATATGAGTCGCTCCGGAGACCGTATGCCTGCGCCACCATCCTCAAGTTAGCGAGTGACAACGCTAGCTGAGGGGCGGCAGGATGAAACACACATGACTCGACCGCCAGAAATGGTCACAATCCGCTTCATCTCGATGTCGGTCGTGCCCTCCAGGTACCCATTAATGTATATTCGGACGTTGCGTAGGACTTCTGCTGATGTTTCGGGAAGCTGTCTTGAAAGCTTGTCATGGCGAACTTCCAGGTACGACCTGCGCGGCCCGCGTCCGTCACCCCGCTGGTGGCCAGTCGCGGCGGAGCATACAAAATCTACAAGGCAGGTGATGAGCGGTGGTTTCATGCATAATGATAGGAAGTTGAAGAGTGTCGCTTAGCACATCGGCCAGGGCTGTCTGACCCTGCAACCATCCTACTTACGGTGCGATGCGCACACCCAGATTGACGGAACAGGGTCTTGAAGGACTCACCTGAGCGTTCGTAGATGTTCGAGTGCGTGATTGGGTTTGACTCGTCCTTGAGGGTGTTCAAAAGGTGCTTCGTGAGCGCAGATGCAGATGGCTTCGGTTGGGCCGCTGCTTGGGCCTCTTTCTTCAAGGGGGCGAGAATCCTGACCAATACATGCAGGTCAGATCTCGGCAAAAGGGGTTTACGTTAGGGTGGTTGAACCTACTTCTCCGTTCGCCTCTTATCCTTCCAGTCCTCGAACTTGCGCTCGTTGCTCCTGCTCACACCGTACGGGTTGTATCTGAACTTCTGCCGGTCAGTCTTGTTGGTGGCGTCTTGTTTTCCGCCAAGGTGGGCGGCCGTCGGCTTCTTGAGTGTGACGAACTTGTCCATCACTGCTATGAATACAGTCGGATATGCAGGCGAGAGGCGTTGTGGTTCAAGCGGTCATGACAAGAAGTGTCCAAGAAGATAAGTTACGGACGTCGAGCGTTGAAGAGGTTGTGGTTCAAACAGAAGAAGCGTGACACTAGCTCTGACTGACGCCACAGACGTGTTGTTTGACAAACAAAGTCGCGGTCACGTGCTTCCTCGTCCTCCGAAACATCGCCTTGGATTTTCCTGCATAACTCCTCAACTATCGCCGATTCGACGGCAAGGCAGATCGTCACCCAAGCACCTCTCATATAAAGTACACGGGAACTATAGGCTCTCGGAAACCTTGGCTCTATCAACATGGCTCCAATTCAACCGGTCGTGACCTGTAGGCGTGGCGACAACGTGGAACCTGTCTCTGTGCCCGCACA
Source organism: Ganoderma boninense (assembly GCA_002900995.3). Lineage (NCBI taxonomy): Eukaryota > Fungi > Basidiomycota > Agaricomycetes > Polyporales > Polyporaceae > Ganoderma > Ganoderma boninense. Next base: position 2,329,059 of record CM035307.1, read on the forward strand.
GATTATCCGGGACTTGAAGATATATACCGGACGCCTCAGCAGCGAGCAGCGAGCGTGCCGAGCGACTGAGCCTGTAGCCCACCATGTCCCTCGCAGCCATGTTTCTCCGATGTGCCCTCGTATCCTTCCTAGGCTCGCTAGTGTTCGTCACAGCGATGCCATCGTTCGACGGCGTCACCTCCTGGTCGTCGATCGGAAACCTCGTCCCCGGGTTGACACATCTCGAGGGACTCGGTCCCTCAACAACCCAGGGCACGGCGAGCCATGTGCCCTTCTACCTGTCCATCGGTGCGACGCGAGGTGAGCCCACCGTCAGCCCAGCCTCAACTGCATACATAGGAACGCACTCACCGACCCGCCCGAACCTGCCCTGCCCCCGGTGTGCATACTGGCACCGATAATGGCACTGGCACGCAGGTAACCCAGGGAACGTGACCATGTACCGCAACAAGTCCCCGCCGCTGTTCTACATCCACCAGAACCAGCTCTGGCACTACCACAACGACTCCACGATCCTCCCCGTCAACGTCCACAACACGACCGGCTCTGCCCAGCTGCCCCTCCAGATGATCGCCGACCCCGCGCCTGGCGGGGTCCCCGGGGGCCGCTGGCGCTGGCAGGCCACGATGCTGTTCTACGAGAACGGCGCGCAGAACAACGAGGGGCTGTTCTACTCGTGCGCCGACGTCAACGGGCTCAACGGCATGTTCCTCTTCCTCCAGTGGTGCGTACTGCGTACTGTGTCCGCCTTCCCCCGTCTGGTTCGTTCGCGGAGTCCAACGGCGCGCCCGTGTGGACCGGGTGGTCAGCGGGAGCCCACAACCGCATCTCCGACCCCATCATCAAACCACTCACTGATATGCTTCTTGACTTCTTCGCTTTGACAGTTCTGCGCCGCCGCCTGGATGTACGCCTTTCACCGTGCACAGCTTCAATAGCAACCGCATGGTCTGAGAGGCGGAGGATGAATCATGGCGGGGGTTGGACGCACATACTTGCATGTCAGTTGTACCAATATTATTCCATCTCACGAAGAAAGCGCACGAGGATTAAATTATATTCCGACAACGACCAATGGAGACAATCATTTCCTCCGGATGCGAGTATCTAGACGCTTCACGGCAAGCCCGAGGGCGAAGAAACCCAGAAGCGCTGTTGCAGAGGCGATCGCCTTTCGCAGGTGTGCGGTGAAAGGTACCTTGTAGGTCACCTAATGCGGAGATGCTTAGCACAGAGTCAGGGTATGTAGAACTATAACTCCTCACGTAAATAATACCACCGTGCTTGTCCGTGAGCTGCTTGTACTTGAGGGTCACTTTGGGCCGACCCACGGTGTCGAGGTATGAGATGTGCGTAGAGATCCTCTCGGAGAGGGCGGGATACGGCGCATAGTAGTCAATATCGCTGACAACAACACCGATCAGTGGAACCACATTGATGTTCCAACCCGCAGAGCTTACGTTGCGCCCTCCGGCAAGACGATCTTGACCTCAGCGTCGTCAACGACTGTGCCGGGGATAACCGTCATGATGGGCACCCCAATGACGTACTTGCCCGTCTTGCTATCGAAGCCGGCATAGTCCGCGAGCGGGGAGTCCCATCCCAAGGTGAAGCTGTAGTTCCAGCCACCCATGATGGGATAACGCGGGCGCATCTCAAGGACGCTGAATCGGTTAGCCTCGACACCCTTGGGAGTAGAAGGGGTTGTGCGGAGAGCAGAGGTGGACACGTTCCCGACCAGATCGTAGTAATACACGTTGTGGATACCAGCAGGGAGGTGAAGCTGGAGGGAAGGGATGACGTGAGGGGCGGGCCTGCCAAAGTAAGCTTGGCTCTGGAACTCGAGACGAGAGAAATGCCCTTTCAAACTGGTCAACGAACAACGACGGTTAGGTCAAAATTCAGCGGCGACTGAATTCACAAGAACCTACCGAGGACCGGCGTTATGGAAATGGTAGTTGTCCTCGATGTTGAGGTTTGCTCCCCAGTGACTGATCTCCGCTGCGCGCTCAAGTTTGGTGACTTCGAGGACAGGGAAGTCAAGCGTATAGTGGACGACAACTTCCTTCTGCTTTTTGTCGACAAAGGCACTGGTGGCGGAAGGAGGGATATTGTGGAAGGGGCCGTAGGTGATAGTCGCGCCTGCCTTGGTCACAACGGCGTCGGTCGTGAACTCGACATCCTCCGGGGTAGTGTACGAGTGAACCTGGGGACTCGGCGACCTGCAGCAGAAGTGCACGACTTGGTCAGCAAGGTATTGAATATATGCGCCGCAAAAACGTACTTGATCTTTGTCCGCTGAACAGCAGTCTTGTACGGGCTCAGAACCAGGAGATCAGAGTGGTACTTCAGGGATTGCGGGTCCTTTTGCGCCGCCTCCTCCGGCCAGGGGTACGTCGCGTGCGTCTGGACCGTCTCAATCACAAGGTTGGCTGTCTGGTTCACGTTCAAAGCCTTGGGAAGCTCGACCGTGTATAGATAGACTCCGCTGGTAACGTAACGCGTCCACGTTACAGCTGGCTTTGCCTAGCAAGCTCAAGCGCAGCACATACCTGTCCTGGTGGTACCCGAAGTCTTCTAGCGGCAACCGCTCCGTCTGTCCCTTCAGCTTGGCCTCTAGCCAGCTCGTGTGTCCGTGCTCCTGTTCCCCGAGCGCGATAGTATAGACATTTGAGCTGTCTTCGAGCGCTTTGATGGCATACGTGGTCGTGAGGTGCACGAGGGCGCCTCCCAGGTCAACCGTGCGGACGATCGCGGTGTTTTCGAACGAATTAGCGGCAGATGCACATAGCGGAAGAAGGAAGACAGAGAGAAGGAGCGAGAAGGGGGCCCGCCAGTGCCGCGACATAGTAAAGGGGAAACGGAGGAGACAAGGACGTGGTCCACGACGAAGTGTGCTTTAGCGCGAGCGTGTCGTGGCGCGTCGCCAGAAATAGCGCTGTTCTCTGTATGCTTGCTGCGCATGTATACGCCTCTACTTACGCGCGAGCCTCGCACACTCGCATCCACAGCACACGCAAGCAGCGTCCGTAAATTATCAGTAGTTCTATATAGTATGCGCGAGATACATGAGTCCTCTACCACGCCCATGTCGCACCGGGGTTGCGGATGGGGATGTCCTCTCTCACGAGGCCAGCAGACCTAATCTTGCCCAGCTTTCTCTGCCTATCCTCGGCGTGCAACTCAGCCCTCGTCTTTCCTTCCTTGAGCACAACGTGCATCCGCGAGTGTGGATGTACTCGAAGACCGGCGCGACCACGACCCTTCATATCATACCGTTTAATCTGGTTGGGACCCTTCGTGACCCAAGACTCCGCTACGAGACGTTCAATATCTCATGGGAGCCAACAAACACGTGGATACGCACAGACGATGAGCCTCCCCTCATTAAGATCCTTGAGCTTGACAGCATGAGACTTGGCCACGACCAACATGCTCTTGATGCGGTTACTTGCACGCTTCTCGCTGAACATCATCTGCAGAATGGCATGGTCGATGGGCTTGCCTGCGATCTGCCGGCTGAGCAGGTTCAGCTTCGGTGCGAGATTTTGAAGTTCGCGGTCGAGTACTTGTGCTGTGGAGAGCTCGGCAAGCTGATATACGGACAACGGGGCAAGTGTACTCGCCTCAGTGTAAGTCTTTTTCTTCCACGATGGCACAGACACGCCCGCCTCACCCCCCTCGACCGTCGGAACCGACTCGAAGACTCCAAGTTGTCCCTTCTCCGCAGCCTGTCGACGGGCGGCCTCAATTTCCTCCTGCGTGTTTTGCTGACGCACATTGGGTGCTAGAGATTCTCTGAGCCATTGGACAGGGCCTTTGAAATTGGGCAGACGCATAGATACGCTGAGATGGAGAGTTCTCGATCAGAGATGTTACAACGCGGTGTTCAAATTGGCCACATACTGGCGACGCTGGACGGCTTGGACCTGGAGCAGATGGCGCGAGCTGGATGCTACATGATGAGCGGGCGCCGTCAGAGCAGCCCTACCCACTGTCACAAATTCATAAACATACAAAACACTGTCACAAGTGAATGCTACACACCTCCACGGAGACTTGCTCCGACAGACTGCATGGCGGAAGAAGGGTTCGCGTCTCGAGACTCAACGGCGGAGGAAGGAAGCTGAAGCGCCTCTTCCGGCCACGCGACCCGCGGTGGCTGCTCGGCGCTTGTCGAAGAACACGACCTGGGACACGTCCACCACCACTCCCCTCCCGCTCAGGCTTGAGCACGATGCTCGGACGTCTCCTCTATGTTTTCCTCCTCCTGACAAACGCTCTGGCTGTGCTAAGTGAAGACCGGTTTCTTGCACGAAGTATGTTCTCGACCTACACATCCTCAGATGTACTACTTACCGGAGCTGGGTGTTTACTCGTCCTCCTGCCGCCTTCGTTAGTCGGTTGGGGAACCGCACAAGCACAGCCGGTAAACCAAGGTTTTGGACAACCATACGCCCAGCAATACGACCAACAAGGATATTCTGCAGGACAGGACGTTGGAGTGAAGGGACGTTTGATAAATCTCATCAGCGCCGTCAGGACGCTCATGCGGAGTAAGCCCCGTCTTTGTTTACACCGACTCATCTCTGAGAGCTCTGTTACAGTACCACTGATAGGACTGAACCTCGTTATCATCATATACGAACTACTGTTAGGCGGCTGATGTCCAGGGTTGTACACGAATAGACTCGTTCCGATATTCTCCACGGACGTCCCACGATCCAGTCCATGGTGACGTTCAATTCTGGTTCAGTTTGGCATATTCCTCCTCAATTTGCCTGATGAAGTCAGCAGGGGCATGTCCTCCCTGGTTTGTTCCGCTGGGGGTCAGCCTTTAAGCAATATTGATTGAATCAAGTGAGTCCTTACCTCGCACTCTTTCCACGCCCCGTCCCGGACGCAAACCTGCTTCTCATTGATTATCACGGTACAACTTTTCCTACCGGGGGACGCGCGCATCGTCAGGTCAACGTCGGAAAGACCTTGAATTAGATTTACGCACTCGATACCCAAGAGCTTCGTCACCTGAACGCTCTCTCGTAAGAGGTCAATACCTTCCCTTCCTTTGCCGTCACCGCTCAACCCTGCACAGGCACCAACACCACTGTTTTCCCAGTCTAATTTCGCCGAGTTCGCGCACTTGAGCGCCGTTGCAGGCTTGCCGACCTCGTATCTGCCTTGAAAATTCTGGCACTGGACGAACTCCCACCACCGTTCGAAGGACGCATACTTGATTGCGCACAGCTCCTGCACGTTCCCTGCGCATTCATTCGGGCCATGCATGCAAGTCACCCCAAAGTCGGGCTCGGATGAATTCAATCTGGCATTCCCTCGAGTTTAATATGCAAAGATGTGTGGCAGTGGAGGATCATCTTACTTTCCGATGAAGGACAGGGTCAAGTCGACTTTGTCCCCGATGCGTTGGACGACATGATCGAAGACGTTCTCGCAAAGGATTGCGTCCGGACATGCACTCATCACACCCAACACCACGGGGACTTTGACGGCAGCTTCCGCTCCTGACCAGGTACTGCCAGACTGGACGATCAAGGGATGGAAGACCCCTGCGTGAATTGTTGGGAAGAGGGCAGCCAGGCACGATAGTGTTGCAAGGGTAGCGGGGAGCATGGCGATAGCGGTGGTGGTGGTATCGAACAATGCTTAGGATGCTTGACCATCGAGGCGCTGACGACCACGACCCTGGAATGAGCTGTGGGGCTGGCTGGGTGCGAGGATGACAGAGCAGCGGAGAGAGTTGCGCAACATGCCCTCATTCTCTCACGCCCACGTGGGGGGCGCAGTCCCCGATGGAATCTACGGAAGCTTAAACGTCTGCTCAAATTCGGCATCGCACGGCATCGAATGTCTCGAGCCCGAGGGGAGCGGGCTGGCCAAATCCATCTTCCTGCCAATCCTGGCTCCCAGATTAACCCGCACGCGTCTCCATGCACCGTACAGTATGCACATCTGGCCCGTTGCGTCGAACCCTGTCGCACGCGTTCCGAACTTCAATCACCCCTGTGGATAAAAACAGATGATATTACACCGGACTGTCGACCACCACGGCCCGGGTGCTGGTTTGAAGTACCGACTACATGGGTACCCGCGCGCGCACCACCGCCGAACCGAGAAGCCCTCCTTAGACGCACAGTGGCACATCCATCGGCGGACGGCGCCCCACCGTCCTCATCCCATCGCTCAGAAGCCGGGGATCCTTCCATCGCGAGGGGGAGGCGGAATAATCCTGTGCGGTCCTCGTGGAACACGAGATGCACGATTGTAATGATTAGGAGCGTCCTTCCGGCGCGCGGGATACTGAGCAGCACTAGGGACACATTCTCATACCGAGTCCCACGAATCCCACCACTTCCGTGCTTCGGTGTCCGATGGCGGTGGTTCGAAGTATCGACAACGCGCCCGGAACGCTGTGCATGATCGGTCTGTATTCGCAGCGTTGTCAGTCAAAGCTGAACAAGGTTACGTACCCTCAAATGTGCGTTTCCGCACAATATTCTCGACGATCAATTCATTGTGTATCTGGTTGCGCTTGTTTCCACTAGCGCGTCAGAACAGCGGTGCAGCGGGCCCAGGACGGGGTGGCCCACCTTCACCTCCTCCGCATACAGGGCGCCACGAGCTTTACGCTGAGCCGAGGCATCATCTCCAGCGTCCTGTAACGAACGTTGTTTTTCTTCCACAGATTCGTCTAGGACGCCTACGCAATAGTTGGCAAGCTCCCTCCGGCGGGACCAATTTGCTTATCACCAAGCGGTTGGTCTCTTGGATCGGCGGGCTAGCATTGACGGAGGCGCACCAATGAATTCCTTCCACACGTGCGCGCACGCCTGCTCCTCGATGTCCCCCTTGCCTCCCATGCCGGTCCGTTCGCGGTCGCGATACTGTGCGGTTGTGCGGTTCAGACGCATGTTGATGCTGTCATCAAGTTTTCTGTACTGGCTCATGAGCTCTGGTGCCCGTGTGGTGCGGCCGTCGCGGGCAAGGGAATGATGCACGGCGCGCGTGTGCGTCAGCAGAGAGGTACGAACGGCGGCGCTGATAGAACCCACCTTTGAAGGCCGAGACATCGTGGCAAGTTGATGAGGAAACATGAACGGTTTTCGGGGTCAAAGTTGGTGCTTGGATCGCCAGGCTGCCCAGCTGGGGCTGCTTGGACGGCATTGTGGAAGAACAGGAAGGAGAGGAACACGCCCTCGCTCCGACGCTCACCGGTACTTCCTGACGCCCAGCGGTGATCGAGCCCCCAGGCGCCCGCGCCCAGAGCCTTACGTCACGGCCCGGCGTCGTCGAACAGTCGAAGTACACTCACTCTCATTGTCATATTCTTCCTCCGGCACTACGATCCACCGGCCCCCTGGGCACCCACGGGCAAAAGGACTTGGTGCGCTATGATACACATACATTTATAGGTGACCAAGGTCATAGGTACAGAAGCAGGCGTAACATCCGCGGTACTATCTACAAGCTAAGGTGCGGCAAAGTAAACCGGCACGAAGACACTGACGGCCTCACAGGAGAATAACGATACAATATCGGACGATACTCGAAATACACGGAGACCGCGGGAGAAGCATACGGTGCACAGATACCAACACAGCAATACGAAATCATGAAGAAGACGGCGATTGAAACGGTCATCTTTCGGGACCCACTTGTCGAGCAGAAGCAGATGGCCTCCTGGAGATGGGGATGGACATCCGGTGCATCCCCGGTGATAAACGTCAACGAGCTTGTCCCCCTATCACGCCGGTGGAGGCGTGGTAAGGTCCTCAGTGCCATGCTCCGAATCCTTCGCAGGAGATCCGGCTTGGACACTTGGGGCCATCCTCCCATTCTTCGTGCGCGACGACTTGTGTTCGTGCGCCAGGATCATGTGCCGGTGCCTGCGCGCCGGGTCCTTGAATTGCTCGTCGCAATAGTGGCACTTGTGGGGGGCGTCACCAGTGCTACGGCGTGAACGGGTTAGCAAGAGATGGGGGTGAAACGCACGCCGAGCGGCCAAACTTGACTTACTGCGTGTTGAGGTGAGTGTCGAGGTTACTCTTTTGGGAAAACCCTTTCCCGCAGTACTGGCACTTGCACGGCCTGGGTTGGAAGGAACATCAGCGTCAGCGCGCACTCTTGGAGACCAACGAGCATCAAAGGACGAGCGGCGGCGCACCTGAGCTGGAGATGCTTCGATTCAATGTGCCTCTTCACAAGGTGCTTTTTGGAGTGATATCCGCAGGGTTCCACAGTGCCGTCGCGGTGCTTCTGCAATGGCCAGACGCACTTGAACTCTGGACCTGCGAAGAGTTCCGGTGAGGGATAAGTGTACTTGATCCACGCGTTCTTCATGCCCTCGGGCTCCTCCTCCTCTTCCTCTTCCTCCCTGCTCTGCGCTGGGAGTGCAGTCGCCACAGCGGCAGTAGGCGCGATTGATCGAGGGACCATTGCGCCGCCACCGCGGGACGAATTTGATTGATGAGCCGGGTAGAAAGTGGCCGGGCGTAGCTCGACGTCGCTCGAGTCCGACTCAGCGCCGGAGATTGGGCGATACACTTTCGTGGCCTCTTTGTTTGTGCACTGTGCTGAGTTACTGGTGGATGTGGGTGGGATGGTCGGCGGGGCGCTGTAGGCCGAAGCGGCCCTGTTGGGCGCATTGTTGTGGGAAATTCTTGAATCAGAAGCTCAATAACTCTGAAGCGGCGTTCGGGTGCATTCGTGTCTCACCTAGGTAGCTTCAGGAGCCTGTCGGAAGGGCTAGTAGGAGCTGAACCTTCGTGGCTGCGCATTTCGGCATGAGGATTGCGGCGCGAGTTCAAAATCAAATGGACTCACTCCGACTCCGCCGAGGAGCTGCGTTTACGAGAGTAGGAAAGAGGAGGTGGCGTCGAGGCTGGGGAAGAATGCGAAGAACCCATCCTGCACAGACGTAAGGTATCGCCACAGCTTCGGGGACATTCGGCCACTTACGTGCACGAGACCGGGGAATGGGGCCGAGAGTATGTGGAAGTTGAGTATGTGGAGTTTGAGTCGGTGTCGCTCGTTTGGCTCCGGTACCTCACGTAGATGCGGGACTCGGACTCCGAGTCGCCACGCGGGTCCCAGCGGGCCCACATAAACGTGGCGGTCGGCAGCTCATAAACTGAGAGCGGAAGTTGCGCAGGTTTCGTGCCATAAGCACGTGTCGTCGCCTTCGCAGATGGCCTGTAGTTGGAATCGTGTAAGCCTCAAGAAGAGTAGACTCGCAGGTAGACTGGCGCAGTGTAAGTGCTTACATAGGCGGCACGATAGATGGGGGGACTGTGGCGGGAGATAACAGGCGAGGTCGATTGTGGCGAGAGCGAGTCCCGGAATGACTGGAATGTCTCGTGTCTCATGGGGTTGCGGCGAGGAGCTTGGTTGAAGTTTGAGAGGGAGAGGCTAGATATACAGATTGTGGCGAGGTGTCAGAAACCGCATTTTTTCGTTTACGAACAAGAGGTGATTGATGGGAAACATCAGAAACACGTTCGAGGCACCGAATACAATGTATGCGATAGTGTAAACGGTGTAATGAGGAGTAATTTATCAATCGCCACACTTACCGGGCATAGTTCCCTGTAAGGAAGTCGTTGTGGCGGGAAGACATGGGAAGTGTGCTCTCGCTGTTGCCAGTGTGTACAAGAGAGAGAGAAGGACTGGGAGAAGCTGTGCTGGTGCTGGTTAAGAGCAAGGTGGTTCCAAGAAGGCGGCGGGACGTAAAATGAGGAGGAGGGACGCAGAGGAAGCTTTATAGCGGCGCGGAAGGGGTCGGTCCTTGAATTCCCTAATCGGCGAGCGCTGTGGGCGTACGAGGGAAAAGGGAATTGGAAGCGCACTGGAACGAGGAGGATCGCGATTTGCCCTAGTGCGAGTTGCTGGGGTACTGAGTGAAGACCAACCCAGGCGACGCGCCGGGCAATGATCTGGATGCGCGAACAAACGCTGAGCAGGAATTGCATGTTTTGCCTCCCTCTAGACATGTGCTCTCGCTAGAACATGTGCCACCGGGACCTTGCCAGGACCCCGGAACCATCCCGCGCCCACACGGCCAAACGCAACCAAACCCCGCTTCCCCGCCGGTTCCGCGCACGTGGACCCCCCCGAAAAGGCAAATCTGGGTGGCACCGGTCGGACGCTACCGTCAGCGCGCCTATTTGCCGGCACTGCTCTCGGGGATCGCACTCGAGATCAGTTCTTCCTCCCCGCCAGATCGCTCTCCTCCCGCCCACGTTTCGTCCAACCGCCCGCCCCACTCCAAGAAGCCAGAAGACGACAGACAACACATCGCTAGGTTACCCTGACTGATATCCAGAGCCCACAAATCCACCACCGCCTGGAGCCAGCATCCCCGGGCCCCCCCACTGGAGAAGCCTGTAGGACCCCAGGTCATCGATCCTGCAGCATCGATGACTGTGCTGCGCCACTCGCTGTCAATAAGAAGATCATCCCCATTCACAAATAGCCCAGCACGCCACAGCATTGTATGCACTAGCCCGAGGCCGTCCCCCCAGTCTCGGGCACAGGGATCACTGACTGCCCGATTTGCCCATCCTCATTGCCTTTCAATTGTTTCTGCACTGGTCTCAGGCTTCCCCCCTCAGTACTGAAATCTCTGATCAATTTGAAATGATTCAGCCACCCTCGGAAAAGGTTCTGAACATGCCCTTGTCCTCATTGAAGTCCGCCCCCCCTGCGCTCCGCTCAAAAGTGAGCGCTGGCTAGCGGTGAGGCCTTGAGGGCAAGTCCACGTTGACGCCCCATGTATGATAGGCGGAGATACCCTCATAGCCGGCGGACCCTCTCATCACGACCTCCAGTGGACCCACTATTCGCCAACGTCCAACGCTCAAGATGCAAGCCGCATTTTGCGAATCTCCGGACCGGAGCCGCCCATTTCAGCTTCAGGCTTATCCTACGTCCGATTTGCGTCGGTCTCTTCGCTGTGCTAGTATACAGAAGCCTCGAGCCGTTCACGCCGAGGCATTCAAACTGGTTGCCGGCCATGGGGCTGCATTTATTTCACGGTTCTGAGGCGCTTTAGGTAGACGTTTTTTTTTCGAATTGAAGTATGGCGTTCGATGGAGGGACCTTGATCAAGATGTGGGGACCCCGGCCATCGGCCAACGGGCCTCGCGACTTGGCGCGGCGTTCCGTGAACAAGGGGGCAGGGGTCGGCTAGCCTCACGGGAACCACACGTGCTGCTGCGAGCCAACGGGTATCAAATGAAGAAACCAACGACCGAACACGGTGAAGGTATGGTTCAAGAATGCATTAGTGGGCTCTATACACTATACTAGGCTACACTAAACAGGTTAAGTGCTACCACGATCTACAGCGTACGGTACAAATAGTGTGCTGAGTGTATACTACCGCGAATGTATGCTATGGTGAATGTATGCTACGACGGATGTATGCTCATCACGAATGTACACTACAACAAATCTATGCTATAAAAATTAGTATGGGTCTATCGGTACGAGATATTAGCAGGTAGCTTAGAAGTAGATCTAGATGGGGATCGAAGGTCTAAGAGTCTTCACTTGAACAAATGCCCATTCTCGGGGGTGAGGCCGTGCTGCTCGCACAGATGACTGAACCGCTCGGCCGCATTTGCAAAGTGCGTGGTACACTGATGACACGGTTTCTTGAGCATGCTATCGCAGATGGAATTAGCGACCGAATTGTGCAAGGGGGGAAGACAGGCATACTGCAACGGTTGGTGAGAAGCGAACCTGCCGATTTGCCTGAACGTCCAGCCACAGACACCGCAAGTGATGGGCACTCTAGATATGGGGTTAACCAACGGCCGGCAATGACGGGGAAGGGGCGCGTACATAGTCGTTCCATGGCAAGCCGCCAAGTGCTTCTCTGCCTCATCCCCACCCATGGCATGAGAAGCGCAAAGACGACATTGAAAGGCTTCGCCGTTGAGAGCTGGAGTGAGGACTGCGTTCCATTGTCTGAATGCCGAGGAGAGGGTCAGTACGAATAATGCGAGACAGTAGTGTCGTTTGGGACTATGAGGACCCAGGAGCGGAGCTCGCTCGAAGCGCAGCCAGGGGAGGATAGGAGAGGTGATGGTGTGTCGGTGAGATGGAGACGTACACAGCAGGCATCGTGAAATTCGTGTCGAGTTGGATTCCGTGTCGTGAATGGGATGTCGGTTTCGAGTTCGCTGAGCATCTGGACGACTGCGCGCAAGAGTTTTAAACCCACCAACTGAGCGTTTTCACCAATACTTTCTCTATCGCGCCGTAGGGCAGCGTCGTCCAGTATCCCGCATGCCCCGGGCGCGCCTCGATGCAGAGCGGGCTGGCTCGCAGGCGTGCCGCACACGAGTGCGACGGGCAGCGCGCCCGGGTCATACACTGGCAGCCGGAGCCCAAGCCTGTATTGCCATCGAAGCATGATGGACGCGGACGATGAGTGGAGGGGCAGGCTCACCTGGGAGAACAGCCGAGATGGCATCCCGGACGCAGGAGCATGTTGGGATGCAGTGGGTGCGGGTGGCGGCCCCTCCGCGTCCGCCCCGCCGCCCCCACCGCTGTGGCGATGGGCTATCGCTGCCTGAGACTTGACGATTTCTGCATTCTACACACGACCGAGGCCCTTCCTCGCAACAGTCTCAAGGCTCACAACGAACTCGAGGTATTCCTAGGAGGTATTGGTGTCCAGACGTCCACATCCATGGCGGTGTGCGCACCGCGCGCCGTGTACGGAGGGGTCGAAGACCGACGGGCCTCGAATCGTTTGTGGGCGACGGTGGGCTGGCGCTTATGGCGGTTCCTCCGTGAGCTCGGATACACGCCATGCTGTGGCACTCGTGCACCTCCGGACCTGCCGCGGTAAGGGACACAGAGCATGCTAGTAAGACCTCGGAACGGGACAGTCCTAGCGAGGCGTGGTGGCTTGATGGGTGTCCAGTTGCGTCTGCTTGCATACACCGTCTGAATATCTAGTTAGCGCGCAACTACAGGCGAGGAGCGCAACAGAGTTTGACCAGTCTCCAGGCTACGTCCGTACCGCCGGACCCGCGCCCTGACTCAACCCACATACAGGGTCAACAAAACAGGTCAGCAAGGGCGTTGGATAGCGTAGAACGCGCTGGTCGGTAGTTGAATGCGCACGCCACCGTACGTACTGTTTGAGATACCGCCTCCGCCTGGCCTGATCGCGGTTGTTCGCCCGAGCCGTCAGCTACGAGCGGGGTGGATTACTGACCGCTCATGTGGCTTGGGAGACGAGTGCTCTATGTGGGGGGTTCGTATACGGGGGACTGTATCGTGTGCTACTCGTTTGCGCTGGGGTGATCGATGCTGTGTGCGACGACGGGGGCGACTTGGAGCGTACCCGCCCGTTGGTTGGCGGAACTGAGGTCATGATGCAAGTCAGTGTTGGTGGCGGGACATGTTCGGGCTTCGCGGTGCCCCGACCTGGATGGTTGTCCATTCTTCCAAGTTGCGGACCATCCTTCGCGGTGGTGCTGTTGGGTGTAGACGGGCATGCGACGAGGACGTCACTATCCGACGGAGGGGGGCCGCGTCCGGATAGGTCAATTTCTTCCTGCGGTCAGTCGAGAGGGCAGAGAACATCAGGTCATTTGATCGAACGGTGAATTTATTCCCGTCACCTTCTTTGTGGGCACAAACGCCGACGAGAGGTCCGACGTGGTGAAGCGGGAGCCACCGTATTTCGGCGACTAGGAGAGGCGGTCAGTTAACGACGGTTGAAAAGGGATATTGTTCTGAACTGATCAGCAAGATTAGTGCCCAAGAGCTGAGACGGACGGGTGGGCCGATGAAGCAATGCACCGGCCGTGAAGCTCTGCAAGCGGAAAGGGCCGACCAGCCGCAGTGACCGACGACGGCGAGCTCGGGTAGGAGGCGTTCCCACGGCCTCCGACCAGAGACGCTCGCGAATATGGGCGCTCCCGGCTCCGGATCCGCCTGGGTGCAGGTATGAGGTCATCGCGGGAGCAGCCAAGATCGACAGGCCGATCCTTCCAAGACCACCGTTGAACTTGCCACATAGGCAAGGGCGAAGACCATCGACGTCCAGGTCGTTCAACACCCTGCACCCCGTTCAACACTCTAGCAGGCTCAAGGTGTTCACCGTCATCGAGAGGGTTGTGCACGCCACATTTGCTTGATGTTGCGCTCGGCCCCGTTCGATGCTCAGCTGGACGTTCCGCCACAGTCGGGGAATCGCGTACATAACGCTCACCTTGATCATCATATTGCGGTACGCGGTAGAGTCCCCTACCACAATACACATGATTTTGAGACACCATAACCACCATGGCCCTCATACTTCCTCTACGATGAGCACTTCTGAGATACCCATATTCCCCACTCAAGATGCAGCTCACACTTGCCGTTATCCCGTCAACGGTCAGATTGACTGCGCTCGGCGTTCGTGCGTTCTTGTTGCTGCTACATCTGGAACCAAATCCTGTATCTATGACCCTGGGGAGTGTCCCTCTGCGGTCGGGGTCGCGATCTACTGCACAGCACACCGCGCCTGATTCTGCGCCGCGCATCCTCTCAAACATCAACACCAATCACCGCCATACCACCATGTTGACGTCTCCATGTTTTGACGTTCCCATCCATGGGTTGTGCGCGCCCTGGATAAGTAAGTAGCTGTCATCCAGTCAACTGTCAAAATCATGGCCGAGCTTGACACTCCATGGAGTGCTGGTGATCAAAGGCCAGCCGGATCGCTGTGGGATATCAGAGCTATACTTACTTGACGACGTCCGCTCCATGTCTGGGAGCTCGCTCCGACAAGTCCGTCACCGACTTGGAACGGCGGTTCCCACCTGGTGCACACAAGCCATCGGAGAAAAAGTAGCGGGTGAAGTCCTCGTGTGATGCGCACGAAGTTGCGTATGCGCATACCGTTCCACGCCACTCCGAGAATCCGGAGTTACGCCCGTGCTAGTGTCGAGATCCTGACCTGGAAAGCGCGACAGAAGTTGAGCAGGGCGGCTAGCGCTTCTGCGCATGCAGGGGTGTACATATCACTATCGATGCAGTTGCACCGTCGGCGGCTTTGTGAACTCGGAGCGTTCATGAACATATAACCGGTGAATGTGACGGTGCTCAGAAGGGCGTGCGCTGGGAGGTGACCGAGCGGGATCCAATAGGCCCGAGGCATCGTGGCGCGACTGCGGCGGGGCTACACGGTGTGGGCCCTCGGTGGGTTCTACGGAAAGACTAGCCTTGTATTGTCTGGAAGTTGACCGGAGGACCATGTGCACTATGAATATGCCCAAATCAACAGCCCGGCATCATTTGCTCGGCACGCGACGGCGAGATTGAGCGGCCTGAGAAACGGTGCGCGGTGGAGGGCCACATCTCGCGAGCGGGAGGGCAGGAATGGAGAGAGAGAGCCCCGGAGATGGCGTTGGGCGTGCTGGCGGTCGGGGTGGGCAAGAGGACGGGGTCGGCGGGGGCGATAAGGGTGGAGACGGAGGGCGAGCAAAGATGGGACGGGGTCGTTGGCCGTGTGGAGAGTGTGTGGGCGGCTATGGCACGGGGAGCGGGAGGAACGCCGGGGCGGGGAGGCCCCTCGCAGGCCGCGTCTGGGACCTTCTTGTGAACAACCACATCGATCCCCTGGCCTCCTCCTCCTCCTCCCTGCTCGCCACGAGCATGGGCTCCCCAGGCCCCCCGGATCCCTGGCTGCCCTGCTCCTCCAAAATGCGCCCCGGTCCCGACTCTCCTCCATGCCCTCGACGTGTTCTCTTCGCCTCTTCTTCTTCATATCGTCATGTCTTCCCACCCTTCATGCCCAAACAATATCAACATCCATGCCCGTCCCCCCACTCCAGTGGATTGAGCTCACAGACCTCCTCGGCGGCCAATCCGTCCCTCCGCCTTTGAAAGACGCGAGCATTGGCTACGACGACACCAACAGATTGCTTCTCATCTTCGGAGGAGAATCCCAATCAGAGTTCCCTACATCTAACACTTACACGTCCGTCTTCCCCTCCCCTCGATGGAAGCGTCCCTGCTCACTGTCATATCCCTTAGTCTGGATCTAAGGACCTTGCAATGGTCTTCTCCCACTCCTCCCAATGGCCTCGGGTCTACACCGCCCTCAAGGACCGCCATGATAAGCGGCGACGACTCAGCGGCTAGCTAGTAAGCACCTTGCACTAGATATGATATCTGCTTTTACCCCCCATCCCCTCATAGTCGCCACGGCCACGTAATTATTGGTGGCAAAGACTCCAACGGAAACGGTTTGGACGATATCTGGGTATGTGCTCATATCCTGTTACCGTGCCTGATCGGGTCCTCTCATCGCAGTCTCAGGAGTTCGATTACACCAGCAAGTTCTGGCAGAAGGTCGGGGTCTCGCCTTCCGGGCCTTCCGGCCGCTATGGCGCCGTCGGTGGGATTGACGTTCGCACCACCGACCCGGGTGTCTCCCTCAACAACTCATTTTATATGGCCGGAGGTTACGACGGGAAGACGCTGTCCGCATTGTCAGAAATGTGGCGTCTGGACGTATCCGGCACTCTATCTTCCAACAACCCCAATCAGGTCAATGCTTCCTGGACCCGCGTGAACGTCAACTCAGACATTCCCGGCAGAGTCTCCGTGGGCGGCACTGTCATCGGGAAGGCCATTGTCGCAGTTGGCGGTTGTACCTCGGCCACCGCGACCCAATCTGTTTTGGATTCATCATGCGCTGTGCAGGACACACAGGTTATCGACGCCTCTACCGGTGGCGTCATGACTATCTCACCTTGCCTTGCTCCCCGCATCGACCCCGCCGTTGTGCCGAACATGAATGAAGCTTCCTCTAGCTTCAATCAGCAGGCATTTGTATTGCTGGGCACATTCAACAGCACGCTATGGGATGATGGGAATGCGTTGGCACAGGGCGAAGTCGTGCGTCTACTTTGTCCATGGACAAGGGTTATTGCGCTAATGAGGTTCACGTTAGGGCGTACTCGACGTTGGCACAGGTTTGTTGTTGTTTAAGCATTAACGGCTCCAGTGCTGATAAATCATGTTCCCAGGCGCGTTGGCACGAGTGTTACCAGCGGGAGATCCTAGCTCGAGCAGCAAGTTTCCCAGACCTCGTCAGGGCGCCGCTGTCCTCTCTGCGTCGACAACGCTCGTTGGCAACATCAGTATGGCAGCCTCAGACACTATCATATTTGGTGGGCGCGATGTCAACGGGACCTATCTGTCGGACGTTTGGATCCTGCGGGCATACAACGCGGTGTTGACCAAGACGAATGCGACCTGGTCTGGTTTTCAAGGGGCTTTGCAGTCCGGTATCAACGCTAACGGACAAGGTGTAACCGTGCAATACATGTCGCAGTGTGCCACATCCTTAGGCGATTCTTCGACTTCCGGCTCCCACACGTCTGGTGCTAACCTCCCCTCGGGCACTTCTGGAACTGGATCAGGGTCAGGATCTGGCACCGGGAACGGGTCGCCGTCCAATCCCTTCACATACAACACATCAATCGTGCACAAAGCTTTGGGTGCCGTTTCTGTTGCCCTTTTCCTCCCTGCCGCTGCGCTGTATCGCATGTCTCAGCCCGCGGTGAACATCACTAATATGACAGATCGTAATATGGCGTCCATGTATCTCGGCATCCTCATCGGTATTGCCGCATATGCACTGGGCGTCGTCAGTCTTGCGACCTCTTTCACCTCTATCACCACCATCTCCCCGATAGCCAAGCGTGCCGCAACTTCCATCCATCTCCGGACGACCCACGCAAAGGCAGGATTGGTGCTTTTTGCTGGTCTCTATGTTCTCGTCCCCGCCCTGCAGCTCCTTGCGTTGGTAGTAAGGCACTGTTGTGTCGCTCGAGACCGGGAACCAGCTGACATCCGGACTCGAGCGGATTCCACTGTGGAGAAGCTAAGTATGAACGATCGTGCAGCGAGCCCTTCGACGCGCTCGGAGCCGATGTCCCAACAGGAGGGGAACAAGGAGGGCAAGAGGAGGATCAGGTCGTGGGCGGGGATCGGAACGTGGGCAGGCATCTCAGGCCGCCGTTCGAACGAGACCACCATCCCCGATGACCAGACGCATACCCCTTCCCAGCGGTCCTTCGAGGTCGTAAATCGGCCTACCCGTCAACGTCGGGCGAGTGGTAACAGTCTCGCCGCGTTCTCAGACCCGCGTCCTTCCCATCGCCCACGCAACCTCAGTGACCTGAGCTGGCTGGACCCTCGTCGTAGCGTCAGTCGTTTGGTACGGATCCCCTTCTCTTTGTTTTGTATTTGAAGTTGAAGTTTTGGTAGGGAGGCGAGTATCGCCTCAGCCCCATCGATCGACGAGAACCTGATACCCCCGGAACCGGTCCCATGGACATTACAAGTACCAACGGCCTAATGTTAGGTCAATGTCGCCCAGCCGACCACCCTATTCTCCCTCCACCATTCGAGAGCTTCATTCATGTCCTCTTCCATGCACTTCTACTCGCGCTCTCAGTCCTTTCCCTCGTTGCCCTATGGCAACGCGGCCCTAGACCGGCCTTCGCAGTCTTCTTGGCTTGGACAGCCGTTTTCTATGTCATCCTCCTCGCCCTTTCCTGGAACGGGCGCCCTAGAGAATCTATTCTCTCCGTCACCTTCTCCCGCCTACGCGCCGAGCCCGCGGCCTTCTCTCCCGTGCCTCGTGCGGCGTCGCCTTCGGGCTCACGGCCGCTCTCCGTTAACGATTCCGTCGCCCTCCCCTTCCCCACCGAAGGACGTGGGCCCTACCAGCACCACCAGCCTCCGTACCGCGCCGCGGGCGCAGACCACGACTACAGGTCCGCATCCCATGGCAACATGTCCGCCGAAGTCGACGATGACGACGAAGAGGACGAGGACTCGCGCCAGCGGCGGATTGAGGAGGAGCTGAACCGCCGCGACGTGTCGATCGTGACCGTGCCGAAGCGGCGACTCTACTTACTCAACCCGAATCCGCCGGAGGCCGAGTGACAAGGCTGACGAAGAGTCCGTAGTACGTTATGCGCCTGCGATATCAGCCAGTATATTGTACGGACGTTGATTATTTATGCCTTATGCTCCAGACCCTATTGGATCTCGTGTAGTTAGTTAGCTAGTTACAGACACAGTCGCACAGACAGACAGCAGACGCATTTCCCCCTGCCCCTTCTCGCATCAATCCGTACCGACGTCTCCCAACCCCATCCCACACCCGCCGCCACTCCCACGTGTGGAGCATACCCAGACTCCCACCGACCGCCAGACTTATATGAGCTGGGTACCCCGTCCCCCATACCGCACCACCACCACTTCAGTATTACTTGCACTCACCATTGTCGCATTGCTTTTTCTTCCCTGAGATACCGCTGTCGTGTTTCCTGGAGCACGTTCACCATGATGTCGCCCACGATCTTGTAGTTTTCATAGTAGTTAATCACCGCGGACATTCTACAAATTACTGTATTCTGCTGCTGCAAGATACGATATGGACGGGGTGTATGCCGAGTAATCATGCCATATTGGGGGCGGACGAGTGCTCCTGCTGCTGCGGGTGATGCGAGGGAGAATGGATATCAGAAACGGGGATGTGCATGGAGGTACGGCGGTGCTGCTGGAAGCCGGAAATTAATAGTGAGTGCGCTACGGGGGGAGGCAAATCATGGTGCTTGACAGATGACCGGGAGAACGACGGCTGAACAGCAGAGGGTGGGGTAAATGTGGTGGGAAGAGGACGGAATCCGAGCGGGGGCAACATGAAAAAAAGTATCGGTGACATTGACAGATCCTAGAGTCCACGGCCATGCCTGGCCTACCAATTTGAACAGTGCAAGAAGCGGAGGCAAACGCCCCTCGAGAAAAGGGCGAAAGGTTGCAGAGACAGTCCAGAGAAAGGTCCAAGGATCACCGCTCACCCTCGACGGCGACGTCGTGCCGCCACTTGTCGACACGCCCGAACTTAGACGCGTCCTGCATGGGTGGCGGCGTGGGCGGGAGCTGGGGGTACGCCATCATCGGCGCCGCGGCGGCCATGGGGGGCATGAAGAAGCCCGAGCCCATCAGCGACGGGTTCCCGAAGATCATGGACTGGTGTGCGGCCGCGGCGGCCATTTGTGCCATCTGCGCTTGGGTCATCATCTGCTGCTGTGCGTGCACTTGGGCTTGCGCCTGGGCGTGCGCCATCATGAATTGCGACTTGCGCAGCTGGTCTGGGTGCAGACCCAACGGCTTGTCGTCTTCGTCTTCGTCCCCGCCGCCGCCGCTGGCGATGGAGCGGCTGAAGGTGCCAGCCCCGAACGCCTGAGAGACGCGGAGCCCGAGGGGCGTGTCGTCCTCTTCCTCGTCATCCTGGACGGGACGGGGGGAGAGGCTCATGCTGTTGCTCCGCGACGTCGCCGATGGGAGCTTCTGCTTCGTCTTGTCGAGCAGGACGGACAGCGGCGCCTCCTCGTCCGAGTCGTCGTCGTCCCCGAAGCGCGAGCGCGCCTGCCTCTGCGCGGCGCGGCCGATGGTCGCAACGAGTGGCACGTCCTCCTCGCTGCTGTCGTCACCCGCCAATCCCATGTGGGGGAGGCGTGGAGGTCCAGTCGTCGGGTAGCTCGGACCAGCGGTGATCGTCCTGCGAGGGCCCTCGTCTTCGTCTGAATGCCAGCCCGAGGCATGTGCTTGTGCACGAGGCCGTGCCGGAGCATCGCTTGCGTCGCTGTCTTCGTCCGACTCGTCGTCGTCATCTCCGGGGGGTGGAGGCGCACGCCTGACGATAGTCCTTGGAATATTGGGCAGGACGGGTGGAGGGCCGGCCAAGGCGGAGGTGGGCACTTCGCCCGTAGCTGGGGAGATGGGCTGGGGAGAGGGAGTCGGGATTGGGGAGACGGCTTCCACGGGGGCGCCAGCCCGCTCCTTTCCCTTCCCTTTCTTTTTGCCTTTCTTAGGATTCCTGGCCTCTTCCTCGGCCTCACGGCGTGAGCGCTCCTCTGCGTCCTGGCGCTCCTGTTCTTCGATGACTTTGAGCTTCGCGAGCTCACGCTCCCAGAGCGTGTCGACGCCGAATACAGAGCGGGTACCGGCACCAGGACTCGCAAGCCCGCCGGGATGGAGGCTCTGGCGCGGAGCGCCGGGTATCTCGTCATCGAAGGCGAGGAGTGTCTTCGTATTCGCGGAATTGCGGCGAGTGAGGCCGGAATTAAACGAGTTCATGTGCTGCGACTGGGGCCGCTTGAGGTCATCTGGGGCGATGAGAGTGCTTGAACGTTGGGGTTGTGAACGGGCCATCATGGACGGTCGGTCGTCACCACGGAATACACTTGTCACGCAGAGGGAGGTTAGTTCGATGCAATGCCGAACAGGAGGAAAGCGATTACCGTTGCTTCCCGCGCATCTGGGCCTTACGTGCCTCAAGGTCGTCAATGAGACTACGACCGTACAATTTACCTGCAGGGCGTTTGGGACCGTCAGGTTCCTCTAGTTGGACAATTGGTATCTCTGGCTCCGGCTCCGGCTCTGGTTCGGGCTCGTCATGGATTTGCTCTCCCTCCTCTGTAGCGCGTTTCAAGTGACCCTCAATATCTGCATATGCGACGTCGCGCTGTCCATCGACAAGAAGATTGTTGCGGAACGTGAGCTGAGAAAGCGTCAAGCTACTCCTCGGGTTTGGCGTGAACGAATTCGAGGCAACAGGGGCCATGTCACCTACACCGCGGTCCATGATGGAAAGCGACGTAGATGCCCTCCGCGCTGCCTTGGCACCGAATGGCAGCGGTCGCCCGTCCGTGGTCAGCTCGAAGCCCTCGAGGGCACGGAGATCCTTTCCGGGGTTATTTGTGGCGCCCTGAGGTGCGTTCTGCAGCGGGCTGGGCATGATGAGGACCTTAGGCCGCATGAGCTCCAGGCGTGAGTATCGTCTTTCGCGGGGCGGCGGAATAGCCTCAGGCTCCGGGTCGACGTCGGTAAGCATCATCTGCGTGGCGAGTGTCCCATGAGACAGCGTCCGGGCGCGCTCCTGCACCTTAGGGTCGAAGCGGGACATGCGACTAGGCGAGGGCGGCCTCACTGCGAAGGGGTTGTCGGTTTCGGGATCTTCGTTGAGCATGGCACGCGAGCCCATACTGAGAGTGCGGCGGCGTTCGTCGGGTATGGGAGAAGGAGAACGGACGGTTTCGCTGGATGGGAAAGGGATCGAGTGCAAAGGGGGAGGGAGTGGGAGGTTGTCGATAAGTGCATGAGCGGAGGGGCTGTGGGAACGGGGAGGGAGGATAGGTTCGTTCGAATGGGCAATAGGAGCATCCAATGGGTCTCCAATCGAGTGTCTGCGAGGGCCGAGGTGCGGAGAGGCTGGATTTGAGTCGAGGAACGCACCACCGTCTCCTAGGCCGTTCAGCATGTTCATGCTCAGCGTCCTTGCGTGCGGTGGCCGTGGCCTACGTGCCACTGCCACGCCATCATAGGGATTGGGTAGACTTTCTGACTGGGCTCTCTTACGTTGTTTAGCCTTCTCCTTTTCCTTGTCCTTGTCTACTAGGGCGTCGAGACCCCAGGAGGCGAGGTCAACCTCCAAGTCCTCTTCCTCCTCTTCCATATCGAGGGCGGAGTAAGTCGAGTCGCGGCTGAATGGGTTGTGGAGTGCATCAATGGAAGCACGGGACTTGCGGTCGAATGCGAGAGACTCGCGGGGGGCAATACTGGCTGTTTCGGTGGGAAGAGATACGCCAAGATAGTCGGTGCTCCTGCGCTGGGGAGAGGGGGGTCGGATGGGTCGGTTCCGGAAGGGAAGGAAGATAGCACTCTCTTGTGCTGAGCGCAGCGGCTTCGATGAGTCCTCGGTATCATTGTCGTACTCTAGGGGAACGTCAGATCATCGACAGATACACCAGGGTCAGACGAGGGGACACACCAATCAAGGCCGCAGCGAGTTGGAGGCGAGAGAAGGGGGCAGGCATACTGTACAGCGTGGTTTCGAGAAGGCCCGCAGACAAAGAAGCAAAGGAAGGTGAGAGGGGTCGGTGGAGAACGAAGGGCGAGCAGACGTTGCGAGCCTCGTTCAGCAGCCTCACCGAGATTCAGTCTTCCTCTGCCGACCTCGGCAACTCTTAACCTTTCGCTTCACCTCAAAAAGGAAACATCACGTGGCGCACTCACATGAGCGTCAAACAACGCACTACGCCCGCGACCACCACAATATTCTGGTCAACGTACAGGGGGACGCGGAGACTGACTTGACCTACGGATGATTAGTCTAACTTACTGACTTCTTCACTTGACAGTCACACAACACAATAGGTGGCCTTTCAAATGTCCAGCTTAGCCACCAAGTGTTCAAGCATCACACTGCAATTCCTCAGGACCAATATTCATAACCAATACTTATCCGCCTGACCCCTAGTATCGACCCGACCTTATAGGAACAGGTGTCAAAAACGCGCGCTATGCCGGTGTGCATGCGCCCACATGCAGAGAACTGAAACCCCTGCAGTTTCGGGATCCATCAGTCAAAACTGGTGGTAGGCCGGTGGTGCATCACTATCCAGTGCACGGCCTGCGATCGAACTCTGCCAAGCCTCGAGCGTTCAGAGCCGCAAACAGTGAGACGTGGCCAGATTGTCGAAGTTGAGTCTGTTTGGTGTGCTGGCCTACATAAGTAGTGTCTCCGTCAGGTCCCCGTGTTCGCGGTTGCCAGCACGACGTGAGACGAGGCCAGGGGTGGGGAACGAAGGTGAAGACGGAGGGTCTCGTGATCGCGTCTCCCACTGAGAGTCTGCGGCGACGTTGATCGGAATCATGACACGTCAGTACGCTCTCCGAAGCTCGACAACCGCCCGCTCTGCGCGGTAAGTTTCCCCGCGCATACATATACATCCCTCCTCGCCAGCTCTCGCTCTCTACCATCCTCTCTGGTTCAGCGTCGTCTCCGCCCTGCCGCCTCCGCCATGCGGCTGTTCCCTTCCGTCCTCGCCATCGGAGTCTTCGCCCTCTCCGTCTTTGCCCAGGATGAGCACCACAAGCACGCCTATCAGGTCCGCACCCCACCATGTGCCCTCCAGCCGACCCTGAGCCGTACTAATCCCTCTACAGAGTGACGTCGCCCGCCTCCGCAAGATCGTCATTAACAGGTAAGCAGCCGCGTGGCAAACCTCCCTTCATTCACGGCGCTCATTCGTCTATTTCTTCAGCTTGTACTCGCATAGGTTTGTTCAGTCATTCGCGGACAGCGATCTGGGTGGCTGACGGATGCACAGGGATGTCTTCCTCCGTGAACTTATCTCCAATGCGAACGATGCTCTTGAGAAGCTCCGTCTGACCTCCCTCACTGAACCTGATGTCCTCGCCGGCGCCGAGCAAATGAATATCACTATAAAGGCTGTCAAGGACGGGGAGAGCGCGGGTCGTCTCATCATTACTGGTATGTTTTCTTTTTCTTCGGACACGCATAACGTGCTTGGCGTTCACACCCTCCGCTAGACACCGGTATTGGTATGACACCGGATGAGCTTAAGAACAACCTCGGTACTCTGGCCAAGTCCGGAACATCGGAGTTCTTGTCAAGAGCAGAGAGTGATGATTCTTCGGGCAACGGCAACTTGATTGGTGCCTTCGGTCTTGGTTTCTACTCCAGGTACGTCCCGTTTCCATGTAATATGTGCGCATACAGTGATTGGTCACCGTCAGTTTCTTGGTTGCCGATCGTGTCGAAGTCGCTTCTCTCGCAGCAAAGACCTCGAAGAACTTAGCCCCGGCCCAGTATGTATTCAGCTCTGGCGCAGACGAAAACTCGTTCGACATCTATGTAGACCCTCGGGGAAACACCCTCGGTCGTGGAACAGAGATCACGCTCTTCCTCAAGGGAGATGCTGTCAACTACCTGAACGAGCAGACCATCACGGACCTGGTGTAAGTGTATACCTTCTTCCCAATAGGATCCAAGGAAGTGACATCATTTTTGCAGTAACAAACACTCGTCTTTCTCTACGACCTTCCCAATCTACCTTGCGAGCAAGCGTACTGAGTTCGTCCTCGACGAAGAGGCAAAGGAGGAACCCGCGCCTGAAGAGAACAAGGAGTCTGAGGTCGAGGAGATGCCCAAGGATGACGTTGACGAAGATGAGGCTGTTGTTGAGGATGTCACCGAGAAAGAGGAGAAAGCC
The DNA here is from genome assembly GCA_002900995.3 of Ganoderma boninense. Taxonomy (NCBI): domain Eukaryota; kingdom Fungi; phylum Basidiomycota; class Agaricomycetes; order Polyporales; family Polyporaceae; genus Ganoderma; species Ganoderma boninense. Next base: position 2,354,195 of record CM035307.1, read on the forward strand.
AAGAAGAGCCCCAAGACGAAGCAGATCCAAGTGGATGAGTGGCTCCGTTTGAACTCTCAAACTCCGATTTGGATGCGGTAAAGACTTTCATTCGTCTCAAACCCATGCCCAGATATTGACATATAGGCCCATGCAGCGATCCCAAAACGGTGTCAGACGAGGAGTATGAGTCCTTCTACCAGGCAACCTTCAAGGACTACGAGAAGCCTCGCGCCTGGACCCACTTCCAGGGTGATTCTGGCTCGGGCGTTTCCTTCCGCGCGATCATCTTCGTCCCCTCGCGGCTCGATGACGAGTACTGGCAGAACCCCCTCCAGAGCGTGACGAAGGACATCCGGCTCATGGTCAAACGCGTCTTCATCACATCCGACCTCGGCGAAGACGCCCTGCCCAAGTGGGCGAACTGGGTGAAAGTCGTCGTGGACGCTGAGGACCTCCCTCTCAACGTCTCGCGTGAGACGCTCCAGAACAACGCGTTCCTCAAGCAGCTCCGCGGCATCGTCCTGCGCCGCCTCCTTCAGCTCCTCGCCCGTCTCCAAGAGGAGGATGCCGAGAAGTGGACACACGTAGAGGAGACGTTCGGAAACGTGTTCAAACTCGGTGCGGTCGAGGACCGCAAGAACCGTGACAAGCTCGTGAACCTCGTCAGATTCGCGACGAACCAGCGGAACAGCACGAGCCTGGACCAATACCTTGAGAACAAGAAGAAGGGGCAGGACAAGATCTTCTACCTCGCGGACATGGGCAAGTCGGCGCACGAGCTTGCGGGGAGCGTATTCATTGAGAAGCTGCACGCGCGCGGGTATGAGGTCCTGCTCTTAGGCGATCCGTTGGACGAAGTGTTCATCACTAATGTCCGTCGCTGGAAGTGAGTTCTCTGCCTGCATCCGATTCCGGTCGGGCAGGTCGATTGACGGCTTTTACAGGACCATCAGCTTCCAGGACGTTGCTAAGGCTGGTCTCAAATTCGGGGACGAGGGTGCGTCGCCTCCTGGTTTCGACTGCGTGTGGCTGAGTGACGTGACATCGTTTGCAGACACGGACCCCGAGGAAGAGAAGGCTGAGCAAGCAGCTCTTACTGAGAAGTTCGAGCCTCTCATTGACTGGCTCCGCAAGGAAGTTCGCGAGAAGGGTGCTGCGCGCGATGGTAAGTGCCTGACCTACTAGTTCTACCGCGTTCATCTGATCTAACTTCGTACGCAGTCGTCATCTCGAACCGTCTTGTTATCAGCTCATGTGCGATCGTCGCCGACGAGTCTGGTTACACTGCCAACCTCGAGAAGCTCATTAGTGTGTTCTCGTATTCTTGCGATCACTTTCGGAGCTTAGGCCTGACGTACTTGCTTTCTAGGTTCCTCGCATGCGCAGGTGAACCACAAACACATGTGGGACTTCGCCAAGAAGCAGAAGGTGCTCGAGATCAATCCCCGCTCGCCGCTCATTGAGGGCCTCCTCCGCCGCATTAAGCAACTTCCTGCCGAAGGCGAAGAGCCCGATGTCGAGGCTGAGGCTGAGCTGCGCGAGGTCGCGACCGTCCTCGTCGATGGCGCCCTCGTCCGGTCCGGATTCTCCGTTACCGACTCCAACGAGTAGGTGTACACGTTTCGCAATGGCATGACTCTGCGCTCAATAGTGTCTTTTCTTTACAGCTTCTTTACCCTTGTCGACCGCATCCTCCGTCGCTCGCTGGGCGTATCAGAGACCGCGCCGACTGACACGACTGTCAAGCCCGCGCCGCCAGTGGACCCGGAGCTCCCGCCCAACGCCAACGAGCCTGAGCCCGACCCGATTGAGAACTTGGGTCACGGCAAGATCTCATGGGAGGTCGAGGAGGTTGACGAGCTCGGGAACCCAGTCAAGCAGATCCCCGTGGAAATGAAGAGGCATGATGAGCTCTGAGTGCGTTGTGGACAGAGAGCATGTGGGTTTCATGCATGATTCATATAGCGGGTGGTCATAACTGGAAACGCGCATACATCTGGCATGTTGTATGTGCGTGTGTATGGAAAAGTACATAGTAACTTATTATAAGATTGAACTCTGGAATTAAACCTACTTTATGAGACGACAGGGATTCAAATCCAGCTGTAAAACCGACGAAAGGTATATGTTGTACATCCTCGTCCATGTGGGCGGCAGTAGGCCCAGTCAAGCGCCTGATCGAGAGGACACCTTGGCGCTTCCTTACTGGCGTACAACTGTGTTCGTACCGTAACTTTGAGCCTCGACCTCGGAATGGCTGCTGTACCTCCTCCCGGATTTGTGCCTCCGCCTCTTCCGCCAGGATGGACGGAACACCAGAGTACGCGATCTTTTTGCTGTCGTTACTGACCCATGTCCACTCATGCTCTCCCGGTGTCACTAGCACCGACGGGCCAACCGTACTACCACAACGTGCAGACCAAAGAGTCAACGTACGTTCGACCCTTGCCCGCGTTCCCCATCATGCCTCAGGCCGCTGTGCCCGCAGCCGCCGCTCCCCCCACGAAGAAGGCTAAGAAGGAGAAGCCACTCGTGAAGACACCTGTCCCCGGGACGCCGTGGCTGCGCGTCATCACGACCGAGGGAAACACATTCTACACGCACACGGGCGAGAAGCGGAGCTTGTGGACCGTGCCAGAGGAGATCAAGGACGCGGTGGAGGCACTGGAGAAGGAGGAGGCGTTGAAGAAGGCAGAGGACGCGAAGAGGGCAGAGGAGGAGCGCGCAAGGGAGGTGGAGAGGATACAGAGCGAGGTGACGGAGATGGTGGGGAAGCGGAAGGCGGAGGAGCCGGTGCCTGTCGACGAATATGTGGTGACGAAGAAGGCGAAGGTTGCCGATGAGGAAGATGAGGAAGATGAGGACGAAGAGGACGAGGAAAGTGAAGAGGAGGACTGGCAAAGGGAAGCGGCTGCTCAGCTCGCGGCTGAGGCGGAAGAGGAAGAGCGCCGGAGGGAAGAGGAGAACAAGCAGCAAGAAGAGGAGGCCCGTAAGCTCAAGGAGGCGGAGAAGCAGAAGGGGTCGTCACAACTCAATATGCCTGAACGCGTAGATTTGTCTCTTGACGAGGCGAAGGCGTTGTTCAAGGTCGGTGAAACGTGTGTCGAAAGCAATGCCCTTGTTAGCTTACTCCTTCTGCAGACTCTTTTGCGGGAGAAGAACATTAATCCCCTACACCCCTGGGATACATCTCTGCCGCTCTTCGTGTCGGACCCTCGATATGTCCTCCTTCCTTCTGTCTCCGCGCGGCGTGAGGCGTTCGATGAATACTGCCGCGACCGGGCTCGAGAGCTCCGGCAGTCAAAAGTGAAGGTCGAGAAGGAGGCACTGAACCCGCAGCAGGAGTTCGAACGTTTACTAAAGGAGGAAGTCAAGAGCACGCGGACGAGCTGGACCGAGTGGCGTCGGCAATGGAAGAAGGACCGCCGCTTTTACGGGTGGGGGAGAGACGATAGGGAGCGCGAGAAGCGTTTCAGGGACCACCTGAAGGAACTTGGTGAACGTGAGGCTGCTCATCCCATGCCGTGCAGCGCGCAGGACTGAGGGTGTCACTTGCAGAGAAACGCGCCGCAGCACAGAAGGCTGAGGCGGACTTTTTCGCACTGCTTAGAGAAAGTGGGCTAGCGAAACCCGGTGCTGCGTGGAAGGAGGTCGGCACCGCTCCGCTCTCCGGTTTCGTCTGGTATTGACTGAGTGGCACTTTCTCAGATCAAGAAGAACCTCATTGCGGACCCTCGGTACGACGCTGTAGGCTCGTCGTCTCTGCGTGAAGAGCTGTTCAATACCTACATCAAGGCGGGCGCATCAGAGGAACAAGTGAAGCCACAATCAGCTGGCTCAGCTGCACAGCCAACTGCTGAGGAAGACGAAGAAGAACGAGAGCGGCGGCGCAAGGAACGTAAGGACCGGGCAGTCAAAGAGCGCGAAGAGAAGGTCAAGGCGGAACGCACCAAGCTCGAGGCGGAGATCGACCGTTCCAAGCTTGGTCTGACGAAAGAGGAGGCCGAGTTAGAGTTCAGGTGCGCCTGTTCATTTCAATTCTGAGATCCGTTGCTTGGTGCCACTGACCGCGGATCCAAATGCTATGTTGTGTAGGACCATGCTCGTCGACGCCATCCGGGACCCACAGGTATGCTGACTGCGCATACCAGAGCAGATCACTGACCGGCTTCCTGTGCTCGCAGGTCTCTTGGGATTCGGTCCAGCCGCAGCTGCGGAGAGACCCGCGGTTTGTCAACTCTCCGCTACCAATGAACCAGCAACTGCATCTCTTCCATGCGTACGTAAGTGGGCTACGCGACAAGCACTTGGCCAGCCTGCATGCGCTGTTTGCATCGCATGCGCCGGGATTGGATACAGCATTTACGGCACTTCCCGTTGCGTCGCTGCTGTCATCGCTTCCGGCGACCAAGCTTGGATATGAAGTTGCTCAGCTCGAGCATGAATTCGAGAAGTGGCAGAGGGAGCGGACGCACGAAGCCAGGCTAGCATTTGATCAGATGTTAAACGAGAACTCCTTCGTAGAGTTCTGGGGGCGTCTTGGGAAGATTGGGGGGAAGGGCATTGATGCAAGCATCAAATACGACGATATAGGCGAGGACACGGAGGAAGATCAAGTGGACATGAAGGCGCTTGCGAAGAGCGTGGACCTGAGAGAGATGATCAAGGTCCTCAAGGCGAGTCGCTTTCTACACCGCATTCATGTCGACATGGGTTGACAATGACAACTCACAGAATGACAAGCGATACCTTGTGTTCGATCACGTTTCCGAGCAACGAGAGAGGTGGCTGAGGGTTTGTCTTATAATACCCTTGCGACCGGGTACACAACTGATTCGGTTTCAGGATTATCTTTCACACCTATCTGCGCCCACGCTGTCCGTTCATGTCCCAGAAAAGCAGTAATCGCTCGTCCTTGACCTTATCCGACCTTTTACAAGGGATCCTTTGTGTGCATCCGGTAGTTTCAAAATCCATTCCAAAACCTCATTTCACGATCTGCTGCGCGATTGGTGGGAGAACTGAGGCTGCTGTGATTGTGGTGCGTAGCGAACCTGACGTAACCTCCCCGTACGTCTGCATATGCGTATGGCAGGCTTTATAGGACGTATGTATGTACAGCAATTTCCAAACACCCTTATAGTCAGCATGGCGCAGGTGCCACCGGAAGAAGCGCCGATGAATTCTCTAATGATGGAGCCCACAATTCCCATTCGCCCCGCAGCAGGTCCTATAAGTTCTCCTCCGCTGCGATGAGCACATCCACATACCCTCCGCATACCCCCCCCCGCATACCCCCCGCATACTCTCTGTACACTCACGACCATCATGACCAACGATGACCGCCACCCATACCTTCCGGCAACTCCTGGTGATAGCCGCTCTCCTTGCCCCGCTCTCAACGCACTCGCCAATCATGGCTACCTGTAAGTAGGAAACTCGGGGGACTGGCTTTGTCCTGGCTCTGATCGTCGCCATTCAGACCTCACGATGGACGGAGTATATCTCCGTCGCAGCTTGTCGCAGCAATCCGACAAGTATATGGTCTCTCTTGGGCTTTCGCCACATTACTCGCATATGGAGGTGCAGCGAAGTGTGGCCATGCGGATGGCCTGTCGCTGAAACTGGATCTGCATGACCTGGCGAAACACAACGTCATCGAGCACGACGGCTCTCTCGTCCACGATGACACCGCCACAGGACAGACCGTTTGCTCCAACAACTGTCGACCACCACCTGCTCCACCAACTCCTCGGCACCTCCGACTCCACCCATCTTTCCTTGCGGGACCTTTGCAGGGCACAAGTACGGCGCCAGGCGGCCTCGAGGCCACTGGACTCCGTCCCCGCGTACGTGTCCAAAGGCGAGCTGGACCTCATCTATCAGGTCTTCGGCGTCACACGCGGTTCCGAGAGTGCTTCTGGAAGCCCCGCCGAGGGAGGAGAACTTGTCGTGCCGAAGGCGTTCCTCGAGGAATGGCTCGGGCACGAGAGGCTGCCGGAGGGGTGGGATGGGCCGCTGCGTGAGATCGGGTTGGTAGCACTCGTCGAACATGTCAAGGAGATCTCCAACCTGGAGACGGAGATCAAGTCCTCCGGCAAGAGTGGCTTGTGAATGTCCCACACACACGCTCGTTTTAGCTCTCGGACGCCTCACGCTCTCGTGCATCTCATGGACCATGACCCCATGCGTATCGTGTTTTTCCATAGCTATTTTCGGCGAAATACCCAGACTCCGTCGTCACGTAGGGACGTCTTCGTCTGACTTGGTATATCGCGGACTCTGGCTTGTTACAAACGCTTCTCGGACCCTTTTCGGACAAAGATGCTGTAATTCTACTGTGTAATTGCTCGTTGTTAATGAGACACAGACCCTGCTCGGACAGGTCATGCTCCGAGTCGTAAACAGCATGGTGCACTCAACGATCCACATAGGCGCTCATTTCCACTCCGGTACACGCACATCATCATCGTCGTCGTCGACCGGCTCGAAGCTCATTGCATCGTTTCCTCCATATGGCCGCCTTCTAACTATTTTTCTCGTTGCGAATGCCCTCTATCTGGACATCAAGGGCTTGTCGCCTATGCACTGGTGGTCTGCGCAGTCTCCGGGATACGTGAGGACATGTGGCCTCAGCCATCACACTGGAATATTGTCATACAACCACGAGATACCCTCGTGCCTACTTATTCCAGTCGAGCCGACGTCCTGGTGGTTTCTCCCGACAACCCAGGGAGAAACAACCCCTCTACGTACCGGGCCGACCGAGATCATCCGTACTAAAGTGCTACTTTCTCCAGCTCTGGGATGATTGACGTGGAGACCAGAACATGAATCCAGCCATAGCGGCCGGGTCATTTCCACAATCATTTGTAGGCACTATCTTCGGGGAGCTCGCACGAGAGCTGATCCACACCCGTCCTTCGCACCTAAATACCATGCCGTGATCAGCTGAGGCCACAAATTAGGTGCGCCCGTCGTGTAACGCCGTCCAGCGATGGTTTACGCTCGCTAACATCAGATCAAGATATCTTCCCCCGCACTTGTGACCAACCCCGGAGCCATGGTGGGGGCCATAGAGCGCTGACCCTCCGTGTAGAAGGGCTGGATGACGAGATAGGCCTGGGACCCGTGCCTCACGAGTCGACACGGTCAAAACATTTAGACCGACGCGGTCACAGATAAATGAAGGAGGGTCGATGACCATCAGCCTTTCCTCGTTCTTCCCCTTCCTACTTGTCACTTCACTGCTGCGACTCTCTTGACGGACGGCCTTCAATGTCTACTGCAGAGGAGTTGAGGCAACACGAGAAAACGCTTACTCGTCGTGTCTTATGGAAGTTGGATATCCATGTCCTGCCACCGTTGGCTTTCGTACGTCCACGCCTTCCTGTCGCCGATGTTGCCGAGTAGCTACTGAGCTCCGGGATTTACGCAGTTGTGGTTGGCCAACTTCATTGATAGGACAAATATCGGAAACGCCAGGTAAGCCTTCACGACAGGCGTAGTCCGACAATGAAGACTCATCGAGCACAGGATCGCAGGCTTAGAACGAGACACGCACCTGAAAGGCAAAGAGTTCAACACCGCCCTTGCCAGTAAGTCCACGTGACATCTGCTTTCCAGCGTTCGCTGCTCAAATGTTTACCAACCTATGTCAGTCTTTTATGTCTCTTACATTCTTGTCGAGCTGCGTAAGCGCTTTGGCTTCTCCGTATCCGGTCGCGACGCTCAAGGACGCCTTAGCATCCAATTGGGTGCTCAAACAATTCAAACCTAGCAGATGGCTCCCATTCCTCGTAACCCTCTGGGGTACAGTTACCACGTTGAGTGGTCTGGTACAGAACTATAGTGGTCTCTTGGCCATCCGATTCTTCCTCGGACTCTGTGAAGGCGGCCTCTTACCGGGTATCGTGAGCAAGCAGTCTTCACGCTATCAGGCATATCAGTCTTACGGAGACTTAGATGCTCTACCTAAGCACTCTCTACAAGCCGCACGAGCTTCAGCAGCGGTGAGAGACCCTTGTTGCCAATCTGATTCGTGCCTGGATGGCGCTGAGCATTCCACAGTGTCGGCATCTTCTACGCCTCTGCTTCTTTGTCCGGAGCTTTCGGAGGTGGGTATTTTTCGGTCATGCTCTCCCACCTCCCTGAACCATGTCAACTTCTAGGTCTGTTGGCCACTGCGATCATAAAGATGGACGGTATCTCGGGCCAGTCAGGCTGGAGATGGATATTCATCCTCGAGGGCATTGCCACGGTAGTCATCGCACTCACCTCAATGCTCTTTTTGCCCGCGGACATTCAGTCAGCGACTTTTTTCACTGATGAAGAGCGCGACTTTGCCCGTGAGCGATGTGATTTTGACTAGGAGGATCTTTCTCACTCTGCGCACCAGTGAAACGTTTGCGTACCCCGTTCGGTGTGATCACCACAGAGGCGCATTCTCCTCCTTCCCGGAGTGCGATGAGCGAGCGTGTGGACCCCGAGAAACCAAGCGAGACCAAGCTAGAAGTGCACACGCCGGATCTAGTTGTGGAGGACGAGCTATTCGAGTGGAGAGAAGTTCTTCGAGGTGCGAACATTGGATCAGCGAGCTTTATGTCTAGCTTCCTGACGAAAACATCAGGTGTCAAGGACCCCCAGGTTTGGATGACGGCCATCTCTTACATGGGTATCATTGTCAGCTTATACTCATTCTCCTTGTTCCTGTACGCTTCTTTTCTGCAGGATTCTCTTATCTCCACTGTTCTAATAGTTTGCCTAGGCCTACTATCGTTTCGGGACTTGGATACTCCGGAAGCCAAGCACAACTGCACACAGGTCGGTGTTCAAGATATTTTTTGAATGCAGAATGTAGCATTTAGCTGCGCCTTCTAGTCCCGCCATATGTTCCCGCAGTGGTTTTCACGGTCGTCGTGGCGATCGCTAGCGACAAGCTTAAATTGCGAGGTCCCTTTATTCTCATTTTCTTGCCAATCACCATCGCGGGTAAGTGATCGTGCTTAGAGATTCTCTGCAAGCGTCTTATCGACGCATCAGGGTACATTCTCGCCATCGCTGCTAAGGTACGGGTTTCATAAATGGTTTGTATGAATTCAATTGACTTCATCGCCCATGCAGGACAATGTTCAACGCTATGCTGCAGGTTTGTGTCCAGATTTTCGCTTCTAGAAACCGTCCTGATAGAGTCCAATAGTCTTCCTGATGGCCACGGGGATGTAGGTTGAACTCGAGTGCGAGTGGCCAGTCGTCTGGAGGACTAACGAGATCATCTCAGATACCCCTGCGGACCCTGTATCCTATCGATTCTACCGAATAACAGCGCGGGGCACTTCAAAAAGGCAACTACAGTCGCTCTTCAACTCGCGGTCGCGAACTGTGGGTAAGCATCGGGATCGTCTTATTTGGTACCGTCGCTGTCTCTCACGCGGCCGCTCCAGTGGTTTCGTCGCCACATTCATTTATGACTCTTCTCAAGCTCCGACATACATCCGCGGCCACAGCATCACGCTGGGCTTCGTCTGTCTTGCCTGGATCGCTATGTTCTGCAACGTGTAAGCATGGTCCTATTCCTGTGGCGTCAGTTGCCTACTTACACATCCCCAAGGATGTACTGCATGTGGGAGAACAAGGCGCGTGCGGAGGGCCGCAGGCAGGATAACCTGAGGAAGTACCAGGAGCTGTGGGACTCGGGGAAGACTCGCGCACCCATCGGGGACCGGCATCCTGACTTCCGTTTTACGCTATGAATGGAACGAAGTCAAGAACACCGAAACCCGAACCTTTCCTTTGCATTCAATAGGTGTATAAAACACCGAAACCCGAATGTCTGCGAGTTTGCTTTTTCCGTTGCGAGCTTGCTTTGCATGGCAATCAATAGGTGTATAAATACAAGAAAACGTGTACGGTGGAATCGAAGCAGATGGCTGGTACTACTGTTATGTACCTCACTAGTTTGCACACTTTATATTGACCTATATTCTGAATTTGCGAGCTTGCTTGTCGAAAAGGGGGTAATTTGCAGTGTATGGCAGATCGCGACGCACAGAGGCACTTCATGGAACTCGTATACAATACAGTTTTCGACAGACCTCCTGTGCACAGTTGATTCAGAGGTTGAAGAATGGGTTTGCCTCGTTTCACATACTGTGAAACTACCCGATATAGGATAGATCTGTAATAGTAGCACAAGCGAGACTTGCCGACAATGACGAGCTGTCTAAAGGACTGCCAAACCGATAACGCCTTCCGCAACTGATGGCTTTCGATCTCTCTGTCATTGGGGACAAACACGACAGAAGGTTAGGTGAGCTTTGTTCAGCAGTGGTAAATGGTCCTCATAATACCCGATTGACCAGAGGCTGACGCAGGACGCGGTCATCTGCGAAACTAGGATCTCCTGTCTAAAGGACCGCCTAATTACTGTAGCTTAAATACTGACGAGGTGACCGCATCGGCGCCTCTCAATATTATTCAACACCTTTGATGTTACGGTGCGGTAGTTACAGACGAAAATGATTCCAGGACAGAGATGGAATATCATGATACAGCGGGGTGTTGCTAATGCATAGCGGTACAAGTGAGTAGGTAAATCACCACAATAATTACGCGTGTAGGGTAGCCGTGAGGTCGTAACAGATCGTCGCACAGAAAGCAAAGGTGACAAAGCACATCGTCCAAGGTACTACCGGTAGAACCTGGGGAGATGTCAGCGTAAATATTCATATCGCAGACAGACACACGTACTTCTTGTTTATCTGCCATAGTAATAGATTCAGGTTAAACTTCGCAGTCCCGTTGAACATGGATAGTGAAGCACGGTCTTCGAACTGGGCCTGTAAGAGGTCCTCCATCTTGATGTCCTGAGCAGCCATGCGATTGGTGATGCCAAGCGAATGGTTGAAGATCTCGATGGTAAACACGCCGACAGCATTTGACGATATGACAACGTCAAGCTTGTCGAACTGACGAGGCGAGTAGTTGTCGATGGATAGGAGGATACCCTTGTCGTAGAAGCGTTGCGCAGAGTACTTGAAGGAACCAAACTGAGGCATCTTCCCCGCCTTCTGGAGCTCGCGCATGTGGAAGTACTGCTGCGTGAATGGGAGGAGGCGCCGTTTGCTGTGATCTGCAGTGAGCGATGACACGCAGACCCGTACACATGGACAAGCTCACCCTTTCCCACGCTGCATCGTGTTCATGGCAGTCTCAACATAGTCATGGTACTGTTTGATCTGCTCCTCAAAGTACTTCTTCCGATCGGCCAGGTGTTTGAGCGAATCTTCCATACTGTCCTTCTCGTGTAGACGCTGGACCCTCCTCCGGTTCTTGCTACGAACGTCGCCAGCGATCGCGTTGAGAATACCCTGATACCCATCCATTCGCGTGATCTTGCCCAGCTTCTCCAATTCGAGGAGGAAGAAAATGGCGTGCGCCTTGACCTCACGGAATGTCATTCTGCACATGAAATTAGTTCGGCCAACGTAGACCAATAGACCTGGCACGCACGATCGAATATCCTCGAGGCGGTAAGCACCATCGCCCCCATGGGTGGACGGCATCCGTCGTTGGTGGCGCAACATGTCCCGCTCCATCTCTTCCAAGATGCCTTCCCACACGTACTCATGCTCGTCGGTAACAGGCTGCATGAGTGACTCCACCAAATCCTTCGCTGGCTGGACCCGAAGAATGGCAAGCACAGCCCGTTTCGCTTGCACCCACAAAGCCTTCTCGTCGGCTCGTGGATCTAAAGGCACTCAACAAATGCTTTACATCGGAAGGAGGGTAACTTACCCTTGACGCGAGCAAACCGGTTCGAGAGCTGCAACTCGATAGCAGTGTCTCGTGCCTCGTTGAGTTCGTCGCTGCCAATGTTAGGAACGCCATCGAGCTCAGTAAGAATGACTCGCAAGGTGTCATCCTTGGTAGACGTCTGGCGCTAGAAGGTCGGTCAACTTGTTTACACATGACGATCGAAAGTCGTACCAGCTGATTGAGGTATTGAGATAGGAGCCTGTGCATCGAGTATACTTCGTTCGGGGATATCCAGATGGGTCTTGGTTGGATGGTAGCGTCCAGGAACTCATGGGCATGGAACTCGGTTTCAGCATCAGGGACATTTGCGACTGCGATTGTCGTCAATTGAAGCGGACATGCAGCCTGGAGAGACACAAACCTTCCAAGAGCCACGAGGTGATGGACGTGATCGTCTTGCGAACATAGTCGTTGACAGGGAGGTACGCGAGATGGTTTTCGCTGAACTCAGAGCCGCTCGTGATCTGCGTAAGCATCCTCGAGATTTGGGCGAGGTTCTTGCGCGAACCAATGTCGACAGTGGTGGAGACGATGTCGAAAGTTTCCGGCGTGCTAACGCTACAGTAAGTATTCCGATCAAAACCGCAAAACCGCGCATGCGAACTACTCACATGATAGCAGGGTTGATATATCGGTAGTAAACCAACCTTGCAACGCAGGCTGCGCATGCTTCGGCGGAGGCATCGGGGAACTTGGCCTGCAGCACCGGTATGAAAACTGCTCCGCTAAACAGCAAAACATGGAGACAATACCTTCACTGCGCTGAGGGTCTTTCGGGCCATATACCGCATCCCGTACGGCATCTTCGACAGGGAAGACGTGATTGCACGCACGAACTCTTCCGTCCACCATTGCAACACTTGAAGATCTGTGATGCACTTGAGCATGCGCTGAACCTGCCCAGGAACAAGAAAGCTTACGACGAATGTACTCCGCACGCGTGTCAGGGTCTTGAAGAGCTTGATGGAAAGGAATGTCCTTGGCCTTGTTGTTAGCTGCACCAGCCCTCATTTCCTCACGGTCCTTGCGGACTCGGTAAATCTATACAAGAAGTCGGGTAAGAGACATGGCAGTCCATCGGCAAAAAAAGCTTGCTTACCACAGTAGGGTCGGTCTCCAGATCCAGATCATCAGCCTTGACCACCTCACGAATGACACCTTGAAGAGCTTCTCGGATGTATGCAGTCTGCTTAGGTCGCAAGTAATGAACCGCGACGTTGATAAATGTGGGGTGACCGTGAATGATGTCCTCGACTGAGTTTGCAATAGCCACTTCTTGACGGATGGCGGTCTGGAAAGCAAAATGAGCTTGAGATTTCCATCCATAAGGTTAAAGTTTAGCTTACCTGGAAGAACTTAAGCATGAGGTACTCCTCCCGGGAAGCCTGGCCGTAGCCAAAGAGCGTAAGAACGACTCGCTCGATCATGCGGCGATTCTTCTCCCAGTTATCTTCCGCTGCCATACTAGTCAAGAGGGACGTCAAGTACTTTCCGTCCGTCTGAAGCAGATAGAACAGTTGCTGGTAGAGCTCCAACTTGCGCTTGGCGGTCCTGTCGAGGGTGCTTGGGCTCGCGAACGGGTCGCCATGAGCGGCGAGGACCGACGCGCGGGCAGCATGGATGGCTGCGCTATCGGCACCAAGCCGTCTGCGCGCCTTCACAAGCTCCTCGAAGTTCTTCACGTTCTGCACGACGAGCGCAATCTTCACGTCGAGCTCGCTAACGTCGTGCTCCAGCGCCTGATTCTCGCGGATGCGCTTCACGACCTCCTGGCGCAGACGCTCGACCTTGATCTCCTCCTGGAAGTCCGCCTCCGAGTCGTCGAGCAGGTGGACAAAGTTCTTGATCGTGCCTACAGTGACATTCGTGCCCAGCGTCAGCTGCCTGTACTGCTCTCTGGTCTCCTTAGCACGGAAGAGGGATTGGATCTGCACAATCTTGTCAAGATTCGAGCGGTAGTACTGCATCTTGGCGCGGAACTTCTTCCGCTGCATCGCGCCGCGGAGCAGCGCTTGCAGAATGGTGGCATGGGGATGGCTGCTCCGGAGGAAGTCGCGCCATGCGTTCCACTCTACACGTACGAGGTATCCACGAGCGACAGCCTGGAAGCCAACAACATCGGGCTCCACGAAGTCAAGGCGCTTCTGCTGCTCCTGATGGCGAGCTCGCGCAAGGGCTGCACGCGCACGTGCCTGGAAGCCTCCAACAGACTTGACGACCTTGACCTCAGAAAGGGCCTTGTGCATGGTGGCATGCTGCTGGCGCGCAAGCCTTGCGCGGGCGATGGCTTGGAGACTAATGAGGGCGGGGGTGGCTTTGCGAAGGCTGCGAATGAGGTTGAGGAGACGTTTCCGAGCCAGGTAGGTCCTCGCGGCAGCCTGGATGCGGACAATGATGTTCGTGATGTCGTCCAGCTTCGCCAGCTGCGTGTGCACCCGTCTTCGGACAAGGACACCTCGGATCTGAGCCTGCATACAGACGACCCCGGACTCCGCGCGGGCCAGACGCCTGTCCTGACGTGCAAGACGCGCGCGCAATAGGGCACCCCGTGCGTGAGCTTGCAGGGCGACGATGTTGCCCAGAACCACAGGCTGAGCGAACGACTTCGCGATCTCTGTGTGGGTGCGCTGCGCGATGCGAGCGCGAGCGACAGACTGCAACTTGACGACCGAAACCTTGCAACCTCTGATGGCAGCCTTCAGCTTCTGGAATTTGCGCCGAACAAGAACCCCGCGTGCTTGTGCTTGCACCTTGACGATATACGGGGCGACGGACTTGACCTTGCGTAGATGTTGCTTCCATTGCTTCCTAATGAGCATGCCACGAGCCTGAGCTTGTAGCGCTCGGATGAAGGGAGTAAGGTCGCGTCTCTGCTGGCGGTCTTCCCGTAGTTGTTTGCGAACAAGTGCTGCACGAGCGATGGCCTGCACTTTCGGAACATAGCGTTCTGCGAGCCGCATGCGCGCACGCTGAGTGACCTGGTCCTTACGGACAAGGAATGCGCGTGCAGCAGCCTGCAGGGACACAATGGAATCTTCGCATTCCAGCAAGAGACGATCGCGCCCTATTCGAGTTGTTCAGCTGGCGTAGAATACGACAATCACAATCACATGCACTCACGTTCATCCTCAGTCTCAGGTTCCTCTTCAGGCTCTTCATTGATCTCCTTCGCGAGCTCGCGTCCGACGTTGCCAAAATTCGGCATGGGCACGCCAGCTTCCTTCAACCCTTTCTGCGTCCGCTGCAATTGATCATCAGAGAACTGCAGCTGTCCAACAAGGTTGCCAATACGGCGTGCAAGCCCCCGACGAGCAAGAAGATGACTGAGGTCACGATAAGTAAAGATCGCTGGACGAGGTACAAAAATCACGAACCTAAGAGCATGAATGCAATAGATGACTTTCGGGAAGTTCTTCTTTTCGTAGAGATCTGTCAACTCAAAGATGAAACCCTGCAAATACAATGTAAGCATTATGGGGAAACATTCGAAATCACTGAAGCGTACCTCCGGGAGACCGACGTGCCGAACGAAGAGGAAGAAGTGGTTGATGTTATCAGAGTGCCTGAAGTCCAGCTTGGGTGCCTGAAGGACTGTGGTCAACAGCGTGATCTACAGATAATCAGGGTGACCAAAATGTACCTCGTAGATCCTGCGGACGGCAGCTTCACCCTGGAATACACGGACCAGTCTTGCGAGAGCGATTCCATTCCTCAGTTGTTCCTCCATCTCCACGACGCCATATGGCAGATCCTCTCCTAAACAACCTTCGATCCACTCCTTGGCTTCACCAACGTGGCAAAGGTATTCGTAGGCTTGGATGAGATGCCGCTGAACATCAGCCCATAAACCGCGGGTAAGACGCGAAGAGGGCAGCGGCGCATTGCTAGGTATGGTGTCGCGCAATAACCTCTTCCGCCGGGGCACGCCAACAACGTCGTCCGCGTTCATTACACTGGGTATCACCAACTCCTGCTGAGGCGGAGGCTTGACTTCCACCTTAGGCTCTGGTAGAGTTCGACGCTCTGGTGAGCCTTGCCTCCAATCGCCTGTCTGTAGCAACCGCTCCTCACGGCGACCAAACCTGTCTCTCTCTGATGACGGAAAAGCAGGCTCCGGAGGGATGCTATTGTCAAGCCAATCATCTGGTGCGTCGCCGCTTGCTATGCGTTCAAGTCGACGAACAGATTGACCGGTGCCTAGGTTGTCCAAACCACGCTTCTTGGCGAGGTATGAGCTCCGATACTGAGTGGGAAACATGGGATTGGATGTCGAAGCGGTGGATGAAGCAGAGGAAGGGGATGGAGGAACACTAGTGGAGCTTAGTGACTTGTCGGGGGAGCCTGAGGTCGTCCGTAACATTCCTAAACTAGAGAGGGGACGACGCGAGATCCTCTCTGGGGAAGCGGGAGTTGGGGTGACCTCACGGTCACCGTAAAGTGAAAGAGGCCTGCGTCGAGGTGCCGCAGAGAATGATTCTGGGGAGTTGGGCACCGATGTCTGAGGTGTGGTCATCGAACGAGCGGAATTCTCCGACGAGACGGATGAGCCGGTCGAGTTTGGGTGAAGACTTTCAAGCGTGTTCGAGCGATGTAAACGCGACGGAGAAGTATACGCCGAGACATCTGACGTTTGCGTGTAGGAACTCAGGTTTCGAAGGGCGGCGATGGACGAGGACTGCAGCGGCGTCGATACAGGAAGATGTATCCTTTGTGGCGCCGGAGTAGAGAACCCGTTTGAGGTGGGGGAGTCGGGGTTCTCAACGGTTACGCCTGTGCTGTTTGGGGATAGCGGCGAGGCGATGATCGGAGCAGGCATGGTGTGTCGCTTGGACGGGGGAGAAGGGGAGTACTCGGGGGATGGGAGTGTCTCGCTTCGCGCGGGGGATGCAGGGGGAAAACCGAATCGGTCAGTAGAGCGCGACCACAACGGACTGTCCATAGAGGAACGACCTGGAGAGGGTGTGGGTGCATCCGATCGGGTCCTTGTCGCTGAACGGTCCGTGGTCTGGGGACGACCGTCCGGCTCCATACCTTCTGCTGCCCTCGAACGCTCCTCCCATTTGCCGCGTACGGCATTGATATCCAAGCTGCCACCGACACGATGGGAGGGTGTCCATCTTCTTGTAGCGTTGGGTGTAGATGTTGCACTACTCGAATTCCCCGTGGGTGTGGTCAGAAGATTACTCCTCGCTTGTGAGCCTGCGCGAGAAAGAGTTCCACCACGAGAGGAGGTACGTTCAAGAAGAGCCTTCTGATAGGCAAATTGGCCCGACTCCAGAGCAGAGTTCTGCCTGAGCCTGGCGGAGCCGCTTGAAGAGGTGGAATCGGAACGCTCCATGGTAGTCGTGTGGTCGTGAAGGTCGTAAGGGGGGCTGGGTTATGCCCAGCAGAAAACGGGGGACGCAAGAAGGAAGGTAAGCGTAAGGCCGACAGGACGTGTGGGGAATGTGAAGCAGCAGTATTAGATCGCCGCGAGAGGCGGTGTGGAGAGTGCGCAATGGAGTCAAGTCGGGGCGGAGGCCGCCGGGCGCAGGGCATTGGGCGAGTTGATTCAGCCGATGACGACCGCTTTGGGAACTCTGCTCTCGAGAGCTCCCGCCCCAGCTCTCGCTCGACTCTGCGATCGACCCGTTCACGTCGTCCTCTCTCGCATACACCCCAAAATCCACCGAGCATTCAAAACTTTCCCCCGTTGCCATGTCCCTCAGAGTCCCGCCAGGCTGTAGTCTCGGACTTGCTTGCAAACATCCACAAATCGAGTGCTGTTACACGCGCGCTTAGCGACAGTCCCCATGGCTGGAGCCTGGGCGGCTCGAAGACCACGACCAATGGAACTTGTATTCGCGCAAATTTCTTTCGTATATCGAGGAGCGGCAAAGCTACACATTGCTGGTGGGCGCGACACAGACAATATCTCAACCATGGGAGATCGGGTTGTAGGCAAACGCATCGATGGTTTCAGCCAGTCGCGCGTTGGACGCTTTTGGACGCGACGCGCGCGACTCGGACTGCACAGTGCAGCCACACTTGAGCTTGAGTCTTGACCATGATCTACCATGTCTGCTGCGCTTGACTCTCTTGTGTACTCCCTTGTTCCCGCCGCTCGACAGGATGAACGACTCAAACGCCAGCTAGTGGTCCACTGTGAAGAGATCCTCAGCAGGTAACTCCCTTCCACTCGGACATGCAGGAGCTCGCATTCCGTTGCAAGAATGTTCAGAAGCGCGTCGAGGACTCACATTCACGTGTAGTCACATAGGACGTACTGTTGAAAAGGACCTAGGGCACTTAGCTGATCTGATTAAACGTCACCGTTGGTGTCCACCTTCGTGTTCTCCCGCGCGCTCACTCTAACTTCGCCTAGTTCTCCAGACGACTTCAGGTAGCGCAAATACCCTTCGTTTCACCAACTTGTTGTCAAGACTGTTGGACCAGGTTCGGATGCATACCTCATATCGTCATAATCAAGCTAAAGCTTCTGTGCAGCCGGTGCTCAACAGGAAACATGCATCCCTACAATTCCTGCACTCCCTTGCGTTGACTCCAGCACCCACCCCTGTGGCCTCATCCTTTCTCCCTTCACTTGCACCCCCACCTCTGTCGAGGACTTCATCGAAAGCAACCACCCCGATCGAGCCTCGACTACCTCCCAAAGGACCGAAAGGGAAGTCAAGAGCCGACCTTCTACGAGAGTACCGCGTTTCAATAGGTCTGTCTTCCCCTATTGGACCCACGTGCGAATATTGAATCTCACGCAGGTCAACCACACATACCCGAACATCTCATTCTCCGCGATACGCTCTACCTACTACAGGGTATCTCCGGCAAATATGTCCAATTCTCCGTGTCCAAGGATCCGGATCAGAACAAAGAGCTTGTATTCGCAGAAGACCCGGTAAGCATGTCTTTGATCAAGCTGCGTTCCCTACAGCCTCACGATCATCAAAGCGATATCACATACCTACCCCCACTCGAGCATTGATACACCGGCTCGCAGAAGTTGGACATCTGTATCAACGCGTCGACTCGTTTGTCCGTGAACGCGAAGGCAAAGTCGGGGTCGGCATGATCGAGCAGAGCCTTTGT
Organism: Ganoderma boninense; assembly: GCA_002900995.3. Taxonomy (NCBI): domain Eukaryota; kingdom Fungi; phylum Basidiomycota; class Agaricomycetes; order Polyporales; family Polyporaceae; genus Ganoderma; species Ganoderma boninense. The sequence continues at coordinate 2,373,080 of CM035307.1, forward strand.
CACCACCTCCAAACGCAACTTACAGAATACTACAGGCTCATCGCCGTTCTGGAATCGCAGATGGCTACAGCGCCATCTACAGATGACCTTGGGCGTACAAATGACATTGACATCGACGCAGACCGACCACGAGAAGGGGAAACAGGGTTAACTCTAAAACGACTCGACGTGTGGATCGAGGACTGGCGGTTGCGAATGCGGATGATGAGCGTGTGCGTGGAAGGCGCCAGAGGTCAGTTGCTCTCGTCTACTTCCAAGACAGCGCTACTGAGCTTTGCCTATCTAGATGCACATGGAGGCGCTTTGGTCAACCTCATCCATGGGTATGCTGAGAATGGCGACCCGTTCATACGCAGATTCACAAATCAATTACTCGAAGAGGTTAGCCAACATTCCTTCTCTTTCGGGTTGCTATCTCATGTATGGCTGGCTTTTAGGTTTCAAAGCCGTTCTTCGCTACCTTGCATAAGTGGCTATTCTCCGGGGAGCTATACGACCCGTTTTCGGAATTCTTTGTCGCTGTCGATCCGGAACTCGCGCATCTGCAATACATGCAGCCGACGTTGCAGGGCGTCGGTCAACTCGCGAGCGATGGCGGATTCGGCGGAGGCGACGTAGAGGACGCGTCGGAGGAACATGCGGGCGGGTTGCAACTATGGGAACAGAAGTATCGGTTTCAAAAGGATATGCTCCCAGCCTTTGTTGGGGAAACGTTTGGCCGCAAGGTATGCATGCCTATTCAATTATTTAGTATGATGACTTAGACCAACCCATTATAGATATTCTCCACGGGCAAGAGCTTAAACTTCATCCGATACAGTTGTCACGATAGCGACTGGGTAGCAACACGAGAAAAGCTCAGCAACACTGGCGGTAGTGAGTGGCCGGCAAGAGAGATGTCGCCCCGCCGTTTATTCATGTGTTTTCTAGCTTTGCAGTATAGCGACATCGTAGGTTTGGAGCGGTCGATCGACACTGCGTACCAGATTGCGAGTCAGCGCCTGTTCGATGTCTTCTTTGACAAGTACCGGTTACTCGATCACTTGTCTGCGCTGAAGCATTACCTCCTGTTGGGTTATGGCGACTTTGCAGAGCAGCTTATGGATACTCTCGGGTAACGTGCAGCATCTTTGTGTTCCGTTCGTTGACTAATAATGTTTAAGGCCAAGCCTGTCTCGTCCCGCGAACGCCTTATATCGACACAACCTCACCGCGACGTTGGAGTCTGCCTTGAGATCATCCAATGCTCAGAATGATCCTCCAGACGTGCTACGCCGACTAGACGCGCGGATGCTTGAATACTCGCATGGCGAAATTGGCTGGGATGTCTTCACGCTCGAGTACAAGGTTGATGCACCCATAGACACGGTCCTCGACCCATCGGCGATGGTGAAATACCTCAAGCTGTTCAATCACCTCTGGAAAGTCAAGCGCATAGCGAGTACATTGAACACGAGTTGGATGCGTATTGCTGGCGGTGCCAAGACTTTCCTCAGGATACCAGGTGGGCACCCAAATCGAATATCCCCGTCTGCTTCATACTGAATAATGGTATTGTCTTAACTTGCAGAGCTTGAATACGACTGGCATCAGGTCCGTCTCGTGATGGCTGAGATGATCCACTTCATCCGCCAGCTCGAGGCATACTGCAACCTCGAGGTCATCGAATGCTCCTGGCAAGGCCTCTCCAACTTCATTGAGAAGAAGGAGGGCGATCTCGATGCCCTTATCGAGAATCATCGAATGTACCTGGATCGCATGGTGAAGAAGGTGCTCTTGCTCAGCCCGAAAGCTGGAAGAGAAGAGAATCTTCTTAACCAGGTCCGGGATGTATTCACGTCGATACTGCAGTTCCGTGAAGCTACGGTGCGTATATCTGTGTTCTAATACCGAATGACAGGTGTGCTGAGTCAGTGCTAGGACGATTTGTACAACTACTGTTTGTCGGAATCAGCCAGGCGAGATGCCGAAAGGGATGCTGCACGGGTAAGTTATTTGATAGTTCGTCCATACCCATTGGGGCTGACTTTGGGTCAGGGTGTGATCACGCGAATCGAGCAAAGCGGAGATCGCAGGTACACTGAAGAGTCTCTTCCTGGCATCCTCTCTCGTGTCAAGGACTACGGAACGTCGTTCTCTGATCGCGTGCAAGGCATCGTTCAGGGACTGTCGACTCATTCCGACCTCGATTGCCGGTTCTTGGGGATCCGCCTTTCCTTCTCAGACTTCTACAAGACGAGAAAGGACCAGCAGTTGCGTGCTTGATCACGACTTGTTGTACATTATTCCTACATGAAGGTTTGTATAATATGGTACAGTGCGGGGATGATCTCATATGCAGTAGAGGTGATCAAACACTCTCTGGCTATATGCATGTTCAACGAGCAGTAGATGAGACCTTGGGCTCGCGGTACAATCGGAGTAGGAGCGAGCTACACACTACTGATACAGACCTGCCACGAAAGATCAGAAATCTCGAAGACACTTGATAGGCATTTTTTACTCACGAAAGTGCCATAGCTAATGATGCCCATACAGGTGCAAGTCTAGCATGCCCAGCAGGATAGACAACGCCTGCGGCAATCGGGAGCATAACCAAGTTGTACACGGAGGCCCATACCTATGAAATTCGGTCAGCCCGCGGAGGTGTTTTAATTTTCGAACGAAAAGGGGATTGCTCACGAAGTTGAACTTGACTCGATTAAACACAGTCCGCGACAGGTCCGTCAACGTTATCAGGCTGCGGAGGCTTGACGACACCAGGATGAAGGACGCGCTCGAAATGGCGACGTCACTCCCAGACCCGATTGCGATACCCACATCAGCAGCGGTCAAAGCCGGAGCGTCGTTGATACCGTCTCCAACCATTGCAACGACGCAACGTTCATTCAGCCTTCGCCGGGCGAAGAACTTCCACAAACCCGTCTCCGCTCGCTTCATTCCCACTTTCTGTAGCCACTGGATCTTCTCCGCCTGCAAAATGTTCTCAGTACAGGAAACCGGTGAGAGATGCCCGTCTAAGCTCACCTTCTGGTGCGGGAGTACTTCTGCAATAACGTTAGTCTCAGGGATGCCGACTGAACGTGCAACAGCCTTCGCAGTGACCGTGTTATCGCCGGAAATCATCCACGTCCCCAAACCCTGGACCCTGCAAGCGCGAAAGCACTTCCTTGGCCTCCGGTCGGATGGGATCAGCAATAGCGAACGCAGCGACGACGATGAAGTGGGACGTGGATGAGCCGAGTTCGAGACGAATAGCCAGGAGGACAACGCTTTTTCCTGCAGACTTCCACAGATGAAGAAGCTCAGATATCCTCCCGTCAACCTTCGCATGGTGGTGCTTCATCCACGCCTCGTTTCCTATGATGACTGTGCACTTCAAGGACGAAAAGGAGGCCATCAGTCCTCGTCCGGGTGTCTCCTCGACGGACGCCACGGTCAGTGATTTCGCGTCGTTAACTTCGCAATGCCCCCGGATAGCGGTTGCGAGCGGGTGCGAGCTCGCAGCCTCGACCTCCATCGCGATCCCGAGGATCTCTTCCCGAGACAAACCGACGTCGGTATGTCCCGCGATGATTTCGACGTCGGTCACCTTGGGATCGCCGCCCTCCGTCAAGGTGCCTGTCTTGTCAAAGACGATGATGTCGAGCTGGGCTGCCTCCTGGAACGCTTCCCCCCCGCCGCGCACAAGGATGCCGAATTTGGCAGCCAGGCCCGAGCCAACGAGCAAAGCGGTAGGGGCTGCGAGGCCAATACCACATGGGCATGCCACGACGAAGACTGCGATGGCGAACTCGAGAGACCAGACCGCTACCGCAAAGTCAGTATAAATATGTCTTGTGATCAACACGCAAGCACTTACCCCAGCCTCCGACCTCGATGTCAAGGTAGTCCCGCGGTAGCGCGCCCCCGAATCCGAGACCAAGCCAAATGACCCAGGTCGTGATAGCCAAAAGGGTGACGACGGGCACGAAGTAGCCGGTGACAATGTCCACCAGCCGCTCGATGGGTGCGCGTTTGGCCTGACCCTCTCGAACAACCTTCACGACGTGGTCCAGCATAGTCTGCCCGCCGATCTCGTCCACGCGTACCTCGACGACGCCTGCCTTGTTGATCGTCCCGAGGAAGACCTTCTCGCCAATGTGTTTCTTGACAAGCCTGGATTCACCCGTGAGTGAGCTCTCGTCGAACGCGCCGCCGTCCCCCCAGACGATGGTCCCGTCAGCGGGTGGACTCGCGCCATTCAATACCCGCACGACGTCGCCCACCTCGAGCAGCTCTGCGTCGATGCGCTCGACCTTCATCCCCGCCTTCGACGCGAGGTTGAGCACCTCGCCTTCAGCATCGCCCTTCTCAGCATCACGTTCTGGGGCAGCAGAGTCGCTGGAACTAATCCGCGAGAGCTCGGTGGGTTGATACTGCCGCTGCCTCGGACGTGGGACGACGAGCAGGGCAGACGTCGGGCGCAACTTGCCAAGGGCGGTAATCGCGTCCGCGGTGTGGCCCTTGCTAAACGCCTCTAGCCAGCGTCCTGGATGGGTGGGAAAATCCTCAGTCGAGGCGTCAATGCATTCGACTTTTAAAAACTCTCACCCGCTAGCAAGAACATCGTCAGAAAAACCACCGAGTCGAAGTACGTGGTGGTGTCCCCTTGGCCGGTAGGTGACCGCGTCTGTGATGCCGCAAGACCAAGAAGCGCGATCGACGCAAAGTAGGCGACCGATACACCAGTGGACACCTATGCAGCGCCAGTCAGTACATGAACGTTGAACAGCGAGGTATCGAGGTGAGAGAAACAGACCAGAAGATTCATGCTTCCGAATCTAATGAATCTCTTCCAAACTGGGGTACGGCTCCCTCTCCGCCAAAGGGCGTAGATTTCGCGGAGGCTACGCCTGTGGAACATGCCCGCGCTGTAAAACATCACCGGGGTTGCCATGAAGAACATCGTCCACACCCCTCGCGATACGTTCCCCGCCCAGATCGGTTCCTCCAGCCATATTCTGACGGAGTCCGAAGACGAAACAAGCGTCATATACACGACACCGAGGATGAGCATCGGAATGGCGGCGGCGACGGAGAACAGCAGTCGCCATAGCATGTGCCGCTGCTCCTGGCGTTGCATGGACTGTGCACGATCCTCGAGCGAAGGGGGATGATAGACGGATGCTGTGAAAGGCGTCTGTAGCTCTCCGGCTCCTCCAATCACTCGGATGATAGCGCGTATGGTCAGGTCCGGAGGGGTAGGTGTGTATGTCAGCGTCAGGATGGGATCGGTGTGGGAGGTAAGTGGTTTGTCTACAATCACGTCCGGACCAAGGACTTTCAGTGCTTCCATGATCTTTCCAGGACAATGCCTGCTCACTTGTCAGCGCTGATACCTACCTACCAGGGGTCAACGTGAAAAGACTCACGAGCAAAACATGCCATTAACGCGCAAGGACACCGTGCGTGGGCCAACGTCTTCATCGTCGAACTCTTTGACCGGACGAACGTTGACAACTTCCGCTTCGTACCCTGCATTCTCGATAGCGTCCTTCAGTTGGGGAACGAGCTCACGCCTCGCGACGAGAGCCGTAGCCGACTTGCCGATGAGGTTCACGGCTACCTCCGAGACTCCCGGAATATCCGAGAGCAAGCCCGTCACCGTCGCGACGCACGAAGCGCAGGTCATGCCGCCGACTGAGAGCTCCACGCGCACTTGACCATCCTCCTGACGTTCCCCTCGGATAGTTTTCTTCTGTGGACCATCGCTCTTGAGCGGCTCGAGGCTCACCACCTCCGCGGTGTATCCGATGTCTTCAATCGCCGAGACCACGGCAGGAACAACTTCGGCACGAGTAACCGTTAAAGTTGCCGAGTTTCCAAGTAAGTTCACCACGACGTCTGTAACCCCTGGAAGAAGGCAGGCTGCCGAGGTTATGGCGTTCGAACAGGAGGCACAGGTCATACCTCCGACGGATAGGGTGACCCGAAAAGATGCCGCAGTAGGAGTGAAAGCGTGATGGTCACCCGCGCCGTCCGACAAATCAAGTGGGGCCTTCTTCTCGTCCAGGGATGGACCATCAGCTGTGATCTAGTGTATTCCGCACACCAAAGTGAGTACTTGTGTAGATATCCGAGAGACAAGTCAGTACAAACCTCGTTGCAGTTTGCTTTCTCCGGCCGTGGATCTGGGCCGTCGCGCCTGGAATGTTCAATCCGGCACTGCTCACAGTTGTCCAGGTGCTTCATGTGTTTCGGAGAGGCGATGCCAGCAAGTCCAGCCAGGCCATTGGACCATCCCGGCTGCGAGGGAGGTACGTTCTCTACAGTGGGGGTAGCCATGATGTCGTAGCCAGCGTCGTCAATCGCTGCTTTCAACATTGTGGGGATGAGGTCGCGAGAGTGGTGTACGGTAACGGACTGCGTGACGATGGAGACGTCGACAGAGGACGGGGGAGGGGACAGGACGGCGAGGGCATCTTGGATTGTTTTAACACAACTAGTCGTGCGTCACATTTGGTCATTCTTGGCCAGGGTCAGTTGAAACGACGAGAAGCTCACCTTCCGCAGTGGAGGTTGGAGACGAGGATGGTGGTCGTGACTTCGCTTGTCTGGGGTGCCATGCTGGAGATGCCGTCAAGGCGTGGTGGGCGGGTCCTGCGTGAAGGCGTATAGTGGCGGCCCATTTTAGGGGGCTGAGGCGAGTGAGGCGTGTGCATAGAAGACATCAGGTCGTGACAAGCGTGAATATGACGTCGAAGATATGTCGGAAGAACAAGGGCCACCTGAAAGGCTTTAAGTAGAGTGTCGCAGAAAATGCCTCATCTCTGAGGCGCCCATGGCAAGCAGCTGTCGTCATTGGACAGAAACATCGCACAAATGCCTCGCCCAGTTCGGCATGACTCAGATCCCCCAGATCGATCACCGGATGCCGGTGGCGGCTTAGTCATCATCCCGAAGGCTAATCAGTCTTGGGTGGAGTCCGAGCGCCTCTCCAACTCAGCGTGTTTTGGGCCTGCCCGTGCGTTGTGCACACGACCACCACCACTCGTCTCTTTCTCCTCACGCCATCTCTAGAAGCAGCCAGCTCATACCCGTACTCTTTTCTGGCTTTTCACGAACGCCCAATACGACCCCCAAAAACCTGCCCAAAATGTCGCTCGCCCATTCTCCAGAGCGCTCTCCAGGGCTCCGATCCGCCTCTAACCCAAGATTATCCACGCCGTCTCCAAATGGCTCACATTCAGACCTCTCTGCACTCACGGACCAGACAAGGCCGCCTATTATCCTCGGCATCTGCGCCATGGACATCAAAGCCCGCTCAAAAGCAATGCGAGAAATTCTTACCAGATTAGTCGAGCGATCGAAATGGAGCAATAGAGGTCAAGGTATTTGGCGACAAGGTCATCCTCGACGAAGGTATATGTGCGTCTTTTTACTTGCTGTACGATGGACTCATGTCATTTGTGTTAGATGTTGAAAATTGGCCGCGCTGTGATGTCCTCATTTCGTTTTTCTCGACCGATTTCCCTTTGGACAAGGCGATCTCTTACGTCAAGTTACGGCAGCCCCACTGCATCAACGACCTACCTCCCCAGGCCCTTCTTTGGGATCGTAGATTGGTATGCGCGGTCCTCGACCATCTCAACGTGCCAACACCTCGCCGTCTTGAAGTTTCGCGTGATGGTGGTCCCAAAATCGACGACGAGCTGCGAGACATCATGAAACAGAAAATTGGCATCTCGCTTGGTGGATTCCAGGTAACCCCTGAAGTCACCCTGAGCGAGGATGGGAATGCGATCATCATAGATGGCAAAGTTATGCACAAACCTTTCGTTGAGAAGCCCGTCAGCGGCGAGGACCACAACGTATACATATACTTCCGTGGTGGTGGTGGGAGACGCTTATTTCGGAAGGTCCGTTCGGGTCCACTTTAGGGCTATGGTTTGAGGCCGACTGAATTTACGATTTAAATAGGTGGGAAACAAATCGAGCGAATTGGATCCCCACCTAAACTTCCCTAGAACCGACGGATCCTACATCTATGAGGAGTTCGTAGATGTGGATAATTCCGAGGACATCAAGGTCTACACCGTCGGGTGCGACTATACACACGCGGAGACGCGCAAGTCTCCAGTAGTGGATGGTGTCGTCCGGCGCAACACAGAGGGGAAAGAGATCCGGTGAGCGCACCATTTATATGCATGTTCTTTGTGTACTTGCTGACCGAGGCTCTAGATTTATCACCCGCTTGAACGACGAGGAGAAAGACTGGGCACGCCGCATTAGTGACGGGTTCGGCCAGATGGTATGCGGTTTTGACATGCTTCGCTGCGATGGAGGCCGCCGGAGCCAAATCATCGACGTCAACGGCTGGAGCTTTGTCAAGGGAAATGATACCTACTACGGTTAGCATCTCTCTTATCCTCCATTGGATCGCCGCTAGCCCCTCTACTCAATCTTCACCATGTTTACTCAACCTATTGTTGTAGACCGCACCGCAGAAATCCTCGCAACCCTCTGCCTGCATGTCGCAGAATCTCCTGAACGCCCACTTCCAGCTGCCGAAGCGACTGTCGAGGAGCCGACATGGCTGCTCAAAGCCAACGTCACGGTCTTCCGACATGCAGACCGTACACCCAAACAAAAGCTCAAGTTCAACTTCCCCATCGACGAGCGATGGACGCAGCCATTCGTCACTCTCCTGAATGGCGAACGTGAAGAGATAATTCTTCGCGAACGCAGTCAGCTCAATCGCATCGCGACCGCTGTTGAGGAGGCGAAGGGGCTTGGCGCCGATGGGGAAGATCTTGTCAAGCTCACGCAGCTTAACAACGCCCTGTTCAGCAAGATCGACCTGCCGGGAACGAAGGCACAGTTGAAGCCGGTCTATTCAAAGAAGCAGCCGGGGCAGGTGCGCAAGCTGACAAAACTGACTCTGGTCTTTAAATGGGGCGGGGAGTTCACGCACTCGGCGCGATACCAATCACGCGATCTTGGGGAGAACATGAAGAAGGACATATCTATCATGAGTGCGTGCATTCATCTGCTCCATCCATTGCACATTTCTTATCTGGAACGCAGATAAAGATATTCTGAGGAACGTCAAGGTATGTGCTCTGCGACCTTGGCGTTAAACACAGGAGCGCTGACTGTCATACCAGATCTACACATCCTCCGAGCGTCGTGTTGTGGCATCGGCGGAGATCTTTGCCACTGCGTTATTCGACACTTCCCCTTCCTCGGCGGCGTCGAGCTCGCTTTCGGCTAACGGCGGACATCAATCTGGCGCTCACTCGTCTCGTTCGTCGATCGACGGCTATGCTTCAGGAAGCCACTATACCCCACGCCGCGAGAACTCTGTCCCAGCACAGAAGCCTCCCAAACTCATCGTCCGCAAGGACCTCCTTGACGATTCTAATGCCGCTAAGGACCTCATGGACGATGTCAAGAAGCGCCTCAAGATCCTTCTTCGTCCTGGAGAGCCCGAGAAGCGCCCCGAACTCACCTGGCCCAAGAGCATGAAAAAGGAACCAGTCGAGGTCGTGAAGGAGGTGATCGAGCTCCTGAGCACGTTCCGAGACATCATGCGCCGGAACTGGGAGACCATGGACGTCGACAAGATTCAAGCACGATGGTGCTGCGCTGACGAGCCGTGGCTATTCCGCGAGCGATGGGAGAAGCTCTTCGAGGACTTCTGCGACGTAAAGCAGGAGAAGTTTGACCCAAGCCGCGTGTCGGAGCTTTACGACACGATCAAGTACTGCGCGCTGCACCACCGCACGTTTTTGTTCTCGATCTTCAACGAGGACGGGCGGACGGAGCAAGCGCCGCAGGACCGCCGGCTACACGAACTCTACGGACGCGCAAAAGCGCTCTTCGACCTTGTTGCGCCGCAGGAGTACGGAATCGAGCCCGAGGAAAAGTGCGTGCGGCGGTATTTTCGTTTCCTCGTGTGACGTATTAATTCCGAGCTGCAGAGAGGAGATTGGCGTGCTGACATCGTTACCGCTTCTTCGCAACGTTGTTGGCGATCTGGAGCGCGCTCGGAACAACGAGGAGTGCGGCCTGACGCTCTACTTCACGAAAGAGTCGCACATCCACACGCTTATGAACCTTGTCCTCCTGTCCGGCCTTCCGATCGCGAATCGTCGCATCCCGGAGCTCGACTATTGCGTGCGTATCCCACCATTCCATCCCACGCCTACTTCCCATCTGACCATTTTCGCGGCGCGCCGTCCTTGTGCATAGTCCCATATTACGTTCGAACTGTACGAGCGGAACCACGGGCGCGGCAAGTCCGACAAAGAGTACTCAATCAAGCTCTCGCTCTCCGAGGGCGCACACTCGTCCAACGTGCTCGACAGCGCGCTCGACGCGCGCCACTCCCTCAACGTCCAGCCACGCCGCAAGCTCACGCAGCATCTCCCATACCCGCTCGTCATTGAGCGTCTCTCAAAGCACTTCGGCCGTGTCATGGACGACGACGACACTGGGCCCGAGACGCCCTTCGAGACCATCGACGCACTCCAAGCCCCGATTGCGTCGACGGCTCCGGCGGACGATCCTTGACTCGCGGCGATGGGCGAGGGGGCGCATGCGCAACGGTCGCTGGTTCTCCCCGCCATTCCTGAGTCGCCCGAGGGACCGGCCTCTCGAGCGTCTGAGGGGAGGATGGAGGCCGCGCAGGGTGCAGCTCTCGCTGCCCTTGCGACGGCGACTGTTGCGACGGAGGGAGAAGCGCAGCCCCGTGCTCAGCGGTCGCCGGATTCACCTTCACAGCATCCCCTCTCGGAACCCCCGCGCCAGCACCAGGCGGTACCGGTGCTCGCGAGCCATTCGTTAGACCCGCGGTGCGCGAGCGCGCCGTGGTGTTTCCCCATTCCTTCGACTCGGAGGCGCACTCCGAAAGCATCTGCGACGCCACATAGACAAGGATAATTGGCCAGGTATAGAGTCTGACGGACAGGTAACCACATATCTATTGTACTGCATCCCTTTAGTGTCCACTGGTGTTTTGCGCCTCAGGACTTCTTCCGATTTCTTTTCCTCTTGCCTGAATTGCTTGGAGGAGGAGGCGGGGAGGAGGCACCCTAGAATGAGATCTAGAGTAGACGTACAGTATCTAATGGTATAGCTATAGTACTAGTAATTGCATTTTCCTTGAAATGGTCACGCTCACTGGGGGGTTTCGGGTGCAACGCATTTCTTGTTGAATGATTGTCACCCTACCATGGATCGCCACGGATCAGCAATGCAAGCACTCTACGACCAATTCATGGTTAGAACTATAATCGCCCAAGAGGGCCCTCCGTACACTCATTTCGAATATCATGATCCGTCTAACCTACATATGCATGCGAATACACGAACTGTGCCGTGTGGTTGGGGAGGGTATATCTAGCATAGCATTGCCCAGGCTAGCAGGAGGTATCATGAAGCAGGCTCGTCTTCCCAGTCCCGGATACCGAGTCGGGCGCGGAGGGCGCTGAGCTGATCGGGCTTGAGCTCTTTGAACTGCATGCTGTGAGACCCCTTTCCTGCCATCGATGGGTGGTCCTTGTCAAACAGTGCTGATGCGGACTGGGACAGCATGGAGGACTGGGTGGCTAGTGCGGCAAAGGAAGAGGTTGTGTCGTGGTAGAGTCTACGACGAGGCGGGCCGCCGTCAGACAGACCCAAACAAGCACGTTCCAGCCAGGCATGCACGTACCTGAACGCCTCCTTGTTGAAACAATCCGACTCCTTGATTTCATCCAGAGCGTGCTTCTTGAAGGCCGCCTTCACCCAATGCAGGACGTCGAAGACATGGTGCTCTTTCGGCCTCCAGGGTCGGAAACGCGGAGCGAGGTTAAACTGGCCGTCTCGCTGCGAAATGAGCGGGTGGAAGATGTCGGTGAGGAACTGAACCACAGGGGGCCGCTCGGGGTAGTTCGGGGGGAAAGTGAGCCGGAACTTAAGTATGGAGTCGGTGTAGTAACCTGGACGGAGCGCGTCCTAAGCCTGGCCGTGAAGACGCTCGGACGGTAAGCACTGGGACGCGTACCTTGGTGCACGAAGAAGACCGCATCCCAGACCATGAGATTTTCGGGCGACGGGGTGACATACATGCCTAGTGGACAATGACCGGTATGGCGCAGGGAAGCATACTCCAGCGAGACGGCGGTGCGGGTGAGGGGAGGCGGGACAAGGTCATTGGAGAGACTGGCTGTGCGGGTGTTCTGCCTGGAGGACCTGGCCTTTGCGGGGTTGGAGAGGTCGAGTGTGGGGGTGGGTACGAGACTGGAGAGCATTCTGGAGGCCATAGGAGATGTGGACAGGACAGCCTGAGATCAGAGACCGGAGAGTCGGAGCTGGCGCGAGGAGGAGTGTCGGGCGCTCGCGGGAGGCACCTGCCATATCGGGGGACTACGGACGGAGGAACCAATGAGAACAGACCGACATTTGCGCCAGTGATGACCTCGCCCAGTCGAGGCCTGCTTATTGACGGCAAGAACTGCAGGAGTGGTCCAAGAGTGGTCACTTGTTCGAGCTCAGACGTGCCCTGGTGAGTGCGGCGCGCGGAGCCATCGGCAGATGCACCACGGCTGGACGGTGCTGTGAATTCGTATTGGCTCCCGGTTTTTCCCGGTGTCCTGTGCGGCTCGACTCCGGCATTCAAAAGCAGTTGTATATAACCCCCTCCCCACCGCCGCCGTCCGCCTCTGCTCTCCATCTTGTTCTGGTTGCCTCAGACCTCCGCACCGATCCATCTGGCCCTACGCCGTTAGAACACTAGACCACCCCCAATAGACTTCTAACACACCCATTCTCCTTTGATCATGAAGGTGCGCTCCCCGATCCCGGCGCTAGCTCCCCCACAACGGCAGCTCAACTGACTGACCATGCCTGATCCAGTTCGCAACCGAGGAAGAGCTTGCCGGCCACCACGCCGCCACCGTCCGCGGAGGGATCGAGGGTATCCTCGGCGGTCTCGCCATCTCTCTCCCCGGCATCTGGTACGCTAACCGCCGCTGGCCCGCCTTCCGCGCCCTCCCTCCCCAGTTCAAGGCCCTCAGTATCGTCCTTATCGTCGTCCCTACCTACGCCGTCCAGAGTGAGCGCCGCGGTGTCGAGTTCGACGAGTCCACCTGGACCGGTGCCGGTAAGGCCTTCCTCGATGACAAGGAACGCAAGGAGGAGAGCCGCTGGGATGCCCTAAGCAGCAAGGAGAAGATGAAGGACTGGGCCATGCGCAACCAGTACAAGGTCATCCTCGGCAGCTGGGCCGCCAGTATGGCTATTGCTGCTACCATCGTCATGCGTAACCGGTACGTCCGATGCATTTGCTCAGCTTCCGTGAGAGCGGGGTAGCTGATCATATCGGATGCAGCTACCAGTCCACACCCCAAAAGATCGTGCAGGCCCGTATGTGGGCCCAGGGCCTCACCATCGGTGTCTTGATTGCTGCTGGCGTCCTCACACAGGCACAGCGCAAGGAGGCGTCGGCTAACCGTACCGTCGACCACTCGTGGGCTGAGATTCTCGAGGAGCAGGCCAAGGAGGAGCAGGAGCTCAAGCTGCACGAGCTGGCGCGCGCGCAGCCCCAGCCCGCGCACTCCGCATGAGAGGCGTTCTTTGTCGTTGGTCTATCCGAGTGGGTCCCTTCATGACGTTCATGACGAATTGTAGCACCATCTTACCGCATTGCATCCTCATACCCACTGCCCACGCTCGCTGTCGATTTCCATCATCCTTCTCATCATCCGCTGTATTCTACATCACAATAGTTACCAATTCTTCGGGACGGCTGGACGATAATTTTATCTCACGTTCGTTGACATATTCGTTGCCGACGTGCTCGCGGCTCGCCAAGGAACGCGTTACCCCGCAGATCCCCTTTCCTTGGCGGGCTTTCGCGGTTTGCTCGTCTGCACACCCACAGCCAATTTGATTGACGCTACACACTTTCCGGTGTTCCGTACAAATACATCGGCCTAGACAACATCTAGAACCTCTTGCGCGGTACCTACTCCGAAGTCCATACTGCGCGAGTCCCCCTCCTCCATCATCCATTCGTAGTACATCTCACACCCTAGAATTTTAAACTAGAAATCTGTCGTCCAACTCACACATCCGGAACTGTTTGACACTCAGGATGACAGTCGGAGCACCCTTCAGCACAGCAACGGGCCCCGCGAAGGGCGCGCTGCGGACGGCGTTAACCAGCTCGTCTGATCTAGCCGCTGAAGCGCTGAAAAGCGAAAAGATGTCCGAGCCGGGCGAGCACCCAAATGGGCAGCACCTCGTCTCATGCCATCACCGCGCACGAACCAGCCAATGGGCAGCGGTCGAGCCACACGTCCGCTCCGCTTCGCAAGGCGCGCCCCCACGACGGCCAACGGGCCATGGCGAGAGAACCAAAACACGGTCGCGGAGCGCCCCGAGTTCCGACTGGGATTCGGAATTTAATGTTCAAGCTGGTCAGGCGTTTGAGTAGAGCTGTGTTGACGAGTTAAGAGCAAAAGAAAAAATTCCGTGTTCAGAATTTACTTAGCGGGACGGAACTCACCGTCGACTGCGACGCTGCCCTGCGCCGTCGAGACTTCCTCTTCTAGGACCTTGCGGACGGCTGGCCGGCCGTAGATGCGCCGCACGGCCTGGCACGCGATGATCGTCGGGCTGTCTGGCGCTGTGTCAGGGGGGTCCGACATCAGGCTGTTGAGCATGCTGGGCGACCGCGGTGGGCGCGGACAGCACGAGCACGAGTGGCGCGGAGAGGCGGCGGCGGGCGCCGTTAGAAACTCCTGGCAGACCCTGTAGCATGCTCCGTCTCCCAGCCACGAGGTCGTGGAGGGGGAGGGCCACTGTTCGTCGCTCCCGTCCGAGTTTCCGAGCGTGTAACTACCTTGCTCAAACGTCTGGACGAGGGGGGTCAGCGGCTCGATCAGAGCACAGCCGCGCCGCCGGTAACATAGACGTCGACGGTCAGGGAGAGATTCGGCGGTGCTGCGGAGAGCACCCTGGAGAGGTTGACCGTGAGCCACCGGTACTCGCCTGCGGCCCGATGCGGCACGGTCAGGTCTACTGGCGAAAGTGGCTGGAGCCTGGAATGGACGGACGCACCTTCCGTCCGTATGATCCAGACAAACACCACGCGAACCGCAAGGGTGTCGGCTGCGTTGATGTCCCTACCCACGGATGACAGTTCCGGATTAAAGGAAGCAATGCAGTGCGGAGAGAAATTAACTCATCCACGCACCGGAAAAGTGGCTGCATTCGTGCGAGCGTGTAGTTAATCCCCGTCCCGCCTGATAAGCAAGTCAGCCACCGGCGATGCCTCCTTTGCCCCCGCACTCTCACCGGACAGTACCTACGATGAAGACACACATCGAGTACGTGTGGATGTCATCAGGCCCTCAGCGATCACAGGGAGCTCGCAACTCCCTGTCGCAAGCGCACGGTCGATCAAACGGCGCAATATCTGCCCCATCTCCATCTTGGTCCCTCCTCGTACGCGTTCAGCTGGCGAGAATGGAGGTTCACCGCCGGGAACGCCACAAAGACGTGTTGGCCTGCTCGCCAGTCGGCAGGCATCCTGCGCTTCAGCGCGACATGAGGGCCACCGAGACCAATTACTTCCACGAACGCGTTGCAGCACTTCGGGCGGAGGACGAAGTTCAGGACGATACAGCGGATCAAACGGACAGTGCGGTCGAGGCTCCAGAGGCTCGAGACCGACAAGGCGCACAGAGGTGCACACGCCGTGTCCGGATGGTGTGACGTGAAGCTGAGGCGTGATGATGAAGAGGCTATAGGATGACCGTGAGGAAGCTTGTGACAGAGAGACTACATGACGGGGCAGATGACCCACAGGATGAGGACGACGTGGGAGAGGTTGAAGAACTCGGAAAACCAACGGCGGACAGT
The DNA here is from genome assembly GCA_002900995.3 of Ganoderma boninense. NCBI lineage: Eukaryota > Fungi > Basidiomycota > Agaricomycetes > Polyporales > Polyporaceae > Ganoderma > Ganoderma boninense. The sequence goes on from CM035307.1 coordinate 2,388,974, forward strand.
CTTGATGCCGATGACTGTGGTGACGGTCAGAGCGACGGCTCCGACGAAACCGAGTAGTCTACACCAATCCCTTAGAAGCTTCGGGACCCCTGCAGGACCGTCAATCGGGTCAGAGATGGGGCGGTATGCAAAAACGAACGATCGGTAACAATAAAACCTACAGGGGAAATCTCAGTATCGCGGAAGGATGGAAAATAAAGACATACACGCCAGCGAAGTGTAGCCATATGAAGAAGAGGAAGTAGCAGGATACTACTCGGTGTACTTCATGGGTTGAGCTATCAAAGCGTCCAACGGTTTGCAACAGTCATGTAACCACCAGCGCGCGAGAGAACCGCCTTCTCTTGCCTGGTACCTGTGAAAACTTCGAGACCAGATAACACAGCGAGACTCGGTTGGAATGGTTGATTAGTGTTCACTTACAAGTGATGGGTTTATTCTTCATGGTCAAGATAATGGCCATTGAGACCAATAGGAACTGCATTGCCACACATGCTGCAGAGCTACCCAATATCTTGGTTGAAATTTGAGGGAATGATGAACATCGCCCTAGATCCTCAGATTTTCAGCATCAACAGCACATCCCAACCTATAATAGGGAAAGAGAAGATGCGCGATGCGGCATAGATGGCTTGCGGGACAACGGTACTATAGTCGTCCAGAGCTCTGATGAGCGTCAACGGTGGTAGACTGCGACTTACGACGGGAATGAGCCGCCCATCCTAGGCACGAAGCATTCGTAGCCATCGCAAAGGCAAGGGGGCAGAGAATCCCGTACAAGATATACTTTGTATGTCCTGCCTATCCCTGCAAGCAAGAGGGGTCAGTGTCATACTAGTACTGGTAGGTCACGAAAGCTCGTACCCTCGAACACACCTCAATCGCATAGCCAACGTTGTCAGAGACATTTTCGTTGTGGCCCCGCGTATAAAACCTTATCAAAGAATGCGTAAGCGTCTCAACGATATCGAGAACGAGAGAAATCAAGGCCCGGAAACTCACATAGCGATGGCATAGCTATCGCAGCGGCGTTTGCACATTCAACGGATCGAATGCACCTCCAAAAAAGATATACCAAACAGTCCATCACAGCAATGGATGGATGTTGTCAAGTTTGAAGGCTCTCACGACGTTTATTACCCCCGAACCAATATGAAGCAAGACCGAAAGCTCTCGATGGTATTTCGAAGAGGTCGGTGGTGTTGGTCGTGAACGAAGCTGCGCCAGTCATAAGCGCCGCTGAGTCCGAGCGTCACGGCAGTCCGGCCCGCCGATCCACACCGCAGACCTGATTTTTCTGCGCGGCTTGGGTCTCGACCAGCAACCATGTCTTCCTCCGCTTCCACCAGTTCTTCCGACTCAGAGCAGTCTACGCTCTCGCCTCATCGCTCTGTAAAGAGGCAACATCCCTCAAAGCAAGCGGCGGAGAGCTCCTCTGGCGACAACAGTATCTCTGATGATTCAGACAGCTCTAGCAGCGCCTCCCAGTCCGACGAGGAGGACGAGGAGGAACCCGTGCTCTCGCACGCACAAAAGCGCAAACAGAAGAAGAAAGCGGAGCGCACTGCCAATAAGGACGCTGACCTTGTCAGCGATTCTCCCAGCAAAAAAGGCAAAGAGAAGATGAAGAACACCGCCGAGCTACCTCCTTCAAAACTGCCACAACGCCAGAACTCTATATGGGTCGGCAACCTCTCGTTCAAAACCACACCTGCGTCGTTAAGGACATTCTTTGAAGGTGCTGGGGAGATTACACGAGTCCACATGCCAACGAAAATGACGCAGGGTGGCCCGGCAAGGCAAGGTCCGCGGAAGGAGAACCGAGGGTCAGTTTTGATATTATCTACTCGATGGTGTGTCCCCCGTACAAACAATACACATATGATTTTGCTTCAGTTTTGCGTATGTGGACTTTGCTACGCCGGACGCGAAAACCGTCGCGATAACCATGTCTGAGAGTCACCTTGATGGACGCCGGCTGCTCATCAAAGACGGTACGCCCCCCAAAACGCACGTTCCAACGGTGAACGCTCAAGTGTCATTTACAGGCGACGACTTCAATGGCCGCCCGGCGCCCACACCTGTGGCCGGCGCAGATGGTGCAGATACACCGGCGGGGTCAAAGAACACCGGGCATACCAAAACCGCACGGAAGATCCTCTCCGTACAGAAGCAACCCCCGGCACCAACGCTTTTCTTAGGCAACCTCGGGTTCGAGACGACGGAGGAGTCCATTCGCGAGCTGTTCGATTCTCATCGCGCCAAGGACGCCACCCCCGCTGACGAGAAGTGGATTCGCAAGATCCGTCTCGGAACATTCGAGGATAGCGGCAAGTGCAAAGGGTGCGTTCTGACTTGTGCCAACTATTACGTCTCCACGACGTGTGCCGGAAACTCCTTGCGTTCGCGTTCTTCGGGGCGCCTCGCTCTCGTCGCGTCCAGCCTGAGTCCAGGCGACCCCCTTCGCCCGCCGGGCTATCATGAATGGGAGAAGGAGAAGGGGGTGCCAACGTCATCGCGTGTGTCCGCCTTGGAGCCAGGGTGCTGACCACACTCGCACTTATCTGATAATAGATGGGCCTTCGTCGACTTCACGAGCACAGAGCAGGCCACGTCTGCGCTGACCAACCCAAGGAACCACCAGCTTAACGGACGGAAGCTTGTTGTTGAATACGCTTCGCCGGAAGCTGTCCGTCGGGGCGGAGGAGGCCCTCCGCGGGAGAAGAAGCCGAGGGAGGGGAGGCAGTTGGGAAAGCGTGAGCGTCCTGCCCGGCACGACCAGGCGGGTGCAGAGGTCGGTAATGAGGCCGAGCAGCCAGAACAGCCGGCCAAGAAGCGGCGCGTCGCTGGGGAGGACCAGGTGAAGGGCAGGGAGAAGGAGAAGGGGCGTAGAGTCGCACGTTCGAAGCCAGGTGCGGCGCTCGCCATGGCGAAGCGCGAGGACCCTTCCATCGTCCCGAGTCAAGGAAAGAAGATCGTGTTTTAGCACAAACGTACACTGCAACGCAGTGCGTTGATATGCAAATATGTCTGATACCCGCACGGTGGTTTGGCTTATACAGTGGTGATATGGGAGTGCAATGGTATGTCATTACAGACTACTATAGCTACTTCTTCGAAGCCAGGGGCAATATATGAGTATACAAAGTAGGATTGGGGGCATGCGGCACGAGTGCCGCATTATAATCGCACGCGCACCAGACAACCACCCCCGCTAGCATCATGACTCGTCTCCCGAGTCCTCCTCGATCATCCCAATTTCGAACTCGCCGCAAATGTCCCATCGTGAGCCCTCGGCGGCGGCAGAAACGTACTTGACGAAGCGCATGACGCCCTCGTCGCGCAAGACGAGCAACAGGCGATTGAAGCCTGGTTGCACCGTGAGCAGGGTGCCATCGTCGTCGTCGTCATCGTCGTCGTCATCGTCATCGTCATCGTCCTCCTCGACGTCCTCCATTGGCTCCTCCTTGGACTCCCCATGACCGTTCGTGCCGTTGGTCCCGTTCTTTTTCTTCACGGAACCCGAGCGATACACCGCGGGGTCGTCCTCCTCCTCGTGCGGAGCCATATAGCACTAGAATAAAAACGATAACAGTCAGCTAGGTACCAGGGGCCTACGGAAGCCGCAACAACGCCTACCTCCCAACCACCCCACTCGCCGGTCTGCCACCCAACAGGTGCCGCCTCCTCCCTATCGGAGCTGCTCCCCTCCTCCTGGGGCGGCTCGACCTGCGGCGTCAGGCCAAGCACGACGTCCAGCCTCGCCTCCGCCGCTTCGCTCGTTGCGAGCGTGTAGTCGAGCCCGGGCCTGAACCGCCGTGCCTCCTCCGAATGGCGCACAGGCAACAGCTTCGACACGCACGCGAGCCACGCGCGGAACGCCGTGCTGGGATAGAGCTCGTCCTGCAGGCTGCGCACGACGTCGTCGACGTCCGCGTGCGCCCAGCGCGGGCTGACCGCCATCTTCGGCCCGCCGCCCTCGAGCGGGCGCAGCGTCCCGTACCGCCACTTGTGCGGGGGCCCACGGAGCTGCCACGCGCCCTGCGAGCCTGCGGAATGTGGTGGGATGCGTGTCGCGCGCTTCGGGCCCAGTCCATCCTGCTCGTCCTTCTCGACGAGTGCGGTGCGGAGCTTGTCGGCGAGGGGCGCACAGAGGAAGGAGTGCAGCTCGAGGCTAGACTCCTCGACGAAGCGTGAGGCAAGCGCCTTCATCGTGCGGGCCTGGAGATACACGGGATTCAGGAACTCAGAGAGGAAGGAGACGTGTTCCTCCGAGAGGGGGTCGTCTGGCAACGGTGGCTCGGCGGTCTCGGGGTAGGATTTGAAGTCAGTTTGCGTTGAGGCCTGGGAGGCATTGTCAGGCTGAATAATCTGTCGGCAGGTCTGTGGGGCGCAGGGGTGGGACTTACGAGTTGCTCACGAGAGCTTTTCAATTCGGGCTGCGGTTCTGGCACATAGCCTTCTTCGCCAGGCTGGGCCGAGTGGAACCAGCCGCTAATGCTGAGCCGTTGCCGACCGTCCTCAGACTCTCCCACAACGACTTCCTCGACTGAGTGGAAACTGTATCCTGGCTGGACCTCAAAGAAGATGAACTGATTCCAGACTGGAGGAATACTCTTCTCAGGCACAGGTTCAGGTTCGGGGAGGCCTTCTGGGCGAGGCTTCACCGGGTATAACTCGAGCGCGCCGCCCCAGTCCGCCTGCCAGCCTTGATAGTGTGGCAGGGGCATGTAGAGGATATACGAGACGCGTCTGGTGCCGATCACATCGTCATGGTTGAGCAGATGGCAGCCTTTGCGGTACGAGACGACCGACATGTCTTGCTTCGTGCCTGACAGAGGACCACAGCCGGTCACGGCGCGGAGGAACTCACGGAACATGGGGGAGTAGAGCGCATTGCGGAGAGTGAGGAGGGAAGGGAGTAGCGCGATCTGCTGCTCGGTGAGGTACGAGAGCGAGGCAAGATCGCCGGTTTGGTACACCTGATAAGATGTAGATTAACACAGGTTGTCAAGGTCGCTCGCCGCAGACGCGTACGGGGCATCCGCTCTCCGGACGCCGAGGACTGCGCACTGCGGTGAAGATCTGCAGAGAATGCGCGCGATTGCGAAGGAAAGAACGCGACGAGGACGCACCTTGTAGATGTCTGTCTCCTTCTCTGAGAAGCTGAGCTCTGCGAGCGCCTCGTCCTTAACTTTCTGGAGAAGATCGTCCTGGAACAGCTTCTCTACCACAGTGTGCTTGAAGGGGGCACTGGTCTCGTAGTCGGTGTGCAGCCTGTGGATATTAGTGGGCGCGAAGAGCCCGGTCGCGAAATGCGGGGTGGAGTCCGATGTGGGGGAAGCTGGGGTTTCCGATATGTGGCTGGACTTGAGCCTTTTGAGAAGCGATGGCTGCTCCGCGGCGGGGGTGGGGGACGGGGAGCGTGGATGCGTTTTGGACGCCATTGTCTGGCGGGGGGCGTGGAGGGGCAGCAGAGAGGGACGCGTATCTGGAGCGGATGTCAGGAAAGGAGGGGTATATGAGGCAAGGAGGAGGGATGATGGAGAACGACAGTCTCGGCCAGACCAGACTGCGAAATCTTGCTCTTCCCCCGCAGGCGCCCGCCGCACCCACTACAAATTCTCCCATGAACCCCTTGCCTCCAGTCCACGCGTCCACCCCGATCCCGACAAACATATCCATATCCATCACCAGTACGTTTCATCTCATCTTTCGGACTCTGTTTGCTCGCGTAGCCCCAGCGCAGCCCAGTGGCCTCTGGGGTGTCCGTTCTCTTGCACGACCAGGCACAACGCAGGTGTGGCACGGGGAACCCCGGACAGCCCCATGTGCTTGGTACGTCCACCGCCGCCACGCGTCAATGCCAGACAGCAGGGGACGGCAGTCGAGTACAGTCGTCGGGCGACGCATCCAACGAAAAACCTGTGCCGTTCTTCAACGCCCGCTCTACAAGCGGCCGAACATCGCTTCGACGTCATGCAGCCAGGCCGGCCCATGAAGAAGACGACATGCTTACAGCACCCTTCGGTTTCCCCACCAACCCCCGCCGTACGCGAGCCAGTCCCCAGGAGTTCCCGTGCCGGCAACCCCCCACACCCTCGCACCGGCCTATCTTGATGTTCGCTTCCAGCTTCTGAATTTTCGAACCTCCAGCTCGACTCCGCCGCACAATTGCCGTCACGCTACCGCTTCGTGCCATGTGGCCATCTCGCACTGTTCTGAGTAGTACTGATCGATAACCCCGGACCAGCCCAGGAGTCCACGAAGGTCCACGAAGAGCGCACTGTTCGAACGTTCAGCTTGAACGTAACCGCCGCCCGGCCTGCTTCCCACCGCCCGCTGTCACGGCTCTCGAAGCCCAGCTTTCATATGTGTAGCTCGGCCTATCTCCGTCTCTGAGACGATCGTTGGTCGCACGCGGGGGGCCCATGGGCCCAGTCCAGACCCCTGTGCGGTCATAATGCCCACGACAAAGAACGAGCTAAACATACATGAGTAATGTCGCCGTACGTAACCAGAACGACGTCTGTCCATCGACCGAGCTACTGACAGGGCATGAGGCGTACACGAGAGGGGGTAGACACGACAGAACGCAAAGTGTATGCCAGAAATCCAGGTGTTCCGAGACTCAGAGGCATGCACACTGCAAAGCGGTACCGGGTAGTGAAAGATGGAGATGGAAACTATGATGGACGATGGGGGATGCGATGGGATGGCTGAAATGTGAACGCGGCGATGTCGATGAAGACGGAAGGATGGGTGGGCAGGGTTTGGCGGGGTATGCACTATCATCAAGGCCTCTCGAGGCACAGGCGAAGGGCTACCAGGGAGGAGGGGGTTGGGACATTGATATCGGAACCTACGACGCGATAAGATTATAACCTATACGTACTAGGACACACTCGGATACACGGTCATGCGCGATGCGGATGCGCAATAATCATCATCAGTAAGGAAACAGGACACTATTCCGTCCTAGCCAGCCAGGATGGTTTGCCGCCCCCCTCGACACACAAGAAGGAACAAGCATCAACCCAGCTGAGCAAGCATGGAACACCGCGAGTCCCGACGGAGACCAGGAGACCACAGGTGGCCCATTCATGCGGGGAATGGAGCCTTCTCGTCGTTCACAGGTCGCGAGCTCGTATGCCTATGTGAGTGCGGGTGCGAACGAGCATAAGGGTAGGGGTGTGAGTGCGAGTGCGAATGCCGATGTGACCGCGGTATTGATGCAGTGGAGGACACGGGGCTCGTAGAGATCCACGCTGGCGTGGCGTGCATCTTGCGAGCATCCTCTTCTGACATCCCTCCAATAGGGACTGTCGCATAGACAGTGACATCCTCGCCGAATGTTGGGGACTGATGTGAGCGTCCGTCCAACGAGCCTGATGGTGATGTGGGCGTGGGCATGAGGTATATGCGCTGCAGCGGCACGTCGGTCTTGATTGCGCGCATTCCAAGGATGTGTGTCCGGACGCCAGCGAGAAGTTCTCGGGAGATGTAGCTGTAGTACTGCGACAGGGCAATGACGATGTGTAGCTGTGGATTCCAAGGCGCGAACATGTCAGCAACCTGATGCAATGTGATCCGGCCTGCCACCACGCCAATGCCTGGCCTGCGCACATAGTCGGCCTATGACGGCGAACTATCGACATGGCTCTAAGGAGCCAACAGTCGACAGAGTGCGACAGGCGGACGTAGGTGGCGGTGGCACAGTTGGCGAACAAGGAGGACTGGAAGAACACTCACCCTTACGACGATAAGAATGAACATGATGCCAAGCACCGCGACGACTGCACGCTCGAACCACTGCTCGCAGTTCTCGAGTGAGAGGCCCATCTCCCCCATGTCACGCATGAGCTCGGGGTGCCGTGAGAGCTCTTCGCACACTGACGACCGCACGTACGGCTGGCTGAATGTTGTGTAGCTGACGCCCAGTGTGGCCAGGGTTACGAACACGAAGTCCGCTATTGAATAATCGCGGTATATGCGCACGAAGAGGCGGACGTGCTGCGGAGGCAGGTAATTGACGACGCAGGGGAGAGGGAAGACGCCGAGATCAGCGTAATGTTCCGAAGGACGGCTGAAAGGAGTAGACGTCAAGACGTACCTTGGCGATTCCAACGAACCCAATGAAACAGGATGCTGAGGCTGCAGCAAAGTATGCGAAGAGAAGGGCCCACACTACCCGGACGGAATCGACTGCCCAGGCATCCGTGGAGCCCTCCCACTCGCTCTCGCTTTCCCAGCCGAGCGAGCGCGAGAGGGCAAGGAGGCGGAGTGCAAATGCGAGGTTGCACACCGCGCCGACTAGCGAGCCGGCGAGAGAGAGAGACCTAGAGAGCGACATTGAGTTGGATGAGCAAAAACGAAGCCTTAGGCGGGGATGGTTGAAGGGGTCGGCCCAGCAACGGAGAAGGGAGGGGAGGAGCCAGGGGAGTTTACGACGATTCTGCTGGGGGCGAGGACGACAAAAGATTGGATGCAAGAAGAAGAGGCGGCGTGGTGGAGAGTTGGGCGGGGCGGCGACGCGGACGGCAAAAGATGGTGGGTTGCGGTGAAGAGCCGCTAGGCGCCAGCGTTGGGCCAGAGCGCTGCGACGAGTCGGGCGGGCGGCTCTGATGATGACCAACTCACCTGATGAAGTATCGACCCATGTTCCTGGATTATCTCGGCCTCCTCAACAATGACTCGCAGCCCTGGCGCAGCGACTGCGGCAGTCGGGAAGTTGAGCGCAAGGGCAGGGCTTAAAGGTTGATGGCCGGATTCCAAGGGGCCAAGCAGATGGGAGGAGAGGGGAGAAGTTGAAACTTAGGGGCAACCCTACGAAAGCCTCCGACCATTTGGATTAAGTAAAGGGACGTGTGGTCGCACCTACTTTGTCAGCTCAACACCACAGATTTTATGCTGATGCATGATGCGATGGTCGAGGCACCCACGAACATGAGCCCAGGTAGTTTTCGGGGCCTGTCGGGCTTGACCGGATCCTCCGACCTCTCATAACATTTCAGTTGCTCGTGGGCGACAGATGCATGCGTCTCGCGCACTGGTTCCCTGCGCTCGGTGGTACTTCCGCCTCGCATGGGAGCCTTGAGTCGAACGGGCAAGTCTGTGAACTGGTCCGACCAATACAAACGCGCGTCATCGAGGTCTCGAGTCGGGTCGACGTTTCCGATCTCGGCACACCCGGGCTGCACAGCGTCATTGGTCGGCATGGACGATTGCGCCGCCAAGCAACCGCCAAGCTTCCGAGGGCTTCCAACACTGCCACCTCCTATGTACTTTCCTCTGAACGAACCACATCGTACTTGCTGTACGTTCAATGTTTGTTTCAACCGCTACCAGCCGTATGAATGACGCAGCTCGGCCTGCATTGACACAGGTTCTGTGTGAGTGGCGCCGCTGACTACTTAGTGCTGACTCCGCACAGTTTGCAGAGCGAGTCATAAAAGGAAATCCTGAGTTCCGTCGGCCCCGTGCACATCGCACTTGTCCTGAAAACAATTCTTTAGAGTCATGCTTAAACGGGTTGGGGTGCAGAGACGCCAAGGACGACTAATTCCTGCTCACTGTTAGCGTCTGAATCGACGACAGTGAGATATTATGTACTCCCGGAGGATAACGGCCTCTGTTTCGGCATCCTGCTTACACCTACCAGATCGCCGATTCCGAAGGAAGCGGAACTGGGCTCGAACCCAGTGAATGACCAAGAACTGGTCGCTCAACACCAGGCAAATAAAATCTTCATAGAAATTCGTGATCGTACATACTGCTTATTGCGCTGCTTACGCTATCGAAGAACACATAACGGATGCGACCAAATACTACTTCCTTCAGGTTTTTGCCGCGTGCCAGTGTTACGCCTCATTGGCGCTGAGAGTACTTGATTTCGCTTGTTCTTTCTCTTTTTCCCTTTTCTGCAGGACGTCCATCCAAGAATGATCTGTGGGCTGTAACGGCGTTTCAATTCCACACCCTTCGAGCAGAGAATACTGTAACCCACCAGGTGTCTGACACCGCGGTCGTCCTCTTCTTCATATACCCGCGAACGCTGGGCTTGGGTCAAGATGCCGGCGGCGATAATGATGCCAACTGTTAAGCCCTGAGCCCAAACACGCGCCTGGACAACCTAGAGCGAATCTGTAAGCGTCGGCTGTGGCATTTAACCGCGTTTGCTGCGAACCTTCTGGGTGGTGCTTTGTATGCTGCAGCTGGGTAAGCAAACCAGACACGGTCTCTCAATGGTGTCGACCACTTACGGATCCTTGAGGGCATAGCGAAGTGCACCCGTTATGGCAACGGCCCAGCTTCCAACAATGACACCGTACTCGTGTCGTCTCACGAAGTCACTAAGCTTCTGACGAGGAGTGAGGTCATCCCAGTTAGCCTCCTGCTGGCGCTGCTGAACGTCTAGTTCCATCTTGCCCACATCCTTCCTAAACATTGATTCTGCATTGACTGTGTGGGGATGGGAATAGAAATAGGTGCGAAGCGCACCACTGCTCCCGGTCATACGCGATTCCTGCTTTTTCTGCCGAAATAACGCATGCAGGTACGGCGACGAAGATGATGCCAAGCGCCTTGAGAGACGGCTGGAGGTTGCGGTAGTAGATGGATTTGTGCTGCAGGTAGTAGGCCGCAGGGATAGAGACGGCTAAGCCCCCTGTCAGACCTTTGAGCCCTCCAATTATGGTAGCGTGCTGGTGAGCATCCTGCTGCTGCTGAGTTACGAACTAGGACAGCAAATATGTTTGTCAGCGACTGAAATTCGAGACACGTAGCTCGGGATAGACGACCTTCATGGTATTATGTGTTCTCGGTGCAAGATGAGGGGAGTGGTGTGCGACTGGGACATAGCTGGCGGTGTGGACGGATGGGTCTCCTGTTGAGGAGAGGGTTGCAGATCGGCTGAAGGCGCACGCTACACATTGTTGACGTCATGCCGTGCCCCGGCTACTTATCCCATTTCGAATATGGGCGCTTGAAGAAGCGAGGATCCCGAGTCCCGGGAGCTTGGCGGTGCTTTACTTTGGCTTTATTACTTATTCAACGGCAACAGCTTTGCTCTGGGTCCCATCATCTCTGCCCTTTCCTGGCATTGCGCGTGTACTCTCTCTCCTACCTTCACAAATATCGACCTTGCTAATTCTCGCCCCTGGAAATGAAGTGCTACATGCATGTAGTGTTTATCCTCTTCACTCTGCACGAGGACACGGCGTTGTCCATCAACGTTCTCCTCCAACCTTCAACCTTCAAGCTTTGCTGTGAGATCAGCGGCGCTCGCGTGTCCCTGTGGCATAGCAGGGATGTTCCTTTGTTGAAATTACGTCTCCCGAATTCCTCGAACTTAGGCAACAGCCACTTTTTGGGTCTCCGACGCTCGGCTCCGGTCTCCAGCTCAGCCCCAGCGTATCTCGGCTCATTCAGCTGTCTGTCTTCCAAGCCCTTCTGTAAGTACTGCTAAGCTTCGGAACTTTACGAAGGTTTCTCCTTGGGAGATGGAGTACAGGCTCCTTCTCTCCTTGCTCGTTGACTGTTTTATCCCAAGCGATGCTTCCCCTGCTCAATTGGATCTCTCTGCTTTAGAGTTGCGGCGCCCTTGTATATGCCGTCTTTTGTCCTTTCTATGTCAACGTAATACTGCTTTGCAACATACCGTGGCCAAAGTTATGCGAAAACAAAGGAACACGGCTCTCTCTCAAAAAGTCAGGTCCCCTCGGCGCCTGCACCCAACCACCCTTTCAACTCTCCCTCATCTTGCTGCCGCCTCAGCCTACCTCAGCTCCATCCTTCTGTCATCGATCTGTGCAATAGGCTGTGCTAGTCCACTGTGATATATCATGGACCCTCGTGCGTACAAGGACATCCGAACCAAGTCTGGACACACCTACCACACCTTTGTCTCCCCAACCACCGACGCGTCGAAGCTCACTCTTCTTTTCGTACACGGCTTCCCCTCGACTGCGTATGACTGGCGCCACCAGGTTGCCTTCTTCACCAAGGCTGGGTATGGGGTCATCGCACCCGACTTGCTGGGACATGGTGGCTCGTCCAAGCCCTCGAGCGTGGACCATTACGTCCCAAGCAACGTCGCGGCCGACCTTGTGGACATTCTCGACCAGCTCCAGCTCAGACGGGTGGTTGCTGTTGGACATGACTGGTGCGTCGTAGTTTATTTCCTATGTCGCCATTCCGAAGCCCTAACCGCCGGCATACCTCTCTCATTCACTCGGGCCACCACTATTCGTAGGGGTTCTATCCTCGTATCACGCCTAGGGATGTACTACCCGACGCGCTTCGCGGCGTTTGCCTTCCTCGCAAGTGGATATTGCCCTCCGCTTCCTGGCTTCGATTTGAAGATGGTGCTAGACAACCAGAAGAACCTGGCTGGTTCAGAGCTGTTCGGATACTGGCTGTATGCGTCTCCTCATCCACCTCTTCAGTTCGCGATACGATCTGAGTTTTCTGCAGGTATCTGGCCGAAGACTCTGCGAAGAGCGTTGTAGATGCCAACGTGCGCGTTTCTGTTTGCAATTGCCAATGCTATGCCACTGACGGCGCACTCCGCTATTCTAGTTCGAGTCTCTTCTGACTCTTTGGTACACCTCGGACCCCAATCTCTGGAAGACCGTCCTCGCCCCTCCCGGCAGACTCGAGCCATGGCTCAGGGCAGGGAAAAAGGCGCCTCTTGCAACGTTTATTTCATCCGAGGTTCGTTGTTCGGGTTGTCACTCTCCAAGCACGCATACACTAATCAACTCCCATGTTAGGACAAGGCTCGTATGCTGAGCGATTGGAAGAAGGCGGGCGGGCTCGGCGCGGCGCTCAAGTGGTTCAAAGTCATGGCGTCCGATCTCATGGGCAAGGATGATCAAGGTTGGATGTCCTTTTCCTTGTGCCCTGCCAGGCGTGGCCGCTGACTCTAGGCGTGGTTTTTTTCTGGCACTAACAGCTGTGCAGAACAAACTGAAACTCGAGCACCCCGTGTTCTTCGCGGGGTGCGCGCGCGACCACGTCTGCGTCGCGAAGCCGTCAGAGGACATCCTGCGCCAGCTTTGCCCGAACGGCACGGTGCAGGTGTTTGATACGGGCCATTGGGTGCAGCTCGAGGCCCCCGACAAGGTGAACCGCGCGCTCCTGGCGTGGATCGAGAGGGCAGCACTAGGGCGCAAGTGAGCGTACCTTCTACCTACTATTTGGCCCATAGCGTGTGTTTGTATTTGCTAGCTCTCTCCACCCGTGTATGGATTATGGAGTACTCATGTGTATTGTGTATATTTCTCTTACAAGATCTTGACTCGATATCGTACATAGAGCATAAAGAGGATTCTAAAATAGTAATTGGCTTGTGAACGAAGGAGATGGATGCGTGGTACTCGGTGCGTCTGTACGACAGCAGGTATCGATACAAGGTGTCCGTAAACATCTGACTATGGCGGAGATGCAAGTAGCTCGAGCTCGGCGGGGGGTATAAGGAAGGTATAACGCAATGAAAGAGCCCCAAGTTCCATACCTGGCTTTACGACAAGTAGTACCCCGCATAAGTGTCGGCGGCGTTCTCGAATGGCCCCCTCCCCATGGCGTACTGCGAAGTAAGATACTCCATGTGGAGTTCCTGGAGCCAAGTTGCCCTGTCGAACGGCGAAGTCATAGATGCGACCACAGGGCTGGGACCATGAAGACGTGCTGAGTATGCTGTTGATGTCCCCGAGCGTGTCTGCTGTTGCGCCGAGGGCTGTCCAGGTGCGGCCGTCGCGGGAAGCTGCCGCCCAAGCCCGAAAGCGTTGCTGTGGTTGACGCTAGTAGGTGCGCCCGGGTTCAAGCCTCGCTGGGGAGCTTGCTCGTCCGTGGTCGGGCCTCGCGAGATAGTGGCCAGGTTGTCCATGGACAGCGCCGGCTGCTCACCCAAGGCGCGGTTGAAGTCCTCGTTCGTTTGAGGCGATCCGAAGTTGCCATCCTCGGCGGTACTTGAGATACCAGGTTGCAACGTTCCGAGAGTCGTTTGTGCAGCCTCTACAGAAAACGACGTCGTGGAAGCTGACGGGGTGACACTAGCGTTGCCAGAAGTTATGCCAGTCCGGACCTCCGTGGGCCGCGCAACGATGGCGCTATTACGAAGCGGCTGTGGTCCTGCGGATACTGACAAGGACTGGGTCATAGAAGCGAGGCCGTCTCCGTCCGACGACTGGCGAAGTCCAGAGCTTGTTCCAGTGATGGAGGGAGCAGAGGCCGCCGCAGCGCAGCTCGAACAGGGACCTAGGCCCGCACCGTGCTTGTCAGCCCTAATGAATAGGAAACGGTGAGGAGAGCGCATAGAATGTGTAAAGTTTAACCACGGCTCACTCGGTGGAGTTGTTAGGATGCTGCATGGCGGACTCGCTGCGGGACCTGTGAGCACAATCAATCCGCGCGACGTCGAAGGAGACGCTATTATTCGCGTGTTAATGGATGTTCGCCTCATAAGGATTCGCGGTCTCCTTACCGGTCTCCGGGAAGATCGCCAGGGGTGGACGGCGTTACACCATCGAGACCACGTTCGGCATGGACGGGGGACTGCGGGACGCGAGTGGCTCAGTTGATGAAGAGATGTGAGGTCGTGGGGATGACGTACGTTCTGAACAGCGACAATATCGTCTGCGGAGAAGCTTCGGCCAGTGTTACGTGGAGAGGACATGGGAGCAGAGCAAAGTTCCGACTGTTCAGGATTTGTTAGGCTCGGGCGAGCGATGTGGAAGGGGGCGGGGGGAATGTCTTGCGCAAAGTCGGGCGCCTTTTAAAGCATGGCGGCCTCGAGGCCCTTGTGCGCATAGCCCTCATCTCGGGCCACGACCCAACGGGGTGGTGACCACTTTTGGAGTGCAGCGGGACAGTAGAGCTTGCCATTGGGCGCCATCAAAGCGCATCATGGCAGTGTGTGTTTCTTTTGACAATGCATCGTCGCTTACCAAACGTCATACAAAGTTCGACGGCCTATGGACACGACTTTTCGACGTCCAAAGGCTAGAATTTGGGGTGCCTTATCAGTGGCGCCAACAGGCCAATTCCACGTCCCAGCAGTCTTGTGATTGCGACTGAGATCGACGGTGGTTGCGAAGCCAGTGCAGAATCTGAATCTGCGAGTCGCACACACGTTGGAGTGACATTGATAAGGTATTATAGTGAGATTTCGGCCAGTCCGGCATTCCAGTGCCGACTAGACTTTGGAATGTTGAGGGAGGCCGGTACCCGTAACAGACCAGAGGCTTTTGTCTGGCTGATATAGGGGAGTAAATCGCCAATGCGGGCCATGACATGGTATCTGGATGGACACAGTAAAATAGGCTTTTTATGTACCACTCAAGGTATACGTACCTACCCGGAGTGGTGCGGTGCTCTCTCACCGACCATGATCCACGCGATGATGACGAGGACTGTGGCCACTGATAGACTGGCTCCTGCACTGAGAGATTAGCGCGACCTGGTCCAAGATTTACCGATAGATATGCACTATTGAGGGCTTGTAGATTTCAGATTAGGGGGCTTGAAAGTAAAAGCAGGAACTCGGCCCTACCATTTGTGCAACGGCCAGAGCTTTTGTGAAGAGCTGTCAGGGTGTCGCTTTGAGGATCCGACGTGGCGCGGCAGAATCGTTTGAGAGACAAGTTTGAGGAGAGCTGTGATGAGCTGGATTGATTTGTGCCTCGAGCCAGACAATAAACTAGCCTCGCGAGTCGGTGGTGTCGGAAGGAGCGCGAGAATGACCAAGCCCATGCGAGTTGTGCCACACCGCCCACAATAGGCAAATGAGACGCGCGTGTACGTAATCAGCATTCACCACGTCGGCGCCTATGAACATGGTCTCGCCCTGACTCGGATTCCGAAACTGGACACGGGCCGTGAACGTCGAACGTTGAACGAGCAGGCTACAGCACGGCAACGGCCAATCTCGTCCTCTTCTCCAGAGGTAAATCGCTTGCCTCGTCCGTTGCAATGTCTTGACGCGACCCCTCTTAGACTATTATGCTGCGGGACAAAAGTCTCGACCAACTCTACAAAGCCGCCGCCATCCTCACAGGGCCTTCATCTTCGTCCGACCACGCGAGGCCCAATGATCTCAAGGGCGTTCTCTCTCGACGACTCACAGACTATCACGCGTTTTGTGGGCATGATCTACCTTCTGATTTGTCACTAGAGTCAGTCCAGCTCGAGACGGCCGTCGAGGCACTTGCTATCTTAGAACCATTGCATGAACGGCTCAAGGACCCAGACAAGCCTGCCCAGCTTCCTCCTGGGGCAAGCGGATCTACGCAAGAAAAACTCTCCGGAGAAAAATCCTACCCTCATCGGGAGCCGCGATATGGGCTTGATCCGCACTCTAATTTCTATCGTCTTCAAGTGGGCCCTCGAGCCACTTCTTCAACGTGCAGTCGCGGCAATACCGTCCACAGCCGTCTCAAAGGTCGCTAGAGGCGCGAGTATTATCGATCTCACCGGCCTTCCACAGCAGTACTCCCTTTTGGTCTCGTTGACATCCCGACTCTTGGCTCTACCGCTCTCGGGCGGTTTGACATCGCCTTTGTCCAAATCTGTCGTCACGGCCACACTCTTGAACCAGCACCTATCTGATCTCCTTCTGCCTTGCATCGTAATCGGTTGGCTACCAAAATCTCTTTCATCTGACTCGATGCCTACTGGGGATGTGGTTCGCCCGCAAGTGATGTATTTGCTCTCCCGGTATGTCCGGCTCCGTTTCCTGTGTATATATCACGCTAATCGACTTCAAGGCTACCCCCATCGCAGGTTATATCCGCAGTTGGGCAGACCTTGTCTAAGACTCCTGCTTCTCTTCCATATGCACGGCGAGCAAGTACGTTCATCCTCGGTCGGCAGCTCGTCCGACCGGAGGGTCTCCGCGGACTTTGCGAGTCAATATTTGCAGAAGAAGATGTATCCGGAGACGATGCACCGCTCGAGAAGCTAGAGCATGTCGCGCGAGTATTGAACACTATACCTGCAGGAATGACGGCAGCGGCAAGTCTCGTTACTCATTGCCACACTGAAAGCTTTCCCTGAGATGGCTTTAGGACTACAGCAAAATCATCATTCCACGTATCCTGTTGTTACTGAGCTCGGACGACCGGGCTTTTGGCCCCCACCCATCGTAGAGCGATGGCATTTTCGCTCTCCCGTATCCTGACGAACGATGACAACCCTGCCCTTCAGAAGGCATCATCAGATATGGTGCTATCGATGATTCACGATCCTATTCTTCACGGTGAGTGGAATACTAGTCGAGGTTCTTGAGGGTACGCAACAGCTGACCATGCACAAAGGAACTGGCGAAATATCTGCCGGTGCTTCCCTTCGTACTATCAGGTCCTGCTCACAAATACAGACCCATCTCCCCATCTCATCTCAACCTTGTTCACCCCGATTGTGCCCTCCTTGTATGCGCTATTTTCCCATTTGGAAGGCAACAAAATGTCCGATCCTTTGCTGCGCGAATCCCTCAAGGGCTATCTCGAGACTTGGGGGAGGCTGGTAGGCAGCACGGAGGTCATTTCTACCCTATGGCGTATAATCGACGGCGAAGGTGGGAACTGGCGTGTAGACGTCGCAGGTGCCATATCCAGAACCGAAGAGTACGTGTTTGCCTTCTCTTCATTCACAGGCTGTCCACCAACACTGATGATCGCAGCACCACGCAAGATGCTACCTCAATCTCACTGTTCACTCCGGAAAGCCTGAAACAGGCTGAGGAAGCTGGAGAATTTGATGTTGATGCAAACATCCTCGGTCTCAAACCAGATCCTAAACGCTTCGTCGCATTCTTAGGGCCATGAACCGTGCTGACGTCTCCTCCGAATTATTTGTGAAGCTTTGGAGGGCTATCGAGAGCTTGGTAGCCTTGCGGATGCGGATCCACTGAGGTGAGCAGCTGTCCATCCCATTGGCGTTTGGCTAACCTCGAGTGAAGAACCTTGCTTTACCTGCAACTGGTGCTACAGATGCAACAGCAGCTGTCTTCTGACGACAGCTTGGGAATCTTGAAGACACCAGAGCACATTCTCTCCTTCATCAAGCAGGTTCTCGAATCCACGCCAAGCCGAGTCCTCTCAGACGGGTACAAGACAGCCTCAGGCGTGCTACGCATGGAAGACCTCCGTATCATGCCGGAAGAATCTGAAGACGAACTCGAGGATGGAGACAGCGACGATGAGGAGGAAGGTGCAGAAGGGGCAACAGAAAGACCTGGACATGACATGAAGTCTACCGCTGTCAAACTATTGCTGTCTGTGCTAGAAGGTGCGCTCTCCGTATTCGGACACCACGAGCATACATCGACCCATCGTTGGAAGCGAAACCCGACTTATCCGCGCGCAACGCGCCCGTGCTCAACGACATCTTCACCCTCCTCGAACCATTCTCGAAGGCGCCCGACGAAGAAATACGCTCTCTGGCACGAGAAGCACGCATGGTCATGACCGCCCGCCTCGCGTCGACGTCCGCCCCTTTCGGCGATCGTCCATCCAAGGTTTCAGCAGACGACGCAGAAACCCCACAGGAGACGTACCAGAAGGCGCTCAAGCTCCTGCAGGACCCGCTCCTGCCCGTGCGCGCGCACGGCCTCCTGCTCCTTCGCCAGCTGGTGTCCGCGCGGAAGCCCGCCTCCACTTCAGCGTCGGCGTCCCTCGCCGAGCCCGCCCTGGACCGCGCGCTCGTGCCGGGAATCCTGTCGATCTTCATGCAATCAATCCAGGACGATGACTCGTACATGTTCCTCAACGCCGTGCAGGGCCTGTCCGCGATGGTCGACGGGTACGGCAGGGACGTCCTACGGGCCTGGTGAACACGTATGCGGGCGGCCTGGACAGCACCTTGGGCGCGAGCGCGCTGTCGCAGCATGATGTCGACGTGCGGACGCGCGTCGGAGAGGCGTTAGGACAGGTCATACGACGGTGTGGCGACGCGCTCCCGTCCTACGGTGCGCATCCAACGCTCGCCACTCGCTCGCTCATGTAGCTTAATTAACCCCTCTTTCTCAGCGCCGCTGCTTCTGACGCCGCTGTTTCAACTCGTGCGGATGCCGGACATCCCCACCGTGCTCAGGACGTCCGCGATCTCGCTCCTCGCGCAGTGTGCCAAGACGAACGCGCTCGCGGTCCTGCCGTACATTGTCGACCTCGCAGACGCCATGATCGACCTGCTACAAATCGAATCTGTGGCGGCGGCGCCCCGTAAGCCTTCTCCCCGATCCGAGGATGCCTCAAAAGAGAAAGCCTCCACGGGCCTGGAGGAGGAGGGGGACCCTGAGCAGAAGTCCACGCCGCACACGATGGACTCGCAGCCAACTTCGACGAACACGAAGTTCCCACCCCTCCGGCGCGCCGCGCTGCACTTCCTCTCGCTGCTCATCCAGGCTTGCACCAACCGTGTGTACGAGACGGGCGATGCTGAGGGCCTCATGCTCCCCCCGGTTCTGATGAGACGGGCGAGAACCACACTCGGATACGTCGCCGCGACGGATGCGGACGATGTCGTCCGCGTGATGGCGAGGGAGACCGTGGAGGGACTCGATCAGCTAGCGGAGGCAGTCCTCGGAGTGTAACCCCCGGATGTGTCGGGTCCGTCCAGTAAACACGATGGCATTGCACTGTATGTACTCAACGGTATTGACGCGTATCCGGATGTAACGGGTAGATGCGTTCCCGGATGACGGCATGTCTGCCTCGTATCTGTCCCAACGCTGGTGTGCTCACAGGTGCTGAGTCAATAAGAAGGCATGTTCTCGTCTAGGTTCGGGGGCTGCCTTCCAGGCATGCTCTTTTCAGACAGTGGGGGGCGGCGGGAAGCCGGTGCCTGAACCGAGGTAACGAACCGCTTGCGACAGCGTATAGGGCAGGGCAGAACCTCTACTCACGCACTGCGTATCACACGGGGTCTTGGGGCTGGGAAGTGGTGGTGAGGAAGGGCATTCATGTTGCGCTGCCGACAGTTCCTACAGCCTTGCCGATATCGTCTACTCGCTTCCTGAACGCCTTCCACTTGGAGCTCCCGGCCTGGAGGAGCGTCGCGTGATCGTTGTGGCCATCGATCGGCGCATTCAGTTTGAGGAAAGGGTTGGCCACTGCTTGTCGGTAAGCCGTATGCAGGGCGCGGAATATCTGCATGCCAAGCAGGGTGGTTAGCTAAAGGCTCCCGCGGAGAGAGAGAGGTGGGACGTACGGTAAGGACATCGGCGTCGCGGACGACAGAGTCAGTCAAGGCCAGCGCGATGATGATCTTGACCTTGAGGGGAGTGATGTACCCGTACACCGCGACATCCTCCATGGTATACAACAGGTTCAAGTAGCAGTCTGTTGACTTGGAGGCCATAGCAGCAGTGACTGGCTCGTCGTAAATAGTTGTTGAAGGAAAGGTTAGACTTACGCGGGACGGGGGACGTGACTGGGGACCGACGCACTGCGTTCGTCGATGACGTCGAGGCTGGTGTGCGCAATGTAGTGATATTTCAGCTCATCTTGGCCTTGCACAAATGTCCTGATGAGGATGGGATGGTTTTGGGGAGAAACGAAGGCGACAGCGTTCAGTCTGAGCTGGGGCGGCATGAAGGTCGAGACAAGCCAGCGTATATATTTTGGCGCCCGGGCTGGTCATAAGACACTACTAGCCTGCACTAGCCGATCATTGCATACACTGGTAAGTGTGACCCTAACCGGCATATATTGTACATGTAGCGACGTGCCCACACACTGCCCACACATCGTCAGATACTCGGGTGCCACGTCGCGCTAGCCGAGCGATGGGAAGCGAAACTCTAATCATCACACCACCCTTGCTGCGACGAGAATTATACGGAGAGGTATCAAAGCAGCACAGGCATCGACAATATGCATTACACGTAAAAAGATATGGTGGGGAACGATAAGACGCAGCTTATATCGAGCCGCTCGTGTAGTAACGCCATGCGAAGTATGCGCCCAACATCGCAATGGGGACAAAATACATCGCGCTAGGGGAGACGCGGTCAGATAAGACGTAAAACATACGGGTGACGGAGACGAACTTGGAACCCTGTTGGACGGCCGTGTTCACTGCGTGGCTCGATCCTGACGAAGAGTATGGGCCCTTCGTCTTGAGCTCCTGCATTCACAAGGTTGAGTAACGTGGATGGGGAGAAAGGGAAGCGAAGGACACACATCTGTCTTCTCGAAGTCGCCAACCAGCATATCCTTCAGGAGTGCGCGAGCCTCATCTGAATGCCCGACGTCCTCAAACGCCTCTGTAGCATCCCGCGCTAACACCATTTGTGTTAACGAAGCACAACATTAAGCAAGAGAGTGCACTCACAAGCCTCCGCAAGGATTACCTCGTCGCCTCCAGGGTGCTTGGACGATCATTAGTTTGGGGGGAAGGATGGCTGAGTCACGGGAGTTATACCTCGTCAATGAATTTTGTGACATCGTACACTGGAGGTTGTGATGAGCTGTCGATAGAACGGCACTGACAGCAAAGAGCGTACCCTTCTCATGCAAAAGAATGTAGAGGCTGTTCTTGTTGCTGTGCTCCTTGAGCTCCGCGTAGGTGACGAGCTTTGCCATGAGAATGCGAGTGGAGGGAGGGACTTGGGGAAGAGAAGGAGGTCACTGGGCAGGGACGACTGGCGTGATTGGCAAACAAATGGGAGCGGGGCTATATGAGCAGACCGGTTTCCCACGTGGCAAGCAAGATTATGCCACGGACGGCGCGGGGACTGACACGATCCAACGATGACCAGACTCGCCAACCGCTTACTTTCCGCTGTACATGGCGTGTTCTAGCACAACCTGGAACTCGTCACGGAACAGTAGACTCGCACGAGGACCTTGGTCCATGAATTGAATCCCGCAGATTGCCTGCGTGAATTGATGCTGCCATTATTGGTGGCCTAAGTATGCACATTGCATGCTAGGACGACGTCGACTGCTTCACAAATATTGATTAGGGCTGTGAGTGATGTAGGCGTGTGTGTTGGGATTATATTCCGTCATACGAAGGTGGCCTCGTATCCGTCAGACGGGCAATATGTGTCAGAGGCTCCCTCTAAGTACGAGAGAGCCTTGGCGGCCATGGGCCAGAGACACATTGCCATGGGCGTCTGCTACGGCGAAGGCGCCCGGGCCGAGCCGAGCGTTCCGCAAGTTCAATCTCCGCTCGAAGCGAGGTGCGTGGGCGCTGTGCGGGACTTGAAGCTGTCCTCATCACTTGCTTCCGTACCGTCCACATCGTGACCCTCGACGCGCCAGCCCGACGCCTCCGACGCGACCCACTCTCGCGCAGGAATCCTTTCGGCTCATCCAACTGTCATGGATTACGACGAATCCTCGGACATCTTGGGAGGGCGGTTACACGTCTCTCCACAAAGTTCTTCGGCTTGGTCTGATCCTGGCCAGATCACTCTTTTGCTTGGGCTCGGGCTGGCTGCGTTTTACACCTGGGCACGGTTAGCACCACACTACCGCCAGTGGAAGGAAATGAGGTATAAGAAGTAAGTGACAAGCACATCTCTTTGCGCACTCCACTTCTGACCCCATGCGCCTAGGGCCACACGGCGACGCCACGGTATCCCCGATGACGACAACCGACCCTTCAACGTCGCATATGCCGCTGCGAAGCAGGCTCAGCGGGAGGACAAAGGAAGGCCGTATCTGAGGGATAAACCTATGCCTGTTCCAGAGGAAGGGGAAACAGTCGCGGCTCCGGGTGCGTTACCTTTGACTCATTAGCGCCATCATGGTTTAATTGGGCCATTGTAGGTCTTCCCATCATGTCATCTTTTGTCAAATCCGTCGGATATGGCAGCACATATCCTCCGAGTATTAAAGCAGAAGCGAGCCAGTCAGTCTTCGACGTACTCATGTAAATGTATGCCAAATGCCCCTAACAACCAATTTCCAGATCTACTCTCGACGGCCTCGCCATTCCACCGGGCTTTCAACGAGAGCGTACACCCCAGACGCTTCCACGACCACTCCCGAAGGGTTCAGTTTCACGCAAACCCCGAGCTAGCGGGGCTAAGCAACACCTAGCCACGCGGACATCTTACGGAAAACATGCGCTGGATGAGGAGAGTGACTCAGAGCCCGAAATGTTGGCGAAAAAATCTCGCGTCGAAGGGGAGGAGTTGACCAACGGCGATGAGCAAGTGGAGTGGCAGGGCTCTGATGAGGACATGGAGGTGGACGAGGCGCAGCCTGTGAAGCGTGGGTCGAAACGTGTGGCCAGTAGCGAGGACGAGGAGGGTCTGGACCATTCGCGGACGATTCGCCGTGACAAGCGCGCTCGTAAGGTATCCCTGGACAAGTCAGCACAGTCACCCGATGAGAGCATGGGAGACGAGCCGGAGGAGGAGGAGGATGGTGGCGAGGACGTAGAGGATGCTGCGAGAGGCAAGAAGCGGGATAGGGTGGAAGCTGGCTCCACATTCGGCGGAGACGATTACATGATGGACGACGAAGGCGAGAAACCAAAGCGACGGCGCCGCAAAGGCAGGGTCTCCAATAAGTTTGGAGAAGGTTTGTCTCGTGGCCAGAAACGCGGGCGCGGCTCGCATTCTACGGAAAGTGACGACTCCGAGTCGGAACGGCCAAGACAGAAAGCCATGCGCAAGAAACGTGGCCGGAAGTCTCAGGATGATATTGTTCCTCTCTCGAATGATCCACTTTGCAAAGGCAGGCCCATCGGAGAAGAATGGGAGTCGCACGGTATCTTATTCAAGGTGGGACCGAATGGTCAGAGGCTTCGCCAGGAGTTGGTCAAGAAGTCCAGGTCGAAGTTTCCGATGGTGAGCGTTCAATCGTCTCTTCGCGAACTGCGTTGTCACTCACTACTACAACATTCAGCCAAGTGATTCTCAGCATCCGGATCGCCGTGCTCATGTGGATGTTTACGTTGAGGTTTGGCTCTCCGAGGAAGAGTACAAACTCGCAAAGACGCGTCATGAACTAGCCTGGCAAGATTCGTCGCCCACGCCGCCAGAGTCGCAGAAACCTGTCGATGTTGCGGTATGTAGTCCCACAGCTGTCTCATGAACCTAGGTGACAATTTCGCGAAACAGGAGTCTCCTTCGAAGGTGTCAGGAAAGAATCTGCTGTGGTCGTCCACGATTTCGTCACGCGAGAGTCCAGTCAAGAGGGGTCCGCTCAAGCAATCAGCTACCACGAACGCAGGATTGCGAGTCGCCGTATTCCCGCCGCCACCGGCCTTGTCCACTCGTCGCATATCCTCTGTCTATCACCCACCTGCATCGCCCGCTGCGGAAAGCCCAAAGCTACAGAAGACGAAGTCCTATTCCAAGTGGGAGAAGCAGGACCTCGAGGCTGCTGCTATGTCAAAGATTAGAGATAGACAACAGTCTGCTCGTATTGCTATTGGGACCAAGGCATCGCCGCTGTCTTCAACGCCAAGCACCGTGCCTGCCACAACCACTACTCCACCTGTTTTCGGAGCTCCTTCCACAGCCGGCAGCTTGGACAAGGCGACTGAGAAGCCTTCGGCTGCGCCGCTAACTTTCAGTTTCCCGCCTTCGAACACGGGCGCAACTGCGACTGTCAGCAAATCGAGTACGTCGGAGCTGCCCAAGATCAGTACTACCCCCGTTCCTTCAACGACCTCGAACGCCCAATCCAAGCCTGCTCCTACTCTCTCCTTTGCACCTACCGCGCCTGCTTCTTCCAATGCAGCCGCTGCCTCTGCTCCACCGCTCCCTGCCCCACCGGCGAGCTCTTCAATCCCTAACTTCTTTGCTAAGCCAGCTACTTCGGCCGTTGCGCCTGCGCCTACCTCCGTATCCACCACATCATCCATCCCCAATTTCTTCGCCAAGCCTACTGCAGCTGCGAGCGCCACCCCTGTCACTCCCGCTGCAACATCTACGCCTGCTGGCCCCGCAGCACAGTCTACTTTCTCCTTCGGTGTCACGTCGACACAACCGACAACGACGGCGACTGCTTCACCCGCGGCGGACCCATCCAGCGCGTTGAGCGACTCAACAAAGGCTACAGAGCAGGCGAAGGGGACTCCTGGCGCTTCGTTGTTGTCTCGCATAGGCATGGGTCCTCCCCCATCGCAGCCGGCAGCATCATCTCCGTTCTCTTTCGCCAAGCCGGAGACCGCAACTGCCGTAGCCTCCACGACCGACGCTGCCAAGACAGTGAACTCAACCCCCACCCTTGCCTCTACATCCGGTCCGTTGAAATTCAATTTCGGGGTGGCATCGAAGCCAGCGAGCGCCTCTTCGACTCCAGCTCCTACGACGACCCCGGCGGCAACTACTCCTGCGGTACCTTCGGCCCCTTCTGCATTCGCACCCGCGTCGACCAGTTCCACACCCAAGTTCAGTTTTGGTATAACAGGCAGCTCGCAGCCAGCAGCTGCACCATCCGCGGTTACAAATCCCTTCGGTGGTACTACCACCAATAGTGCAGCGCCGTCCTCAGCAGCGAAGTCACCATTTTCCTTCGGGACTCCCAGCGCATCTGCTAACCCTAGCGCATTCGGTGGCGCATCGGGTACGACATCAGCGTTCGGTGTTCCGGCGGGGACATCTAGCGCACCATCGCCTTTCGGTGCCGCTGCTGCCAATACTGCA
The DNA here is from genome assembly GCA_002900995.3 of Ganoderma boninense. NCBI lineage: Eukaryota > Fungi > Basidiomycota > Agaricomycetes > Polyporales > Polyporaceae > Ganoderma > Ganoderma boninense. The sequence goes on from CM035307.1 coordinate 2,414,586, forward strand.
AAGCCGGCAGAACCTACGAAGCTGACCTTCGGGTTTGGAACTACCAACGGCGTTCAGTCTACCACCAGCGCGTCGCCATTCGGAGCTCCCGCATCGGGCGCATCATCGTCGCCTTTCGGCGTACCGACCGCGAGCCCAGCACCATCGCCGTTCGGTTCTGCATCAAACAATGCAGCGAAACCTGCCGAGGCTCCGAAGTCAGCGTTCTCATTTGGTAATACCGGGGCGTCATCCGCCACCGCACCTTCGCCATTTGGCAACGCAACGCACAAGACCGATACGCAGACAACGAAGCCCATGGTTGGCTTTGGGGCATCCTCCGCGCCCGTGCCGAGTTTTGGGGCGACGAATGGTGCTGCTGCTAGCCAGGAATCGAAGCCCACGTTTGGCTTCGGGGCTCCCGCGAGCAGCGCTGCCGCTGCGTCACCTGCTGCACCAGCTGCCGGGTCAACTGCTGCACCGTTCTCGTTCAACTTTGGTCAGTCGTCGAGCACCCCCCAGTCGAGCGGCACCCCGGCAGCATCAGGTCCTCAGGTCAACGGGCTGGGTTCTGGTTCGTTTGGCTTTGGGGCACCGTCTGGTGGGGCATTTTCGTTTGGTTCCAACCCAGGACAAGGCCAACAGCAAAAGTAGATAGTATATACACATGCGACCGATCTGGCATTCGTTTCTTTTGCCCTCATGTACATATGACCATCGACTATATAGGTTCCCCGCACTCGCATCATGCTCCCTGCATTCCCTGCATTCCCTGCATTCCCCGCATTACTGTACAGACACAGGTCGTCCTACTACTATGTATTCCTCTCGTTCTGCATTGCGTCGCATTGTAAAGCAGTTGGACCTGCATCCAATCTGGAATGCACCTAGCATCATTCTCGAATATGTATGTGTCTCTATTATGGAGCTTGGTCGATCTGCGTGACATTGACAACGGATGGTTTGAGGCTTCGGACATGTGAAAAGACGAGGCGGCGGGCGGGTGATCCGAGTCGAGACCAACCTTGCCCCCCCTCCGATGCGGGTGCTCGTTCACCCTCTTTTCCACTCACGAATCCTCTCTACGACCCTCACGAACGCCACGCCCTTACTATTCTCTCGAAGCTCTTCTTGTACTGCGATTTTCTCTAGGAGGGCTTGGCTGCACCTTGGCTCCGAGTCGTTCAGTTCACGCCGAGATCCTATCGTGGTTCGCCATTTCCCATTCCTATAGACGTCGACGTCTACCCGCCCTGCTCTGCGCGTTGTCTGTGGGACCATTATGTTGTCTCCCCGTAACGAGTCTGCGACGGCCACATCCCGCCGCCCCCTGCCCCCTGCGAAGGCCCGTCGGTCGACCTCGCTCACGTTTGCTGCGCTGCATCGCGACGGCGTCCCGCCCCCACCATACGCCCCTCCTGTCGAGGAAATGCTCCTGGACTCGCCAGTAACTGTCACTACGCACCTTGTGAACGCCTCGGGGAGCACGGATGGTATCGGACTGCCGACCACCCCAGGAATCGAGGACTGGATGAACGAGAAGTCGCGCGAGGAGCTCTCTGGGCTGTTGGTTAAGGCGGACGGTATCATAAAGTCTCGCGAGTCAGGTGCGGCTTCCCTTTTAAACACTCTTTCGTGCTAAGATCCTCATCATCCAATCACATTGGTCGCAGAGCTCACCGTGACCACCGCATTGTGCAAGACGTTGTACAGTGACAACGTTACGTTGAAATCGAAGCATGAAGCTTTGCTAGCCCGTCTTCCAGGTCCAGGAACGACGCCGACAACGTCCCCTCCTGTTCCCCAGTTGCACTTAGACGTCCCGTCGGAGTCTGCGTCATATGGCGACTCGGTTGCATTCCCCACTTCCTCAGACCACTCCACGCAACCCCTCGGTTTGGCCGCTCGTTACCGCCGTGCACGGCGAGTGTCGGTAACGCCTGCCGAACTTGCCTCCCTCTCAGACCAGAACGCCGAGCTCATCGAGAAGCTTGAAAAGCTTGAGACTGAATCGCAGAAGGCGGATCAGGCCGGGAAACGGAAGCTGCGCAAGCTTGAACAAGAGATTCAAACCCTCCGCGACGAACTTGAGAAGACGCAGGCGCGGGGCATCGAGCTCGAACAGCAGGCGAAGGCCGCGACGAACGCAGTTGCTGTACAGAGGCGGAAGGAGGAGCGGGAGGCGCGGCTGCAAGCCCTCAAGGAGAGGTCTGTTTCCGCGTCCGATTACTCTGCAGACGAGATCAGGGACTTTGCGCCGCCCAGCTATCTCTCTCGGTCGAGCCCTATCAAGCGTAGCGAGAGCAAGTCCTCCACCCTCGCCGACAGTTCGCTGATGGGAATCTGACCTATCAGGCTCTCATCCATCCAACGATTCGAGCTTCGACGAGAATGACCCTCCATCCTCTGACGATGCCGAGTCGTACTTCCCGACGCCTTCAGGGTCAATTGCTGAGCTTCCCGAGGCCGAGTACGCGATTGTCTCACAACTCCTGCTGAAGATCCGCGAGCTCGAAGAAACCAACACGCAGATCAAGGAGCAGCAGAGATTGACGGAAGAGCAGGTGCGAGCCACCCAATCTGACGTCGAAAGTATCCGTAGAGTATACGAATACCTGGACGATGAAGACGTCGATCTCGAGCTGGAGGAGGACGAAGGACTGGCCTGCGCTGGTGTGCCGTCCCCTCCCGATCATACCATCCGATTCAGCAGCCTGCGCAGATCGATCGCTGGCGCCACGACCAAGCATCTTGTCCCGTCAGAGTCGGACGTCTTCGCTGGAGGCATTTCGCAGGGGATGCAAAGCACGGTGCGGAACGCCATGATGAACCGTATTGCCCACAACAAAGCCCGCAAGACTGTCGTCGGGCTCTTCGACTCAGATGCAGATACGAGCACCGAGTCCGCTTCGTGGGGTGAGTATCCACCAACGCTGCAAGTCTCTCCTGCCTTCCGCCACCCCGACGGTGCATGGCCTCCTGGGACGGCCAATGGCGGGCCTGTACCGCTTTCTCCTACGATGGGTGCGTTACGCACTTCCGCATCCGTAGACGGCCCTGCGACTGGGCGCAGTCTAGGCAGCGAACTGGGGAGCGAGTATGGTGATGATTGGGCACATGGTGGAATCAACCACCATTTCCGTGCCACCAGCCTCTGCGACCTGGCAGGTCTCAACTCCTCGCCAGTGTCCCCCAGCGAATCTACCGTCGCGCTTCCACCAATCAGCTTATGTTCCGTTGAGGGACCCAGCGGAGAATGGGACAGCGTCAACCCCTCCACGCCGCCCCGAGAACCCCCTCAGCTGAAGGTACAGCCGCCTACACCCACTCCCGACAAAGTCCGCTCTTCTGCGACGCAACGGAAGCACCAGCTCTCGCAGACCGTCCGCGCCCGCACGAATCGCTGGGTCGAGGGTCGCTTCCCGCACGCCAACTCTTGGAAGGAGGAACGGGCCGTGCCCAGCTCCACCCAGTCGCTCGGCCGACGTTCGTCTGCCTACTTCCCCAATGTGAACGCGGAAGTGCTCGGGGAGACGTTCGACAGCGTTGCGGGCCAGATCAGGCGCGTCACGAGCCGCGGTACTTTTTCCCCCTTGGCACTTGGGCCGCAGGCCGCCGCGGCGGATGCGGAGGAGACGGCGAAGGACGAGGAGACTTGCGAGGAGGCGGACCGCTCGGTGGCCGTTCGACAGGAGGGATCTGTGGCAGACCCGTTTGGCGGCAAGCACGCGGGCATCGTCGGGTTCGCGATCGAGGCTTGGCTGTGGCTCCAGTTCATCGTCGTTGTCGCGCTCTTCTTGTGGGCGATGGCGAGGCGGGGGCCTAAGGTCGTCCTGGAGGCGGAGCGGCGCAACGCACAGAGATCTGCAAGGTGATCGGGTTTAGAAGACGTGCGCTGGTGTAGTTGATCAGGTCTTATGGACAATGTTTGTTCTTGTTCATTTGATAGCCAAATGACACCCCGAACTCCTTCGCAAAGCACTGTGACATAAGGTATCGTTTGCGTCGTCGACGTTTAATTCGTACATTATACTATATAACACTTTTGTTTGTATTGTGCCTTCTCACCTCTGTACACTGCACACTTAGCATCAACATGTATACGTTACCCTAATATTATATCTCAGCCTGTGGACTTATGAGATTTCGGTTAGGGAGTACGGATGGAAGCCGTCCTCATTCAACCTAGTTTGTCTATTGATATTCAAGGTCTCCGAGCTGTGCATAAGTAAAGCTTCGAATGAGAAATGATAGTGGGATTTGACATTCATAGTCAACAAATTCGTACATGCTTGTAGAGGAGAGAATGATGCTAGCGAGAACGCTCTAAAAGAGTACCTCAGCCTTTGCCTCCGTGCTTCATCCACGGAAAAGGGCACCCCTGGGTTTTGCCAGGGAATCCGCAATTCCAAGGAAGGTCTCAGCGAGCCGAACCTATAGCACTCAGGTCAGAACGAATTCTCCTAATCGGACGACGACGAGCCCGTACCGTGTCTAGAGCGTGATGATAGGAGGACGGCACTCGAGCATGCGGATTCAACGGGTCTGGAGGAACTCTATTCTCGACATCTCGAGCGATCTGGGCCATTCTTTGCAGGCTATTGGGGCTCGGACCAAATGAAACAGCATGGAAAGAGACGGGTTTCCTTTGGGGAAGTCAGCATAGTTGTTGTGGAGGAGATTTGGGGAAGTCAGCATAGTTGTTGTGGAGGAGATTTGGGGAATACTCACCCGAGAGCAATGGAGCGCCTGCAAAGATTTTGCATGGTCTCGTCGGCGATCACACATTCGCCATCAGAAAGGAAAATTATGACGGGTGTGCTATGACAGTCCAACTAAGCAGTGTGTATGGCTCAGTATCAAACACGGGATGCTCACCGCTCAGTACTCCAATGCCCCTCTAGACAACTTTGGGCTGTCTCAATAGCCAACGTGAAGTTCGTTCCGCCGTCCGCTCGGTAGTGCAAAACAGTGTTCAACAATTGTGTTGGTGTACTGGTGAAGTCATGCGTGATTGCGTTGCTGATTGCATGGTCAAACAGGATAACTGAGTATGCGTCTCTCCTCGCGGCTCCACCGTTGACCGTTACAGCGCGATGTCTCGCTTCCCAAAACCCGTGCAGTGAAGAATACACCGCACCAAGCCTATTGTTGTGGCTTCCACGGATGAGCTGTGTCGTTGGCGTGTTGTCGAGAGGGCGACGATCAGGATAACTCATAGAACCAGATCTGCAAAGGTTCGGTTGACGTTTCAATAACGCGGCTAGTAGCTATATTACCTGTCAATTGCAAAGATACTGGTTGAAGAAACCTTCAGCCCGACATTGCAAGGGAAGGAACCAAACGGCACTTACACATGGAACGCTTGGCGGAGTACTGCTGGATTTCTGCATTCGAAGGCATGACCATCATTAGACACGTATCCTAGGCCATTAGCCGGCACTTGGTCGAGAGGTTGGCGACGGTGAAGGATCGGAAGTACGCAATAGGACGGCTGAGCTCCAGGATGAGTTGCACGATCATGTTCCGGCCCTTGGAGGCGGTAAGAATGACGATGCTTGTGCTTAGATAGAGAATTATCTCACCGTTACACATTCTATCACTGCGGTGGGACGCTTATTTAGTGAATTTGGGCTTAAACAGTTTCGCCACTTACCATTTTGCGAAGTTGGCTTGATCTTCTTGAGAGTACGGGTCTAATCGAGCCGTGTGTAGCAATACGAAGAAAATCATCATTTCGAAATCATACCTTTGAAACCTGAATGACAGACAAGGTGAGCGAACTGCTCAAGGACGGATATGAGGGGGGATGGAAACCTGTTCGCCTCCAGTACAGGCCATGCGTGATCCAATCCTTGGGCCTCCTCGGGTTGGGCTGCATAGGCGCAACAATGTGTTCGTACTCGGGACCGCCACAATTGCGATCATCCGTGCGGCACCAATCAATGTGCGCGTGGCGTCCCATGGACCGACAGTACATTGAGCAGAGCATAGGCATCAGGGAAAACCTCCCCTGCTAATTAGATATATTTATATGTAATGAGAGCGATTAGTTCATTAGTCTAAACTGCTAGGTCCATTTATAATTATTGTTTTAGACGCCCATTATTTCGCAGTTATTCCTTCATTATCATCCAGGCTGGGCGTGTTTTAGGCAGCACACAGACAGAAAATATTGAACACAGAACATATATTGCTCTAGCATTAAGTACAGTGTAACGAGCTACATACAGTGTTTGTAAACGAAAGCCTGTCAAGCCACAAGTTAGAAGAACGTGAATAGGAAACGTTCACATGCTCTGTCCGGGAAACGGCAGATCGCTAATCCAAGCCCAACACGCGCGCCATGTAAGTAATGGAGGACGAGGCTGATAAGAGGGCCATTGTCTGGTCGTGCCACGCTCGTCCATCCTACTGGGCGGAGAAGAACAAGGTAATCGGCGCGGACCAGGTGCCGAGGTCCGAACACCCCCTGGGCCACCGTCAGGTTGTAAGGACCCAAGACGCACCGAGATGGTAGTCCACGATATCCATACACTGGTGAAGTAGGGAAAAAGTGGGTGCTTACCTTGTGATAAGCTCCATCGCACGCGCTATGTGTATGCTGTGGTGCTTAAAAATTAACGAGACAGCAGCATTTACCCCAGGCCGCTGCAACGGCTAACGGAAGGGGGGCAAGAGATGACGTACCAGTGCATCCAAATGCCTTCATACGTGACGACGTCGGGGGGCACAGCCAGGCATTGCCCTACTGAGGGAACTGGGGGGATCTGAACAAAACTCACCTTTGAAGGCGTGGAAAGGCCATATACCGCCGGACGAGGACCAGCAAAAGAATGCCCTCTGACAGTAATACATACATTTGCGGTCCGAACGAAGTGAACTTGAGACAAGCATATGTCGCCAGAACAGATCCTAGGGCGGAAAACGGCAAGCAGACGTGAGGCAGGAAGAGACAAGGCGACGGGGAACTTGGAAGGGGAAAAAAATGACCGCCGACCTTTGCGCTGGCGGCTGTGGAGATCACGTGCTTAGTTCAGGGCCGGTAGGCAAGGACTTGCGCGTTGGAGTCGAGCTGTTGGTCCTCTCCTCACAGCGTCGATGATAGCTTTGGCGGGAATGATACTCATTCATTGTGCATCATACGGGGTACTAGACCCCCGAAGGCTCTAATATCGTGAGTTCATCATCAACCGATTGGATTATTGCTATTATACCTGTGAGCACCGTATTATCTGATGATTAGTGAGGACCTCGCTAATTTAGAACTAATTAGCAGGGGGGGTTTTTCCTGATGGGCGCGCCATCATCATTCATCCCGAATTTGCGCCCGCCAACCTCGAGCACAGTGAGCTCCCCGCCGTCGATTGCCCACTTGGTCTTCGACATAGAACCATGGCTAGTATCATGCTCTTGTTGTGGATGACCTGAAAGGAGAAACTATTCAGTGACAGCGTCAGGAAAACCAGCTTTTGCCAATGTGTAATAATATGTACTATTATAATACCTTATTCTAATAAAGTACTAATGCTATCTATCTGAGAGCTACTACAAAAGAGACCTATCTATATTATACAAACTAGAACTACTGCATCTAACCCAATCTATTGTAGTGCTATTTAGTGCTACTAGTTGCTACTACAGTATACTAATATTATTATACATGGTCAATCTTAATTGAATGCCTCAGATATAAGCCCAATCAATCTATTTTACTAGCCAAGACTAGACAGCCTCAACAAAGTCTAAATAAAAATCCTAAGTATCAATGTAACAGCAACTTGAATAGATACTTGTAGTCTAATCAATGTACATAAGTATATATGTCACATACACTATATAAGCCTATAACATAGAATGGGCACAAGATATATTGATGTTGAAGTTGACCTACATCTCTCAATTTTTCCCAAGTCCAGCAGCAGGGGGTACATATAGCCTATACCACCTTGCCTAGTATAAGCCCTTGTGGTGTAGTGGGCTAAGCTGTCTGCACAGCTTAGTGCTGTGCCGGAAAAGCAAGAGGCTGAGGGTTCAATCCTGGCTGGTGGCAGTAATAAATGTTTTATTAAAATTTCCAGCTTTTGCAGTATGCTTGTCTTTGAGTATGGCATGCTTATACTGTGTTTAAAGCTTTAGAAAACCAGTCTAGACAATGTTCAGTCTTATTCATATGTCTACCGCATGCTACTGTAGTGCTACTTTGCACTATTTAGTGCTATTGTGGAACTACTCTTTCTGGGGACCTCTCAAATATTACCTAACATGTTACTACTATTCTAATAGTCTAATATTTTCTAATTATACCTTTTCATATCTCATTGGCAAAGGCTGGTTTTCCAGATGGGCCAAACTGCACGGCTGAAAGAGCCATGAGCATATACTTAATGGAGTAAAAAAACATCACAGACCATCCCACATTCATGAATGGACGCAGAACACATGTGATCTCCATCTTCGTGATTAACCATCTAAGCAGTTAAGAATTTATTGACTAGCCACCATACTCATTCAAACTGATAGACGTACCTTGATACAGGCCTCCTGGCAACCCTTCTTTCCAGCTAGATGGCAACGTTTCCCGCATAAATGCGCAGTGACGTCACATCTGAAGATCATGAGCTGGACCCTAACATGTGCATAAAATGATGGGAATCACGTACAGATGACTTCCAGGATGCCCAGCACTGTCACAACTGGGATTCAACACGATTGACAAAATGAAAGGAATGCAGAAAACATACGGTAACCCACAAGGTTCAGCATTGCTATGCTCAGCACCTTCAAACTGACACACCCGGACGCAGCGATGATCAGTTCGGCAAGAGTGGGAACCCTCATGGTGGTAACTGAGGATGCAGCCAAGATTGCAGAGGCCGCACTGGGCCCCACATAAGCGGATGCTAGCCTTCAGGTCGATGACAGCGGAATTGAACGTGCGGAACAGTTGTTGCACTTCTGACTGGTCCGACCCAAACTTCGCCGTGTTGATGCTGACCCAAGCTCGCACATGCTCCACCCGAGTGTCAACTGTACCATCCAGAAAGGTCTGCAATTCCCGTTTCCAGTCAGCGTCAGCTTGAGAGAAACGATCACTGTAGGTTTTGCAGGATTGACAAAGCATTTCGAGAGCAACATCACAGCTTGCGGGTTGTCCCTGGGGACCTGTCTCGCCCAAGTAAAACCGTGCACGTGTGTCGTGGATGTCGATGACAGATGCTGTATCAAAGTCCTATCAATTGATATCGCGACAGTGGTTAGATCAGCCGCAATGGCAAAAAAACCTTGTTGTCTACATACCATGAGTGGTTCATAGTCGGGTATGATCTCAGCAGCACCGAAAGCCATGGCTTTGGGCAGGAGAGAAAGAAGTAAATGAACACGATGAGCTGCAAGGGTCTCTGTTGTAAAAGAAAAATCAGATCCCAAAGAACCGTCACACACTGGGCGACAACGTACGCGACATTGCTCCCCAGTCATTGATCTATGCAATAGATCAGTTTGGAGGTTTGCAGAAGTGAAATACATTTCTTCTACCTTGAGTTTTGCCATGAGCGTCTTCATTGTCTGCAAGAAGATCGCTCCTCCTTGATGGGTGACTGTTTGCTCGTCCAAGCTCTTCTTGATAGCCTTGAACAGAGTATAGAACTGCCTCGACCCCAGCAGAGGCCAAGGGACGATATCCACGCGATCCCGATAAAGTCGTGAGATGAAATTCATCGCTTGCTCAGCTTGGACTATCTGCTGAAACTTGAGGTGGAACCTAGAATTGAACTGTGTCAATCTTTTGTGGCGTAGGAGGCGGCACAAAATCCACCCTTACTCTTTTTTGATGTCATTTGTATCATGCGGCGCCACATCCTAGTGTAAAATCACAATCAGTCAGGAATAGTCCAGCTCGTTTAGGTTGAAGCTAGTGATCTCAAATTGAGACCGTCGTACCTTGATAATAATCACGAGGGTCGACTGGAAGAGCATCGGGTTTGCTTCAGGGTCGAGAACAGAAGCAGATGACTGGAATGACTGGAACAATCCGGTGATGTCCCGAGAGAAGGCGAAGTTGTTGCAGAAAAGGACCTGAAAGGCATTCAGTCACCTGTGGCCTGGATAGACCAAACCAGGTGGGTTACTGACCAAATTCGAGATTGCGGTGTTGAACAGAACGAGGAGAGAGTCTTCTTGTGCTGACCGTTCTATGCTGTGTACCCCTGTCAAACGATCATTATCGTTGTTAGCATGATGAAGTGCACAGGATGGGAAACGAAACTATAATGAACCTTCGAAGTCGAGAGCAACAATGAGGGCCTGGTCAGTTGGCGTGACAGACATCCATACGCCCTCCGTCGTCCTCATCACAGAGCCGGCGAAAGAAGTATCCACAAGGTGATTGAGAGCGAAACTCTTGCCAACAGACTGCTCACCTATGGTACAGTTTATTTCGTCAGAGAAACTCACTCTTTGCATGACCACCTTATCACCCACCCATTGAAGAAACGACCTTTACGGGCTATCCCACTATTAGCCCGGAGACTGGAGGAGCAATGAAAGGATGCAATCCATACCTTTGTAGCCATGTATGACTGGAAAAGGGACTCGTACCAGCCAAATGAGATACTGTCAACAATCTTTGCCACCTCGGCACCAAGTAAGGAACGTTCCACTTCCGGAGACCAAACTCCGTCCTTGAGCGGCAGGAAGCGGTTGTCTCTCGTAATTGCGATGTGGATGGGTATTAGGCATATGAGTTCCACAAGCCATTCGCCAGCGCAGAATGTGGACAGGTCGAGGGGATATCTCCGAAGGAACATGTTGTGGGAAAGGGCATGGACGTGAATGTTCTTGAGCTCGTCGCCAACGGGCTTGTGGGTGAGACGCTTGAATTCGCTGATGAGCGTAGAGAAGTGCGGCTCGACAGGCGTTGGATCCACGTTGAGAACAAAAATCCGTGACTTAGGCTCGCGAAGGGCTGACACCACCGTCTCGCGACGGACTGCAGGTACGACCGGAAACCACGTCCAGAGGTCCATGTGACAGTCGATGAGGGAATTATGTGAAGTTGCTTGCTCTTTGCGTCCAGTTCTTGGCCCACCCTTCTCCTTGAAGGTAAATGCAGTCATCCTTCGAGTGATCTTGAATGAAACCGAGCGAAGCACGGAGTCCGTGAGGTCCACGCCGATTAGGTAGACATTCTCGCGACAGAGTAGCGACGTCACAACACAGTCTCCCAGAGTTGCCTTTGGCACGTCGACCTTGATGCCTTCTGATGAGCCGAAACTTGTCCAATGGTAGGCTCGCAAGGCAACGACGTCGGAGTCTTCGGCTGGTTCATCAATAGCGAAAAAACAGGATCCATCCGGGGTGGAGTGAATAGACGAGGGTCTCTTATGCAACTGAAGGGTAGCAGGGCTAGGACACGTAACATGCACATGCATTAGCAAACCAGGAAGGCACAAGAGTAAATCCATGCATACCGGAATTGTTGCGTCACAAGTGAGAAAATACGTGCTCGACAAAAGTCATCGACGAAGAGTAGTTCCTCGACACCATTGACAAATTCCATGTGCGTGATTGTCACACCGTCGGAGTCGTACCAAGGGTTGAGATTGACAGATGTTCCCATGCCTTGTAGAGATGCATACGTCTCGTCGAAAATGAATGTGTGCAAATGAAGACGAGAATGCTGCACAATGTCAGCCCTCAACAACGCATCGTACTGGCTATGCAAGACTTACCCCGGTATTCGACATCCCGCCACAAACTGCCAGTATGCGCTTCGTCTCGTCATATGCGAGCAAGAAGTTCTCCCCGATCTTGTCAGGCTTGAGCTCCTTGAGGGGACGTTTGCCTTGGAGTGCTGACTGTAGACTCGTGACGGAGGACACATACACTCTCGCCTCGCCAGTGTGGTCCCGCGTGACCAAGAGTAAGCGCGACTGGGAAAGGCGATGGGCGTAGCTGTATGCCTTCGTAAGAGAAGACCTGCTGTGTACATAGCTTTGATCACTTACGCGATGTATGTGTCGACAGGTAAAGTAAACGACATCGATGAATGGGATCGCAATTGGGGATGAGGGATGTGGCTCGTGTCTTCTCGCATACGGTGCGCATCGTCCTGCCGGAGCTCAAGCGGGTGTAGCGTGTAGCAAACCTCAGGCTCCGTAAACATCTCGTTCACTGTCCTGATCCTATAGGACTTCATTCGGGAGTACGTATCTAAATTGGACGTTGAGCAAGATTATACAGAAAATGCACTCAAGGGACGAACAGTACTGTCTGTCTTCTTCCAGAAGCTCAATTGTCGTGGTCATTCTGTTTTACTCAACGAGTCAAAATACAGACTTTATGTAGCATTGATACTTTGCGTGCTCACCTGGCCTTATCGTTTTCCCAGTTGGACCTCAAAACAGAGAGAATTCCCACTCGCAAGTTCTCCAGACGGTTCCTCTCGTTGATCTGACACTCTCGTGTGATTTGCTCCTTGCAGATGTCGCGCTGAATCTTCCGTATCTTTCGGGAGAGGTCCTGCGCTTCCCTCTTGACATGTGTTGAGAAGTGATTCACGGCAAGTTCGGTGACCTCCGCCCCCGACTCGAGGAGAAGAGGAGAACGACCAACGATATCCGGGAGACGCAGTAAGAAGTCGCGATCGTCAACGTCGACTACTTCCTCTGGTACATCTACGACACGCGACGAAGAGGATTCCGTGCCGATAGCGAAAGCGACAGCCCTCTTGGATGCATCGATCAACCGGCGTACGCCTGATTTCGACGGCTTGTCGAATCCATCCCGGAGCGTAGTCGTGACGAGATCCCTACGTTCATGGTCGGTCAGGGATGTCTCCGTGCCGAGTAGATATTCCAGGCCGAGAATCCGTTCCTTCAACGTCTTATACCTGTCTGCTGCCACAGCATTGAGCTTTTTGGCATTGGGCGCCTCGTGGATCAGCCGGGAAACTCCTTGGAACATAACACACAGGTTCTGCAAGTAGTCTGAACGCGGTTTAGCCGGATGTGTGGAAACGGAGAAAGTCCTTCTTTCTTACCTTGATCAGGGGGCAGAGGCACATCCTTCGGGTCTTTGGGAACACCAGCTGAGTGTATGCCACCTCCCGCGAGCAAACTTCGCAAGCTTGTCAGACAACTAACGAAAGTAACGGGGGGGCAGTACGCACGGAAACTTAGTCATGATATATGACATTAACATCTCTGTGATGCTGGCAAGAAGCTGACCGCCATCCTTGTCGACGCGATCGAGCATCTCATCGAGGTCTTTCTTCAACTTATCCGCTGCCCCTTTTTTGACATTGGAGACTGAAACCCGATATTGACTGATGGCGTCCTGTACAGAGGGCTTGAAGGGGCATTTCATACTGAACAGGATCTCCAAAGCTTCGGTAGGAAGAGATTCGCTCAAGCGAATAGAGTTCTTTTGCCTTCCATATAGTCAGTTCGTACGCTATCAGGAAGATGCCAGTATCACGACATACAAGATGTCTTTCAAACGAAACTCGCTGACGGTGTCCGTCTCATGTTTCACCTTACGCTGTTCCGCGACATGCTGGGCTGTGATGACGCCTTGCTCCATCTCACCCCTCACGAGACGTGGACGGAACAAGGCGGGAGGTGCTGAAACGCTGTGCGGTGTATTGCTGGCAGAAAGCAGGTGGTTGCGGATCTGAGAAAAATTAACCCGCTTGCCTCTATCGACTCTCAAGTTGCTCACCTCAAATCCTGGATGGGCAGCTACTCCCTCTTCTTGTTCATTCGTCTTCGACACCTCGAACGCGAACAGTCTGCCTGCGTCTCCATCTTCGTCCTCGTCGCTTTCTTGGTCACTGTCTGCGTCGTTTCGGCGCCAAACAATTGCTTTGGCGTGCTCGTCTGACATCAGACAGACAACCTGGTCGCAGATCTTGGTGAGGTACCTGAGAAGCCTAGTCGGGTCATGATCTTCCAATGCGTAATACAGGATCCCTCACCGCATAAAGGTAACCCTGTTCTTGCTCACAGATGATACACAGTTGTCATCCCAGGTGGTGTCCTCTGGCCAGTAGACGACGTGCATGATGTCCTCGCCTCCACGCATGTGCACGTACATGCCTGAACGCAACGTCGGCTGTGTGGGGTCAATTGACGTGTCCGTGGGCCGAAGCATTGCCAACGCCCTGTGACGGATGAGCGGGCATAAGAGTCATCCGAAGGATGGTGAACTCACGTTTCTTCATCCACGATAGCATTGTGATGGAGGAAATCGACGATTGCGGACTTGCTGCCGTACAGTCCGATCGCCCTCACTTGGACGTGATCGAGGGCCGAAAAGTCGACCTTCGTGATCGAAGTGTAGGCATTGGGTCGTAAGACGTTGATAAAACGACCAAGGGATTCTTGCTCGATGATAATTTTGTCAACTATTGACACGACAGGTTACATACACAGTTGCAACGTGAACGTAAGGGGAAGTCTCACCCAAACCACCGCTGCCGCGGTCATATATCAAATCGAGTACTCGATAAAAATCGGGAATGGAAGCTGCGATGTCAAGATTTGTTGCCTGAGACGGGAATGTTTGGACGCGTGTTCCGTCCTTGGGGTTTCCGTCTCGGTTCTTAGGCTCGGCCCCGGACTCGGATTGATTATCCTGAGTGGTTTCATCCGGCGGATGGGTCATTGTAACATCCTAAGGCGACATTAGCGGTGAAAAAAGTAATAATTAGCTTGACCATACCTTTGTGGAGGCATTACTCTCCTGATCCCGTGTGGGGAGAGTGTCGCTGGGAGCCTGAGCGTCCTGCATCACCGCGGCCAATTGGGTGTGCTTCGTGCCTGCAGATCATCAACAACTTTGAAGAACAGAGTATTCGCGTCCCCATTACCTGCGATATCGCGTTGGAACGTGTCGGGGGGTTGAAAGTGGAGAGGGGTGGTCATTGGAGGCAAACTGAGGTATGTTGGGAGGGGGGTGTCGGTATGAGACGTGAGGCCTGGGGACTATCCATGCAGGGGGATATAGCCCGATGACAATCTACCGCAGCACAGAGAGGTCGTGGCAGTCATGTTGCTGGAATGCGTTGCAAGTCGGAATACAGTAAGAATACGGCAGCGATCGGAGAAGAGAACGATCGGACTAAACGCCGCGCGGGCGGTTGCAAACCAGGGCAAGATGCATGCCCACGCGGTCACGCCACCGTCACGGCCGTGTCTCAGGGCGTCTCTCGCTTGTTTTGTTCGCGTGCCTCCTCGACATTAATATTCATATTCCCTGGGGCTCTCCCCTTTTGCGTCTCTGCCTGACTCGTCCAGATGCGACATAAGTACGCTACTTAGTAGCCTTCGCAAGGCACATCTCGTGCTGAACGCCACTTGCCTCGTGCGTCTACTGCCTCCGACGTGTACATAAACGTGCATTTGTCCTTTCCCTCTACCGCAGCATCTTGCGTGTGTTCTCCCTTCCACATCGTACGTCCACCCGCCCATTACAAATGCCTCACGACATTCGCGACAATTCCCTCGACGTACAAAGAGTGTTGTTGGGTGAGGCCGCCGAATATGTCGTCACACACCCCGGCCGGAGCCAATATAGCCAAGCGGGTGGCGGCGTGTCTGCTTGCGGTCTCGCGGCCTTGAATTGCGCGAGGGTCGTGTTGGGACTTCACTCGGCTGGACTTGACCCCGCACACCTTGTGCAGGAGCTAATGAACCGCAAATTCCTTGAGGTGGGCCCATGTAATCCTTTCATATGCTAGAGTTCTAATACCTTGCTCTATGGCCGACGGTCCATTGATCAATGTCAACATCAGGGCATTCTTCAGCCTTGTCTCTTATGGTCCAATCCGTCCCATTTGGCCGTCGACGAAATTTACAAGGTCCCCATATTCCACAGATGTCTGGAGATGGTGAGCTCCGACTATGGCCAAGCTGGCCTGCCATACTTCGAGAAACTAGTCTCGTACGCTCAATCCGCTCCGTCCTAATATGCCCTGTCTCACTAAATACTACTTTCCCAGGAACATAGCAGGGTACACCAAATCGCATTCGACCTCAACTTGCGTCATCATCACTCGTCCGCCAGAGATCATAGCATGCTTCTGCCTTGCCGACGTGCCCGCCGAGCTCTTCGTCATCTTCGACTCACACCCTCGTCCCGAGAAACACCCACAAGGCGCGGCGTTCATCTTCAAGAATTCCATCCGTTCCACGGCCGAATACCTCTCCGAACTCCTTCGTTACGATGAGCGCCTTCTATCTGACAGCACAGTCCAGTGGCAAGCGCAGCTCCTCGCCCATTGTTCGGGAGACATCTTCGTCGCGCGCCCAAACGGACCGACATCCTCCCAATGGGCGGAGATTGCGCTCGATGCCAGTATGGAGGTCCTCAAGTTGCGGGCACGGGTACGAGCACTCGAGACCGACAACGAGACTTTGGAGTCCGACAAACAACAGCTCAATGATGAGGTTTCCAAGTTGGACGACAAGGTGCTCGAGCTGGACGATGAGCTCGTGCGGCTGAGGGCTAAGCACGAACGGATACGGAGCTCGAAACACCACAACACAGGTAGCTCCACGCATAGCCTCACGTCTACGCGATCACAGGTGCCCCAAACCCCACTAGGTACTCCCTCCCCACGGACAGAGGTGTCGGTGCGCAACGCGTCGTCTCACCGACGTCTAGCTCACAGCCAGCCAGCTTCCCACACCTCCAATTACCACGCTTCCGATGCATTCGCGATGGAACTGCAACGATCTTTCGATGCAGAGGACCGGGAGCTCAAGCAACAGATGAAACGCCTCAAGGAAACCCAGCCCACTTTCTTCGAGTGCGGTGTTTGTTTTGAGCGTCATCAAGACGATCACCGTGCCAGTGTGATGCCCTGCAAACATTCGTACTGCCGGCCTTGCCTAAGAAGTTATGCCGTCTCAAAGATCGAGGAGCATCGTTTCCCAATCCTGTGTCCTATTTGCTTGGCGGACAAGAATCGCTCCGAGCATGGCGGTTAAGTCTGATTGCTCTTCACGTGGGCATTTACTAACGCACTTTTCGTTTCTAGAGCTGGATGACGCTGCAATCCAGCAGCTTGGTCTGAACGAAAAGCAATACGAGATTTTCAATGAGATGCAAATGGCTCGTTTCTCCACGATCATCCATTGTCGCAAGTACGTCTTTCCCTCGACGCCCGCCAGTGTGCCCTCGTAGAGTGCTCATTTCGACCGTCGCAGATGCCTAAACACCATCTTCGTCGACAAAGGGGAGTATCAAGAGGCGCAAGAAATCGTCTGCCCCCCCCCTCGTTGCGGGTACGCATGGTGCAAGCTGTGTTCGCAGGCCATCGAGATCGGGGGCGTGAAGCACTCGTGCGACGGCACCTTTGAACTAAACCACCTCATGCGCCAACGCGGGTGGAAACATTGTCCAGGTGAGTGCTGTCGTTTTTTGGACGTCGACGATTCTCGCACCCAGCCCTGAACTTACGCGGTCTATATTAACACTATAGGATGCCAGACGCCCGCAGAGAAGATAGATGGCTGCAACCACATGACGGTGTGTGGTGCCCAACATGTTTTCACCCGTTCCAGAACTGATATGCCTTGCAGTGCATGTCACCTGGATGCAACACGTTAGTTGTGCATTTGCTGTCCTACAATTACCTTGGGTACCAAGGTTACTGGCGAGCAAAATTCAAAGCGCCCGTTACACCCGGTTCTACCCGCTCAAGACACGGTGTGCTCCGGATCTCCTTCGCACCTGCTCAGCAATTTCGCCAGTCCCCCCGGATCCCATGTTGTTTTCTCTACGCACCACCACCTCCTCTTCACCTTCATATATCTCGCTCTTCTTTTAGCGTATATCTACGGCTACATCGGCATCTATTGTGTTTCCAATTCATGTCTTACACTCCATTTCGACCACTTCGTATCCAACAGCCCGCGCGAGTCCAACACCGACCCCTCCAACTGTATTGACCCTCCAGCTGGCAGCTTCTAACCTCGTTCCTCGACTCTCGACCTCGCCTTTCGCCTTGGCCTTTGAATTTGACCTTGATATCCATATTTATTATTTGACCATCACTCCTCAACTCACATTGCCATCGGGCACGTATACGACTGGATCCAATTCACTATCTACCATCACACTCCTTGTTCACACTACTCATCCAATGACTTTTTGTTGAAGTTGTAGTAGCCGCAAAGTACAGACTTTTAGCTCAATCCAGTACCCAACCTTCTTGCTACGCACGCAAGTGGCATCTAAGTTGTCCATTAGGTCGACGTCAACTATGTCGCGTAACGTTACCGCTTATGAGTTTCTGCGTATATCTACATCTACATACTACCTTGGCCTCTTTCGCAAGTCTCGTCTGAGACCTACCATCTATTTTTACCTTGATCGTACTGCCTGTACAACCCCAACAGCGATCCTTTGACCAGCGATGTCTCTCAATTTTCAATCTCGTCCCTCAATTGTTGACCTCACCTTTTGTCTCAGTGTTCAGTGTTCCTCCTCCACCTCTGTATTCATATTCTTTACTCTCCACAGCTAGATCCAGTGCACCCCTATGCATCACCACACTCATACCAAACCATCAGCACTCTTTCAGCTGCACCCAGCCCCTCTGCTACTTAGTCCCATCTTCCTCATGGTCTCAGATACAACGTGGACTCTGGATCGCTGTCATTTAAATTTCTCAGGTCTACTATAGCCACATGTTATGCAATCCGGTACCCAAGGTTCCTGCCGCGCGCACACGCGGCATATCTCTAGTGGGCGATTACTCACATTCTTTTACCCTCTGGCAGACACTTCTGTTATCGCTGCGGCGAGCTCATCGTACAATCCGCCCTCAAGGGGGACATTCGAAGCGCGGTGTCACGGCATTACAGAAAGTGCATGCTGATAGATCACTAAGCACCCCTTGTCCCCCTCATTTCGACCTGCTGCTCAGTGTGCCATGCTGTACTTTATTTACGCGTCTACATCATAACAGTTGCTTAGGCTCGATGGTATACAATCACTGGCGAGGGAATGCTACATAATCGTCGCAGGTTGCGTCAGGTAGAGAGAGGGCGTTACAGCAGTATCGTTACAGAGCGGGCCGCGAGCGCAACGCGCGGTCTTTCATCGGATTCTACATGTTTTCATGTCTTCGTCGGTTCGGCACCCTGTGGGGGGGGGGGGGCATCTTAGACAGTGAGGCCCGCGACTGCCTCAGCAGCCTCGTCGATGCCCGACTCAACGAGTTTCGTGATCTGTGTGATGGATGTGAGCCACGGCGCATCAGCAAGTAGCTGGTTGTTCATGCTCACCTTGCCAATGGCGATCGTCTTGCCCTCGTCTCGAAGCGTGAAACGACCCAGCTGGGGGTAGTCCGCGAAGCGTTCTACACAGACGGGCTGTGCGGTCTCGACGAGCGCGACGATCTTCTGGCCCCTCTTTGCAAACTGTGGCGGCTTCTTCGACTTGCGGCCTGTTGCCTTGTCGAAGTAGTGGAGCAGCGACTAGGGCATTCGGATGATAAGAAGCCGCACCACTCTAGCACCCGTGGGGAATACGGTACGTACCACAAGGCTGACCTCCTCCGCAAGGGTGTGACAGTGCATCACTGCCGAGTAGCCAGCACAAATGATGTTCTTGTGGTCCAAAATAGCGAGCTGGGCCTCAAACTGCCGTACGGCGTGAACGGGGCTCGCGGGGCTGGTGAGCACAAAGCCGGGGCTGATGTCCTCATCGTCAACACCGCGTAGGCGGATCCGGACGTTGTCGCCACAGAGCGCGTTGTTAATCTCATCTTCCATCTCGTTGTAAATCGCGGCAACCTCGACGATGTTCTTGTTTGGCATCAGCTGCAGTGTATCGCCCTTGCGCATGTGGCCGGACTCGATCTTGCCAACGATGATCGTACCCATGTCCTTGTATTTCTCGGAGACGGGCATCATCAGCGGCGCTCCTATCTTGCGGTCCACCATTGGCATTTTGTCGAGATGCTCGAGCAGAGAGGGGCCGCTGCGCAGATGACAGGTCAACGAAGATTTTTAGGAAATTAGGGGCGAATGGTGCACATACTCCCACCAAGGCGCGACGTCCTTCGAGACTCGGTCCTTCAGGTTGACGCCAGTGTACGCAGAGACAGGGATGAAGGTGACATCCGTCTTAACATTGAAACCGGCGGCCTTAATGAAGGGCGTGAGCTTATCCTTGATCTCGTCGTACCTCGCCTTCCGCCATTCCACTGTCGGCTCGTCCATCTTGTTGATCACGCACACTACCTTCGAAACGCCGGCGGTCTTGACCAACATGATGTGCTCCCGTGTCTGCCCGCCCTTTTCGAACCCAGTCTCGAACTCGCCCTTGCGAGCGGAGATAACCAGGATCGCGACGTCTGCCTGTGCGGCACCAGAGATCATGGATGGAACAAACGTCTTATGACCGGGTGCGTCGAGGATCGTGTATCGCCGCGAGCTGGTTTCGAAGTATGCGCGCCCAACCTCGACGGTCTTCCCCTTCGCGCGCTCCTGCGGGGTTGAGTCGAGTGCCCAAGACAGGTACCAGGAATCTCGGCCGGCCTCTTTGGCCTCGCGCTCGTACTTCTCCATCGTACGCTTGTCGACCATGCCGGACAAGAACAGGAGGTTCCCCCCCATCGTGCTCTTGCCCGCATCGACATGACCGATGAAGACGATGTTTAGGTGCTCCTTGACTAATCGGAGGGAGATCGTGCTCAGCAGACAAGCGATGGATACATCGGTACCACCACTCACCGTTTCCATACAAGTCCTTCAACACATCATCGTCTACGGCATTGCGCACCTCGTGTGCGATCGCACTGGAATCTGTCTTAGCGCGCTCGAGGGTGAACGACTTGGAACCGGCGGCGTTGGAAGCGGACGCAGCAGGAGCAGGAGTGGCCTTCGCAGGTTCAGGAGCGGGAGCATCATGCTTGGCCGGGGCGCTAGCAGGAGGGGGTGCACTGGGAGCAGGGGTTGCAGACTTTGACCCGCCAATGTTTAGGGAAATGGTAGCAGGTGGTGATGGGGCAGCAGCAGGGGGAGGGGCAGGTTTAGGCCCACCGATGTTCAGCGAAATCGTTGGGGGAGGAGCAGGTGCTTCTGTCTGAGGAGGTCGCTCTATGGGCGGAGGAGGAGGTTGTGCAGGTTGTTGAGGCTGTTGAGGAGCACGAAACTGGCCAGGCACGAAACTGAAGGCGTTTGCGTTGAGCTTGCTCATGGCTACGGTGCGTATGGAACAATAGAGTGCGTCGGATGAACGAGAAGAGATGCGAAACTGAGAGGAATGAGTTGTCTAAGGTAGAGGAGGGTGTCCGGTGTGGACGATGGAGACAAGGACTGCTCGAGACTTTTCCTAGTCAAGTTTTCAGCCGCCTGCCGCTTCCGGCCCGATCAGAGTCACTCCCCCGATGCCCAGCAGCACCCTAGCAGCACTGGCTCGCCACCGCTCACCGTCTCAAGTACTTAACACCACTGCCTGTTCGTTTCGTAGGCCCAGTGAAGCACACATGTCATCAATGCCTCGAGGCCTGCTTAAGACTGACGGTGGAAAGCTGCCTTGAAGGCTGCCAGTGCCGTCAACTGAACGCAAAGGAGAACTACATTCCGACTTTCAGTATTCGACACGTTAAATGGCTGCAATAAAAATAAAAATACGGACGATGTGTATGTGCATAGCCAATCGCTCTACCAACTCTAGCAAAGGAGGTGAGACCGGAGAGGCGGAGGTCCCGCTGCCACGCTGGTGAGGAGCGCGAGGCCCGAGCGGGAGCAGCAAAGGCGCCGGATGTGATCATAGAGGGCCAGTGCCTGCCGACTCCGAGTTTCCCGAAGACCACACTCTACATCTCCCGCTCCTCCCATCTTGTCTCGCTGTCTCCGTTTCTCCATGGCCACCGAGCCATCCCACTATCTCGCAGTTCTGAAGGCCTCATATGACTACGAGCCACAAGCAGATGCGGCGGACGAGATAGCCATCAAGGGGGACCAGCTCCTCTTTCTCCTCGAGCGCACCGACAATGAGTACGATTCATCCCCTCATCCCCTCCTTCCAAAGCTTACGCCCTGAGTAGGTGGTGGAAGGTTCAAATCAAGTCCGATTCTCAAGAAGAGGAGGGCCCTTTGGGGCTGGTCCCCGCAGCCTACGTCGAACCGGTCAGTCACCCGGCATCGCCCCGGACTTCATCCCGCTCATCTTGTTGCTGCGCAGGCCGACCCCATACAAGTCGTGAAGGCCTTATACGACTATGATGCCACGCAACCCACGGAGCTTACAGTAAAGGAAGACGAGATTCTTCATGTCTATGGGAAGGACGACGAGTGGTTGTTGGTGTCGAGCCCTGAGGAGGAGGGCAGAGTCGGGTATGTCCCAGGTAACTATGTTGAAGAGGTACGTATATTGTTATCATGCAGTCCTCATTGGATTCCGACGAGATTGGCGTACAGACGAGCGAGGAAGGGGAGGAGGCCACTACTGCCCCCGCAGCAACATCATTATCGTCAATCGTCGTCCCAGACTCGGTAAGTGCATGCGTCAAGACATTATTGCCAATGTATCTTTGCTTAAGTTGAACTAGCCACCCAAACCTACACGCCCACTCAGCACATATGTCGACCCTGCCGACCGAGTCGCCGCCGCATCCAACAAAGCGCAGGCTGACTCCATCCAGACATGGTCCGTCTCCGAAGTTGACGCTAAGGGCAAGAAGAAGAAGGGCACCCTCGGCGTCGGCAACGGTGCCATGTTCTTCGCCAGCGAGTCGGACAAGACACCAGTTCTCAAGTGGCAGACGGGCGACATTCAGAACGTTAAGCTTGAGAAGTCCAAGCACGTCCACATCGACGTTAGCGGGGCTGATGCCACGAGTCTCCACTTCCATGCCGGTTCGAAGGATACCGCAGAGGCCATCATGCCAAGCTCGACTCCTCTCGCGCCATTGCTGCAGAAGCTGCTGGTCCGTCCACGAACGGCATTGCTCCGAGCCCCCCGCCTGCGCCTACAGAGCCTATCGAGCGCCCGCGTAGCAGTGCTCAGAAGTCCGTGCATTTTGCGCAAGACGAACCGGACGTCATTCCACCTGCAGAGACATATGAGGAGGAGGAAGAGGAAGAAGAAGAAGAGGTCCAACCCGTTCACGCTGCCGCTGAGTCTGAGGACGGACCCACGGCCGTCGTGCTGTACGACTTCACCGCTGATGGTGACGATGAGTTGACCGTCGCTGAGGGCGAAACCCTGATTGTGCTGGAAAGGGATAGTGAAGAGTGGTGGAAATGCAGGAATGCGCATGGCGCGGAGGGAGTTGTCCCTGCGAGCTATGTCGAGGTAGGTCTCAATTCCAGACATCTACTTGTCATAAGCTCAGGCGATTTGTAGTTGGTTGGTGGCGCTGCTGCCCTACCTCCTGGTCCATCCGCCTCTTCCCGAGCTGCTGAAGAGGCCGCTGCTGCCGCCGCCGCCGCGGCGGTGGCAGAGAGAGTCGCACAGGAAGCAGCTGAACGCGAAGAGGAAGAGGAAGAGGAACGTCGTGCATCTTTGGAACGCGAGCGTGCAGAGAAGGAGCGCAAGAAGCAAGAGGCCGAGCAACGAGCGAAAGCTGCCGCTGCTGCGGCTGAGGCGGACAGGAAGCGCCGTGAGCGGGAGCGGGAGAAACAGAAGGAGAAAGAGCGAGCAGTAGCGGAGGAGGAGGCGAAGCGGCTCAAACAAGAGGCCGCAGCTGCGGAACGAAAGAAGAGCATGGACAAACCCCGGCAGTCGGGCGAGAAAGGACGTAAGTCGCCCGTCATTTGTTCTGTGTCGACGGTCGTGTGTTGAGTGTTGGTAGGAGGACCCCCTCCTGAGACGTTGCGCGAGTGGCGTGACCGAACGGGTCAGTTCCGAGTCGATGCGGCCTTCCTCGGCTTCGCGAACGGCAAGCTCAGGCTGCACAAGGTCAATGGCGTTGTCATCGAGGTGCCTGCGGAGAAGATGTCGGAAGACGACTTGCGCTACGTTCAAAAGATCACCAAACAGAAGAACGCGTCATCTTCACATCGCAGGTCCGATGACGATGACGAGCCGTTGGAGTTGCGCAGGCGTTCGCTCGTGCCTGAAGCAGCTACCCGATCAAGTTCGTCTCCCCGAGCTGCTCAACAACCGAAGAAGGGGCCTACAATTGACTGGTTCGAGTTTTTCCTCAACGCTGGATGCGATGTGGATGACTGTACAAGATATGCCGATGCATTCGAGAGAGACAAGATGGACGAAGGCGTTCTTCCCGACATCACGGAAGCGACTATGCGCCTTCTGGGTCTTCGTGAAGGTGACATCATTCGTGTCAAGAAGGCGATAGAGCAGCGGAAACCGAAGACGGACATAAGAGAGGAGCAGCTGAAGAAGGACGAGGAACTTGCCAGGCAGCTTCAAGCCGAAGAAAACTCGAATCTTAAGCCTAGAAGCCCGGCTCCGAACCTCTTCGCCAGTTCCAACGGAGAGCTCAAGAATATGCGTCGTGGGCGTCCTCAGGCAACCAAGAGCGTGCCAACGAGCGTGGATTTGCAGTCCATTTCGACTGCCTCAGATCAGATTCAGCGTTCGTCGTCACCGTTGGTCGCAAGCCCGGACAGTGTCCAACCACCGAGTTCAAGTCCCGCAGCACCCCCCGCCAAGTCTAGTACTGCTGCGCCAGTCATCAGCGGATTTGATGACGATGCTTGGACTAACCGACCAAGCTCGACGAAACCAGTCGCTCCTACTCCACCACCAGCTCCTGTTCGTGCTCCTTCTGCCCCTCCAGCTCCCCCTCCCCCTCCGGCCCCTCCTGTTGCCCAACCCGCCGCTGCCCCACCCATGCCAGCGGTTCAGGTCAGTCCCCCTCCAGTACGCGCAGCTTCCGTTGCATCTGGGGCGCCTGTGCAACAGCAGGAGGTGCCAGCGAAATCGGCGGACGACGACATCTTCAACCAGCTCGCGCGGATCGCCGCGATCCGTGTCAGCAGCCCAGCTGCGCCCGCACCCCAGCCTGCTGTTCCTCTCGCACCTCAGCGTACACAGTCAGCATCGCTCTCCCCTCCTGCTGGCTTCCAGCAGGGTATGGGTATGGGAAATTCGCCAGTCTCGATGGGTCATGCTCTCCAAGCTCAGCAAACGGGTATGCTGTCGTCCCCGTCTCCAGTGAACATCAACGGCCCGCGCGGGCCGTTTGCACCAGTCCCCGCCAACCAGGCGTTGCTCCAGCCCCTCGTTCCAACCACCACAGGGTTCAACGGATTTGTGTCGACTCGCCCCGGAACCTCGCCGTCAGCGTTCCAGCCTGGTCCCTCACCACAGCCGTCCATGGTTCCCCAGCAGACCGGTTTCCAGTCATCGATGTTACCGCAGCAGACAGGCTTCCAGCCACAACTTTCGATGATGTCACAGCCAACCGGATTGCCAAATGGCGGCTATGGGGGCATGGGGAGTGGAATACAGCCATTCCAGCCTTCGCCTACTTTCAATGCGATGCAGCCTCGTGAGTCTCATGGTCTCGTTGAAATGCCGCCGCGAACCCTGATCGTTTCTTTTAGAACCTACAGGATTCAATCCGATACAAACGAGTAGGCATCATCTCTCACAGGTATGGTACGAGCACAAACTGATTACCACTCAGATCCCACTGGCTTCAACCCGGGCATGAACACTGGTTTCGGCTCGCCATTCGCGAACCCCGCGCCTCCACCGCCAGTTCCGCCGGTGCCATCGCAGCCCCCTGTGAACACCAACCCTGCAAACATATTTGCACAGATGAAGAGTGGCACGTTTGCTCAAGACGACTCTGCGCCACAAGGCGCGGGTAAGTACGATGCCCTTCGTCCTAGTCGTGAGTTTTCATCCCCCTGTTCCCCGCGATATGCACTAAATCCAGTATCATCCAGCCATGCCACTCACTGCGCAGGCGACGGGCTGGGGAGGGTTTGGGAACGTGAACGGGTTCCAGAGCGGCTACGGATATCAGCACTAGTTATCTACTCTCGACGTTAGTATCTATGGCGGACACTACATTACGCGCTGGTTTAACATCTTTGTTTCTCTTGGTCGTTCTCCCACCTCTAAGTTCACTGGAAATATTGCAATAATATACCCGAAGGAGATGGCATTATACAACGTCCGGAGTAATAAGATACGATGCGATTGTACGAGGTTATGAACGCTCTACGATGCCTTGGATGTAACCCACGCGCAAGAAGTAATCTCGAAGGCCCTCGCGAATCTCTGGCGCCATTTCTCTTGAAAGAAGCTCAGTCGCCAGCGGGTAAATGGCAGGAAGGTATCTTGTGAACTGTCGAAACAAATGAGATAAGCAACTTCCGCGCCGGTAAAGGAGAGCACATACCGCTTTGTCATCGAACTTGATGAATCCTTGGAGGATTTCGGCGATGACTGGCGTCCAGGCTGCGATATTTTTGGCTTGCGAATCGAGACGCAGCTTGTTGAAGTCTTGAAGAACACCCAAACCCAGCCTGCGCGGATTCGGAATAAATAGTGGAGGGAAAGAAGACAAACGTCCCGACTTACGGCATGAGACGTTCAGCCACTTGTGGTCGTGCTGTTTGGTGCTCAGGGCGAGGGTCGTAGTACATTCGAAGCAGCACATGCACTAATGTGGAGGCGCTGCTCGACTCTTGTTTCAACAGGTTGGGTAGGTGCTTCATGAAGCCTGCATGAAGACTATGAGAGAACATTCACGATGTCCATAAGACGAAGGTACTAACCAACTTTCCAGAGCCCGGTCCGAAGTTCTTTGTCATCATTGAACATTCGCGCAAACTGGTAACTATGGTCCAGAACGCCCATCAGGCGAAGCAAGTGTTCAGGCGGGATGGTGTTGTAGACCTCATCGTTGCGGAGCAGGTCGTTTGTTGTCTCGATAAGGAGCAGTTGCAGGACACACTTGACGATGATCTGCCGGAAGATACGACGTCGTTCATTTAGCGATATCCTCACGTCTGCCTTCGGGTTCTCGCTGTTTGGAGACAGCGGCGCCGGAACCATAGCTTGCTCGTTCGAGTCTGTGCGATTGGCGTAAGACAGTTGGATGGGAAACAAAATATAGTTGATGTACCTGGTGACTCTTGCAAGTCAGACGAGTTGCCGTCAATCTCGATACGAAGGTTCTCGTCGAACAGCTGATGAGGAGTCGTTGTCCTGAACAGCTTGACAAACGTAAGCGCTATTCGTTCCCAACGAGCTGCACTGAGCTTCTTGACGTTGCTCTCAAGCAGCTGCTGCAGACATGATGTTCCTATTCGTGCCAACGTATCGTTCTCTGCGCGATGGGATAAGCTTTTGCCTCAGAACATTGCTCACTTGACACACCTTGGCAAATGCAGACGCAAAGCAGGTCGAGCAAGCCGTCAAGGAATCGTTCCAGCGTCTCGAAGTAGAATGTGTAGAGGTCGATCAGGTTGCGTAAAGCCTGGATCATCGTCGTCGAGAGCCACACGCTCATGTCCTCCTGAGTATTGAAGCGCGACATATCTTGACTCGACTTGAGCACCGCGAAGATCGGGAACAGTAGTTCTTGGCAAACTGTGTCCCAGAACTCGACTGGATAGGTTGAACCATACGTCTTCAGTGTGCTGAACAGGGAGTCGAGCGCTCTATGCTGGAAGTAAGTAGCCGTTAGGAACCGAAAAAGATCAAGGAGTACATACAATCGCCGCACTTCCAAATCTTCGCCGTTCATGATAACATCGTAAAAGCCAAAGAGCACTGGGAACCAGTACTTGATCATCGGGTCATCCGTCGATGTGTGGCTCGGGTCCTTGAAGTTACAGTCGGGCGACTCCAGCATGGTTGGGATGAGCCCACGAAGCATGGCGATCGCCAGAAGGCTGATCTTCTGGTACTTGCTGACTTTGCAGAAGTCAGTGATGCATACCGTCAGATCCGCAAACGAGCCATGTCGGACGACGGAGGGGAAGTGTTCCTTGTTCAGCCGCGTTACGATCTCAAACGCTGAGTTCGCAATACGCTCTGTCGCTGCCTTGGATGCAGCGGAGAACACGGCAAACATCGTCCGCCAACCGGACCGCAGGTTGTGTACTCGGGCTTGAATCATTTGTTGCAAGCATTGCAGCACCTGATTTTATGTAAATAACGTTTTGACAATGCAGAAGTAGCAGGCATACCATGTCGCGAATGTCTGGATTTGAGTTGTGGATCATGGTGTACTCAAATGGCCGCAAGAAGTCCTTCTGGAACTTGAAGTGAGGCAACTCCTCCTTTTCCAGGAAAGCGCATAGCCAACTGGCGCAGTGCATCAAGTGCGAAGAAGCCGACATGGGGGTTCTTGTGACAACAAACTTGGTTGAAGTGCTCGCCAAGGATCTCCCACATGCCAGACCACTCCAGGCGGATACGGTTCATGTTGTAGTACGAGATCTCGACCAGCTTCTGCAAGCTGAACAATCGGGGGTGTTGCGAGATGCCGGATGACTGAATTTCCTCCCACGAGACATCGCACAGGGCGCGAACGAAGTCGACGATCGCCGTCTACAAGAGCACGTTAAACACCAACGACGATACGCATTCAGTTGACAAACTCACTCCGGAAAGATAATGGCTAAGCGAAAAGACCATATCCGCGGCGACCGTGATATGCGTCGATCGACTCTCGTTAGCCAGCTCCTCTGTAGGTGGTTTGCGCACACGACTACAGGATGGTATGCGGGTCAGAAAGCAAGGAAGAGATGTCGATCAATAAACAGTGTCTCACCCCTTCTTTCCCGCATCGGGAACCTCAACTCCACTGCTAATAAGCTGCATATGCTCCAGCTGGCTGACGCAAGTGAGCACCTCCCGCCAGGACCCCTTCAGTTGGTTGCCTTCAGTGACCGCGACGTCGAGCAGGGTCTTGATCGCCTCCATGTTCTTCGTCTTCATCTCGCCCAAGTTGTTGAGGAACGTGAACTTCCCGAGGGTGCTGATGAACGCGTTCCGTTCTAGCTCGAGATCGAAGAAGCAGACGGCGTGGATGGCGGCCTTAAACCCATCCAGACAGAGTACGACGATCTCAAGGTCGTCAGTGTCCTGCAAGGGGACCGGAGAGACCCGCTAGGAAAGGTATCCAGGCTACCTCAAACATTGGACGGACATGGATGAAGTGCGAGGCGCTGAAGAACTGGTCGGTCCCCTTTGTGCTCTTCCGTTGCGACCGCATGAGTGTACGGAAGAGAGCCTATACGCCACTGTCAGTGAGACACCTCACATACTGGCAGGGGGCGGTACGTACTTCGGTCTTGTTCGCCATGTTGTTCGACTGCAGCATATACTGCTCTTTCTGCAGATCTCGACCGACGGTAGCCAGCACGCCCGCGATACCAGGACCCGGTGTGATGACTGTGGGCGCCTCGATCTCGTCCTTCATGCGGATCTCGTTGTTCACAATATCGTCATAGATCGCGGTCAGGAAATCCTCAGGCAAGTCCTGTCCGTCATTGATGCCACGGTTGTTTGCAATGAAGCCCTGCTTCGTCATCCGGACCTTGATTTGTCGGCTGTGAGCGTCCGTGTTGAGCATAATGGTTGAGAACGCCAGAACGTAAGGGGTATCTGTCCGGAAACGAGGTAAACATCGGTAATCATTGGTGATGTAGAAATCATTCGTACCAGCATTGGCAAAGAGAGTTGTAGGGTTGCCAGCGATGTAGCGTTCAGCGAACTTCAACATGAACCTGTCGATCTTCTGCGATTCACCAGGGAGACGGAAAGCCTGGAGGAACGACCGCAAGGCGTCGATGAAGGGCATGTTGCTCAAATCCAACATATCGACGAAGGCGTGCATGATCGCGATGTTCTCCTGCTCACTGAAGAGAAATGTCAAGACCGTTCACCTCGTCGAAATATGACAACAAAACCCTACCCCTCTCCAAGGTACTCTCCGATGGCTGCCTTCGCAAGTCCATCGGTGTCCAGCAGGAACCGTGCAATGTCCTTGGGGTCGTTGCTTGGAATAAAACCGGTCTCGAGGAAGAACTCGATGCCCTGCATAAAAGTCGAAACGATCAATTTCTGAAAGCGATGAGCACTCCACGACATACCCTCTTGGGCTTAAAGTTGAACTTCTTGATACCCTCGAGCAGCGTCGTCTTCTTCTGCTTCGCACTCTCGAACTTGGACGGGTCGTCCACAAGCTCCGGCGTCTGTCCCCGGCTCAGGTCCGCACCGCCCGGGGAGAGCCGGTCCGTCGGGAGATCCGGAGTCATCACATCCCGCGGGGTTGTGGCGAGACGCGACTCCTCCGTCATGGAGCGAGTGGTCGGATCCTGCGGGTGCTCTGGGGGCGACGAGCTCGCCGTGCCCCAGGCAACGAGCGACTTGAGGACGGAGACGAGGCACTCGAGGCCTTGCCGTCGGAGCTGCGCCTCCGAGTTGCCGATGGTGGTGGTGTCGACATTGCCTGGCACTGACAGCGCTGCGGTGCTGAACGACGGCGGTACCTGTGTCCCGTGTTGGTGCTTGTTCTGCGGCTGCAGCGACGGGCTAGTAGGGTCGTTCGACTTCTGAAGGGCGAGAGACACCGGGGAGGTCCCGATCTTCGAGATGATGTTCATGAGACTGCGCACAGTGAGCTTAGAGGTGAGAAGATGGTTAAAATGAGTGGTACATACTGTTCGTAGATGTTGTCGACGGCCTCGCTATCACAATCGTAGTTCAGGTAGATCTCGACGAGAGCTTCGGGATCCTGGGCGAGTCGTTGCAGCATACTGACGATCATAGCCTTCTGCTTCAGAGTCGAGGTCTTCATCTCCAAGATCGGTATAAAGATCTCGTGCAAGAGCACTTCGATCTCTTTCTGTATCCATGAGTGGTAAGCACTACGAAGAAAAATGGCATCATAGCATTCTAACCTTCAGCTTCGTTCGCAAGCCCGAGATGACTCTCCAGAAGATTTCAACACTGATCTCGAACACCTGAGGGACTGGGCTAACAGCGTTCCTGCTCAAGCACAAGCATAGATACTGGTTGGCTGCCTGAATGAAGGGTGTCGCCTCGTTGGATGAAGATGAATAAATTATCGCCGACGGCGAGACGAAAATAGGCATATGCGAATTGAGGATCATGAGCACCAAGTGAAGCGAGAGCAGTTTCGATCGCATTGAATGCGACTTGAGATCGCGCTCACTGCAACGACGTTAGCGAATTGCGATGGGCGGCCGAAGAGTCGACTTGCCTCTCGGTATTTAGAGGCTTCATCGTCAGCTTGCACAAGGCCCTGAAGACAAGGAATGCGTCCTTTATAAAGAGGTCATTGGTCGTGAGTTGTCTGCTGGCTGGATCTCCGAGTTCCTCATCCTCGTGCACGGAACCCCCGTGCACGGAACCCCCGGCCGCCGAACCAGAACCTTGCCTATTATCCAGTTCAGCTATGTTCGAAACACGGAAAGGCAAGGCTGCTTACGCTTCATGGTGGGTACCGTTCGGGACGCCGTCCAGCTGGCTACTCTCTTCAGTCTCAGCTAATGTCTCTTCGGCGGTGTCCGTATGGGTAGTTGAAGCCGCACTGGAAGGAGGCTCGGCGACTCCTGCGCTAGGGTTGAACTCGAGTCGTTGGTACCGTTCACTGAAGGACTTGGCAGAGGCAACGAGCTCCGCGGAGACAAAACGAGCGAGGGCCGTTTCGACGATTTAGCACTGTCTCCTCCACGCGCAGACAAAGTCGTAGAAGATTCGGAGTGAGGGAACCCGACCTTGCACCGTGCGAAAACATGGTTAACCATCTGAGTAAGTCCACCCTGTGCGACCATCTGGTTGACCGGATCTGCGCTCAGCAGGAAGACATTATAGACCGTTCGAACGGCTTTCAAGAGGGAAGACTGGTGGACCAGAATGGTTGGCGAGAGGACAAGCGCAAGTAAGGCTTTGACGATCTGCAGAGACACAGTCTCTGGAGTGCTCTCGGTATGGCATGCTGTAATGGTGTGAACGACGAGGTCGACGAGAGAAGGAGCGGGCGGCGGTGCCTGAGATGAGATAGATTGACGAGAACTGGGACCCGGACCGGGGGAAGGCGGCGGAGAGGAAGGCGCATGAGAAGAGGAGGAAGACTCAGCAAAGAATGAATACGAAATGAGTTTGGAGATGCAGTCCAAACTCGCAATCATGAGCTTCTCATTTCGCGTCTCGCAGGCTAAGCGCAGCGGCTCGAAATATCTCTCTTGGCTTGTCTCCGCCCTGTCCCGACTTGACCATCTCCAGCGCGCGCTGAACGCTTTCGCGCAGGGGCGCGGAGCGCTTCGCCTCCTTGGATGCGGCGATTGTCTCCAGAGCTGATGAGATGAGCACAACGGAGACTGTGTGACCCTTGGCTATCGTAAGCGAGCGTTTGTGTGCCGAGTCCGTAGAGGGCCGGGCAGGGGTGCGACCGTTGGGGGTTGCGGGTCGGCTGTCGACGGAAGGCCGGCCATGCCCATTCGTGACGCGAGGGGATCCTGGAAGGACATGTGGACGTCGAGCGGCAGGAGAAGCAGGATTCGAAGGGACCGGTTTGGCGGGAGGCGTCGGAGGGGCCACACTGTCATCTGTATCTTGCGCGCGCTCTATAGAGCTTCTGACGGGCGGAATGGCGGCCTGTTCTATTTGTTCTGGCGCTGATTCGTGAACGCCATTAGGCGAGGACGTGGAAGCTTGGGGGAGAGACGTAGAGGTTTGAGATGGGGATGTGGCCGTCGCGTCATCGGTAGGAGTAGAGGGTCCATTAGCGGGCTGACCTTGTTCAGGCGGGGTTGGGGATACTGAGCGTGCTCTGTTCTCGTCAACTGGGTCCCTTAATGGGAGTATGGCCATAATGCTTGCGGGCGGTTCATCATGGGGAGGAGGCGAGGGGGGCAGAGGTATGTCGGCCGGGTAAGAGGAGTCGGAGGCATCCATGAAGAGACCGACGGAGTCGTAGAGGGGGTCGAAGCCGCCGGGTACGTGTCGGGGTCGTTGAGTCCGTCGCGGTCGCGGACGAAGAGGGCAGTGAGTTGCTGCCATCACGGGACCCGTTACCCAATTCCCCTGAGCGCAGCGATCGAGATCCACGGGCGCTTGTCTAATCTAACGCGACTTTTGGTCCAGTTTTGGTCTCTCTTCCAATTTCCCTCCACCCGCTTTTCTTGCTGCCCTCGCCAATTCCTCCCCTGCGCGCACAATGCCTTCTACAGATCCTGTGCCTACAGGGGCCTCAGCAGCGGTCCTCATGCCGTCAGAGCCCATGCCCGATTTCGCGGAGACAGTGGTGGGCCCAAACTTTGAAGACGAGATCTCTCTGCAAAATCTGCTAGCAAGCTATCGACGCATCGGCTTCCAAGCCAACAGTCTGGGGAGGGCCATTGAGATTGTTAATAAAATGGTACGCATCCACTATCCTAGTTCGTTCCCAGACTGTGGGCTAAAAATATGCCCAGCGTAAATGGCGACTGTCGGACGAGCCGGTCGCCGCAGATGAGTCCGAGGATTACCTCTCGCCGGAGGTCCGGACACAGACCAAATGCAATGTATTCCTCGGCTATACCTCCAACCTCATCTCATCCGGGCTGCGTGAGGTTATTTTATACCTCGTCAAGCACAAACATGTCAACGCGATCGTAACCACTGCCGGAGGGATCGAAGAGGACTTCATCAAGTGTCTCGGTAAGACATACTTGGCAGACTTCAACATGGACGGCGCAGATCTGCGAAAACGAGGCATGAACCGCATTGGTAACCTCATCGTCCCCAATGACAACTACTGCAAGTTCGAGGACTGGCTCACGCCTATCCTCGACACTATGCTCGCTGAGCAGAAGGAGACCGGGCAAGTATGGACTCCGAGCTCTTTCATCCGAAGGCTGGGCAAGGAGATAGACAACGAAGAATCTGTATATTACTGGGCGTACAAAGTGAATAGATATTTATTCCATGTATGCTTGTCCAGGACCCGTGCTGAGTCCGCTTCGCATAGAACAACATTCCGGTCTTCTGTCCCGCGCTCACGGACGGATCCCTCGGAGATATGATATATTTCCACTCGTTCCGTAATCCCGGTCTCATTGTGGACATCGTTCAAGACATCCGGAACCTGAACGAGCTCTCGCGAAAATCCAAGAAAGCAGGAATGATCATTCTCGGAGGCGGCGTTTGCAAACATCAGATAGCGAACGCGATGCTCATTGTACGTGAATCAGCTGCCATTTGCCGACCCGTGCGTAACTGAGGTATTCGACAGCGCAACGGTGCGGACTACTCGGTGTATATCGTATGTCCCATTTGTTCATTATCAAATGCACCGCGCACTGATCCTCCCCCAGAACACCGGGCAGGAATTCGATGGCTCCGATTCCGGGGCTCGTCCAGACGAGGCCGTCTCGTGGGGCAAGATCCGAGCAGGGTCGGAATCGGTGAAGGTCTGTACAACCTGTTCAGCGACGTCAACTATGGTCTGACATATGCGTGCAGGTCTATGCAGATGCGACACTCGTGTTCCCACTCCTTGTAGCGGCCACCTTCGCAAAACCCGAGAGCCGCCCATAAACGTAAACTATGCCTCCTATAGAGATGCAACAGCCCTGAATGGTTATGATAATAATGCAATGCATTTGAATAGCCAGGAAAGCATGTAAGGATTTGACAAGATAGCAGCAGTATGAAAACAAACGTTTCAAACCACACACACGGATACAGATGCCAACGTCAATGCAAAGTACAACTGCGTTGGATAGCGCTCCCCATGTAGTTTGCCCAAGGTCCATTCCACGAGGCCTTCCCTACTTGTGGGACCGGCCACTGTTATCAAGGATGTGGTAAAGACTCCCAAGACGGCTAGTTCAAAGAAAGAAGGGGATAAATGTGCCGATTAGCTTCGGCGGAGGAAAGACCTCGACCGGCTTACTCTGCGAAGCGAAGGGCAAGGATCAGTAACGTGCCCAACCTTTCCCATCGATCTGCCCGCAAGCTCGCTCACCTTTCGAGATCTCGCCCTGCCAAAGGATGAGATCGTCTCGCATGAGTTGCAGGATCGTCAGGACGTCCTCGATGTTCGCCATTGCAACCGAGGCGTCAGAGACAGCGGCAGCGATAGCCTCGTCGAACGCGTGTTTCGCGAGGTGGCACGCGTGTTCGGGGCTCCTCATGATGTCATGGAAGTAGACGGCGAAGTTGAGGGCCAGGCCGAGGCGTGTAGGGTGCGTTGCGGGCAGAGTCGCGAGCGCGTGTTGGTATGCGGACTTGTACGCCTCGAGCGACGCCTTCGCAAGGTCCTCTCGGGAATTGAGGCGGGTGAGCTCGGCAAGATAGCGGTAGTAATCCCCTCGCCTGGTGATGGTGCAGGTGGCAAGTCAGAAATTGTCGGCTGTTCTACCAAGAACGGACGACGCACATCTTGGAATAGAAGACCTTCTCTTCCCCATTGCTCGCGGCGGGTATCAGGTACCGCTCGAGGAGGTCGACAACGTCTCTGCAGACCTTGTCTAAATCTTTCTCAATGCGCTCCTTCTGCACGCGCATGAGCTTGACCTGGTGCCGGGAGGAGGAGAGTGCTTCCCTCTTCTGGAGTGCGTCAATCGTGCGCCAGCTCTCACGGAGATTTGCCGTTAGGTTCTTGTACGCTATCGATAGCAAATTCCGCTCGTCGATGGTGAGCTGTGCATTGTTGTCGTTTATGATGTCTTTGAGCTGGGCGACGACGTCTTGGGAGTCCAGAAGGGCGTGCTGATCTATCTTTCGTGTCTCTAGCTCGAGAACGTAAGGCGGGACGCACCGTGATACCGTTCGGCTTGATCGGCGACCTTTGTTAGAAACAGGCAATCGAGGCGCGAGAGGGGTACGTCCATCTGCTGGAGGTCGCCTAACGAGATGGGTGAGAGACATGCGAACACGCTGGGGTTCGCCGGTAGCTTCAGGCGCGACAAGGCCATGGTGCCAAAGAATGGGGGGAGGGCGAGAAGCCGGTGGCCGACGCACGAGGGATATGAATGACCGCGGCTGAGGCTGGTAGGGACCCTACCTGGACCTTACTTATATGATAGCTGAAGCACAGGGCAGAGGGGAAGAGGAGGCTTGCCGCCTGAGTGTATCTACCGCGTAGGGCGCTGATAGGGAGGCAATGAGCCCATGACCGGCGCGGGAGTGTACCTTGAGATTTCGGCTCTAATATCCGCGGGGCGGACACCACGAGGCAGCGAGGTGCGCGGTGGCACGCCGTCTGCAGTTGAGTCCTCGCAGCGCTGCTACCAGAGGCGATGCCTTGGCGCTCTCCATATCACCGCCCCTCTTTAGGCAACTGTCGTGGTTTGCGAGTGACTGCCACGCCAAGTCCGCTGGTGACCTGCCGTAAGAACACTAACCGATTTCCCTTAGGGTCATCCTGTGCGATTTTGCCCCGTCGCTGGTACATGTCACCATGAACCCGTTCATTCAACCCCGTACACAACTTGAACCACAGTCCACGCAGTCCCAACGCCTATGACGTCAGACCAATTAGTGACAGCGTTTCGCAAATGAAGGCATGCACAGAATGGTTGCGACCGAGGAGCAACATTGTCACAGTGGAAGCTACGTAACGCAGTACTAGCAGAACCGGCGGCACTCTCAGCCGTGTTTCAGGTTTACCCAGACCAGACAGCGCCACCGGGACTAGCACACATGTTTGAGTGAGAAAACGATCGTAGCAGACGGGTCAATCCACTTACGCAGTGTAGCTCTGAAGGTTGTTGTAGATGTTGACCGTGATGCCGGGGTCAGAGCCTTCGTACGCGCCTGGAAGAGCGATCTTCGGTGGGTCGGCACTACCGCCGCTGGTAATCTTCACCTGAGCACAGCCGATGTACTGGAAAGCAAGAGCATGAGGGGACAAAATTGATGGGTTTTTATTTCGTTTGGATATGAAACTTACGAATTGGGCACCAGGGTAGCTCTGTGCGACGTGAAGAGCGATCTGTCAGGCCGTAAGTGTCAGAGACCACACTGCCTCGTCCGATCCGATGTCGAGACGCTAAACTCACAATTTCAGCGCGGAGAAGGTACTCGCCGGCCGGCAGCGAAGCTGGGATCACAACACTGTGTTTGCCTGTCGCGATCGAACTGTTAGCACATGTGGTTATGATCCGGAGACGGAACAGGAAACGACACTGACCGTTGTTGGCGTTCACGACATCGGTCGCCCACTCCTGGCTTGAGGGGTCGAGGAGACCAGAAGAGTAAATCTTCGTCCAGACGGTACCCTGACCGTCGAAGGAGGCAGCCGTGGAAGGCGCCTTCGCAACGTATACCTGGACGGGACCTTTGTGGCCACCAGAGATGGCATCCTCGCCGGTGCGCTGGTCGTGTTGGTGCCACTCAAATGTGATCTTGATGATTGTGGTGAGATAAAGACTCATAACCTGACAGGACCAGAAGCTTACATTGGTGCCCGCAGGAATGGACAGGGTCTCTACGTTTGCGCCAGAGAGACCGTTGACGTTGCAGGTGAGGTCCGTCGAGGTGACATCGGTCACCGGGTTGTTGTTTGGGGGGACACGAATGAAGTTGTTCTGCCCCTCGTCGGTCTACACCACGTTGACGGATTGACAATCAGATCAACTTCACAGGGTCAGTTCTACTCACGGAACCATCCCAGATGTACTGCATGGTGACTGAATCGAGGGTTTAAATCAATATATGCTCTCGCCGATTTCGAGGTCAGATTCAGACTCACAGTGGGCGTTGACCGCCGCGGCCGCGGCGAGGACGGAGAGGGCAAGCTTCATGGCGAACGAAGGCAGCGAGCTGAGGAAGAGCCGAGCCCTCACTTCACCTTTATACTCGTTGGTTCCTCGGATGCACATTGACCGTTTGCTTCGGCAGCACGAGCGAAAGCACTCGGCTTGGCAGTTTTATCGTCATTTTCCCGGAGCGTTCAGGCGACAGCGTGTCCTGACGTGGCTAGGTCTTCGGATTTTCACTAGAATCGGCTGTCGTCATCCGGAGTTACCTTACACGGCATCGGAAAGTCAGATGAGTGGGCCGCACACCCGAAGTTGAGGCGGATGGTATTGGCAAGGCTATTCGTCGGAACGCGGGTCTTCGTCATCTAGGCCAATGTGAATGATGGTGACGACCAATGCGACAGCCGGTCATCTGGCAACTGCTCTCCAAGAATCTGCCTACTCACTGCGATGGATTTGTTCTATCCCTGGGGATTGGGGGTTCAACATCAAAAGTCAAGAGACGCCATATAGGCGGGAGCTAGGAAAACTGGCGCTGCCATCCTAGACTTGTGCAGGAGAAACTATGTTCGTGAGTGATCCGACTAGTTGTGCCGGCATAGGGAGCTAGCCTGAAGACCGAGGCGAGCCAAATAACTTCGGCAAAATCCCGTCAGTGGTAAGCTAAAATAGCTCACATGTCTCGTCAGCTTTCTCAGGATTAAGTGCCTCGAGCATTCAAGGCCTCGGCTTGAATGCGACGGAGGAAGCAGACCTCGGAATGCGCAATTGTATTGCCTCCTTCTGTCCACCCTCGCTGAGCGATCCTCGTGGGCATTGCGATGGGCCGCAAAAGTACCGCAATGCTAAGTAGTTTGTTCATCGAGGCCTTGCCGCTCGGCCTAGGTTTCCACGGTCCATCACAGGGTTCAGCATTGCAAGCGCACGTATTGGGTGTCTCACTTACAATTCGATGCTATGTCGTCGTGACCAACGGATGAAATCCTGATTCGGGTCCCGGCCATGACGCCTGTCGCTGTCGAAGTCACCGCTCATCACCCCGGATCAGCTGTGATAGCCCTGCGTGAGTGCAGGAACACCGTGATAGAGGGGCAAACTTCCTGGTATAGTTCAAGGAAATTAACCGTTTTATCCTTCTGAATACCATCAAAGAGGCTTTTGGTATCGTTCATCGCCGTTGGCACCTTCACCTGAATTCAAATTGAACACCTAGTCCTGATCTTACACGCGGAATAGCAGACTTCTTCGGAGTTCTTTGAACTTCACCAGCCCAGCTGCTCGTACGTCCATCCCCAGACCTTTCCAAACTCGTTCGCATAGTTGCAGAGCCTCTGGTTCCGGTCGAGTCCACTGATGCGCTTCACATCCTCGGGATCAAGGGTTGGCAACTTAAAAAGGTACATAGTTGAGCCGACAACAACGACCGGGAGGTACAGGGAGACCATCACTCACGGTAATGTTGTCTTTCTGGCGCTGCGGATCGGAGCTCCTGGGTACGACGGCGACACCGCGTGCAATGTGCCACGCGAGGATGACTTGGACTGGAGAGGCCTTGTACTTGCTGGCAAGCTCGAGAATCGTGGGGTCATTGCGGACCGTAGCGTACCCTGAAACAGCTACCGTTAACTGGTCCCGCCCCTTGAAAGGTTCAGGACTGCAAATCGACACACCAGTCGGGGTGTAAGCTGTCAAAACTATGCCCTTCTTGTCGCAATAATCCTTCAAGTCTTGTTGGATCAGGTACGGGTGCATTCTGCAACCGGTAAGATCGCTTTAAGCAAAGAATCCATGTGCATCAGATGAGCATGACATACTCGACTTCGTTGACGGCTGGGACGACCTTGGCTGTCTCGAAGAGCTTTTCAAGACTGCAGGACATTACGAGCGGATACTACAATTTTGTAACGGAAATGACATACTTCTTGACAGAGAAATTGCTGACACCGATGGCTTTGGCTCTCCCGCTTTTGTATATCTTCTCCATGCGTGTCCATGTTTCATTGAAGAGGGGAGTGTCGTACGTTATAAGCTGACCGTCTTTGTCAAACGGGTCAATGCTGTCCACTGCAACATAGGTTGATATCCATATCGAACGACTGCTGTATGGGGACTCACCAGCAAACTTCCCGGCCTGCGGCCAATGCATTAACCACTGCAAATAGAATTAGCACGTTTGTTTGAAATAAACGTAAAATGCGACGAAGTCAACCAGGTCAACGTAGTCAGTATCCAAATTCTTCAGGCTGTCTTCGAAGTATTCCTCGACGAAAGGTCCATGGTGCTGATGGCTGCATGATCCGGAATGAATACATGTCCTATTCGCCTGGGTTGATTGACCTGGATAAAATAGCTTACTGCAACTTAGTTGTGATCCATATCTGGTCGCGTGGAAGGCCCGACTTCTTGATGGCTTCTCCGGTCGCCCTCTCTGTACCTAGCATCAAGTCAGAATACGATTTCAAAGGAGGTTGTCGTATTTCAACATACCATATGCCCAGGCAGTATCAATTAGACGATAACCAGACTATAATGCACGTTCTGTGACCTTCTGGTATAATGGCCACAAGCACATGAAAATGACATTACCTGTAGAGCGGGCACCATGAACTGCCATGCATTTTGGCGAGCTTCTTGAGTAGTCCCTCCCCATCCGCCGAGCCCTCATAGAAAACCCTTCTGCACAAATCCGAATAAAAATCCATACTATTCACATACCGACAGCAGGCATCAGCGCGCCAGTGTTCAGTTTGAAACGCGGGACTTCGGACATGGCCAGCACTTGAAGGATCGTGCGGCAAGACGGTGGCGCAAGTGCAGATCATATAGTATCTGGCAAAATAGCTCACGACATCGAATGTATTGATTTTGCTATTCGTCTTACCAAGCACATTCAAACCCGCGCACTCAAACCAGGGGTGACTCTATGGTTAGAGATGTTGCTGACTTGGCAGAATCATGGGACGGGGCTCGATACGGGAAGGGCGCGGCAGTAAACCCACGAATGATATGAATAGCACGCACACAGGTGGTGTTGTGGCATGGACACTGTGCGCATGACTGGGGCGTGGACAATGGAAGTTGGGACGATCGCGTTCACATCCAGGAGCACCGGCGAGACAGCAGCCATTGCGTAGCCATCTAGTCCTCCTCTTCATCGTCGAACCATCGCTCTTCTGCGTCCCTGTCCAAATCCTCATCCAAATCATCGTTCCAGTCCACCTTGTCGTAGTCTATCGACTAGGGAATGCAGAAGTTCCCATACGAACTAAGCAGGAAGACGACGAAGACATACCTCGAGGAAACCGTATATGAAACGCTCCTTCACGTCTCTGAGGAACCACTCCTCGTTTTCAGCGGGCGATGGCTCCGGAATGGGTTCCAGATCGTCTTCGTCTTCGTCGCTCTCCTCATCCTCTTCCGGCAGAGACTCGATGTATTCTGCGCGTTGTCGCCGGACCGTCCTCACCCGTTCAGACTCGCGTTCCTCCTCGTAATCTCCAAGCAGTTCTCCTAGTTTCCCCACCCGCTGTCGAGTAGAGCCTCCCAGAAACTCTTTATCGACCCACTCCTTCTCTGCCTTTGCCTGGTCCGTTCCGGGTCGCTCCCTCCCTTCCCACAGTGCGGGCCATGTAGACTTCGCGTCTACGAGAGAAAGTTCAGGGGGTCTTGTTTGCGCGTACTTGAGCCTCCGGCTTCGTATCTCCGGAACGACCGTCCGCTCCTTGGGTGAGGTGTTTGCGGAGAAGAGCACGAGTAGATGAGGGGGAAGCTCTCGAACGTGCTTGCGAAGGAACTCAACCGGAGCGGTTTTAGGCGAGGGCTGATAGTCCTGGGGCAACGCAAGATACGACAATATTGGTGAGCCGTCGAAGTCAGTCGCGGCAGACATGGCGGGCGCAAGGGAGGAGTGAATTGGTGTGAACTTGAAGGGGAGACGTGGGCACGACGCTTGCACGGCGTCACCATGATCCTCTCACAGACGCCGGACAATCTGGGGCACGTGGCGTCGGGTATAGGCGGCGCTTCCTGGAATGGGAATTCCCGCCGCCTGCCGCCTGCGTCGTTGCTCCCATCACGCTGCCCTCACTGCCACACTTTTGAGGCACGATCTCCTCGTGGTCTTCAGTCCGTGGTTATGCTCTCTCTCCATCATGCCCAATCCCAGTGACACCCAGGCAGCAGCGCCGAATACTGCCCAGACTATCCCTCAGACGACCACTGACCCGACCGATCTTGTGCTATTGATCTTCATCCATGGGTACGCCCCTTATTGCATCATGCGATCGTTCAACGATGCGACAACTCCGGCACCAGCTTCAAAGGGACAGATTCGACGTTTGGCGAGTTCCCACAACGCCTGCAACACATCTTGTCAGAAAGCATCGACAACACTGTCGTAGAGAGCGTCGTCTTCCCTGCCTACGAGGTATGGTTAGTGCTTGCCGAGACATGCCTATCAATTGACATTCCCTCACGCTTCACAGACTAAGGGCGAGCTCGTACGCACCGTCTTCCGTCTGGTGCACTCAACTATTTAGGTAGACCACAACAGAATGCAGCCGTCGTCAGGTTCGCCGACTGGCTCACTGACTTGACCGTCAAGCGTGAGGTCGCCAATGGCGGAGCAGGGAAGGCCAAGGTGGTCCTATGTGGTCACAGGTGCGCCAGCATCCTTCTTCGCGCCACCTCTGAATATCGAATCCTGATTGCCTGAGTAGTATGGGTGGACTCCTCGCCGCCGATGCCCTCCTGGAGTTCGTCCGTACACGCCCCGACAAGCGCGCCCCTCTCTGGCCCAAGATCGTTGCGTGTATAGCGTACGATACCCCCGTAAGCTCATCATATCCCACATATTCGCTCTGGTCGCCCAATTCCCTTCCGTAGTATCTTGGCCTCCATCCCGGTGTCGTAAAGAACAGCGCTAACCAAGCTGCGCAATACGCTCGTACGGCCCAAAACGTTTTAAACTCTTTCAAGACCTGGCGCTCCAAGACTCCATCTGGAGCTGCTGCTGCTGCGGCCGGAGGTGCGGCGGTGGGAGCAGCAGCTATCGCGGCGGCCCCCGCCCCCATAGATACAAACGCGTCTTCCGATACTCCGAAGGAGGGGGACGAAGCCCCTAAGTCGCCCACAACACTCAAGACACCGACAGCTGAGTCTTCAGAAGGGGCGACAGTGACGTCCCTCTGGCAGAAATGGGCCGCTCCCGCTGCCCTCGCCATCGGAGGTGCGGTTTTGGCTGGAACGGCCGCGGGCGCTTATTACAAGCGCGAGGAGATCGGCGTCGGGTATACGTGGGTTACAGACCATCTCAAGTACGTCGGGAACCTCTGGAGCAAGGACGAATTGGAAGCACGGCTCAACCGACTGTTGGAGCTTGAGTCGCGCATGGGCGTGCTGTTTCAGACGTGAGTGTCTCTCAACATGAACACATGTATCCGATGAACCGATGCTCACACCACGAACGCGTTGGATGCAGGTTCTTCACCAACATCCCTGCCAGCCCCCCAGCATACCCGAATGACCGTACATTCATTGTTTTGCCACATCGTAATAGCCCCATGGCCACGCACTTCGCGCCGAACCGCAACACGCTTGCCTCGGATGAGATCCAGGCACACACAGGCATGTTCGACACAAAGACAAATGACGGGTACTACGAGCTCGGGCTCATGACCGCCAAGCTCATCCGCGAGGCTGTCTTCAATGCCAGGAGGGCCGAGGCGAACGCGCAGATTCCTCAACCTCCACGAGGCGCGCGAATGCAATCGCAAACACTTCCTCAACAGCCAAATGCCGTGAAAGCGGCGGATCCGGAGTCTGTCGCATCACGGCAGCCTGCGCCAACTTCACTTGCAGGTCCGCTTGCTGCCGCAGGGGGCGTGGCTGTCGCGGCAACCACTGTTGCTGCTGCTACCGCTGCATCCGTTGTCCCCTCAGCCCCAGCTGCTCCATCATCTGCCGCAGCGGATGATGAAGATGAAGAGGAGGATGACGACGACGATGAGGAGGAGGAGTCTGAAGAGGAGGAGGAACACATCCCTGTCATGGAGAAACCGCACGTCATGGTCGAGAAGGCGGACGCTGCTCAAGATGTTTCCGCGCCCAAGGCTGAGGAGGAGGAGGAAGATGACGAGGATGGTGAAGAGGACGACGAGGAGGAGGATGACGATGACGACGAAGAGGAGGAGGATGATGATGACGACGATGACGAGGAGGAGGACGAAGATGACGACGAGGAAGAAGAGGCTGAGGCGCAGCCAGCAAAGAAGTGAAAACTGATCTCGACACTATAGACGGTGGACACAGGGTTTTGTGTACCAAGGAACGTTGTACTAGCCTGTATTGTATACGTGCATCGCACTGTGCTGTAAAAGTACATCAACATGCTATCTACCTAGCAAGGTGCTTGAGCGAGAGGCGCATCGCGTATGCGTCTTCTCCGTCGGCATCTACGCACCGTCGTGATCTTAGCTGGCAAGAAAGACGAGGAATGGGGCAGACTTACAGTAGCCCTTTTCGATGTCCTTGACAGTGAATCCAAGAGTGTCGCGGTAGAGACCGAGAGCAGCTCGATTTGATTTTCGAACGTGCAGCGAAACATACGCGGCCTTGTACACGGTGGCCATGGCTTCCTCTATATCCC
Organism: Ganoderma boninense; assembly: GCA_002900995.3. Classification (NCBI taxonomy): domain Eukaryota; kingdom Fungi; phylum Basidiomycota; class Agaricomycetes; order Polyporales; family Polyporaceae; genus Ganoderma; species Ganoderma boninense. The sequence goes on from CM035307.1 coordinate 2,458,887, forward strand.
ATGGTCAGAACGGCTCACGCGTGGGTAGCCTGAAAAGATGGGATGCAGGAAAGGGCGTAGAAGGACGGGGGTGAGGAAGGAAAAAATGCTCACGAGACTGAATCATGAGCCGCTTTGCGAGGCCCAAACGACGATACGAGCGCAAGACCGATATAGATGTGACATGTCCATGGGGCTCGTCTCCTTCCGGAACATCCTCCTCCCTGTCGTGCCAATTAGGCACCACACGCGGAGCCGCAGCAGAGCACTCACATCTTCGCCAAAATGTACCCGACGATCTTGCCCTCATCCTCTGCGACGTACGAGAGTTGCGGCCATGTTAGGGAGTGGTACATATCTGAACAGTGCACGGGATTAGACCACGTTAGGGGTTCGGGATGGATCGCTGTGAAGGTAGGGCGGACATACAGTACTTCAGCGTGTAGTTTTCGGGGAGGTTGTGCAGGTTGCATGCCTGCATGCCCATGAGGTCATCTACCTCACTCCTGTCAGCGGTTGTTCGTCTTCAAATTTGGCCTCCTTACCTACCCGGGCTGGCCTGATGTTTACCATAGCGAGATGGAGAGAAAGCAAGTAGGGGCAGGAGGTTGTGGTCAACACGAAGTCCGCGCGGCCGCGGATGCACGGGGGTATAAGCGCCCATAAAGTCCGCGCGTTGCGAACTTTGTCAAGAAGGGAACTATCAAGCAGACAGCAGAGACAAGCAGGACTAAGATAGTTTGAAACAATGGCATTGTAGACACTTTACACGATTCTAGACAACACGACTAGCGATGGGCTGGAGTTACATGATGATACACTTGTGCGCAACAGGAGAGACGTCAAGGTTTGCCAGTGGCCATGGGATTCGGAATAGAGGAAAACTACACACAATAGGGCTGGAGTGTGAAAATCCACATTGTGTCATGCGATGAGGGAGAGGGAGAGCAAGAGTCGCTATTGATATCAAACCGGACGAAAACATTTAAGTTACCAGGAGCGGGACCGCCAGCAGACTCCAGGTTGGCGAGCTGAGGGACAAAGCCTACGAGCGCGAATTGCTAGGGAACGGTGCGACGAGGAACGGAACAATGCTGAGAAGGGGCTGGGAGATTCAGAGGAGCTTTTGCCACCTCAATGTCCATGTGGATCTGCGTCGCGACCGCCCGCCAAACCTGCAGCTCCATCTGGGGCGTTGCCTCCAGAACCGCGCCCTGTGAAGAACGTCTCCGCTGCCGCGAACGTGCTGCGCAACGTCCGCTTCACGCTCCTTCCTCGCGCGTCCCCCTCCAACAGAGATGTGCCTGCGAGCGCAGAGTGCACCGACTCCTGCAGCTCGCGTGTGGTGGGCGAGGGAGGCGACGCTTCGCGCAGGACGGAGAACCCGATGGCGCCGTCAGGCCGCAGGTAAGAGTTGGATGCATCGTGGAGGACAGGGCCGTGGTCCTGGATGATCTCGATACGGGGATCGTGTTCATGCAAGCGGAAGACGCGCTGAGGGGCACTGAAAACTTCTGTCGCAGCCATGCCGATGCTCGAATGTGGTGGTAAAGTTGTGGCATGGCGTGTGGGGCTGGACGACGCGCTTGGGTATGAGGACTCAATCACTGGCTCGCGTCGCGCATGACCTTGGACGAGAATCGTGCTCGGCCCAGGGCCAGAGCCTCGTCCGTGGCCGATCTCTGCGTAGACGAGGTCAGGGGTCATAACTCCGTTCCGCGCTGACCCGGGAGGATGGTCTGCGTATGTGCGAAAAAAGGCCGTTCCGGTCGAGTGGTTTGTCCCTGCGCTGCGATTAGAAGCCGCTTCACTAGGCGTTGGAGACGTCGATTGTTCGACAATGGGCTGCTGACCAAACCCACGCCGAGTGCGTGTAATGGTGGTGTTCAGCCAAGGCGGCGCATTCGCAGATTGAGCGCGGGGCTGGGCGCGGGGTGTGGGATTACGTCTTATTTCTCGCGTCATCATGAGCTCCCGGCTGATGGGAGGGTAGAATGTCCGGCTAGAAGATTCTTCTAGAGGGATTGGCGTTCGTTCGGGCAGTCGAGGAGTGCTTTGCAGGTCGCCGTGCTCTGGCGACACCACCTCGTCAGACCCAGCCTCATCATCGTCATCGTCCTCGTCCAGGATATCAGGATCAGGATCTCGAGATCGGGAAGAGTGGTAGCGGTCATGTGCCTCATCTTCGAAGTCGTCGTCGTAATCTGTATCATTTGAGGTGGCCAGCTCGTTGGTAATAGACGCGAAAAGGTCTGCAAGGAAGTCCCGAAGTTCCGCTACACCCTTGCCAGAGTAGACGCAGAACGCTGCTCTTTGTGTAGTGTTGAAGTCCTAATTTCATGCGAGTGAGTTTTTTTATTTATTTGAGAAGGATGAGCACGATGGACCACTCACCGAAGGCGGTGGGCGGCAGAATTGCTGTAATTCGGCGCGACGGAAGGCGGGGATACCCGTAAGGCTAAGATGAGTTAGCTTCGGTAGCTTTTGTAACAGGAAGTGGATGGCCATGACGGATATCTGGTCGCAGTACGATAAATGGATACGTTCTAGTGTCGCGTGCCGTTCCCCAAGAGCTTGAATGGCCTGATCCGTGAGGTTGTTGACACGGACAAGGCCGATACGACGCAGCTTCTGCAAGGTAGACAGCTCGAAGACGGACATGTCGGTAAGCTGCAAACAATCTTCACGGAAGGCACGCGTCAAACATGTGTGGCAAACTGTGACAAGTGGTGGCGCACTCACTGGCAAGGTCGATGTAACGCAATCGCGTGCAGGACCTCACAAGGCTGTTGATAGACCTATCCGTGATTGCTTGTGCATGGCCGAGATGAAGATAGTGTAGGCCCTTGCCCAGCTTGCAAATGCTCTCCACAGCACTATCCGTGAGTTGAGAACATTTGGCTAGTACGAGATTACGGATCTTCGGAGCAACCGAGACGATGCCCTCAATCGCTTCGTCGGTGATTTGGGAACAAGCCGTGAGGTCGAGCATCCGAAGTTGTTCGAATAGCTGCGAAACGCGCAAAGGGGGGAGCTCGTTTGCCGGTAAGGGGGCCGAGGGAAAGGGGTTCGACGTAGGGGGGAAGATGTCGCGTTTGGGCGAGGCCGGGAAAGCGGCATCCGTGAGCTCGATGCAGTGCGAGAGCCTCATCTCCCGCATTTGCACAGAATACGTCCATAAATCCCGAACGGCGGTGTTGGTGATATTTTTGCAGTTGTTGAGATCGATCTCGAGCAGGAGGGGGCACGAACGCGCCAGGGCGGAGATAGACGGGTCCGTTACATGCTCGACGTTGCTGAGCTTGACACGGCGTAGGAGGGGGCAGTTGGCGGCGAGGGCGAAGACGGACTTATCTGTCAGCTTCTTGCAGCCAGTTAGGTTTATTCCCTGCAAGCGCTTTGCGGACGACGCGAGGGCCACGATGGACTTGTCCCGAACCTCGGATACTCCGGTAAGGTCGAGGGCCACGAGGCTAGGACAGTGGGGAAGGACGCGCATGAGGCCCTCGTCGGACAAAGAGGTGCAGTTGATGAGAGTAAGGCGCTCCAAACGGACGCATTGTGCGAGGCGGGAGAATAGGGTATCGGTAAGGTCGTTACCGATGCAGAGGAAGTTGAGCCTGCGAATGAATTGCGCATACACGAAGGTGGAGTCGTCCCTGGATAGGACACGCATCATCTTGACAAGGGTATGTAGCTTGGAAAAGCTGGGCCGATACCAGAGGAGCTCAACGGAACACTCGCACCATGCTCGGGACACGAGGAGGGCATGGTAGAGATCGCGTGAAGAATGGAGGTGCCTGAGTATGTGGATGAGGATTTCTGGCGGTAGACGATCTGCCTGCGATGGTAGGGTCTTGAGAGGGAGCGAACCTCGACGAGAGCACCACTGGGCAGGAGTTATGAGGGCGGTGTCCGAGTCTGTGTCGCGGTAGAAGGCGGACTGGTGGTGGTTGAACTCGTCCTCTTCGTCTTCTGAGAGGGACGTATTGGACTGTGAGGGAGAATGGCTGGAGTACATGGCCGGAGAAGGGCCTGCGAGGAGCGGTGGATGGGGACCGGGTCTGAGTCTGTTGCAGTTGGGCGAGTTGCAGTGGTGATTGCTGCACGTGGCCCGACCGCCTTGTATTCAGCTTACGTCAGAGTGCAGACGACGTGCCCGTGTCGGGAAAGGCTGCAGCAGCGTCCGCGGTCCGCGCTGGCCATGCAAACTCTAAGTGAGGGCCTTCGCAGTCTGTCCGAGGCTCAGTCTGACCTGTCTCCGCCTCCCGCTGCCATCGTCATCACTGTGCCCTCATCTCCCGACGACGGCCAAAATGTACGCCCACACATCCTCCGGACTCCCCCCCTGCGTGCCTTTGAGTTGCCCGCCCCATCAGATATCACACCTCGTCCCCGTGCCCTGTTCGATTCGGACAATTTAAGCCCTCCGCTCACCTTCACGAGCCAGTCCACCAACACATCCATGGCTCCATTCGAACAACAACTCGCTGCAGCGGGCTTGCCACCTCCAGGTGCTGAACATTTCGATGCTCGAAGAGCCCTCTGGTGGGCCCCAGGTTCCGACCCTCCCAGCCCCACAGAACCCAACCCATCGCGCGGGAGACTGGAGACCCTTCTCGCAGAACCTGCTGCATTGGAAGACGACAGGGTGTGGGATGCCGGTCTCGACAGAGTGTGGCGTGGCTTGACGGGCGGCGCAAAGCTTAAGCATCGCCTGCCTTTGGCACTTGTTGTATGTTCTTGACCTTGCCTCCCGATGCACTCATCGATTGACCCTCCGCTCCACAAGATTAAAATCTTACAAGCAGGATGGATTCGCGAAGGAACGTGGCCCAGAGGCGCGGTCGCTCCAGAGTCCGACGGCGACGTCCTCGTTCCCGAGGCCAAGGCGACGGTTTCGCCATTATCCGCGGCCACACAAAGCTTTACGCCAGAAGATAGAGCGACAACGGAGGTCGACATTGTAGGGAAAGCATGATGGGTTGGTTCAGATCGCATTGCTCGAATCTTCAATTTCATTGTATAGTAGACGCACTGACTTTGCACCATGTAATGGAGTGATTGAACGACGTTCTCTCGTCCGGTGAGGAGAGTAAATCCGTAGAATACAGGTTGGATACAATGCATGCAATACGTGGCAGGTGAGGACATGGAAGATTGGCGCGATCTTGGCCGAAAAGTATATTGGCACGCACGCAATGGACGGAATATTCAATAGGTGAGGATGACGGTAGGCGCGTCGCTATGTCCGGGATGGTGGAGAAACCTGCCACAGAATACGATCAGATGTGTTTGCCAGACTGTACGTCGAGGACAGCTACATACTAGGATGACACCGTCTCCTCTGACAAACAGCATCTCCATTTTGCGCTTTGCAACCTTGCGGACCATGTGTCATTTCGAAAACTTGGTGCCTGCGAATGCTCAGGCTCACATTTACAGTAGAATGACCTTCCGGGGCGCCTTCAACCGGGTCCACAATCATGATAGTCTCCTCTACGTCGCTTAGGATCAGGTTCATATGACCATCGTATGCCTGGTGAAGAAAGCATTCAGTTGGACGCAAGAGGATCTTGAGCGCGCAAGACCGACATGCAAGACGCCTGTAAGTTCGCGATCGCCGCGAAGCTTTACAAATACACGTTCACTGAGAGACAGACGGATGAGGTCAAAAGGTTCTTGGATCCCGTTGGAGGAGGAGTCCATGTCGTTGTAGCGAAGAGCAGAGCACAACGCTCAAGCTTCAAGCCGCAGGACTCGAGACCGAGACGCGAGACCTCACGTGCTCAGCGTTGGAACTCCGATGAAAACGCGGCTGTATAAGCGCGCACTTCCTCTGCCACTCGCCGTGAACACCGTCCACGCTCGCCGTCATGCCGGTGCGTACAATTCCTTCTGCGCCATGCCAGCCACTGACATGCACCTTACAGAAACACTACTGCGACTATTGCGATGTCTTCTTGACCCACGACTCCGCATCAGGTACGTACAAGCCTCGAGCAAGGTTTCGATTGGAGCTGACCCCTCACCGCAGTGCGCAAGGCCCACAACAGCGGTCGGAATCATTTGGCCAACGTTCGGGATTACTACGCTTGTGAGCTGCTTGGTTTCACCTCATTACATGCCTTGCCTGACATTCCATCCAGCCCTCGGCCACGACAAGGCGCAGAGCATCATTGACCAGATCACAGCTGCGTACGAGAGCGGTAATCCTCCTCCTGGTGGGTTTGGGTTTGGTCCCCAGCATCTAGCTCCTTCTGGTCCGCCATTCGGTGGTCCTCCCATGGGTTACGGCGCGCCTCCTCCTGGGTTCGGCGGACCTCCTCCGTTCGGTGGTACGTCTTATTTACTTTTCTATCATCCCAATCCGATTTTTGATGACCTGCAGGTCGTCCACCGATGCCTCCCGGTCCGGGAGGTATGCCCCCACCCGGCATGATGGGCCCTCCAGGTGCGCCCCCTTTCCCTCCGAACATGGCCCCTCCTCCTGGCATGGGCCCTCCAGGGATGGGTCCGGGCGGGTTCCCGCCACCGGGTACGTGTAGTCAACCTTAGCCAAGACCTGATATGCATAGGCTGACTTCGTTGCATTGATCAGGAATGCCGCCTTTCCCTCCGAACGCTAACGCAGGCGGGCCTCCTGGTGGATCGTTAGGACAAAATCGCCCGCCGTTCCCGCCTGGGCCTCCTGGCGGACCTGGCGGCCCGCCTCCAGGTAACTTCAGTGGTCCTCCTAACGGAGGACCTCCCAACGGGTTCAACCCTGGTCAGGGTCCCCCGCCTGCGAACGGCGAGCCGGGTGGTCCTCCTGGACCTGGTAGTATGCATCCCGACAGGATGAGGATGATGGGCGGAAGGTAATCGGAGAGGTCACATTTGACCCGCACCGTTTTTGTTCGTTGTCGTTCTCTCGGTATCGCTCTGTGTTCTTATGTTGCATGTCGTGTATGTCAGTAAATGAGATGTATATGAGTATTCATCATTACCTGGTCGTGTGGATGGTTGTGGTTTAGGACGATGGCGCATGCAGTGACCGCAGGAGGCGGTTGCCGGTCGTAAGCGCGGAAAATGATCGATGCGTGAGGTCGCAGACGTGACTGGAGACGACGATGACCTACTTCGCCCGGCGAACGCTCTCTGGCAGCGACATCTCCGGTTGTGACTCGACCCTACTATCGATGACTTGTACTTGATTTTGTGGTTCTTAGCTGACTGTGGATCCTGTGCATGAACCGCTTCAAGAGTCTCCTCCGAAACACCATCTCCCGACGAGCCTCTGCCACTGTTACGACACGCGTCCCAAACACACGAGCCACGATGGCATTCCAAACACAGGTCTTGAAATGCGATCCTGCGTCGGTGTCCTTTCCAGCGGACAAACCGGAGGTCACGTCGTCTGAGACATTGGAGGCTTTGCGTCGCGCAGCCTCTGACCTCCGCGCCCTTCAGACTGTTGCCTTCCCGACCGAAACGGTTTACGGGCTCGGAGCAGTCGCCCTCGACCCCACCGCCGTCGCACGCATATTCTCAACCAAGGGCCGGCCCGCGGACAACCCTCTCATTGTCCATGTCTCCTCGCGCGACATGCTGCTCAAGATTCTCCCGAAAGGATACGCACCTTCCCGCACCTACGAGGTCCTCATGAGGCATTTCTGGCCCGGCCCCCTCACCCTTCTCTTCCCCAACGACTCGACCCTCGTCCCCCCCATCATCACCGCGAACCAGCCTACCGTGGCGGTACGCATGCCGTCCCATCCAGTAGCGAGGGCCCTTATTGCCCTCACTGATGCCCCGGTCGCCGCTCCGAGCGCGAACTCGTCGGGCAAGCCAAGCCCAACACGCGCCGCACATGTATACAACGATCTGCAGGGGAAGCTGGGCATCGTCCTGGATGGTGGACCGTGTGGAGTTGGGTTGGAGAGTACCGTCGTGGACGGCCTGCACGAGGACGGGAACCTGCGAGTGCTCCGCCCAGGCGGCGTGACGGTGGAGGACCTAGAGCGCGTTATTCGCGAAGAGCTCTCTGACTTGGCTTCTCTGCCGAGCGTGCTCGTACATCGACGCGACTACAGCGACGAGGCCATCGAGCACGCGCCGACGACTCCAGGGATGAAGTACCGCCATTACTCGCCGAGCGTCCCCGTCACCCTTCTGCGTACGACTACGCAACCTCCTAATGGAGCCACACGGACTTCTGTCTCTACTTTCCTGGACACCCTTCAATCCGACGCCACGGCGCTCGGGAGACCGCTTCAGGTCGGAGTGCTCGCGCCCTCCGACTCCCCACTCTCCAGGAAGCTGGCTGCCGCTTCTCCGCCGAATGTGCTGTGGATCAGCCACCCACTCGGCCCGCTCGCAGAACCCGCCGTGTCTGCGCAGCGATTGTTCGACGGACTGCTTTCCTTGGACGGCGCGAAGGTGGACGTCATCCTTATAGAAGAGATAGACGAGGAGCGGGAAGGTCTCGCGGTGATGAACCGCGTGAAGAAGGCCGCTGGGGAGTCAGTTTGGCTAGAGGTCTAGACTATGTTACTGCTATGGTACGCCTACATTATCATTATAATCTCCTGCATTCCTGCGGCTATTAGAGCGTCGTTAGATGTATCAGACCTTTTGAACGTTCATGGGGCATAATGGCTCTGCACCTGGCAGGTCCGTTGTTCGCGCGCTCCTGGACACGCACTCGAGTCCGGGGGCGGGTGAAGGATGTGATCTCAGCGCGTGAAAGGCTTCCCGCGGAACGTTTCTTCGAGTCCACGCAGGACCAAAGCTTCCTCGAGGTTTTGAGCGTACATTGCCGCGCTCCCGCCTTTCTTTACTGTGCGAAATAGAGCGCATCATTGACAGGTGGAACAGCATCACCTCGTTGTGGCCATGAGGCCCGCCGCATGTAGTGGCGCATGCCCCCTCCAAGGTCACCAGAGCCTTCCATTATCGCGGTCGGGAGATAGCTCCTGATCTTTCGGAAGTCGGAGGGCCATCTCCTTGCGTTCGCCGCCGGGTGGAATTCCGCGCACGTCCGCTGGTCGTACCAAGGCTGGCAGGAGACGCCTGGACGTGCTGCATGGTGTCCAACCTGCATGAGCTCAATGTTCACCATGGGAAAGGGAACAAAAAGATCACATTATCTCTCCGTCCATCTTCTGCTAAGGACAATGCGAAATATCGTTGTGTCGGTCCCGACTCCGGCGTTGGATGATGTGGGTGGACGTAGAATCCCGACCTCGCCTTCTTTAGCGGACTATGAGTCGTTACATTGTCTGTGTCTGCAGGGGTTGAGGCACATTTCGTCCTCGTGTAGAGATTCGAGTGGCATGATTGGGGTACGCGGTGCAGCAATTCGATTTTCCAGGTGGTGGGGGAGAGTCGAAATGTCACGTGACCGTCCCGGACAGACTCAGTCGCTCATTCCGAGCCTTTGTACACCTGGGATGTGACGAAACTTGCGAGCTGCATGTTGATTATACGGAGGGGTATCTACCATGAACGTGTTCGCTCTTCTTCCTTTGCTATCCGTCCGGTGGCGGCCTCGGAGTCCCTCCGCAGTATAAAAGCTCGATGTGGCCGTTAAGGGCGGCACCTTGGAGTCCCCCTCTTTTCTCGTTACACCACTGTGCAGAGCAAAACTTCTTGTTATCCCTTTGACTGCGCTATTTTCCTTGTATTTCACCATGCAGCCGCAACCGAGCCGTAAGTAGCATCATGCAAACTGCCTTCCATCCTCTGTGGCTCATCTGACGCCTTATTTCCCAATAGGTCTCAACACGTCTTCTCCCTTTACACCTCCTACCCCTTCTCCATCGCCCGGCGCGGTGTCTATGGCCGCGTCCGACTCCGAGTGGTCCACAGCTAGCGACTGGTCCCTGGACTCGTCGAATCCTTCCTCCCGCGCGCCGTCTCCTTACCTTCTCGCCTTGGGCTCCACGCCTCAGAACCCGTCCACCGTCACAGAGGAACACATCAAAACGCTCCTCGAGGTCTACCAAGCCATCGGCGGCAGGGCGACGCCCAGCCCGACCACTTCCCAGTGTCCTCCCACTCCAGCTTCGATGCTCCCAGCTGGCGCCAGCCCAGAAGGAGTCAAGCGGAAGATCCCTCGTCCTGCGAACGCCTTCATGCTCTACCGGTCTTGGCTTCTCAAGTCTGGCCAGATCCCGCCGAACATCGAGAAGCGCCAGCAGCATATCAGTCGCGTCGCCGGTGAATGCTGGAATCTCCTGTCGAAGGAAGAGCAGCAAACGTGGCACAAGAAGGCCGAGGACGTCAAGCGCGAGCACTGCAAGAAGTACCCAGAGTGGAAGTTCGCTCCCGAGCGCAAGTCGTCGCGCCGCAAGACGCCCTCGGACCCCGACGCCCCCGTGCCTGAGGGCGAGGAGTACATCCGTTGGATCCGCGAGACGTACGTCGGGCTCAAGGGCGACGCCGTCGCCCCTCCACGTCCCCGCAAGTCCAAGCCTCGCCGCACCGCCAGCGCCCGCGCGAGCGGCAAGGCCAAGGTCGAGGACGAGCCTGTCCCGGCTCTGTCGTACACGCCTGCGTCGTCTCCCACCTCGACCCTCGTCATGCCACAGACCCCCTCTGTATCGGTCACGGCTTCTCCCGCCGTTTCCCTCTCCCGACCGCCCTCGACCCCTGCGAGCCTCGTTCACTACCGCTATCCCCTGCTCACCAGCCCCGCGCCTCTTGCCCATGAGCTCGACGGCGATGCAATGCTTGGGACGTTCGTTGCGAGTCTTGCCGTGCAGAACGCTAATGACGACGACGCGGTATGTGCCTAGCCCTCTCTCCCTTTTTCTGCGTCAAATTGCTCACTTTGCCGCCGTTAGACTCCAAGGGCGTCCACCTTCGGGAACATCGTGCTACCAGCCCTTCCGAAGTACACGTTCCCCGAGCTTTTCCCATCGTCCACCTCCATGCCAGTGTCGCCGTCGCTGCCCGACCCCCTCGCCGTGGCATCCTCGTCCTCCACGAGGGAGCCGACGGGGCACACCTCCGTCCCAGAGGCCCAAGGCAACTGGCCGCCGTACCTGAACGAGGATCCCAGCATGTACTTCTCGTTCAGCGACTACCCCAACCACATGGACTTCGAGGGCACCATCTTCCCCGACTTGCAGCCCCAGTAATGTGCTCTGGTCATCGGCGCAGTCCGCGACAGCTGGCATGTCGCAGTTTTGGGTGACCCCTTCTCTCCTCGTTCCAACACCATCTCGCTCCACTGTATCCCTACTGGCCATCGGTTGTTAGATCTCACGAACATCTCCGTTATCATCGCTCAATTTTCCGTATTTCTGCCCTCACGACCTCAATGCGCTCACTCTCGTATCTCACTCCGTAATGATTCCTTGTACATTTTGTCCACACAGCTGTAGCCTTAGCCTCCGTTATGAATCAAAAATGACGTTTCCTCTTACAAGGAGCCGATGTAAGCTCTCCGAGCGGTCCGCCGGCCCGGTGACCATGATTTTCGTTGCGAGTCGCGGCAAAGTCCGCGTTTTCTTGGCCCCGGTATCCCAGCTCCCTTCTCTGCTTTGTCCGTCTTGCTTGACTGGAACATCTTCTGGAAATATGGCGGACACAAAACGTCGTAAGTTGACGGCAGATGACCTCATGCGCATGCAGGAAGGGCCCCGGAGAAAACGACTAAGGTTGGACGACACCGACGAGGAAGACCTCGACGTGCAAGACTCTTCGTCTGGAGATGAGGCGGAGGCGGATGGGTATAAAGAGCACCACGGTGATGGCGAGGACTCGGAAAGTGGGAGTGAGGAAGATGGGGACGACTCTGATTCTGGTTCCGGGGACGAGAGCGACCTCTCGCAGCACGCTGCCCCACCGATATCCATACCTCGACGTGAAGAGGTCGAGGACGAGGACGAGGACAGTCGTTTCGCATCCTCTCGCATCTCTTTCAAGCCTAGGGCTACAAAAACCGCTACCTTCCAAGTCCCCTTGCGTACAAAGCCCCTTCCGGCGAGTTTCGAAACTATGGGCATATCCTCCGTGCTAGTCTCCGCTCTCGCAAAGATGCATATCCAGTCGCCGACCGAGATTCAAGCTGCATGTGTGCCCCCGCTTCTTGAAGGCGAGTATTAACCCATTCAACCGAGTACACGTTCCTCACCTGACATTGTTGCTATCCAAGGCAGAGATTGCATAGGAAATGCAAAGACGGGTTCCGGAAAGACGATCGCCTTCGCGCTACCTATCTTACAGAAGCTCTCGCTGGACCCTTATGGGATATTTGCATTGGTCCTCACGCCGACTCGGTATGCCAATCTGTCCGAATGTTGTGGTTTAGTGCTCACCTTAAATAGCGAGTTGGCTTTCCAGATCTCAGAGCAGTTCGCCGTGCTTGGGGCTCCCCTTAACCTCCGTACTGCGGTTGTCGTAGGAGGTATTGATATGATGGCACAAGCTCTAGAGCTCGGGAACCGTCCCCATGTCGTGGTTGCAACACCGGGGCGCATCGTCGACCTACTCAAGAGTACATCCGGGGAGTGGGATCTCTCACGGGTCAAGTTCTTGGTATGCTGCCGCCGGCAATATGTTAGTTTTCGTGCGCTCACCTGCCGTTGTTAGGTCCTGGATGAGGCAGACAGGCTGCTGACGCCGTCGTTTGCACCGGAGTTGTCCTATCTCTTTGAGACGTTGCCCAAGGAACGCCAAACATCCTTATTTACCGCGACACTGACTGCCGCAGTAGAACGGGTCGCGGATGCAACCCCGAAACATGGAAAGCAAAAACCCTTTATCCACAGGATGACTGCTCCGTACGTACCATTGTGCAGTTCAAGGCAACCCCAACCTAAAATTGGTCCATCTTCGCAGGGTCGAGACAGTCGAGACTCTCAAGCAGCACTTCATCCTGGTGCCATCCCATGTCCGGGAAGCCTACCTATACCACTTCCTCTGTAACCCTCCTGAATCCACCCTTCACCTCCGCCGGGCTCCTCCAGAACCGACCAAACGTTCTGGCAAGCAAAAAGGTGGACAATCCAAATCGTCGAAGAAGAACAAGCCTCAGAAGAGGTCCGTGGACGACGACGAGGCCCCCGAGCAGCCCCCGCCTACGATCATCTTTTGCACACGCCCACGCACGGCAGCTTACCTCACGCACCTCCTCCAAACCCTCCGCATCCGCACGACGGCCCTCCACTCCCGCCTTACGCAGCGCGAACGCCTCTCGTCCCTCTCCCTCTTTCGCGCGTCCGTCGTGCCCGTGCTTGTGTCCACCGACGTCGGCGCCCGCGGTCTCGATATCGAGGACGTCGCGATCGTCATCAACTGGGACATCCCGTCGGAGCCCGAAGAGTACACGCACAGAGTCGGTCGTACCGCGCGTGCCGGTCGCGGCGGTGTCGCGGTGAGCTTCGTAACCGAGCGGGACGAGGAGCGGATCCTGAAAGTCGAGGAACGAATCGGTGAGTCCCTTGCCCCGTTCGCTTCGCCCTCTCCGTCCCGCACATCCGTCGGGGCTCCACCACGATGGTTTGCCTCTACGCTCCCCCAAAACCTTCCTGGCACCCATATCATCGTTTGTTGGCCTTTGGCGGCGTCCGCTCACGCTCCACTCCGACGTACAGGTGTCAAACTCACGGAAATGCCCCTCCCGGAAGCAAAAGTTCTCGAAAAGCTCAACGCGGTCGCAACCGCCAAGCGCCTCGCGAACATGGTACGCCCCCCCTCCCCCTCTGTTCTATCTGAGTGCAGTTCGGTCCTTGCTGTTCCTTTGGTTGGGCCGGGTCTCTGCACCCTTCTCTACTTTGCACTGCGCTGTCGTGGTGCTGACCTTCCTAAGGCACGCCACCCACGATTCCCGCAACACGCCCGCAGACGCGCATATGGGAGACGAGAGTGTCTGCTTCCGCCTCGCCTTCTTGTCCTCGTTGCGCGGCCACTGGACCCCGGACGCTGACCCAAACCTTGTGTACACAGGAGCTCCACGACTCAGACTTTGGGAGGCGCGAGGAGGTCCACAAGATCAAACGCGCAAAGCGTGCTGCGGACCTCCAGGACGGCTCGCTCATCGCGGCGGTTCCGTGAGGCCGGCAGGTGGGTTGGGTGCGACTCCACGAGGTCTATCGGGCGGATGTCCAAATGCAAACCTCGACCCCTACCCCAGACGTGAGAGGAGCTTGTCGGTGGAGTGGAGTTCTGACGTCCTGTACCTGGGACCCTTGTCGTTCCCTTCTGCTTGTGTTTTACATATGTGGACAGAGATGGACGCCCGCCGTCGACGCTGGATCGGAAGGCAATCTTGGTTAATCGCTCCAATTTGGTGGACGTGCAACAAAACAATAACAGTACTAGTGCATGATCGTGTTCCAACGACGACAGGCCGACCGACGGTAAAAATACACGGTGGCGGACAGTAACCTTCCAAATGCAGAGATAACACGAGTAACTATGCTAAGTGCGTGTATGCGTGTGCCCCTGCTCGCCACTCCCGGGGGACCAGACCATGCGCTGTGCGTCGAAGCACGAAAGCAGGCAATCCGGTCAAGGGAGCGATGAGGGGCCGAAGGGGGGAATAAGGGATCGCGGGACGTGCGGGTTCGAGGACAAGGATGGCAAGGTGCAAGGGGTAATGTGTTTCCGCGAGGACCGGGCGAAGGTGGGTGAGGCAGCGAATTGCGGGTGATAGTGGTGCAAGCGGCGAACGAGTCGGGGGTGCGAAAGCGTTACAACAAGGGGGATTGCGATGAGGCTACAGCGAAGAGGAAGGCGGCGGCCGGCGAATGGTAGAGAGAACAAGAGAGCTTGAAGAGATACAGGTGGGGCTATGGTACAGATTGAGTTGCTTTACTACTCCCTGGTCGACGAGGCGTGGACGGCGTGACTTGTGAGACGTGTGTGTGCGGGGGCGGCGGCGACATTGGGCATTTGGGGCGAATGACAGCGTGTACGACATTGCGGCAAATTGACGAATAAGTTAGGACGCAAAGCCGGGCGCGGGCGCGGGGTTTTGTGTCAAAAGGAAGGAAGGGGAATCGAGGGGAAGACGGCCAATGGGCGATTTTCGGACGGGAGTGACAAGGAGTGAGGGACACGGGGTCCTGCAGAGCTCCATCTCTGTCAGTGGCGAGGGCTTCTCCGCAGGTTCGAGCGCGAAAGTATGTGCGCGTCAGCTGGTGCAGGATTGTCGCGATCTGAGCCTAAACTGACACGGGAGAAGCGCGCTGTTCCTCCCGGATCGACTGCGCCTTCCAAGCTAGACCGAAGCACCGACGCGCGACTGGTCTGTCATATCGACCTCTGCACCCGCGTACACGCATTTGGCATGGGCCCGATCAGCGAGGCACCCCCGTATGCGAATCAGTCGCACATACCTTGACCACAGACCACTGGATGACCAGCTGCTTAACCCGGTCCGCCAGGCTCTTTTTGCACACGTCACAGGACAGGTGGTCTGCCAGTGGCAATAACGCGCTTTCCATCGCACTCGTTGACAGGTCTGTGTCAGACAAGCCGTGGGCAACGGCACAATGCGTAAGAGAACGCGGGAACGCGTTGTGCGCGCGTCCGGACGCGTCATTGTTCAGCATGCCATCCCAACGATGAATTTTGACTGTATGCGTACCTGGACGTGCGTCCCATGCGAGATAAGCCGACGCGAGTGCCCAAGCCCTCGTCAACTTCTTCTGCTCCGTAAAGTCGCACCCGGACGTTGGCGGATGGGGATGTGGAGGGGGGAGGAGTAACCGCTTGAGCGCGTCAAGTCGGCCAAGGTGCAGGAAGAACAGGCGTTTCATGTACACAGGCCCAATGCGTATCGCGAGGTCGTCCGTGAGGGTATGCAGCGCGAACGACAACAGATGGCTTGAGACCGGCACCGCGAGGTCATAAAGGTCGTGGGCAGCGGCGAGGGCATAGATCACGATCGGTTGCATGGGGGCCTGGCCGAGGATGAGGGAGTATAATGGAGAAGAGGGCGCAATATGCCGTCTGGGCGGAAGGCCGTACTTGGACATGGCTTCGACCGCAGCGATGAGCGTGTCAACGCCGGGGTGATAATGCGCGCACGAGATATCGTACACGGCGTGCAATACTATGTTGAGCACGCTGGCCGACTCCGGAACCGGGACGACTGGCCCGAGGTCGTCGCGCATCTTGGACTTGTGCGGTTTTGGAGGGACGAGGTCCTCGAAGTGGTTGGTGGACAGAGCAAGGACCTGGGTGGTATGGACGTAGAAGAACACGCCATCGGCAGAGAGGAAGATAAGGTCTGGGGGAATGGGAAGGAGTGCCGCGCCTGGGTGGAAGGTGGTCGAGACAGAGACGATGGTATTACCTGGGAGATGGTCCTGGGGCAAGCCGTCGGGGAAATCTGGGGGAGTATGAGACGCCTTGTCGGAGCCCTGGAGGGGAGGGACTGTAAGCTGGCTGAACTTGTGAGTGCGCGGGAGGAGCGAGACGTACAGGAGGGGTGAGGACCTGGGTTGGGGTGGGATGCTGGGTGTTGAGCGGGATGCCAGTCATCTCGGAGACTGGGCGTTCTGATCGGGGAGAGGCGAAGTCATTGGGGTCGGAGATGTACTGGAGCACGTTGTCCCATTCTGCGTTGTCCATCGTGGGCGGAAGAGAATGGTGAGGGGGCGGGGAGAGAGGGGAGAGGCGGAGGAAGGTTTCGATAGACTTTGGGGGCAGATATAGCAGGTCGATCTCGGCAGAGTGCAAGTCAGCGACGGCCGGGGAGGACATGGGGTTGGAGTTGCATTTGGATTCGGAGAGGGAGCACACAGGAGTGTCGCCCTCGATGCGGTCAAATGCCCCGCTCCCGGCCGGTCCATGTCCCCCAGATCCAGCAGCCCAGATCTTGCTGATATCAGTCGGAATGCATTCCACACTCGCCCCCTCTCTCCAGTCTTAGCTCATCCACCTCTCCTCCGATCCATCCCGCTCGCCGCCTCTCCTCGTCCACAGTCTCCCGTCTGCCAGCCACGCAACCACCGAGGCTGGGCTGCACGCCGGCCAGCGTCCCAGAGGCTGCGTACTCACCAATGACGTCGGTTGCAGGGCGAAGCTTCTTCACGCAGTCGATGACAGTCATGGTGTTCCAGAAAGAACGTGCTTATCGCCCATGGGGTATCTCGGGCCAGCGCTACGTACATCCACCTCTACTGTACAATCTTTGCGACGGCAAAACTGCAAACCATCATGATCCTGTCCCCTGGCCCCTGCCCTCTCACCGGCCTTTGTCCTCCGCCAGAATGGCTTCGTTGAGCTCGTCCAGAGGGGCTAGCTCTCGCTTGTCCACAAGATCAAACTGCTCCACCATCCCTATTAGTCCTGCTCTTAAGCTCCAACACGTCCCCCCTGCTCACGTACCTCGTTCACGAATAGGAAGAAGTGCCGGTAGCTTGTGTTCAGGTGTGCTGTCAGCATAAACCCCCGTAGAATGAGTCCATGTTTCCACAACGATCGCACATAGGCTTAACAGCCCCACTCTGACCTTCGATCCCGAGTGCGCAAATGTGATCGAAATGGTTGCTGTACAGATGCGCGTACACACGGAAGAGCCGGCGGAAGAGCCTTCCAATGGTCTCCCGAAAGTTCTTCGCAAACGGCTTGCCTGGACGGACAGCGGGAATCGGACGCCACAGTCAGTGACCCGGCGCTTTCCAGCGCTTTCTGGACGCACCCATCTCGCTCGGGAATATCTCTTCGTTGTCGAGCAGCCCTTGTACCCAATTCATCAGCGCGTCAACGTACTCCGGTGCGGGCAGCTTCGTTGCCTTCTTGTACCGAACGCCATCTTCCCATAGGTATTCGTACCTACGTCCACGCACTCGCAAGGTCAGCGGAGTGCCTTTCGAGCGGAACCGCCGTGTCGTTGCACGGGACGGCTCACCTTGGTCCTGCAGACATGATCGGGCACTGAGATGTAAATGAATTTAGCTCGGTGTTCTGTGGTGGAGCGGCGATGGCGTACCTCCTGCGGCGTGCAGAACTCGGTGACCGTGCCGTAAAGCATGTTCAGGTGGTTGAAGAAGTCCACGGCTGCCGGGGCCCGCGTAAGGAATGCAATTCGCGCACGGGACGGACCTTCTGGCTAAGATGGGTGTGGGGATGGAGAGAGCGTACCATGCACGGCCAACCATTCATTCAGGTCTTCCCCGTCCGGTAGACGCACGGCGAGACGAAGGTTGCCCGAGCCCTGCAAGCATCCTGCTGAGCATACAACCAGGAATTGTGGCAGCATCCATATCTATAGAGCCATGCAAGTCGGAGAGCGAAGTGCATTACTCACCAGGGTGGCCTCTGCGTACTTGCGCAACTGGTACTGTTTGGTGCCCTCCGGTACATCTCCTTGCGGGGCTTGAAGGTGCGTGTTTTGCCGCTACGATCGACCAGTGATCAGCGCGGCTCCGTGCCAGCTTTGCGGAGAAGGAGTTTAATCTCACAGGCCAAAGAACGCAGACATATCGAAGGGGTGTGCGGGAACGTAGAGCAGGTGGATGGAGCAAGGCTAGTGGTCACCGTGGAGAAGGATGAGTTCGACGGCGAAGGCTCAGACGAGCAAGCAGCGAGCAGCTAGAGCGCGATAGGCGCCCATGGCGCGGGATCGAGGGATCTGAGATATTCATGTATCTAATCTAATCGAGTGCGGGGTTTTGGCTCAGCGAGCCTCGGAAGGGGACGGTCAGTCGGCGCCTCCATACTTGAAGTTGTTCCACTCGATCGTGACGTCGCTCGGCATTCTACTCTGGCCATGGGTCCAGCACATATCCGGACCCGCTGAGAAACCACCAGGCGCTAACATAGGGGCACGCTAAGCTCGGTTCATGCCTGGCATTCGCAGCCTTGGCTGTTCAGGAGCAGGTTCGTGAGTGTCGTACTACTCGCCACACGTGCGGGTACACATGTCTGCCTGTCATGCTGATTTTTGACTGAATAACTGCATGCTGTGTAAAGTGCACTTGCCATCACTAGTCTGTATGCCGTCTAGCGTGCACACCTTCGGGATCGAAGGGGGTCTCCACCTGGACCCGCATTCTCGATATCCGGTGTCCTCAGAACGACGCCGGCAGGGGCACGCCATAAGCATGTCGTCATATAAAGGACGGCTCGTCGACTCCCTCTTCAAGCCCATCTCCTTAGTGGACACACCCATCCGCGGGAATCCAAGGACACGACATGAAGCACATCCTCTTTGTTTTCACATCAGCTAACAAGAATCTCGCCGGTGGTCAAACCGTGCGCCTCTCCATCTCGGTATCAGATACGTGCCCCGAAGCTGACGTGCTTTAGGGTTACTATCTTCCCGAGGCGGCGCACCCTTACTACGGTACGCTCCCCTCCCCTTACTCACGGACGTGTCGGGCATCACTTACCCGTCCCCTAACCACCCTCCATCCCCCAGTCCTCTCGGAGAAGTACCACCTCGACTTCGCATCTCCCAAGGGCCCCAACCCGCCTGTAGATGAATACAGCGTCAGGACGTTCCCGGACGACATCCCCAAGTTCCTCGAGAACCCACACGGTCCAGAAGAAGCTTGGATCTGCAAAGCGTCTCTCCGACGTAAAAGCTGCGGACTACGACGCCGTGTTCTATGTCGGGGGACACGGGCCCGTGCTCGACCTCCCGCAGGATCGCGCAAATATCGATCTTGCGAGCGAGTTTTGGCGGGCGGGCAAGCTCACGACCGCCGTGTGTCATGGCCCCGCGGCGTTCGTGAACATCACCGACGCTCGGGGCCATAGCATCTTCAGGGGTAGGCGGGCAACGGCGTTCTCGAACGAAGAGGAGGAGATTATGGACGCTGTCAAGGTCTGTTACTAGCCATTGAGCACTCATGGGCATCGTGTCTGCAGCGGCTGATGTTCATTGCAGGCTGTTCCTTTCCTCGTCGAGGATCGTATCAAGGAGCTCGGGGGAATGTATGAAAAAGCCGCCAAACCGTTTGATGTGAGTGAAACTCATCATCTGTTATTATATGCTGATGAAAAGGGTGTGCAGCCTCACGTCGTCGTGGATGGTATGCTCATCACTGGGCAGAACCCAGCCTCCGCAAAGGGCGTTGCGCTGGCGATTGATAAGGCGCTGTCTGCGTAATCGCAGCAAGACTTGCGTAACTGTACCTGTATGCCAAGGAGAGGATGTCAAACGTGCGTGTTTCTCATGTTCACACAAAGTGTCCGGACTTCTCTTGTCAGGCAGAGGATGTCCGACCAGTCTTCTCTCGTCCCCCCGCCCGACAACTCTCTCGTCGCGGTCTAAATGTCCATGAAAATATATATTACTTAACTGCCAAGTTTAATTAGCGTGCTCATGTTCATATGAATCGTATATGAATATCTGAAAATGCGAACCTTGAAGTTCACCGGCGCCGTGCCGACCATACTAGGGGTATGCATTGCTGCCATGAGTCGGACTCGAGCGTTTTGCATTTTTCACCATCCTCATCTTTCCAGATAATGCAAGACATGTACGATATCACTCACTGATTTGGAACCAGAACAAAGAAAATTGTGTAGGGTATAACGCTGCCTCAACCCCCGATATACATTCCATATCGAGTAGTCTAGACGCCCGTGTCATGATTTGTCAGCGATGCGAACGGAGTCCCGGTCGGGATATGATTGGCTGCTTCCCTGTCAAACGAGTTCGAAAGTCTGTTCTACAAGCCCCGGGTATGTAACGTCATCCAGCGCGGTGGGATCACAAAACCTACGACCTGACAGAATTCGCGCACTGCAGCATGTCTAGTGCGGCTCAAGAAGGACCAAGGAGACATTTCTTCCCAACCATTACTAAGGTTTCTCATTCACCCATAGCGTCTGAGTGTAAGCCAGCCAGCTAGGCAAGACATGATGATCCCGGAAAACCACTAGGTCGTTGGTGGGGGATGAAGCGATCGTTTCGTCATCTCGAGGCAGCCGGAGTGAATGAATTACCGACCCGCACGCGTGGGATCGGCACCGTACAGGGTAAGGATCTGGGAACCCCAGCGACAAACGATGTCGGCCATCTCCTGCTCATCCGTATATAAGCCACAAGAGGTCTTCAGACCCCCTCATCTCTCCAGAACCTCTCCCAACTGCACGTCTTCAAGCCCTCAGCGACTCGTACAACATAAACATGCCCAAGCGCATCCTCTTCGTCTTCACCTCCGCCGACAAGACTTTGCAGGGAACCCCGACGGTACGCGCAGATCGATGACGTCTGATACGCGATCGGCACGTATATACTCACCTCCCAACGCAGGGTTGGTACCTCCCCGAAGCGGCGCATCCATACTACGGTGCGTACTCCCCATCGCTGTGTCCACAACCGAAGTCTCCAGTGCAACCGCATCATCCAACGTGAACCTCACGCTGACGACGCTCCCTTCCCACAGTCCTCGCGCCCAAGTACGACATCGACTTCGCCGCCCCCGGCGGGCCCAACCCGCCCGTCGACGCGGGCAGCGTCGCGGCCTTCCAAGCGGACGTGCCCAAGTTCCTCGAGGACCCCGTCGTGAAGGCAAAGCTCGCGTCCGCGAAGAAGCTGTCCGACGTGAACGTCGCCGACTACGACGCGGTCTTCTACCCGGGCGGGCACGGCCCCGTGCTCGACCTGGCGACGGACCCGGTGAACGTGAAGCTCGCGTCGGACTTCTTCCGCGCGGGCAAGGTCACGGCCGCCGTGTGCCACGGGCCCGCGGCGCTCGTGGGCGCGACGGACGCGAACGGGGACAGCATCCTCAAGGGGCGCCGCGCGACGGCATTCTCGGACGCCGAGGAGGAGGCGGTCAACAAGGTCAAGGTGGGTGTGGATGTGACTGGGTGGGTCTGTTGTGGGTTCGGCTGACGGGGGGGACATGGGCAGGACGTCCCTTTCCTGGTTGAGGCACGCATCAAGGAGCTCGGCGGCACGTACGAGAAAGCGGCCGAGCTGTGGGGAGTGAGTACATGTTTGAATTGGGGTGGAGTGTGGATACTCACGGAGTCGTTCTCGATGTCAGGTAACCGTCGTCGTGGATGGCATTTTGATCACCGGCCAAAACCCGGCCTCTGCACACCCAATTGGCGAAGCCATCGACAAGGCTCTCTCGGCATAAGCAGGCATAAGCTCGCGAGTTCCTGTACTATCACATGTGGTGTAACTGGATAGAAGAATGAGTCAGTTTGTATTATTACAAGAAGACCCAACGTGCTGCCTGGACAAGCGTGGGAGAGGCGTCCCGTAGTGCGACATGGTCCGTGGTGGCGTTGAAGGGTAAGTAGACCTCGTGTGCAGGGCGACACCGAAGGTGGCGCGTGAAAAGCGGGTCATCTGAGGGGAAGGACGCTGAGGTACAAATTACACAGTATGCGATACAAAGCTAGATATACGAAACAGACATCACCCATCCCTTCTTGAGTGCGAAGCCGTCCAAGGCTTCTTTTGCCACAGACGCGAGATCGGGTGAGTCGAACATCACGTATGCCATCTTGACTCTCTGTCCAGACGCGTTTGGTGTTGGAGATGGGACGACTTGCACCGAGTGGAATCCTTGGTACCTGTACGGCCCGAGGCATGAGAAGCAAGCGCGGTGGGGAAGGTTCGAGCACGTACTGTTGGAAGAGGACCGCTAATACGTCGTCCGTGACCTCTTGTGGAAGGTTGAGGCACATCAGCCGAGCCGACTGTTGCTGGCTGGCGGCTGGTATTTGTCCTATCGCCCACTAACGTTAGTCGCGTGCGAGTGCCATCTAGGTTTGCAGGCTGCGCACCATTTGCAGAACCGCTCTGCTTCGGACCCTCGTCATCATCCTCGATTTCCATCTCCTCGTCATCGTCGTCGTCGTGTTCGGTTCGCTCCCTCTTGACCTCGCGGGCATCCTCGTCCATCCGATCGTCTCTTCCCCGCTTTTCACCCGCCCCGCCGTTTACAAGCTTGCCATTTGGTGCGTTCTTGACATGGATCGAGGTAGGGGGCACGAATTCGGGGTCCTCTCTCCGGAGGGTCGCGTACGACTTGGTTTTTGCGTACTCAATGTGCTGTAGCGGCGGCGGGGGGTGTTGGCATCAAAGGGGACGACATGGGGGAGCCTTGAGACGGACGGCGCACCATTGGCTTATCATAGAAGACCATACCTTCGCAGCCTCGCATCGCGGCGGTCGCGCCGGGAAGGTCGGTGAAGACGACAAACGCCTGGCCCTTCATTTTTTGGCCCTTGAGGGCGACGACATCGATTATCCTGCCGTAGGTTGTGAAGAGGGCGAAGAGCTGGGTGCGTAGCTCGTCTTTCTTGACCTTGTCGTTGAGATTTTTGATGTAGAGGGTGGTGTTGGGCTGGGACGACATGGCTTGGCGGCCCGAGAGGCGGACGGAGGGGACGGGGAGACGGAGGGGGACACGGCGGGGACGCGAGGCGCGATGTGACGAGGAGTTTGGTATGGGACGCGGAGGAAGCGAGGTACGCGTGCGCGGAGGCTCCCACGGGCTGGACACCGTGGCGGGGAGACGCTGGGGAAAAGGGGAGGCGCCGTCGCACGTTCGCGTCTCGCTCGTTGGGGACGAATATTAATTGTTTTTCCATCTGACCAGCGCAAAAAGCGAGCGGTGTCCTGTCCGTGGCCAGCTCACTCGTCTCCAGCCTCCCGCCGCCACCGTCCAACACCCTCTGCGCGCGGCCCTGTCAAGCACCCCTAAGTCCGCCCCGCACCCACGTCGCGCCCCCTCGGCCCTCGCACCGACACCGCTCGGCCAAGGAATACCCACTCCCGACAATCGTTTCATGACCTGTTGACGTGACACTTCTGACAATATCTTCGCCATGAATACCGAGGCCGCCCCCGCATGGCTCCCCCGCCAACTCGTGCCCTTCTTTACCCTTTCTTACCCACCGCCCCCCCTGTACACCCCGACTCCTTCCCCAACTCCAACTACTATGCCGCTGGCCTTCTTGATGGCTGCTACATCATCACTGCCATTGCCGTCATGGCCATTCTTCGCGACCTCACGCGTCTCTATGTATGGGAGCCATTCGCCCGCTGGAAACTCACTCGCGATCTGCGCAACTCAAAGCCCAACAAGCTCGCACATGCCAACGGTAACGGCAAGACTAATGGTGCCGTGAATGGAAACGGTCACGCTGCCGCATACTCCATTACCCCCGCTGAGAAGAGGAAAATGAACAGAAGCGTCATGCGTTTCGCCGAGCAGGGCTGGTCCGTCATCTACTACACTTTCAGTTGGGGCCTCGGTGTGGTGCGTCTCGCTCTTCCGCTTCCCGCGTCCTTCGCGTATGTTTGCGACACGAATGGATGTCCCAATACAGCGGCTAACGAAACCGCGCATGGCATCTCTTTTTATTCGCAGTATATCAACCGGAACTTCCCCACAGCCGTCTTGAACCCAATCAACGTCTGGACTGGTTATCCCCACACCCCGCTCGCAGGCCCAGTAAAGTTCTACTACCTCCTCCAGACGGCATGCTACATCCACCAAATGCTCGTGCTCAACGCCGAGGCCCGGCGGAAGGACCATTGGCAGATGATGGCCCACCACGTTATCACCGTCACGCTCGAAATTGCGAGTTACTTCTACAACTACACTCGCGTCGGCTGCCTCGTCTTGGTTCTCATGGACCTCTGTGACGGTCTTCTACCGGTGAGTCCCCATTGCGCTGTGAACGGCGCACCAGTCCTTTGAATGCGCGAAGCATTGGCACACGATGCTCATAATACACAATGAACAGCTGGCCAAGATGCTGCGTTACTTGGGCATGACCACACTCTGCGATCTGGCCTTCGTTGTATTCATGACTTCGTGGTTCTTTACGCGACACGTCCTCTTCATGCTGGTTATCAAGGCCACTTGGGAGGCGTGGTATGTCATCCCTCGTGTGTGGGACCCCTCCCGAGGGCATTTCCTCACGACGGAGATCTACTATGCGTTCCTCTGTATGCTCGTTACACTCCAGGTATGAAGCCAGCCATCCTTTACGGTCTACCGGGAACTCACGCGATCAATCTGAAGGTCATCCAGCTGGTCTGGTTCACCCAGATCTGTCGTGTAGCATACAGGGTAGTTTCAGGCAAGGGTGCCGAAGACACGCGCAGCGACGACGAGGAGTGAGCCAGCCCCCTCATCTTTCGCGAAGGCCGAGCTAATGAACCGCCTGCAGCGATGACGACCACAAAAAGGACGACTAACTTCATGTGTCATGTAATGGACATGATTAGACTTGCTTCTGCTAATCTTAATTATTCTACGCTCCAGGCTTCCCAGCTTCCTGTGTACTCTGTCTCTCTCCTGTGGTGGGGCTGCAATGAAAATGCCTCACCGTACTTGGAGGGCGCCTCTATACCCTTGTGCGATTCTGATATCCCTCCCCTCGTTGCCACCTTCCTTTCGGTTTCGAGACACTAGGTTTCATATAATCGTCCCCACATGGTACTAGTGGTTACTGTGGCATTGCTTTGGATCGTATATACAGCCGCAGCTGAACAAAGATGGGGTAGAGTCCGCAGCATTCCGTGCGGTCGCGCTGCTGCGCAGCCATGTTCTGTGACAGCGTCAACTTCTGAAGGCTTTCAGACTGTTCCCGTATGTGCTGCGCCAGGCCGAGGGAAGCATGGCGAGGAGACCATCCAAGGACAGCCAGGCGAGGCTGCTCAGGCGAACATAAAGACCTTCCTTATCGGGGGCATCGACCTCGGGTGACTGCGCCTGGCGCTCCGTACATAGCTCCCGGCGCCTCTCAGTCACTCGGCACTCTCTCCCTGCCACTCCGCCTCTCTGTGCTCTCTCTCCCTCTGAGCATATCCTATTCCCATATCTACTGTCGCCTCTCCCGTTACACACTTGCATCTCAGCCCGCTGGGACCACTATGATGGCTGGATTCATGAGCTACTTCGGGGGCCGGCGCGACGTCAAGCAGTCGTCGCGCGATGCGATAGTCACCCTGCGGCAGCAGCTGCAGATGATCGAGAAGAAGGAGGACTACCTGCAGAAGAAGATTGACGAGGAGATGAAGAAGGCGAAGCAGAACGCGGTCTCCAACAAGCCTGGTGAGTTCCCCCCCAACCGTGTCTTGTGAGAGGAGGAGTGGGTCTCCTCTGCTTGCATACCTCACGCGGGGTGTGCCTCTGGACTGCTCATATCTGCTCCCACTCTGGATGTCGTTAGACGGGAGAGCTTATATGGTGTTTGACGTTTGGGGCAGCGGCGACCGCGGCACTACGGCGGAAGAAGGTGTCGGAGCAGGAGCTCGAGAAACTGCAGAACACCCGCTTCCAGCTGGAGATGCAGGTAAACACACTCGAGTCCGCGAGCTTCAACGCGGAGACCATGGCCGCGATGAAGAAGGCGGCGGGCGCACTAAAGGATATGCACGGCAAGCTGTGAGTTGTCGTTCCTGTTTCATTCGTCCACCCCCCCTCCCATGCTACAACCTCGTTTGTGTGGGCTGTTTGCATGTGATAGCGATACTGATTGCGGGGGCTTGTCTTTGTGCGGGACTAGGACAATCGACAAGGTGGACCAGACGATGGCGGAGATCCAGGAGCAGACACAGCTCGCGAACGAGGTCTCGGAGGCGATATCATCCAGCACATATGCTGGCGTAGATCTCGATGACGTGCGTTGTTCTCTCCTGTGCTAAGCGTGATAGCTGACTGAAGCCATCGCCTTATTTTTGCTTTGTGCGTATTGACGGTATACAGGATGAGCTCAAGCAGGAGCTCGCGGAGCTGGAGCAGGAAGAGCTCGATAGCAAGCTCATGCAGGATCATGTGCCAGTACATCACCCAGGAGGCCTCAGCAAGGCACCCGAAGGTACGTCTTCTCAAGTCCGTCTTTGCGGTAAGCCATCTATTTACCCCCGCGTCCACCTTAACGTAGCACCACAAGCAATCGAGGACGACGAGGAAACACAGCTCAAGGAACTACAGGCCGCACTGGCCATGTCCTAGTTTCGCAGCCCCATAGCCCTCGCACACCCGATTACCCCCGACTGGAGCTGCGCCGCTCGTTGGCTCCTGGCACGCGGACGCTCGTTTTACCCTCCCCTCGTCAGCGTTCGCACCCGCCCTCTTCTGCTCTCCCGGCTCGGCCTAATCATCGACGTCTGTGTCCGTACATTATCACCACCCATGGGCCCTTCTTTCCCCTGCCTGGCGTTCTCCCACCATGTTCTATTAGTGCTCTCTGTCTCTCCCTCTCTCACCTCACTTCCGACCCGCATTGTACCGTGCCTCCCGCAGTTTGACGATGACGAGATGAATATATATCACGAACGGAAGTTTTAGAATCCCAGCCTCTGTACCTCTCCTGCCCTGCCCGTGTCTGAAGATAAGATCTGAAGCTTTGGGAGCGTCCCGAGTCCTCGGAAGGATCGACAAGAGCGCGCATGCCTGACCTGTCAGGCTATCCACGGTGCCGGGAACGTTGATGAACGGACAACGGCGATAGCGGGTGTGTTTTCCCCACATGTCCCGTACCACCGGGTACGTATAAGTATATGTACAACAGCGACATTTGCGGCGCGCGAGCCGCTTGTAAGCAATTAGTGTGCTAGTATATCGCCCAGAGGGTCGGAAACATGATGCGTGCGTTATCCGAGAGTTCGAACAGCAGTACTTCCGTGGTATGTGATGGTATGGGGTGGTGGCGAAGCGCGAAGCGGCGTGAAGAGGTGTGTATGTATGTGTGACAGAGGGGGATCGGGTGGGGATATCGGGGACCCAGGATGTGAGGGCGCGAAGTGGAGCGTGGGAGGGTGAAAGCGGGGAAGCGGGGAAATGGGGAAGTGGGGGGGGGGGAGTTTGGTGCAGAGATTCGATGAGAGATGCAAGAACGACGACGGGTAAGTTGAGGAATAATTAGCAGATGCGGATGATGATAGTTCTTTCGACGACGGGTGCGAGATGATGACGGCGACGAGGGACCAGACGGAACGAACGAAACAGCTTAACCGAGACCCGGATAACAAGCATGACACGGGACGGAGACGAAGTATGAGATAGGCAGGACGTGCGATCGTGCTCTTTCACCCTGCTCGCACAAGACACGAGTAGGCACCTCGTTGAAGGGGTGTGCGGCCGAGGTGCGAGAGAGCGGGAAAGGGTCATGAAAAGCCACGAATCCCGAGAACTCGCCGGACGTCGCTGGTGAAGCGAAGGGAGTCCAGCACTGGTAGGAGATCGAGGAGGGCTTCGTCGTGAGGATCGTGGGTCCAGCCTTCTATTGGAATCCCGTTCGCTGTGGGCGGAGGGCCTCGTCAGACTACCGACAAATCTCCTGCAGTACAGCGTGGATCCATACCTTCATTAATGTTATAACACACCGGCGAGTTGTCTATTAGGCAAACCCTTGAGAGGTCTTGCTCGACTTTCGACAAATCCTTGGTATATGATCCGTTCGGAAGTTGTGTGCATTGCTGGGACAGATCGTTCAGCACACTCTAGAAGCGCGCTCGGCACCAAGCCTTACTGACCTCACGAAAATATCGACGACTGAAGATACCGCGACCAGCATCTAGCCAGTCAATTACGGGGTCCGCATATTCAGGCATTGAAGCCGTAAAGATAACGAGCGTGTACCATTGTGATACCTATGACGCAAGTGGGGATTGGTCGGCATGCAACGGCGAACTTGGGGGTGGTGATGGCTGCTCACCTTCCTGAGAAAATAATCGACGAATGGCCTCTTGTACACATGGTAAAGTGTACTCCGACCGCCCAGCACCACCTCAACCGTGTACCCTACGCCCTTATTCCTCCTGCCGAAGCCGAACAATCCTGAGCCGCCCGCGGAGAGTATTGGTCGGGAGGTGGAATGGATCAAAGTCTCATCTAGGTCCAGCACGAGGGTTTTCGGCGTGTGGAATGGAGTCTGTTTCGCAGGCGGTGTTGGTGTTACTGAGCGCGAGCGGGTGGCTGGAGGCGTCAGCGAGGCTGGCGCGACCGCAGCTTTAGGATCTGAGACGGTAGGAATTACAGATATGGGCGTCGGGGGCATCTCCTTCCCTGACGGAGGCTTTGTGGGCGGAGAAGGTGGGTGAGATAGAGGGGATGGGATTGTGGGCTGGTACGGAGGATGAGGAGTTGAGTCTAGTAATACAGGCGGAATGGATGGTGGCTTCTCGTCTCTACTCTCGTCCTCGGTGTCCTTCTCCTCCTCATCCGAATTATCTTCTACCGCAGCGTCGTCTGCAGCACCCATAGAAGGAAGCGGATTGTATTGCCTCGTGAGAGAGCGCAAGGCAGCCAGAAGAGCGTTCCAGAGCTGGAGGACGATGCGCACGAAGACGAGATGGCGGAGGGCGGGAGACGCGTCGCCGGGCTTGAGACGGCTAGTTCTCTCTGTTGAAGAGACGGAGGGTCTGCGGGATGGGGGCCGGGAAGGCTTCTTGTGGGACATTGGTGGGGCGAGTAGAGAAGCGGATGGGGTGAGGATGTTCGGATTGACCTCGGCAGGAGAGGAGTAGGATCGCTTTAGCGTCCATCCGGATGAAGATGAGGGTTGGGGGACCAGGAAGGACTTGGTCGATCCGGAACGTTTAAGGCGTGTCTGGTGTTCGCCATTATGGAGGAGGGGTGGGGATTCGGTAGTGGGGGTGCTTGGTGGCGCACGAGGGGAAGCAAGGACGTCGAACTGGCGGGATAGATAGCCAAGGGAGTTCATGGGCGTGAGGCCGACACCGAGAAGGGCGGCCTCGAGGAGAAGTTGGAGAGCGAGAGGGATGAGCGGGGAGGAGGGCGGGGGCGAGAGGAGAGAAGGCTGGGGCTCGTCCGGTTTGGGAGAGGGCAGCAAGCGCCGGGAGAAGCGCGCGCAACGAGCACGGAGGTCGAGAGACGCCATCTCCGCTGAGTCTGTGACCACCAACGTCGGATGGTTGGGGTCCCGTCCGATCCCCACTGTCTCCCCCATCCTTTTCAATCGTCCTCCCGTCTTCCACGGACGCCTGCCCCCTCGCCCGCGCCCCCAGTCCTGCCTGGCGTCTGCCCAACAAACATCGATGAGATACACGTGCAACTGCCCCCTCCAACGTGCGATGCCCTATCGACATCCTCATCCCTCCATCTCATCTTCTTCTCCTGCCCAGCTCCAGTCTCTTCTCATGCGATAAGCCATCTGCCGTCTCGGGCTCCTTTCCTTCCCGCTGCTCGTGGTCACTCTTGCCGTAATATCTTTTCTTTGTGCTCACCTGCTCCCTAGGCCAATCTTCATTTCGGGTCCTGGCCATGCCTGACTGAATCCCCCGACTAACCCCGCCGCTCGTGACCATGAGCTACGGAGATGATCCTGGCGCTTTCTAAGTTTCTTTGACTAATGCTGCCGGTTGAACATAACTGGCGTGTCTATTTCCCATTTCTCGAACCTGCAGCATGCGTTCAATCCATCCACGACGTGAGGTTCACCTGTCTATCATCCAAACTCGCTTCTCAAAACTTGGTTTGCTGAGCACACCGCCAAAAAGCAGAGGGCCCACCGTGGTTCGAACACGGGACCACACGATCTGCAATCGTATGCTCTACCACTGAGCTATAAGCCCATGAGCAACACCCATGCGTGGCACCACAAGGCTCTTGGAATTATTATTTCCAAATGGGAACTTCAACATTGATGTTAGGTTAGATATCGGAAACCCTGCCCTCTTTCATACCCTTGTGCGTCTCCTCCCTAGTGAGAATTTCGTTCAGACGATTGAGGTGCAGCTTGAAGACGTAGCACATCGCAATTGTGCAACCCGCAGTGGCGATGCAAATCGCGTACGACTTGCGGTATGTCGGCCCCCAGGGGCTCGGCCATACATACCTGCGAAATGTCTTTAACCATAAAAATTAGCCCGAAGCAGGAGCCGGACACTCACGATCCAGCCACGTCTCCAAATTCTGAGAAGGCATTGACAAAAGCGAGCGCCACCGCCCGCTTCGCTGGGGGCCGGGGAAAGGTGTTGCTTATCCAGGTAAACAGGACAACGTAGCCGGCGTACGACTGCGCCATGAGGAACCTGCGCGGTGCCTTCCCCTCAGTGCTACGTCCCAAAGGTAAGCTTACTCGCCCTCACTCACAATGAAACATAACGTGCAGCGGTATTCATCGTGCATATCGCGATAGCAAACCCGACGATCCCGACGAATATAGGTATTGTAGTGTGGTAGAACCTCTCGCTAGTCGCGTCCGAATGCCTGCTCAGAACGTCAGTGCTCACCTTCCATCCTCAGGACTCATAACGCACCTCGAGACGGCATACGTCACTATCGCCGCGAACACGAACGGCGGCGCACACAGGAGCAGCGTGACCGTCGGGCCGAACCCCATCGTTTGGCTCAGCGTCGGGAAGTACGCATTGAAGCTCAGCGCGACGACGAAGCTCGTCATCGCGACCGCCGTCCACCACACCTTCCAGTCCCGCACCGCGAGCTGTAGGCCTGCCATGTGGCCCCCTCCCGTCTCGGATTCGCTCTCACTCCCATCCCCGACACCCACGTCCTCTTCCATGCGCTTTATCGCAAGCTTGCGCTCCTCATCCGACAGCCACCGCGTCGTGTCCGGGAAGTCTGGGAGGACGAAGATGGCGCATATGGCCACGAAGACGGTGAGCGACCCCTCGATGTAGAAGAGCCAGTGCCAGGCGGCTTGCCCGAGCTTGCCGTCCATGCCGTCGAGGATGCCCGAGGCCATGAGGGCGCCGAAGGCGTTGGAGGCGATGTTGCCACAGAAGAGGATCGCGATGCGCACGCCGAGCTCGCCGCGGGTGTACCACCTGCTGAGGAGGAAAAGTGCGCCGGGGAAGAAGGCGGCTTCTACAAACCCGAGGAAGAAGCGCGTCCAGAGAGCACCTGTGAAGCTGCGCCACCATGAGGGCGAGCTACATAAAGACAATCGTGAGGAGTATTGCAGCTTACTCTTTCGTAGTCCCTGTAGAGTTTCAATCAGAAAATATGTAGTTTCAATAGAGGTAAATGTTTGCTGACCCGTTAAGATAGAGATTACGCCCCATACGATCATGCAAGCCGGAAGGTATATGGAGGGTTTGCCGATGTGGATTGAGGAACATATTCCTGAAGGTACATTTCAGTAATCTGATTTCCTATCTACCACGGGTGACCACTCACGAAGGGACCTGCATGATCATGTACCCAACATACAGGATCGACAGAAGGGTCGCAAATTGTTGACCCTTTAAACCCAGATCTGTTTCGAATCCACGCAGTCGGGCGGCTCTATGGGGATACTTTAGCATGAATCCGCATGGACTCTCATCATGCCTCACCCAATGTTGTTCCTATCCATCTATGTGACGATTCACCGGTGAATCTAGAAGAACGCGGTCTGGTCCATACTGCGCGTACGACGCACATAATTGAGGATATAGATAACTATCAGAATCGACATGCGCCTGTCGATCTTGCGGACAAGCTTGCGCTCCAGTCGCCGCCGTGCTTCACACCCACCGAATTCGACATCCGTGTCTTCGACGACGGTTGATGAGGTTATCTCCAAGGCGTCTATCGGCTGCTCAGCGATAGCGACCAGTGACGGCGACTTGGAGGATGTCATCGCAGAGGTCCAAAGAAACGGATTCCAAGTGTTCTTCCGGGAGGCGTCGGGGGAGCAGGGTGGGACCAAGAGACCGAAGGCAACCTTTGTATATAAGCAAGTCAGCCTGACGCTCTGGTCACAAGGTCCTACCCCCCGAAAAGAAGCATGACTAGTCGCCCAGATAGCGTGAATGTTATCAGTAACAGTGAAGGAAAGCACGGAGGGTGACCGCCGATGGAAGAATATCAGTCGACGCAATGTAGAGCATTGTGAATGTATGAGCTTGACGTTTTCGGGCAGGATGAGTATATGACCTGGAAGTTGTTTTGTAGCAGCAGCACACCGCGGAAATTCATCGTACGATTCAGAGCAGATAGCGGAAGCCCTTCTCCTGGATACCCTTCTCCGCCTCCTCCCTCTCCAGTTCCCTGTTCAAGTAAGCGAGGTGCAGTTTGAAGATGTAGCACATGACGATCATGCACCCCGCGCACGAGATGCAAATGGCGTATGAGTTGCGATAGGTGGGTCCCCACTCCTTCGGCCACACATACCTAACTCGACAGTGAGCGGCCGGTTACCAGCTTGAAGTAGAAAGGAAGTCACTCACGATCCAGCGATGTTTCCCAGCTGCGAGAATGCGTTCACGAGTGCAACTGCTACTGCACGCTTCGACGGTGGCCGGGGAAAAGAGTTGCTGACCCAGGTGTAGAGAACCGTGAATCCGGCGTATGACTGGGCCATAAGGAAGCTATGCCACAGAGAATATGCTCAGGATTGAACGCGTGTGGAGAGCGCACAGTAAACTCACAGCGAGAAGTACCGTGCACCGGTATTCATGGTGCATATGGCAATCACAAACCCAATAACGCCGATGAAAATAGGTATTGTGATGTGGTAGAACCTCTCGCCCGTGGCATCCGAATGTCTGCACGGTAGAATGGGAAAGTGAGCTCCGAAACAGGAGCAGACTCAACAGGATTAACACATACCTCGAGACCACGAATGCCATAATCGCCGTGAAGACGAATGGCGGCGCGCAAAGGAGGAGGGTGACGGTCGGATTGAAGCCCAGCGTTGCGGTCAAGGTGGGGAAATATGCATTGAAGCTCAACGCGATCACCTGGCTCGCCATCGCCAAGCTCATCCACCATACTTTCCAGTCCTTGATCGCCAACCATAACCCGTGCGCGAGACCGCCAGTCTCCGTCTCGCCCTCGTCTCCGACCCCACCGTCTTCTTGCATGCGCTTCAGCGCAAGCCGCCTCTCCTCATCAGTCAGCCATCTGGTGGTCGTCGGGAAGTCCGGAAGGATGAAAATAGCGCATATAGCGACGAAGACCGTCAGGGAGCCTTCGATGTAGAACAACCAGCGCCAAGCAGCTCTTCCGAGCTTCCTGTCCATGCCGTCCAGGATTACGGAGGCAATCAGGGCACCGAACGCGTTGGAGATAATGTTGCCGCAGTACAGGACTGCAGTGCGGGTGCCGAGCTCGCTACGCTTATACCATTTGCTGAGCAAGAAGAGGGCGCCGGGCAGGAAAGCGGCTTCGACGAAGCCGAGGAAGAAGCGGGTAAGCAGCGCACCGACGAAGCTGGAGATTGGGAGAGACGGATATTAGAAGGGTATATATCGGAGGCGACCAGGACTAATAAGAGGCCTCACTTTGTCGCTATAGCTGTACGGCGGCATCAGTGTCGGGAGTAGGGATCCACCGACGGCAGAACCCACCTGTTAGGATTGAGATCGTGCCCCATATCATCATGGCTGCTGGTAGGTACAACGAAGGTTTTCCGATGTAATTGAGTAGCATATTCCTAGTAGACGTTGAGCATCCAGAAACGCAGCGCAACAGCGTGAACGGCACCCACGAAGGTATTTGCATAAAAATGTAGCCAACGTAGAGAATTGACAGCAAAGTCGGAAACTGCTGATCATGCAAATTCAAGTCTGTCTCCAGACCGCGGGCTCTTGCCGCTCTGTAACAGAAAGTCAGTGAAGCTCGTCAACAAGGCGCAGAGAGCCGCACGCAGCATTGTTGCGATCAATCTAGAGGGAAAGGAAATGCAGGTAAAGTTCCCGTGGTCAGTAACAAGATATCGTAAACGCACATAGTTGAGAATGTAGATGACGGTCAAAATCGACATCCTCATGTCGATCTTCCTGACCAGCTTGTGCTCTAGCTGTTGTCGTGCTTCCTGTCCTCCGAACTCCACATCCGGGTCGTCCAAGGGCGCCTTTTGGACATCGGTCCCCGCGGGTATCTTCTCCACATCAGCCTGAGAAGAGGATCTCGAGGACAGCATTGTGAAAAGCTTTCTCGGGGAGGGAAGGTGAGATGAATGGGCCAAAGAAGGCGGGGGCCGAATCCTAGTCAGGAGCCTTTAA
This sequence comes from Ganoderma boninense, assembly GCA_002900995.3. NCBI lineage: Eukaryota > Fungi > Basidiomycota > Agaricomycetes > Polyporales > Polyporaceae > Ganoderma > Ganoderma boninense. The sequence continues at coordinate 2,493,721 of CM035307.1, forward strand.
ATGCGAACAAGGTGGCAATGACCCGGTGCCATCAATGTGGGCTGCCCATGGGAGAGATGTTTACGAGTCCCCGTGTCGCCACCTGGGATGCGAGGCCCCAGATCACAAGGCCAAATTGTGCGATACTAGAAGTTCTACTAGTAGGAGCCGCCGTCCCGAGGAGCCGTCCGGATGACCACAATGCCTTCTGAGCATTGGTCAAACGCTGCCAAGGGCAAGGCAAGGAATAGAAGGCGGTAGAGCTGCGACTTCCCGAGGGGAAGATGGTGGCATGAAGGAGAGTCGCTCGACAGTCTCGAGCATGCCTGGGGACGTTCCGTGACGGCAACTTGCACAAGCTCGGGAGGCGCGGACCGCCGAATGGCCACGCGCACGTGACAGACGCGAACGTTGTTTACGCGTTGTGATGACTTGGCGCCGGATCCGCTCCTATCCCCCGCTTTTCGCCTCCGTTCCTGTTCGACCTTCCTGTCTCATACCCGCTGCTCTTCGACCGCCTTCATGGATGCCTAACGCACCCGCTATCGCTGCTTGACTCTGCTTCACGGTCCGCCTGCCTGACGACTCTTCAGCCATTCCCCATTCGGAATCGCCGGAATCCAAGGACCATGGAGATCGCGGAACTTCATCTCACCGCTCAGGAGCGCATACAGCTCGCTATTTCTCGTCTACCCGCACTCACTAAGGCGGACATACCCGCTGATGACTCATGCCCTATCTGTTTGAACCCTTTCGACGCGATTCTCGATGGCAAGACCCGGGAGGAACTGGGAGAAGGCGGAGCCGATCCGGATGAGTCGATTGGTGTGACCAAATTGGTCAGTTGTGGCCATCTATTTTGCAAAGCATGGTGTGTGCCGTGTCATACATCACTGTTCTACAACCGTCTCACTGGCTGTCTCTCGTAGTTTGGTGGAATGGATACGCGGAAGGGTGAGCCTGTCGTTGCATGCTGAGAGTGTCCGACTTTCTCGGAGAGCTCAACCCACGATGCATTCCTTAGCATGGCAGCTGTCCTTCGTGCAGGCACGTCTTCTCCAGTGTGAGGCCTCCGTCAGACTCTGACAACGAGTCGTCGGATGGCGATTATGTTCCTGGGGATGACGAGGAAGACGACGAGGAGGACGGCTTCTTTGATTCTGATGGCTTCATGGACACCGAGTCCGAGTTCGACGACATGGACGTTCAAGTCAACCTGCTCGGCGCTCCACAGGGCACGAGCGAGTTCGACGTCGACGTGAACCACGACGCCGTTTTCTGGGAGGAGCAGGCTGCGGATGTGAGCATGGAGGACTCCAACTGGGGCTTGAGTGACGGCGCGTCTGACAGCCTCTCAGAGGTGGAGGGCTTGGCCGTGAGTGATGAACTGCCAGAGGACGATGGTGAGTGATGGTTCACTCTGAGCTACCATGACTCTCCCTAATCGTAATGTACAGACGCGGCGGTTTACAGTGATAGAGGCGAGAGCTCTGGGGCTATCCAAGCTCCCGACAACAGATCCATTCAGCCGAAATAATCGGCTCCCGCATATGCACCTTTTGGATCCGTAATGTTCGTCCCTTCACCATTCACTTTGGACTTTTTTGTAACATAGATATGTATATTTCCCTGGCGACTGTTTCATAATCAGACATAGCTCGAACTGAGAGTACAACCTCATGTATTCTATCTCTTCCGTGGCTATCCTATTCCTTGATGCGCACTTGTCTCATAAATCTCACATCTTGACGGAGTCCAAGATATCCCGAACCACTGCGCCCTCCCGCCCGTCCTTCCAAACACCAGTGAATTTCCCACTCCACCGCGTGCCCTTCCCGCCACCTTTAACATTCAGCTTGGCCTTCAGCGCGTCCCCGATCTCCTTCACCTTCTTGTCATCCGAGCCAAAGATAAGCACCACAGTCGTACTCCCAGCCGACTGCGCAGACGGCGACGACGACAGCACCAGTAAAAACGCCTCCGCCTTACCCCTCTCCGCGAGCCTGTCCGCAAACCGCGTCGTGATTGCAGACAGGAACCCCAGCGCATTCCCGGCGTCGTCCGTCCTATGCTCGTGCCGCACTAAAGCTCCTTCGTCCGGCAAGGAGGAGAGGAGGCGGTCGGCGACGGACGCGGCAAGCTCGGCCTCGAGGTCCTCGACGCGCTTGGTCGCGCGGCGGCGGTCATCGACGACCTGCTGCACGCGCTCGGGCACCTGCGGGGCGCCGCAACTCATAATACCCGCAGTCGAGGAGAGGAACATGTGCGAGGACGTGAGGTGTGCGAGGAGGCGAGGGCCGGAGAGGAAGTAGATGCGCACAGAGGACGCGGTGGAACGGGCGAGTGTCTCCGTTTGTGGGAGGATGAAGAGCTGGAGGTTGTGGATTGTGGGCGCGTGCGTCCCGCAGCATCTGTGAGGATGAAGAATGCTCAGCATGCATGTGTAGGTGGGTGGGTGGCTAGATGTGGTTACGCACGGATTGCGGTCGATACCGTCGATGATGACCGTGCGTTTCACGCCGCCGGTATAGTCATCTGGGATACCGACGCTTGGCGTATCGTAGACCTTGTTGGCGTCATGCAGTTCCTCGACCTCTATGTATACGCTTCGGCCCTCGAAAACGAGTTTGTTGCACTCTTCCTGCGTGAATGTGATTTCCTCCGGCGTTAAACCTCGCGGCAGCTCAACGTAAGACGGGGTTGGCCACGCAGTCAGCGACCAAGCCAGTGTCGGGAGGTTCAGCTTGTTCTCGAGCACAGCAGATAGCAGGTGCTGAGACGTGTGCATGGAAGCCTGTGGATGCAACACAGCATATGTTGGCCAGCCGAGATTTACATTCAGTAGACTAGAATACAACGATAACAACCAGGGTAAACATACGTGATCTAGCCGACGCTTGTAACCTTCTTCCCCCAAGGAGACACCGACCAGGGCGCCAGGCGAGAAGACTTGTATTGCATGGTCAATCTTCTGTTCGGACCTGAGGCGGACGTAGTGTACGGCGTGACCTCCAAGACGTTTGGCCTCCACAACATCCCAGATCTCCCCATCGGAACTTGTGAGGATTCCAACGTCGGACGGCTGGCCGCCGCCCTCAGGGAAGATGATGGTGTCATGGACGATGACTTCGAGGAGCGGGGCGGTCGGTGCGGGAGCCGTCTTCTTCTTCTTGCCCTCCCGTCCGTTTGAGGGTGGTGCTGCACTCTGGGACTCGCGGCAACTCACGGATGTGGTTGCGAGGTCACGCAGCAGGGGGTCGCCTGAACGGATATGCCAAAGATAGATCCGTTAGTGCAGTCGGTAGCGTTTCATCTCGGATAGGCCAAGGCTTACGCTGGCAAGCCAAGAGACCCACGGGGATGGGTTGGAGAGGATCTGAGGGGATGGTCAAGGTGGGGGAGACGATCCGATGGTACGTTGGCGGGGTGACTGAGGGAGGTGAGAGCGTCGCAGTCGCTGCCGTCGCCATGATTTCGGGTTTAACTTGGAGGATCTACTAGATGGCCAATATATCGTATGTCAAGCCTGAGTTCTCTCGCGGTCACGTCCTGGAGGATGTCTTTTTTTTTTTTTTTTTTTTTTTTTTTAATTTCTCGTGTATTGGCAGTATCTACATATACAGGTTTGCTTCTCGTCTGTAACGTTGACAGCGCACACGCTATCCCGCGTTTGTTTGACCATGGCGGGTCCGCGGCCTGAGACCAGTGGCGGATAGGGAATCGGAAGTAGGTTACCAACCTACAACCGGGCGGCAAGTGGAACGTAATCACGACAAATGCTGTCAAAGCGATCTGCCGGAAGAGTGATGGCCTTCTCGAGTACGAGAAGGGTAGAGTAGGTGATCAACAAGGACATGAAGATATCACCAATCCACTGAGGGGCGGTGGTCCTTGAAGACGAGGAGTAGTGTGCCGAAACCGTTTTTTGAGATGGCGGCGGTTTGTCAGGATCGAGGGCAACTAGCCACTCCGGTAGGTAGCAGCCAGTCGTCCGGTTGGGGGGTGGATGTAGAGGAGTCTCAGACGAAGGGGTGAGTCTCCGTCTGATGGGTACGGCCCGATCTCTTGGGCCCACCGCGTGGGTTTTTGGTATAAGTTTCCAGACGAGAATCTCGCCACATGGAAACTGGATTGGTACGATTTTGTGGTCGTAGGTAGACAAGTCTTTGTCTACCCACTTCGATTCGAGTATTATTTCAGTCAGCCAGCGTGGAGGGAACAAGTCCCGCTCGGTGCTAGGCCAAAGACTCCACAGCTGGGTGGCATTGTTGGTAAAGGTGTTTGTGCCGTAGTGTTCGGTGTACAAGCGTACGGCTGACAGGTTATCCTCCGCGATTTGGAGGAGGTGTTGGTCTCCGGTGTATCCATACTGATACCAGAATGGATTCCAGAAAGAGCGGTTGTCGTCAATCCACTGTAGAGCAGGATTGTAACGGTTGGATGTAAGGCTCCCTGCACAGAGGGCCTGTTGGCCAATGGCGACGATGGTCACCGGTGCAGGGTCAGGGGTTTCGATGAGATTGGAAAATTCCGTTTGGAATTTTCCAAAGTGTTGGATGATTTTCAGAGCTGTCCAGAAGGGGAACAGGACATTGACTCTGACAGCGGTTTGTATGTTGTACACTCCAAGGAGGACGGGGACCTCAGCCAGGAGTGAAGGTGGGGTATGGAAAACATCTGCAATGCAGACGTAGTGTGTGGTGTATTTTAGAAGCTCATCGGCGTAGTCGATGAGTTGATGGACGCTGAGGCCAGAGCATGCTATTTCCCCAAAAGCAGGGGCAGCTCGGTAGGAGGCCTCATCGGGTGCAGTGAGGCGTATATACGCCAGGTGAGTGATGAGACGCTGCAAGCGTGGGACGTATGGCAGTGTATTTTCGGGTAAGAAATATATAAAATCATCGGGGGTTTTGAGCCCGATGATCTGTGGTGTACAGGAGTAGGGGGTCCCATAGCAGAGACCCGCGAGGGAGTTACCGGGTGCTCGGGGGAGAACTGATCCGGCCCGAGTAAAGTGAAGATGAGGGGGTATGCGTCCGAGTGGAGTAAGACTCACACGTCGGGCGACTTTGTGGGTCATGTGGTCCTGCGCTGATAAGCGCGGTCCTGGAGGATGTCGGCAATTGTTGCTGTTGAAACAGCGAAGGGAGCTCTAGAGTGCTTTGGAAGATCCTCGCGGATTTTGGTCCGGCATTCCCACTGGGCGGGTCGATCGGCAGGGCCAGAAACAAGTCAGAAATCCGGCAGGTTTCTGAGGGTGGCTTGCCCACGGCCCCACGGGACGAGCATCCGGACGCCTCCGCGATTATCACGGACCTTATCGGACCGGCCGAAGTGACGCTCCGCTCTTATAGAATTGATCTCCGCACCTTCATCCGGGCGAAGATTTGGGGAACCGACAGACTCAGGCAGTAACCGATAGCGGAATTTAATAGTTCAGGACCGCGACGGCGGCTATATTTCAAGGCACCGGGAAAACAGACAAGCGCGCCGCGTGCATCCTTTCCCCGCGCCCCCCTGCGCCCCCCGGGTTCCCCACACCGCGGTCGTGTGGTTTCTCCGCCGCGTATCGCTGCAGATTTCTCTTCCATATTGCCATCGCTTGCGCATGTTTGCCTTTCTGTCTAGTCTCCTCTTCAGAGGCGCTCGCTCTTCCAGTGGATATAAGCCCGTGCCCGTACGTGATGGGTCACCTTGCTCTCCTTGCCCCCCGGAGTTCCTAAGCCCTTGCAATTCCCCTCCGTCGTGCGACTTCTCCTCATCCTCTCGGCTTTCGCTCGGAAAACGATATGTCGACCCATTCCCTCGAGAAGGACCACGACAGCCGGGTCGCCGATGTCGAGGCTGAGGCCAGAGCACGGCACACGGGCGACGAAGAGTTTGGCGGCACAGAGGCGAGGAAGAAGCTGGAGAAAGAAGCTCCTCCGCAAGCTCGACGCGCGCATGTCCATCCTCATCGTGATATACATTCTCAACTACGTGAGTTTCCAACTTCGTCTGCTTGCAGTGCATTGTGGCGCTTGGTACTCGATCAGTGGGGTCTGAGCTAATCGGCTTCATTCTCTCCTCCACCACTTTAGATCGATCGTAATAATGCATCGTGAGCCTATTTTTGTTCTTGCTGAAGTTGGAGTCCCTTCAGGTTGACGCTGCATACGTCCTTGCAGAGCAGCAAGGTTGCGCGGGTTCGAGAACGACTTGCACCTCAAGGGGCAAGAGTTCAACACCCTCCTGAGTATCCTTTATGTTGGATACATCATCATGCAAATTCCCTCGTGAGTAATTTGATAGCGTTATGCATATATTGCGCAGACCTCTTACCCTGCTACTGCGTGCAGGAACATGTTCCTCAATTACATCGGGAAGCCGTCTGTATACCTCCCAGTCTGCATGGTCATCTGGGGGATGATCTCCACTCTGACTGGAATTACGACCAAGTGAGTTTCGTGATATTCGGACTTGTTGACAACGGATCCTGACAAGACGTAGCTTCACGGGCGCGCTCCTGACACGTTTCTTCCTTGGATTTGTGGAGGCTGCGTTCTTTCCTGGGGCTTTGTTCCTATTGTCCAAGTGGTATAAGCGGTCCGAACTTGGCGTCCGGACGGCGGTACTTTCTTGCGGCAGCTTGATTAGCAACGCATTCGGGTCGCTAATCGCGTCTGGTATCCTGGACGGTATGGAGGGAAAGCTCGGACATGCAGCTTGGAGGTTTGTGCTCTTTGCAGGCAACATATGTCAGACGGACTGATGCCGGTTGAACATAGATGGCTGTTCTACATCGAGGGTGGCCTCACCATGTTTGTCGCTATCCTCGCCATCTTCATCCTGCCAGACTTCCCCGCCACGTCGCACAATTGGCTGAGCCCGGAAGAAGTCCTCCTCGCCGAGAAGCGCATGGAGGAAGATGTTGGTGTCGGTGACGGCGAAGAAACTGAGAGTGGTGGACGGTTCCACGGTTTCAACCTGGCCCTTGGGGACTGGAAGGTGTGGTGGCTTGCTGTCGCTCTCACCAGCATGGTCATCTCGCTCTCCTTCAACGCGTTCTTCCCGACACTCACCGCCACTTTGGGATACAACTCCACGATCACCCTCTTGCTCTGCGCACCCCCCTGGGTGTTCGCCACTATAGTGGCGTTCGTCGCAAGCAGGCACTCGGACCGTACCGGCGAACGGTTCTGGCACATCGCCATTCCTCTGGCGATCGGCATCGTTGGTTTCGTGATAGCTGCTTCGACGATGGAGCTCGCTGCACGTTACGTCGCCTTGTGCGTCTTATACCCTTCATTCTATTGCTCCTTCCGTAAACTGACTCGCGGTGCTGCAGGTTCCTGATGGCGCAATCGTACGCTGGCTTCATCATCTTCCTCGCATGGATTAGCAACACCATCGCACGACCCCCGTCGAAGCGTGCCGTCGCTCTCGCGTTTATCAACTCGTTCTCACAGCTCGGCAACATCTCCGGATCGTGAGTGCCCTGCTTGCATATCGATAACCTTTCGCAAGAGCTCCTTTCTCATTATCCTCTCTCATACAGATACGTGTGGCAGAAGCCCTGGGGACCGTCGTACAGGAACTCGTACGCCATCTGCATAGCAACAAACGGTCTGTGTATTGTGATGTGCTATATTTTCAAGCTGCACCTTGAGCGGAAGAACCGCCAGTTCGCGAAAAAGGAGCAGGAGGACGGACGGCCTGAGGGTTTCCGGTACATTTCATGAAGCACACCGGTGGCGACGACCCGACGTCGACTTCGTGTGCTTACGATATAACGACGCTTTGCAGCGTAGTAAAGTATACCGTACTGTATTGTTTAGGTTTAGCAATGGATCCTTGGATTTCTTGGACCGATCGACTGTACACCACGAGGATCGTCCAAGTTCGATCTTCAGGTGTAGTTGAGCGGGGAACATGAGGATACGAACCTGCACCGGCCCGGCAAGTCCGGGATAAGGTCCGATTGCGATGAGAGATGGAGAAACCTCGGGTCCCTCCTCGGACTCGTTCTGGCACCTGACATGCAACACCAGACTCCGGACTGCACTGCACCTCTCGTCTCCCATGCAATAAATACAGGTCGCGCACTCTCGCACTCGCCAGATTGTCACCGAACGACCCCCTCGCACACTCGCCGCGACCCCAATCCCAGCACTGACTCGCCCTATCAGAGATGACCACAACCAGGGAGCTGCACGACCGATGGATGTTCACCCAGGTGGGCGGCGGCGAGGTCGTGAAGGACGGCGAGTGGTTATCAGTGCGTAATTTCCCGACGACGGTCCATGTCGAGCTACTAGAGCACAAGAGGATTCCGGACCCAGTGAGTTCTATCGGATGGTCCGTTGAAGCAATGTACGGCGCTCATCTATGTGTTCCCAGTTCGTGGGTCTGCACGAATGGGAAGTCCAATGTAGGATGTCTCGCGATACATTCAGTGTCCTATGAGACCTTGAGGTTGTGGTGTACTTGTAGGGATCGGCGAGGTGGAATGGGCGTTCAAGACGACATTTGACGCGAGCGAAACGGAGATTGCAGCGGAGAACGTCGATCTCGTCTTCGATGGGCTGGACACATTCGCTGTTGTTGAGTTAGTGAGTATCGCACGCTACTTTGTTATTGTTTCACTAACCCCAATGTTATTGTCAGAACGGACATAAGATCCTGGAGTCAGTTTTCTCCTAACCATTGCGTCTACTTCGTCTCACCTGTTTAAGGACGGAGAATCAGTTCATCGGACATCGAGTCCCAGTCAAGCAATATATCCAGGCTGGCGAAAATACTCTGCTCCTAACATTCTCGAGCGCATTCAGGAAGGTACTCTCATATTTCCCAAGCATTACGATCGAAATGTTAACCCGAATTCAGGGCCGGGAGATCGAAGAGAAGCATGATAAGCTGAACCTATGGAACGGAGACTCAAGCCGTCTTCATGTACGCAAGGCCCAATACAAGTGCGTAAACATGCCCTTCATCTCCCGTACATGATTGACACTATGCACAGCTATGGGTGGGATTGGGGTTAGTTCTATCAGCGATGTCTGATACACCTAATCTGAGGATCCCACACCCTCCAGGCCCGGTGCTTATGACTGTCGGCCCCTGGAAGCCGATTCACCTCGAGACGTACACAACGCGCATCGTCGACCTCGACGTTCGCCCGCGCGTGGACGAAAAGCTCTGTGCAGACGTCGACATTACGTTTGAGCTCTCGAAGACTGACCGCCATATCGCGACTGTGTCCATAAATGACGCCGATGGCAGGGTTGTGATCGGCCAGACGAACCTTGCTATCCAGAGCCAACGTGCAGAGGCTCACTTCAAGCTGTATGCTGGCGCTTTCGATCTCTGGTTCCCGGTGGGGTACGGCAAGCAGCCGATGTACACGGTCGAGATCAAGATCACCGACAAGGTTCGTGTACAGCAGCGAGGTGGTTGATCGAGTCCTGAAGGGCGCGCCGGTCTCTCCAGGATGGTCATCTTCTTTCCTCCAAGTCTCAGAAGTTCGCCTTCCGTCGCGCCGTCATAGTTCAGGACGAGCTTGTGGGGCAAGAAGGGCGGTCATTCCTGTTCGAAATCAACAACATCAGGATTTTCTGCGGTGGTGCGTGTCATATGGTCGGCTGTCTGAAGCACGAGGCCCTCACCATGACCCTCGTGCAGGATCGAATTGGATTCCTGCCGATTCATTCTTGACAAGGTGTGGCTAAACGCAAGCAGGTCGCCGTTCTGATTATATGACTGTATGCCCAGGCTCACCGCCGAGAAGTATCGGCAATGGCTTCAGCTCCTCGTGGATGGGAATCAGAACATGATCCGGGTGTGGGGTGGCGGAATCTACGAGGCAGATGCCTTCTATGACATTTGCGACGGTTCGTGGCGTACGCGCGTGCACTGAGACGCGGAAGGAACTAACTCGTTCTCCCATAGAGCTTGGTATTTTGGTCTGGCAAGACTTCATGTTCGGCTGCGGGCAGGTAATTCCAAAGGCGCTCCGTTTGCTCTCATCATGTACTGAAATCGTCCAGTACCCTGCATACGATTCGTTCACCAAGTCGGTTGAATTAGAGGCCGAACAGAATGTCAAGAGGCTCAGGCACCACCCATCGATTGTGATTTTCGGTGAGGACAGCCTCTCTTAGCAATTGATGAACCGCTCACCACCATCGTCGTCTGATATCCCTCAGCTGGCAATAACGAAGGTCTGCTCTCTTCTCTTCGGACGATGCGAGAGCGAAGCGTGCCAATGATCGATGAACTATACAGATTATCAGCTCGCGGAGTCCTGCAAACTGAAGCTAGACTATTCAGATGAGAAATCGGACTTCCGGGACACGGACTTCCCAGCACGCTACATCTACGAACGCCTTCTGCCGTCGGTGGTCGGACGTATGACCGACATCCACTACCACCGCAGTTCGCCTTACAGTGGCTTCGGGAAGGTCACCACGGACAAGAATTACGGTGACCTGCATCAATGTGAGAGGATTTATGATTACCCGACGGCCGAGTGTAATATTTACGAGCCATCTCAGGGAACGTCTGGCACGGGTCTCAGGAACCTTGGCACAACTGGGACATTCTCGCCGGACGGTTTGTCTCGGAGTTTGGGATGTGAGGATAGGATGTTCTTGGATGAGTTCCCATACTAACCTCTCCGGTTGCTTTCAGGGAAGGATACCCGAACATCCGAACCGTCGACTACTGGTTGGGAGGCGACAAAACGGAGCGACACCCTCAGTCACGGTGGGGCATCAATCGCTCCGGGGAAACGGAAGTTACGTACTCACTAAACACAATACAGGACAAATTGCAACCACAACAAAGCCGACGGCTTCGAGCGCAGGATTGAGGTGGGCGAGCAATTCATTCGTGAGAGCTCGGTCGTCCACTTGACCCCGGTCGTCTCGCTTGTGGCAGCTCTACCTGGTGGAAAACTTCAAGCATGCTTTCGACATTGAGAGGTCAGTCGGACAAGTTGATCTGTGATTGGCGGTCACTGACAGTCATGGGTAACATCCCAGTTACGTGTACTACACACAAATCATGCAGGCCGAAACCCTGGCTTCAGCGTATCGCTTGTGGCGTCGCAACTGGAAGGGACGGGGTAAAGAATACACAGCGGGCGCGCTGGTTTGGCAGGTGAGAATTGCTTCTGCGGGAGAAAAAGCCCGGTCAGACATGCATGACCACAAGTATGAACGCTGACATCCACATTCTTTCTTGCCGCATTGGCGGGCACAACACCGAAGATCAATGACTGTTGGCCTGTGACTTCGTGGGCCATCGTGGACTACTTCCTCCGCCCGAAACCCGCGTACTATGCCATCAAGCGTGAGCTCCGGCCATACACGGTAGGCATGACACGCAAGGAGCACAAGAAGTTCGCCGACGGCCGCTCCGCGGCCTTCTTCACCATCGACACCGTGCTTGACGTGTGGGGCACGAACTCCACGCTCGATGCCAAGAAGGCGACCCTTGAGGTCACCGCGTTCGACCTGCACGCCCCGGACTGGCGCGAACGCTTCTCGCGGGACGTCACCCTCGCGCCCAACGCGGCAACCGAGCTGTGGAGCGGCACGCTCCCCGGGCAGCCGCAGCGCACGAAGGCGAGCGAGGTGCCAAAGACGATCATCGTGTCCGCGCGCCTGCTGAGCGTCGACGATGGGAGCGTTCTCGGGCGGTACTCGAACTGGTGCGTTTGGTCCTCCAGGCGTGCGCGATGCACGAGCACGCGCGCCCCGTCGAGCAATTTTACTGACCTTCTCCTTCTGTCTGCTCTTCTTCGTTTTATCTCATCCTTCTCTTCTCTTCTTTCCCTCCCATGGCCTCGGCCTGATGGACCCTTTCGATGTCATCTGACTCTCCGCGCACTTGTCGCGGACCCAACTTCTCGGCGCCGGCGTGTTGTGTCGTCGTCGTTCTCGGCCCCCGCTCGACTTGGTTCACGTCCACGTTCATTTTCGCGACGTCCGACGCGTCCGATCCGCCAGGCCCGAGCCGTTCAAGTACGTCCACTTCCCGCCACGCGCCGAGCTCGGCTTCCAGGCGACCGTGGGCGCAGACGGCGCGAGCGTGACGCTCTCAACCAAACGGCCGATCAAGGGCGTCATCCTCGACGTCGACGGTGCGCAGGACGCTCAGTGGTCCGACCAGGCGATCGACCTCGTCCCGGATGATCCGCAGATGGTCGTCGTACAGGGCCTCGGAGGCCGCAGCGTCCATGCACGATTCCTCGGCGACGGCTCCGCGTGAGGCCGAGGCCAAGGGCGAGGAGGAGGACGAAGGAGCGTGTTTGGCTAGGCTCCGTGACGCGGTGGCTGGGCTCAGTGCATGTCTTGGTCTTGTGCCGGGGAAGCGAGGGCGGTGTTAGATGTACGATGCATTCGGTGCTGTGCGCGGGGAGAAGAAGGGTGGTTCGGCGTGAGAGGCGCGAGGCGGTTGGAGCCAGACTCGGAATGTGAGGAAGCGAATGCAGAGCGAGCCGCCAGTGGGGTGACATACACGTATCTGGAATGCAGAAGGCACGGAAGGCGCTGCAGGGGGAGTCACCTGGTGTTAGCTTCGGGGAGCAGGAGGTGCTGTTGCCTGTAAAGTCAAGTCTAAAATGATTGCAGGAGAGACTCTGGCCACGAGCCACGGCCCAGGAGGCGAGGCGTGCAGTGCGCAAGGTACGAAGAGTCATTGTGGCGCATTGGCAATGTCAGCCAACGGTCACGGCAGCTGCAGTCTGTTCGCATTCGGTTGGTGGCGTAGCTCTGCATTGCATTGCACCAGAAAGTCGCCGGACCTGCCACAGGTAGACACACTGCGCTGTATCCAGATGCGGCGGCCTCGTCGTTTCCGCCACGGGCTGTCTGAGTCCGAGTCAGTGGCGACTGTGGCCAGCAACCGCAGTGCGGAACTTGTGCTGCCCAGCGGCTTGGACACTGGTGACATACAGGCCGCCGGGTCATCGGACGGATGTTCCCTCGCTTGATCGGGCCACACGTCCAGGGCGGTAGCTTGTCGCATGCATGTGGACGACGGGCGTGGACGAAGCGAGCGAGCATACCGGAGCCAGTGACCGTGGACGACGTCAGCTCAAGGGGTGAAAGTCACAACTCGTACCTTTTTCACTTAGCCCCCCACGGCGAAGCCTCGATTGGGGTCGAAGAGTCCATATACCACGGGCGGCGGGACCAGCTGAAATAAAGGAAAGGTAATGATACCTACCTTGTGGGTGTGCGTGAGGGGTGGCGCGTTAAGGTTGTGTGGGTTTGGATGTGACTGTAAGTTATAAGTATTGGTGGGAATTACGAACCGCAGGGGAGAGCTGTACATGGCGCGTGCATGCATCCCCGGGAGGGGCCTATAGTAAACAACAACGACGGCGGGTCATACAAGCTGTACATATGATGGAAGAGACGACTATGCAGGACCTAAGGGGAGGGGGAGGGGTAGATGCAGCGGGTCAGGACGTGGGAGGAGGGGATGAGGATGAGGGGGTGGGATGGATGACAAGGATACCAGCGAGGCCGAGGGTGTGGAGCGGAGCGGAAGTGTCAATCAGAGTCCGAGTATACAAGAAGAATACTGCAACCCAGATAGCGATGTGTCAGTCTTGGGAGGAGGGCAACGGGGCGGGGAAAGGAGACGGGACGGAGACTGTAGTAACCGTTCATGGGGGCGGAGGACGAAGAAAGCGGGGAAAACGAGGGGGAATCGAAGGGCAAAGTGCCTGTATGCGGGGGGACCGAGAACCGAGTGCCAGTGCGTCGAAAGTCGAGGTACAGACCATTATGGATGTGTATGCAAGAGTTGCGTTCTATGGCGGGGTGCGAGTCAAAAAGTTCGGGTGCAGGAGTGCTTCACATAATGTTGCAACTGCTAGTTTTGGGCTCCGCCTTGTTACTTGGTTGCCGCTTCTCAATTTCGGCGAGGCAGAGCTCAAAGACCTTAGCTATGAAAGCAAAAACAGACTGCGTGAGCTTCTGGCTAAATCACATGGCCGGCACGCGAGTGCAGGGGGTGACATACCAACGTTGACATTCTCCTTGGCACTCGTTTCTACATGCGCGGCGCCAAGCTCAGTTGCGAGTTCCTGGGCCTCCTTCGTCTGCACCTGTCTGGATGGTCTATGAGGAAAAGTAGAGTGTGGGTGACGAGGTCGAGCGCGGCACGCAGACAAAGCCACCACGGAAGCATACAGGGGACGGAAAGGGTGGCGAGAAGTAGGCGGGATGCTCACCTGTTTTGTAGGTCGATCTTGGAGCCTACAATTACACAGGGGATTGAATGCATGCCGCAGAAGTTGATGATCTTGTCGTAGACGACTTGGACCATGTCGAAGGACTTGTGATTTGTGACGGAGTAGACAAGGACGAAGCCATGGATGCCAATTGCATGCTTGGAATTAAGGATGGTATATTCATCCTGCAGAGGGAGGAAAGGAATAGGGTGTCAGCGAGCGGTTATGGACGATGAGCGGCGGCGCGAAAAGACGGACCTGACCGGCGGTGTCGATGATGTCACACTCGTAGTCTACGCCCTTGTAGTTGACGGTCTTTGTGAAGACGCTTTCGATGGTGGGATAGTAGGACTCGACGAAGTGGTTCTCAATGAACTGAATGACGAGTGACGACTTTCCTGTGATCCGGGACGAGGGGAACGGGACGGACCGTCAGCGGGACAGTTTGTCGCGTGGACAGGGGTGGAAGGACGAACCAACAGAGCGGGAGCCGAGGACGGCAATCTTGCGCTGGTTGAGGATGTTGCCGGTCATTACGGGGAGAAGAGGGATGAGGAGAAGAGACGGGGAGGGCGAGGGCGAGGCAGGAGGAGGGCGAGGCGGGCCCGGATGAGAGAGGGGAGAGGGCAGGACGGGCATACTTAACGGAAGCGCGATCCGGAAATGGCCAATCGTTGCCACTCCTGCTGATCTCGCCCGTCTGACAGTTTCTCCGTGCTCCCCATCCCCTCCTCCCCCGCCTTCTCCCCCGACACCTCTCCCCACTCGCTCGACCCCCTGCCGCGGCCCCTCCCCCTCCACAGCTCTCTTCCTCTCTTCCTCCTCGACCCACACTCCCGCCACGCCTCGCCTCCTCTGCCCATCCCTCCGCCCCTTTGCGTCCAGCCCACACGCCCTGGACCCTCGCCTCCTGCCTGCTCGCTCGAGCCCCAATACCGGTCGTCGACTTCCTGTTGGCTTGCCCCCGGCGCCCATCCATTTCCTTTACGTCTCCGTACGTCTTCCGGGTTCCCTTCTGTTCACCTGCCCTCCAGCCTCTGGTCTGGTGATGTCTTGATGTCCCCGACTCCTTTTCTTGACGCCCCTTGCTCTCGCTGCGGGTCCACCGCCCGTCTTAATCGGCAATCGTGACAACGAAACCTGCCTCTGTCCCCACCCCCGTGCCCCTGGTCTGCAGTTCTTCGCGCTAACCACCAATACCACGTTCGTCCTTCCAATTGGTGCTCGGCTGCCCCTCTGCATCTCTTCCCCCCTTCCTTTCCTCGTGTCAGCGTCGTCTGCAACGGTCCACAAGCGTGTTTTCTCATCTTTATGGCTTCCACACTCTTGGTCACCACCGTCTTGTCATCAGGATACACATGCCAGTCTTCCTTGTTCTAGACGCATCTCTCCTACCTCCTGCCCATGTTTACCCGGCCCATCTCGTTTCATTCGGCCAACCCAATGCCAACTCCACTGCCAGGACCACTCACCGCAAAGTACGTCGCCACGGAGCCGGTTTTACAGACCAGCCGAGGTGCCGGAGCTTTCGCAGTGCAACGCCGATCGCCCTTGCTCAAGCGCATGAAAACCGATCAGGATCGCCCCATGCGGCCGTCTGTGCTTCAAGCTAAAGTCTTTGATCGTGATATAGTTGGTAGATGAGGTGTCTGACATAGATCCCACCGTCTCCACGCGTACGAGAAGTGGAGCCCCGCGGTCCCCCAACCGACTCGGCTCCACGCAAAGTCGGCTGCCACCAAACCTGCGTGGTGTCCATACCGTGGCGATACTGAACATTTGATGCATTTTTCCACCGTTCGACGCGTTTCCAGGAATGTTTCACGGATACACTGCAACAGTTCAACCTTCACCGGTGGCCCTGCATCCAACGTCGTCAATTGATGGTCGTTGTTGGTGGTACACCCTCAGACTTTGGAGTGGGTGGATATCATGCGACCGCGTCGGTCATCTTTGTCTCGTTCCTTTGTCTCGCCTTTTCCTCTAGTGAGTACTTGCATATTGGCGACGTTCAACATTAAGATGCGTGTCCCCTCGATCACCATCACGCCACAAAATTGTCCTCACTCTTTCAAACCAGCGGCCAGGCAGCACCGCTCTTCTGTTCGAGGCTCTCACCCTGGTCTCTCGTTGCGTAAACTGATCTTAGTGTAGCGAATGCACAGGTCGAATTCGTCATTTCGCTATTATCAGCAGTTGCGTCTCGAATTCCTGAACTACATACTACAAATCAGCACTCAACATGCGCTGCGAATCTGCGATCACAAAAGTGCAGCATTTCAGTGTACATGTCACTCTCCATCCTCAACGGTCGTGCGTGCTATCTTGCGCAATCTCCTGTCTATCCCCTCTCGTGCTGCTTCCCCAGCGCGCTCTGGCTTTCCAATAGAGTTCTCGCGATTGGGGGCCCGGGCTCTCAGCCGGATCAAAACAGGCGGATCGACGCGCCTCGCGGGGTTTGCGATGCGGCTCTTCTCCCTCGCGTGCCAATGGCATGGCTGCTGGTGTGGCCGAGCACCGGACCGGGCCGTCCCTCCCATGCCAACCCTGCGCCACCCAGGAACGGGTGTCCCCATCATCTCGTACGCGTGTGGCTCGCGAGGACCTGAGGCCTGAGGAGTGGGATGAACTGCATCCACTTGATTGCGATTCGAGGTGTCGCGTACGAATATAACTTGGCGCGGGCGCGCGGAGGCTGCTTCATATGTTTACTCGTTGGTTAGTGTCGGTCGCCTCAATGTGTGTGTTCGAACGAACTTCTCTGAGGAAGGAGTGGGGGAGCTCGGGCTTGGGATTTGGCGATCCGAAGCGATGGCGCTGCAACGTCAACAAATCCCTCGCTCAAGCTCTGGCCTCGGGCGTCGACGAGCCGGCACAGCGCAAGCGGGGGTCCAAATTGCTGCCCGTGAACTGGCCAAGGTTTGGAGCGGTCTCGGAAGGCGCTGTGGGGGGGCCTCGAGCTCTCATCTGGAGAGTGTGATTGTGCGGCCATGGACGGCTGGAATCAGAAGCCCAGACCCTGCGTTGCTGGGCCCGGTTGTTGGGTCTTTTGCACGCGACGCGCGATTGGAGAGGCGCAGCCGCTGGTATGACAGGCGGACGAGAACGCACTACGACCCAAACCATCTGCTGGGAGCGACGAATGCCGGCCAGAGCGTGCTCCGGACCGGCTCGAGCGAGCGAGAGGCTCGTATTCACGCTCGAGCCGCCGATGTTTGCGCAGCCTGTAGGCACCCGAATACCAAACTTCTATCGCTACGGGTGTGAGGCGATCCCGAAGGGAACGCGCGGAACGGAGGAGTGCCAACCATTCCCCGGGCAAGACCCCGAGAGCTGAGGCGCTCTTACTGGGCAGCTCCAGAGCCCGAGTTACCCATGCCAGGGAGAAGAATGTGGAAGACCGGATGCCACAGCGGGCGTTTGTAGCTTGGCGTGTACGTGCAGCATGTCGCCTAGGGCGCGCAGGGTCATCTCCATGACAGCTTGTCGCCGCACACACTCTGAACGGCCACACCATGTTTGGGACGTTGAGCTGCTGTGGGGCGGCGCGCCGCCCATGAATAATATCATCTCCTCGGGGCGCGTGGTTTTGCACTTCGGCGTAAGCGCAATACTGCTTGGAGGGGCTCCGGGGAACAGGTAGAGACGTGCCTGTCTCTAAATGCTAACTGTCGGGCATCTCCGCCCCGCCCATGGCCTCCTCCCATGCATTCGCATCCTGCACAAGACGATCAGGGCTGAGAAACTGAGTCTCTGCCAGCCTCGATTGGGACGCCCAGCGAGGCACGCTGCACGGAGCGCAGCTTGTAAGGACGTACGCTTTCTCTTCTTGAGGACTAGAGTATATGACTGCGAGACGTTCATGTGGTTCCGACGGCTGAAGGAGTGTGGTTGGACAGATAGACGACGAGAGCGCGTTGTGTTTGGATTGGACGAACTCTGCGAGCTCCAAGTCCGCTTCCGGGACCAGCCAGTGAAAGCTGACGCGATGGCGTACGTGCAGGGGAGTGTGTGAGCCCGTCCTTGAGCGGATGCAGTGTGCTGAGAGCCTCCGAAATATCGGTGTCCGTGTCCTCGCGTACAGTAAACTGCGACAGCCGCTAAGGTCGAAATTGGAAGGAAGACAGTGGACGCGTGCGAGCAAGTTCATTTCCCCTGCGATATCATGCGCCCGCCCATTAGCCACATATGTCATAGATAAGACAACGGGGAACGAGGCAAGAACGTGGTTCGCCGTGTTGATGTGGTAGGAGAAGCATGTTGTTAACTAGGGACACAGATGTCCTGAAGAGACATGTTAGTGGCCTGTCGCCGAACGTACGCGGTTATGCTAGAGACAGACAAGGAAGTCGTTCGGACATAAGCTTTGAAAATGCCGTTCCGATGCACTGAGGCGCGGCCCAAGGGTTGAAACGCGTACCTGTGGACTGCGATAGCCGACGTTCAACCATCCGAGGCAACCACTATCAGACTTTAAAGTTTAGGACACCAGCGCGTGGTGCTTATCTCGGGGGCGACGCATGTAACCACCTGTGCTCCTCGCTTCAAAGACTGCACTGGACGTTCGTGGAAAGGAAGGTTCAGTCATCCGACGGGATGTGGATGGATATGAAGCAGTAGACAATGCGCCGAAACGGCAACTTACGACATCGAACGACACCTAGTTGAACACATTCCTCTGCGAATAGTAACCGGGTGGAACGTGGCCGATAAGTGGCCCGTGCTGGTCGCCATGTCGAGCGCTGGCAAGACGATACAGCCAGATGCATCACGCCCGCGCTGCGCCCGCCCTGAAGCCGCATTGAAGCCTATGTGGGATGTTCGGTCACAACGCCACGGACTCGTGTAGATGTGAACGTGCGCACAAACGTGTCGGGGATGCAGAGGTTCTTGTTGTATTGCACGCGGATTCTTACTTGGGAGGCCAAGAGCTTTTTGGAGGATGGTCAGACCCGCTGCTGCGCCGCATTACCTGCAGGACGAAGCTCGACGTACCTGGGTCCTGAACTTCTGCACTTCCTTCCTTTGTGCTTAGGCCTTCCGACGGAAATCGACACGCACCTCACGAGGGTCATCTGAACATCTCCGAAGTTCATATTTCAGACCGACAAGCGTTCCGACGGCGGATGTGCCTCAGGACATTAGGCGAGCCGTAGTCAGGTTGGCGCTCTCCGTGGAAGGGGAACGCTCGACTAGAGCATAAAAGGTGGTGAATAAGATCAAGTGGTGGGAAGAGGAGGGAAATTCTCCCTTACGTTGGGCCCTGCGGTGCCGTTTAGGTTGCAAAGGCCTAAAAATCGGAGGACGATAAGGACGATACAGTGCCTTGCATAATTGCGTGAACGCGCGGAAAAATCCCCAGCAGGCGCTTATACCTCGCCTACCAAATCAGGACGCCTGGGAAGCTTCAGAAGCGAGTTGGTGACCTTGATGTGACATGTCTCTTGGATGGCATGGGTGCCTCCCGAAGCAGCTGAGGCCCAAATGTAAAACTAGGAGGCCCGTTGAGAACCACTGAGCTCTCCAGGAAGTAGACAAGCGTGGGGGACAATGGGAACAGTCAGGCTGAAGTTAAGACCAGTAGAGGCGCACAGGCGGCGCTGGCGTTGAATGTGACCGTGATCCATCCGCATTTGGTAGGCGAGGTATAAGCGCCTGCTGGGGATTTTTCCGCGCGTTCACGCAATTATGCAAGGCACTGTAAGTACTATCATGACCCCAGTGTTCGGATGGAGAGGCGCCGGTGGGACTCGTCGAGCGATCTACCCACCTTCCGCTGAACCGATAATTATCGAACTTGACAGATATATGCATGGGCATTCGAAGAGCAGCTCTGCAAAAAACTGGATGCATACGGCGTGATTTGAATGAACGAGACGGGAGGATAGGGTGGTGACCCCAGTGTTCGGACGTTTCTCCGGGGGAATGGTCACGATCAGTCACGGATGCCGAGGCTGCCGGTCCTCGGAAATGCCCCTAGCCGAGGCCGGTAAGCGAGTCGGAGTTTCAGATGCGGTCTCCATTGTCACGCCCTGGAGAGCCACGGCTCGGTTCTCCTTCCCATCCTTCGTTTAGAAACCCGGAAAAATGGGCGCGGGGTACAGGACATATGTAGAAAATTGCTGAGGAAGTTTCACGTCGAGCGCCCGGGGGGAGCACTGAAGCGAGCCTCGGCAAGAGGGCCGGCGCACCAGTTGCACCCCTTCGTCCCTCAAGATCGCGACAATGGCTCTTCCTATAAATTTCGTTCTTTTTGCACCTGAAAAAGAATGCAAACGTGCACATCCATCCCAAGTTGCAAGGTTATCGGGTAGAAACTGAGGGACATACAGGAGGTCATCCGAACACTGGGGTCAATCCGAACACTGGGGTCATGATAGTACAGTGAGTCGTTCAAGGAGGCGACAACGAACCGTTGGAGCACGCTCCCGTCGGCCTGTCTACGCGAATAGTGCGGGCAACGGGATCAGGTTCTAGTGCTTTACACTTGATACCGGAACTCATTACCTCGTCGGGGGCCCACTTGGGTGTCGTGGCATAGGCCGGATTGTTTTAGCAGGCAAATGGCTGTCCGAACGTCGGCATTGAGGGAGCGACTCAGGGTCGCTGTGGACAGTCATGCGGAATGGTGAGCCTGCTGATTATTGAATCACATGAGAGTAGGCGCACCTGAAAATGCTCAGCAGGCCCCGAGCACGACCGGGTTTCTCTGACTGTGGCATGTGCACACTGTCCAGTGCGAGGAGTAAGTACAACGACAAACACCGGGGAAAGCGCCCGATCTGAACACGGCCACGTGGTCTGGCGCACATACGCGTGGCGCGTAGCACGTGATGTTCATTTTGGGGACGCGCGCGTGGCAAAGCAAACGGCAAGTTCAACTCGGCCCAGAACGTTAGCCACCAGCCTCTCCTCCTACCCTCACTACCTCTACGCCTGCGATCTACTTCTGCTGCTTCCTCCACAGACCTCTCTCCAGACCAACAAACCACTGTCACTATGTCTGCCACCTCCACCCCCAACGACTCCCCCATCAGCACCCCCATCCAGCCCATGCACAACCCTGCACAAGCTGCCCACGTCGTCGTCCCCCAGGCGCCTCTAGGCAACGCCACTAATGGCCATTACAGCCAAGTCCCTGGCATGGGCGCAAAGGCATTGCTCGCAAAGAAGTTCGCAAAGTCACAGTACGCACATTTCTCACGGCGCTCCCGCTTCTAGTCTGCGAATTGCGGTTCACGCTGCGCTCGTGTTCCTTCTAGCAACCCTACGTACGTCTCCCCGACGGACAACATGATGACCCCTTGCAGCCAGAAGCTCAACCAGACAAAGAAGAAGCATTTCGCGAAGTGAGTGCTACCGCTGCCACCATCGTCCATGTCCGGTGGGATGCTGACTGCGCAATCCGAACATGAACATGAACACGAACATGAACACGAACATCTTCAACCTGAACTTACGTGAACGTGAACCTCCATGGTATGCAGGGGTGCCACAAAGCCCATGCCCTCCCTCTTCTCTCAGCAGCCCGACTCCGAATCCGACTCGGAGGAAAGCCTGCCCCAGCCTCCCGCCGAACCCTCATCGTCATCGTCATCGGAGGGCAAGATGGACGAGGACGAGAACCCGTTCTAGACTCGTCCACCCGTTCGTTGCTGGGGCGCTGTCAAAGCGTATGCGCATCTGGGGGCCTGGGGCCCGCCGCCGATCTGAATCCTGTACGACCACATTACGACCTTCCTTGTCTCCGCACCCTCTCGCCGCTCGTTTTCGTTTTCGTCGCCTCGTATAGCCCTGTTTTGTTCTGCTGTGTCCTGCCCTCTCGATGATCTCGACATCCGCGACTCGATTTATCGTGCCCAAGCGCATGTGTGTACTTTTGATATACAGATCTATACTGCGAGGCGTGGCTCGTCGACTCTCAATGGGAGAACATCTACATAACCCCTATTTCGCTTGTGATCGCCCGATCGCCGCTGCCCATCGAGCGAGTGATCTTCACCCCACGATTGTGCCTTGTTTCCCTCTACTTGCTACGACATCGATAACATCGATCCTGCAGGACACCTCGAGGACGTCGCGGACATGGAAAATTACCCACTCGATTCTGGGGGGATGGTAATTGGTATGCATGGAGCGCCCAGCGCGCGACTCTACTTATGATATCGAAAACAGTTGTGCTAGAGAGGCGAAATGCTAACGTCCTTGCAATAAGTACAATATTGGAGAGATCGTTAAACGAGAGCGTAAAAAGGGTCGGCAAATGATATGGCGTGTTGGTATGAGAGAGAGAGCGGGACAGCGGCATTCAGTCAGAATATACGTCGGACGGGCCTGTATCACGGGAAAGTGTCCATGGCGATGCGATCCGGGTATGAATGGAGGGAGGAGGCGGAGACGAGGGGCGAGGAGCGGACGTAACGATGACATGGCGACGACGAGAAGAGCAAACCCAACAGCGAAAGCATATCGGCCACGGCGGACCACGAACAACTCCACGGCTCCCTGGGTTCGCCGCTTAGTTCCTGCGGCAGCAGCGGAAGAGGTTCCGCTTGAACCAGTAGTAGAGACACTGTCGGGGCATTAGATCGGCATGTATGCACAACTGAGAGCTGACAAAATCACTCACGCCAACGAATTTGACGAGGGAGAGCGCGAAGGTCGAGTAGAGGATGACAGCGAAGTACGTGTTCTGCTTGGCGTGGAGTGCGGCCTCGTCCTCCGCTTCGTTACCAGTGCCGACGCCGTTCAGGCTCTCGATCGCGACAGAAAGAGTGGCGTTGGCCAGCAGCCAGAAGGCGACGAGGCGCGTACGGAACGTCTTGTTCTCGTCGTCCATCGTCGGCTTCTCGATGACCTCCTTTGTATCGATCTTCGTGAGCGCCCGCGTCACCGTCTCCTTGAACATCCGGTCGAGGTCTTCCTTGTTCCGTTCCGTGTCCTCGACAACGACTTCCGCGTCTTTTGTCTTCTTTGAGGAGACAGACGGCAGCGCCTCGGCCTTGTCAGACCCCTTGGTACCCCACGAGACATCGTGCAGGTTGCAGAAGGCGTAAACGTTCAGGACGTTAGTAAAGCTGGGTGCCAGGCAGAGGTATTGGAACATGGAAGAACCAAGGTGCCATGGGTCGCGCTGCACAACATGTTAGCATTAGCATCTCCTAGCACAACTGAGGAGGAATGTCACAGACGTAGAGTAGAGAAGCCATCAGCCAGATTCCAAACGTCGACACAATAGCGGCAATCAGAGCACCAATGGGCGGTTCGAAGAAGCTGGCGATTACTTGGCTCGTGGTCTTGTCTTTCAACTTGTCGGGAATGCTCTGTAAAGACGTGAGTTCCGGAGGTACTCGAAAGTGGCGAACGCAGACATACCTTGAAGGAAAGCGCAGTCAACCAGAACGAGCACACCAGCAAATACACCGCAAGGATAGCATATACCCACAACGTGATATTATACGTCATGCGTTCACCCTTTGGTCTGTTACCCAACGCCAAAACGAATTGAAGCGCGAGGAGAGCAAGGTAGAGTGCTTTGAGACCGAAGTTAACCCAGTGTGTCTATGACAAGAATCAATGACCTGGCTTCGTGCAGTTTGCAAGGTACGTACAACCGCTTCCGTGCCGAAAATGTAGATTCCCTGAGTAGGCATGAGGTCGATGATGATGCTGAAGGTGAGCCAAATGTTCGCCAGAGAGAACCACGAGAAGACCAATGAGACGACGTTGTACTATTCGCATCGTCAACACGATTTAAAACTTCGATTGACCAGCCAAAAATAGGACGTACGAAGGCCTGGACGTGGAAGAAGAACATGCGAATGATGCCGTGGCCGGATCGGTAGAGATTGAAGAAGTTGATGATGGCATACTGTTGGAGGGTCGGATTGGCACACGCACAATATCAATTTTGAAGCGAATTGACGTACCACTGACGCAGCGAAAGAGCCGTTCAGCCAACGACGACGTTGACCAATCAGCTCGGCGGCGGATTCAGGCACATCCGTCTCTGCTTTACTCGGCTTCACATACGTGAGCGTCCATCGGTCGCCGGCTTTGGCGACTAGCTCAAAACAGAGAATACGATCCTCGGCCAAGAACATGTTTTTGGTGAAGATGTTCATGCCGTAGATTCCTTTCGGACCCAAACGTTCCGCGAGCGAGTGATCTCCATGGAAGTACTGCTCAAGCGGCCTGCCAAGGATAGCGCGGTAGCGGTATGCAGAGAACGCACCGGGCAGCACGGACACGTATCCGAAACTGCTCTCAAGTGGCTTATCTACGCCGTACAGGTGGAGTGAGCGTGAGAAACGCATTGCAGAACGCTAGCAACGTACCAAGAATGTTCGACATCTTGTACTCGAAGTTTTGCGCTGCGACCAGGGGGTTAATGAGCTTGCGACCACCCTCAATCATAGCGTGGATCTCTCCACAGCATCCACCAAGGTGAGGGTCGTTATAGAAAGCCTCCCAGAGGTAGTAGATCGACTTGTGTCCAGGTTTGGTACCCGCGTCAATGAGAACGCAGATTTCGGGCTGGCGAACGGTTAGCCTCGGCCGCAGCGCCTGCGCATTGGAGCAATCACGAACCTCAAGCATGCGGCCAATGGCATTGAACAGCCATCGGTGGGAGTTGATCTTCTTTTGATTCTTCGCCTTGATGACCAAAATAATCTGGACAGGCACGAGGTTGTTTGCGTCGTCGCCATGGGGAACGACGAGCTGGGGTGTGGCATCCACGGAGAGCTGGGTCGTATACTGCGAGACGGGGTCAGCACGGCCGCGACAGGTGAGGGTGAGGAATGATGCATGCCTCGAAGATGTGGGCGACAGTTTCTTTACCATCGAGCTCTTTCTTCATAACCCCATCCTGGTAGACGCCTACGGTGGCAAGAATATCCAAGACGGTCTTGTCCATTGGCTCGAGACCGTCAACGACGAGCGCAACAGTAATCTTCTGCCATCCGGGGACGCCTTCCTCCGCAGACCTACGCCAGTACTTGGACTGCTTTGTCTTGCAGATGTCGCGGATATTCAGCATGACGCCATGGAGGGTGCGAGCGTAAAGGGTCTTGTCTTCATTGTAAGACGTGACCGCGATCAGGAGCTCGGTCTGACGGTTGTACAGCTTGGTCCGTAAACTGTAGCCGTTGGCCTCCGTGAAGTCATCAGGGTCGACTGTAGCGGCAGTGTAACGCATGTGGCTGCATACATGCACTCGTCAGGTCCCTGCGCTGGAACAAGATGCAGAAGCGACTTACGAGAACTCTGTCGTGCTGCTCTGTTGCCATTTGGGCTCAATTGCGCTGAAAACAGGCGACGGAACGGCGTATTCAGTGATAAAGTTTCCCCTGGTGAGCTTGACCTTGCGGGTTTTCCCGCGCTTGATGGTCTGACGGCGCCTCCACTGTGATTCCACGCCCAGTGACGAGCTCGACGCGACGGACAGAGGGCGGGCGCCGTAGGGATCACCGTAAGAATTGGGATCGAAAGGACTGCGCATTATATCCTTAGCCGAAGACGTAATGTCTTTCCAAACGATGTACACTCACGGATATCCCGTCCCTCCGGCATTCAAAGGCAGTTTCTCGGACTCCTCTTCATCGTAATCGCCAAGCGTTCCGAACTCGTTAGGGAGAGACGTGACGCTATGATCTGGAGTGGGGAAGGTGGGCTCAGAAAAGTTGATGGCCCGCTGGCGGTCAGCGAAGGGATCGGTGAGAGTATTCGAGTCGGTACCGGAGGACTGGGAAGTGAGGGATGGGAGCGGCGGCCGTTGATCTTGTGCCATGGCAGAGGAAAGGGAGGGTGAGGCCAAGGCGTCCGGGCTGCTGTTGTCGTCGGAGAGCCTGGCTGGTGGGTTGTGGAAGTAGACGGAGGTCGCCTCTCGATGCTTTTGTACCAGCGTTTGCCGAGCGCCGCCTCAGGACTCCGGCCACCCCTTCCTCCAGGCATTGCCTTGTCTTTGACTTGTCTGTCAACTCGGTCTATGTATAACTAGGCTCTCCCGCTCCGAAATCGTTGATGAGTGACATAAATTCTATCAGGACCAGGACCCACTCATGTATCGTTGTCAGTACATACTCAGGATTTCCAGGCCAAGAGGGGGTATCCAGAAGGGGGTTGGTAGGTGGCTGGCTGCGGACAGGACAATTATAGCAACGGGGTCTTGGTGCATAGCCCAAATGAAACCATAAGCACAGGGTGATCGGGGACCAAGCCTTTGCACAGCGTGGACTGGCGGTGCGGCGAACTGTCTCAACAACGCCTCGCACGCACACAGTGTTGGGCGCATCCGCTTTACGCCTCGTTCCGCGGCGCTTCTGGGCTCACAACAAGTCTTTATATGAACCTTTACAGGCTATAAGTCCAATGAACATATCGTGCTGTCGTGTAAGGAGCCTGAACTACTATAGTTGTGGCAAGCGGTGGGGAAATACCCGGCCACTGCGAGTCCCAGCGATGGATCATGGTGGACGGTTGCGCCCGATCGAACTCGAGATCATGACCAAAGTTGGACAGATCCAAACCCACCTGTGGGCGCGCCTTCGGCATCAAGGTTGAATAAAACAGCTATACGCGCCATCGCAGCCAACGCCATCCTATCTCCCCAACCTCTCACAAATCAGCCTCCGAGCCTCAAACCTGCGACAGACATGGTGTCTGCTACTGAACTTCCTGTGATATTATATCAGTCAGCGGATAGATTGTATTCTTCTCTGGCCAAGGATGAGAACTAATACAGCTTCCCAGTTACGATGCCTCTCCCGTCGCGAGGAAGATCAAGCATATTCTGACTATCAAAAGGGTGCCCCACTTCAGAGTGGAGGTCAGGACGTGACGGCGTTATGATGACTTACTTGAGCTCACGCTGATGACCTAGATGCCCATGACACTTCCTCGCCCGGACCTCGCCGATCGACTAGGCGTGAAGTATCGACGCATACCTGTCCTAGCAATAGGCAAAGATGTCTATTGCGATAGCAGCCTCATTGCCAGTGTTCTGGAGCGCAACTTCACGTCAGAACAGGGCTTCGGCACAATCTTCCCGAACAGAAAGGGTGGAGGCAAAGCAGATACGGGGATAATCAAGGCATTCGCTATGAGCTATGCAGATCGAACACTCGGTAGTCTAGGCTCCCAGACACTCCCGTACTACAAGTTCAAGCCTGAATTCTTGGATGATAGGAGTAATGTGCGTACCTGCCTACCCTCTCCGATAGGATCCAATTGACTGTGGATGGTTTCTGTCACCTGTGTAGTGGTTCGGCGCAAAGGTTGATCCTCAGGCGATCATGACCAACCAGCCTGTTGTGATAAGTTCATTATCTTCGCATCTGGTTCGTCTTCGCGCAACGATTCGAGGAGATCGTCGTCCTTGTGTCACAAACACGATGCTAACGCCTGGCTGTAGGCGCTCATTGAAGAACAGCTTTCCGACAATCGCGAATGGTTGATGGACACTGAGACCCCCAGTTTGGCAGATATCTCAGTTCATTATATCTGGGACTGGATGCAGTCGTTCAGGCCATTGAGAGATATCAAGCAAACGCTGCTCGACGACGCGAGGTTTCCTGCGACGCTCGCAGTACGTCATGTCCGTCCATCGCAAGAAGCTGGTCCATGGGGCTGAAACTTTGCCGCAGTGGATTGCGCGAATGTCGGCATTTATCGCCAAGGAGGGTGCTGCGCATACAGTGATACTAGACAACATCTCTGGGGAGCGAGCTGCGGAGCTGATTACCTCTTCCGTGTCTGGGGACCTCAACATCGTCAACTTCGACGAAATAGAAGCGTCCCGACTGAAGATCAAGCTCAGGGAACTAGTGTCCGTCGCGCCAACCGACAACGGTGTATTGTAGTCTTCGTTTTATCTTCCATGAGGCTGACAAGTGGTCTATTTCTGCTAGGCAAGATCCCCACAGTGGGGAAACTCATTGCTCTCAACAAGGAGGAAGTGGTTGTCGAGACGGAGGGCTCCTCTGGAAAGCCTGTATATTGTCACTTCCCTCGACTTTACTACTCTGTTAGAGCTGACATATTCACGGCTAACCTGTAACCACCTGCTTCTGACCAGCTTGTACGCCGTCTCGGAGCTTGCGCACACATTTTTAGGACTAATATCTATCATGTATCACTAGACTCTGGAGGAATATGAATCGGAATTGGAAGTACAGCTCCGGCTATGAATCCTGTCCCCGAACGTAGTTACGGTATCGTTACAGCATAGAATCTTGCACACCATTCTGAATGATGTGGTATGGATTGTTCAGGAGCTGCGGACCCGCAGCAAAGGGCGGGCCAGACAAGGCGCTCAGCGCTCACTAACTTAACTTAGTTGCAGCGGCGAACGAGGTGGCGAACAGGTAAGTAGACGCCTGAATACCGGAGGTCTCGGTCCACTAGACTAGACTGACTAACGAGATTCCGGCTTACTCTCTCTTTCTTCGACCTGCCGCGTAACCGCCTCCACCACTGCCCCCCTCCGCCACCTTCCGGTCTCCGACATTGCTGTTCGCTCAGTCACATCCTTGGTTCCAGGCACCGCTCCCGCTGCGCTGCAAGAGCAATGTCCACGCAAAATGCGCCTCGAGCTGCGCCAGCGAACGCCGGGGCCGCCGGGGGAGGCGAGGAGGAAAGTCCGTTCAAGAAGTTCTTTGCCATCGCACAGGTGAGTATGTCGCATTATTCATGCTGTGGACGCGGCGGACACCATAGGCCGCTTGCGTGTCTGGGTGTGGTCCCCCATGTCTGCGCCCCAGCACCTGAAGCAGACAGACACTGACGGAAGGCTGGACTGGTGCGGCCGTGGTGGGATTTGTGTGTAGCAAATGCTGTTGGTCTATGCCGTGACGCAAGTCGGTACGTACGCACGTCCTCTTCTTGCGCAGCGGCGTCGGCTCCGGCATCACCATATGCTGTCATCCTGTTCTGTTGGCTGATTCGTGCAACTCCGTTGGGGCACCTTGGGCGAATATCTTAGCGGGCAAATTCCTTGGCGGTAACAAAACCCAGCAACAGCAACAACAGCAAGGCGCGGACGTGGCCACCGCACCGCAGGCGCAGGTCCCCGGACAAGAGGTCCCCGTCACCGGTGCCCCGACACACGCCGTCCCCGGATGGCCGGTGGGGCTACCGCTGGCGATGCATGTCCATCTCTCGACCTCGCCGACGGGTGACGTATTTTCTGGCAAGTGGACATCTGGCTACAGGAAGGATAAGGACTCGGACCTGCCAAGCTTCGTGTGGAGCAATATTACGCTTGGAGACCGGAACGAGAAGCGGGTCGCAGAGTTCAACGTGAACTTGCCCGAGGTGCGTACTAACGAGACTCCAGGTTGCTCATGTTGTGAAGAGCTTTTCGTGTACCGTAGGCTGTGCAAAACAATGGATCACTTTGGGCGGACGTTTTCCTTGTGCGAGATGGTGCTAGCCCCGACCCGTCGGACGCGAAATTTGACCCCCATGCTGTTCACCATGTTCGAACACGTGAGTCTTGTGAGAGTATCTGGGCAGGGCGCATGCACTTACGGGTGACGACGGATTCCAGTCCTGACGAAATATCTCCCCAAGACTAAGGTTCGGAAGGAGAAGAATCTGTTGAGCGGCTCCATAGGACAGTCTACCGATGAGGTCGAACAGGTTGATTCCCAACTTTCTACATTCATTTCAGAGAACTTATCCCCAGTACAGGAAAGCGAAACCATTGTGTCTCATTGGCATCCTGTACGCCACCTTTAGCAACTAATCACAAGGGGGAACTAACGCCTCCTCTTAGAACATCACTCTTGCATTAATCTCGGACAACCCTACGATTAAATTAGACACGGTTCACGGACCCGCAGCACAGTGTCAGTATGCGTTCAATCTGGAGGAGAATCATGTTTTCGTTAACCTTGGCACAGATATTGCTCTTACCCCAGAGCGCGATACCCTGGGACGGGTTTACTACAATCCCATCATCTTCCCGAACGAATTTTGGCATCTGCGGTCACAATACGTGGAAATCAACTCGACAACTCCAACCCTGCCGCTCCAGATCGAGTTCCAGCCGATGGCATACTGGAAGTTCACCATATTTGCCGCTCTTACCCAAAGTTTCGCCGAGGCAGCGAAGCAGCAGGGCTCTGCGTCCTCCGCGGAGTTGGACGAAGTTAAGCGCATGCTCGTGGAAACGAACCCGTACTTCCTTGGCTTGACTGCGCTCGTGAGCGTGCTACATGTCTTGTGCGTGCGGTTGCTTTTCGTCGTTGCGTCAAATGACCCTCTGACCCGACTTTGAATAGGTTCGAGTTCCTTGCATTCAGCTCCGACGTATCACACTGGAGGCAAAAGCAAGAGCTAGTCGGTGTTTCCGTTAGGTATTTAATTCCCTGCATGTAGAGGCAACAAAACACTAACGTTGACCTTGGCAGATCTGTTCGTAAGCTTATCCATGCTCGAAGGAACAGGGCTAACGCTTTCCACCGAATAGATCGTTACGAACGTCGTCGTACAGCTAATCATCCTACTCTACCTCATCGACAATAATGAACAAACTAGCTGGATGATTCTGATGGGCTCTGGTATTGGCGTCGTTATAGAGGCATGGAAGGTCGGTGTGTGCGTTTTGCATCGCGCACAAATTCTCACAACAGCCGGCTATCGCACTGCAGATAACCAAGGCCGTAGATATCAGCTTGGGTCCTGCACCAGCGGGAGCTTGGATACCCTACAAGCTCGTGATCAAAGGTATGTGCGAATATATCGGATCTGTCGCGATTCCACCCGAGGGAACTCCGTCGGCCGCGCGGGGGAAGTGCGGCCTTCCTCAGTCCGCGGAGACTGACCACGAGCTTTCTGCAGACAAACATGTTTTGAGCGAGGATGAGAAGAAGACCCAGGAGTAAGCGCGTATTTTGGCTAGTGGAGAATCTTGTTCTGACCGTGTTCACAGATACGACAAGCTGGCATTCCGAATCGTGTCCTACTTCACGATCCCGTGTCTGGCCGCATACACAGTCTACTCTCTGCTTTATGAGACGCATAGAGGATGGTACTCCTTTGTCATCTCGACCTTGACGTCATTTGTGTACATGTTCGGTTTCGTGAGTCTTCGGCCTTGACATCGGGGCATATGAGCCGTACTGACTTCTCACGCAGGCCCAGCTGATCCCACAGCTCATTATTAACTACAAGCTGAAAAGCGTAGCGCACATGCCGATGAAGGCAATGGTGTACAAGACGCTTTCCACGGTAGGTGGCTTCGTCGTCGACTCGGAGCGTGTGGCTCAAGGAATCTGCTTCTCCAGGTGGTCGACGATCTATTTGCGTGCGTGATCTGTTTCGAACGTGGCTGGAACGCTTAACGTTAACACGCGTCTGCAGTTTCTGCATCAAGATGCCCATTCTTCACCGCCTCGCGTGTTTCCGCGATGACGTTGTGTTCTTAGTGTTCCTGTACCAGGTGCGTCTCCAGCTCAGAACGCTGCGCTAGCAATGTATTAGATGTGCAACGTGCTGACGTAGCTCTGCCTACAGCGGTGGATTTACAGGATCGACCCCAACCGGGTAAACGAGTACGGTCAAGTGATGGCGAAGGACGTGGATGCCGTCGAAGGCGAGGAGAAGGGCAAGGAGAAGAAGGAGGCGAAGGAGTCGAAGAAGAACCGGTGATGGGCCGAATGAGGAGCTGCTGTGTGTGGAAGCCTGGGGTGGAGGGGAGGGGGAAGTGCTATCTCGGCCGGAGCCCGTACAATCAGCGGTGTTTTCGGGAGGCAGTTGCGGATTAGGCATGACAGTCCTTGGTTCATGGAGAGTGATGACAGATCGGATATGGCGCTCGTTGCAATGGGCTGGTGTCGGTTGCATTGTCCGAGCATGAAAAGCGTGTGGACGGGCGAAATGACCTCGTGGCCGTCCGCGCGGAGATGGTCGCTGTGCGTCATGTCGCGTATACTCAGGGGCATTCCCAGGTGACCGGGCTGTTGGTGAGGCTGAAGTCGTCCTGAATAATGGAGAGGAGGAAGAGGCGCAGGACTACTAGTGTGGCCTGGGGAGCAAGTATGCGGGGTGATGGAGGAGAGCGCGGACGGGAGATCGGACCGAGGCGGGTGGAGGAAAACTAGCGCTCCGATGCTGGAGGGGGAAGTGAGCCGGACCACCGTCTCTGACTCTGCCTCTCAGTTCGGCCTGCAGCGGTCTGCCATCCTTCTTCTTTGCGTCAACTGCCTCCGTCTCTGCTTCTCCCTCCTGCCCTCCCTCACTCCCCGCCTCCTCCGCACCCTCTGCCTCCCCTCTGCCGCCTTGCTATGGCCGCCAATGGAGGCCAACCACCCCCTTCACATTACGCGTGCAAGTGCCTCAACATCCAGATCTACTCTCAATCCAGCCAGGATGCCCCGCCACCGGTCGAAACCGGCTTCAAGTCCGTGTACGTTGGAGAAGAGGGCATCTCTGTTGTATGCGCCACATCCAGCCCCTTTTCTCTTCCTCCGCTAATTTTCATCCCTGCTAGGCGCACCCCGAGCTCACACTCAGGAGTCGTAGTAGACCCATACCTATGTCGGATTCGCCCACTGCAGAGCTTTCGCGGTTCATGACCGTCACATGTCTCGTGTGCGCTCTTCCCACCTACCGCGTCGCCCAACAAGTCACCCCAGATCTGAGTACCGAGGAGGGTCCTGTCCTTCCGACGGACGATTGGGTAGAGAAAGAGTTGTGCAAGAGTGCCACTGGTTGGATCGAGGTTTTCCGGGACAGTTTGGTGAGTGGCCCTTCGGGTTGCTTGTGGCTCCTTTTCGTCAAAAGCATCTTTGTTCGGACAACCGACGTGTCCAGCAGCGCTGTGTTGCCGCAGCCATCACCCTGTCGTTCGCCTTAAACACATCATTGACATACCGTATGCGAGCAGGTAGGCGATGCCATCGCCCAAGCGGAGTCGTCCCCAATGTACTCGAAGCTCTTCCAGATCGTCCTCCCTGGCGGTACACCCCCATCCGCTGCTTCTCAAACTTCGGAGGACGAAGCACCGGAACTTGAGAATGCACGAGGTCCTTCCGAACAAAGGAAGAAGCATCTTCCCGACATGCCAGCGCTGTTCCTCCCACCTCCATTCAGCCCGTCAAACGTTGTCTTCCGCCACTTCTCATCGGTGGCCGTTGAGCAGTCCCAGAGACTTCGAGATGAGGCGGAAGAGTACCTTGCCCAGGTCACGGAGCGGAAGGTGGCGGAAGTCTTGGATGCTGAAGCGGCGCTAAAGCGGGAAGTGAACCTCATCTGGAATCGGTTCAGGGAGAACTTGGAGCTGCAACAGCAGGCAGGGACTGCTGCTACAGGAGGGAATCCTGTGCGCCGTCGTGCTAGTATCTCTGGCCATCCATGGGCAGCAAGCAATCCCACGCCCGGAGTGTCCGCCTCTGTTCGGATCAGCAGCTTCATCCCCACTCCGACTCAGTCAAACAGAAGTTCTCCGAATCGCACGGGTATCGTTCCTTCCGCGTTGTCGGCATCGCTGAAGACGTCGGGAATGCATTATCCCGGTGCCGCGCACGAAGTGAACGGAAATGGGATGAGTACTCTGGCGCGTCTGGACGAAAAGTCGCCACCATCTCCAAGGGGTTCCAGCATGGCCCGTGTCCGATCGCCGTCTACCACGTCTTCCCGCACGATGTCTTTGGTTGTCGATGCAGAGACCAGCATTCGGGAGGCATACCGCCGTGAAATGGACGAGTCGAAGGACATGGCAACGAGCTTCCGCTATACCCTCGATCTTGAGGCGCAGATGGAGCAACAGCGACTAGATGCCCTGGCAGAAGAGCAGGTCGCCCCTCCATCGACCGCATTAACTTCCTCTCCGGCCCCTCCTCTGGGCGCCGCGGCCGCGGCTGCTGCTGGGCATTCTCCTCGCGTCCACCGGAGCGCCATCAAGAATACTACCGCCACCTCGGACCAGACCACATCGTCCAAGGGCAAGGGCAAGGATAGCGCAGAGCATCATAAGGAGGGCAAAGGAAAGAAGGTGACATTTGACGTCAAGCCAGAGGTTGCTATCATCAAGGACGAGGGCGAGATAAGCTCCGAGCAGCCAACGCCCCAGGATACCACCGAAGGTCTGTGTCTGTCATGCCACCCTCCCACTGTGCGAAGGACTCATTCCCGTCGCCTTGTTTCCACGCACAGACGTCATTTTCGACATGGACAACGAATCAGAGCATTCCGCAGGCAGCCGCGCTGAATTGCCTGCGGCAGAACAGCCCAAGACTCCCCCACCGCTTGCGGGCGTAGAACGTGTTAGAGCGTCATCCAGGCCGTTTCACGGCCGTTCTTTTAGCAACTCTGGTTTGCCTCCGCAGCTGCAGTCCCTGCGGCCTGCCTCGCTACCGGTTCCGTCCAATATGCGCCCGCCTCCAGCGCGGTACGTGACACCGCCGAGCACCGAGACCGCCGAGCGAAGCAGGGCATTACGAGAGTCCTTGGTCTCCGAGAGTACTCGTGTGGAGGTCAAAGAGCCTCCCGTCGAAATCCCTGAAGAGGAGCCTGTTCCAGACGAGCCACGTGACCCCCGTGAGGAGGAGATCCTCAGGCTTGTCGCTGCGGGCACGCCAAGCCACAGGGGCGCGTGGAAGAAGAACAGCAAAGCGTGGCAGTTGTTCCTCAGCCGCCGTGAGCGTAAGGCGGGCGAGGCTGGCCCTGCGGGGGCGATCATGGAGGAGAGCAACTATGTCCTCGACGACTTCGACCCGGAGCTCGGACGCCACTTCAATGGGGTCCCAGGCAGCGACACCACTGACGATGACGACGGGGAAGGTGAGTGCGCTCTTCCTGTGAATGTGTGCACCGTCTGATTGGGTTGCAGACGCGCAATGGTCCAATGGCAGTGATGAGCATGCCATTGCCCAGTCGTTGCCTATACCCATCGGGCTCAGTCAGCGTATGTCAGGGTTCGGCAAGACTGCTTACCAGCCGAAAACCTCGCTGTCGGATCGCCCAGGCGTGCTTGTCCCCGCCATGCACCAGTCCTCGTCCTCGCTACGACGCGCATCCTATGCGGAGCGCGACCGCGTCCGACCGATCGACCCTGGCGCCCTTGACTTCGCGGGCGACGATGACTATGAGGACGATGTTGACAGCGACCCAGAATTTGGGGGCAAGGCCCGTCAACGAGCCTTCAAGATATTGAAGGCACGCAGCGAATTGCCAGCAGCTGGTGAGTTCATGTTGCGTATTCACTCATCATAGATGTGCTAATTCGATGATCGTCATTCAGGCATGTGGAGAAGTCTGGCTTGAAGTGAGCGGCATGAAGACCTGAAACGATAACGACACGATATCTATCCTAGTATTGTTGTAATCGCCTCGCTGCATCGTCAGTTGTTTGTATCTTGCAGTAGCAACCAACCACGTAGCCTTACTTACATCCATCTCTCCACCTCTCCAATCCCCTTCCCTCATGAAGTGCCCGCACAAGTTTTCGCCGTCGTTTTCCGTTCCCATTTCCATTATCAACCACGCTCTGTATTCCCGCTGTCCGAACGTGCTTTGTACATATCTGTACTGCTACTTACGCGTATTTGCTACTCGCCGCGCAAACCCGCATGTGACGGACAACGTGCTCGTCATTTTCACGCCTGTGCACCTGCTATTCGTGTTGCCGTCGACGGACCTCTCTGTTGGCTTACTATTATAACGTTCGCACACCTTGCTGCATCCGAACCCTTGCTTCTGTACTTATGTATTTACGTCGGCTGACGCGCAAGGCGAGGAGTAGCGGGTTCAACATTATTCCGTAGACTACTTTACGATCTAATCCAACTTTTTGTATACATGACGCGAGCATGCGAGCGAAAAGGTCAATCTAGTGATGCATCCGTGCAAGCCAATGTTCCTGTTTTATAGGACACTATGGAGCCCTGCTCACGGATGAGAAGCGGCACAGTGAGATGGCCATCCAGTCGAGTCAAATTAGTCGACACCCATGCCAGCACCGGGGAGCTTTTCGTGGCGCATGACCTGCTCGACCTTCGCCTCGTCCTTCTCGACGCCGAGCTCCGCGTCCTCCTTTTCGACGTCCTGCACGGCCTCAGCCAGGCAGCGCTCGCACTCGCACTTGAACTTCCAGCCCCGGGCGAGCTCGACTCGGCGCCGGCGGCGTGCCGCCTCTGCGGACTCGTCCGCGTGCTGCGCGACATCGACGTACGCGATCGTGAGCTCTTCGCCCTTCTTGAGCGGGCGCGTGGCGATGAGCTTGAGCTCGTTCGAGCCGACGGCGAAGGATGGCCGGGCAGAGGGGTCGCAGGAGTGCGCGAGCTACAGGTAGTGCGTTAAGACTTCGGTGATGCGCGCGATTTGTGAAAACGGACGGCGACTTACGTATGATGAAACGAGGTAGAGACCGCTGCCAAGCTGGCGCTGCGTACCGTGGGGCGTGCGTGTCCGCTCCTGGTCCTCTGGGCGTGCATCGGAGACGGGCTAATGGTGGTGTAAGATGTCGACTGGTGGGATGCAAAAACAATGAGTATGCTCACCTTGTCATCACGGCCGCCGTCGGGGGTAACGCCAATGGCGTTGTACGCCATTTTGCCAACAATGACCGCGAACCTCTCCTCGTTGACCGACTGCTCTAGGCCAGGCAGCGCCGCGCCAAAGACGGCTTGCAGCAGCTTGACCTCCTCGTCGGTGACGTTACCCTCAACGAAGCGCAAGCGTTCCATGTGGTCCGACACGCTGTACAGCTCTCCGCCGTCCGCGAGGAGCGCGGCCTCGGCCTGGAGCGCGTTGTTCTTATCCTTAACAAGCTTCGACGTCTCGTGCGCAATCTGCTTCGCGACGAAGCGCGCGCCGAGTACGTTCGCCTGCCGCGCCTTCGCCTTGAGCCACTCGACGTACGCGGTCTGCGCGGCCTCGCGCGCGTCGCTGTCGGTCTCGTTCCCGACGACGCCAGGGTCGAGCTCGGGCGGGAGGACGGACTCGCGACCGAAGAGCATGTTGTTCCAGCCGAGTTTCGCCTTGGTCTGGCAGTCCGTCGAGCAGAAGACGACGCCGAGCTTATCGGCCTCTGCAGCGAGACTCTGACCTTCCTCGATGGGGCGGAAGCAATAGGAGCAGTGGGTACCCTTGCCTTCGAGATCAGCGTCGAGGGCGACGACGAAAGGGTTTTCCTAGCATAGATGGTGTTGGTTTTTCTTGTGAAGGATAGTCCGGATGAAAAAAAAAATCGCACCGTGTAGATGACGTCGTCACTTCGAAATCCTTGGTGGCGATGAGGATCTTCTTTGCGGGCTTATCGCCTTCAGGTTCACTAGCGTGGATGGACACGTTCATGCGCTTGGGCGGGAAGTGATCATAATAACCTATCGTTCAATCCACCCAAGTAACCTTAGTTATGTGTTCCAGTTGTTCAGGACCAAAGGCTTACCTTCGACACGGGAAGCGACCTAACGAAAGGAACATAGAGAGGGGGGAAATTACAGTATATTAGAATGGGTCGACG
The DNA here is from genome assembly GCA_002900995.3 of Ganoderma boninense. NCBI lineage: Eukaryota > Fungi > Basidiomycota > Agaricomycetes > Polyporales > Polyporaceae > Ganoderma > Ganoderma boninense. Next base: position 2,531,397 of record CM035307.1, read on the forward strand.
GCAAAGCACAAGCAAGACAAAAGGTGGAGCGTAGCGTGCAGCGTCGTGATTAGGTTTTGTGCTATCAATACCGGAGTCATGTAGGAGGGATAACTCATGGCGCCGCCTGGCTCCCGGGGTCTGTGAGCTGATCCCACTCTTGTGAAGACGTCTCCGAGGGAGGTCCCGAACGCGTCGGACTGGTCTCTACCTCCTCCACGTGCTCCTGAGACTGTGACGTAGGCTTGTCCGAGGCAGGCATACTCACATCCGCGTTAACCAATTCCATGAATATCTGAAAGCTACTTCAGATAATTGTTCAGGAAAGATGAACCGCTGAGCGCACCTTGAAGATGGGTGCCGGAAGAGTCGACTGAACCATCATAATAAACTCCACGGGGGAGGGGTAGACACGGAGTGCGCGGAAGAACGCACAGGCGGCGGGGAGGTAGAATGATGGGCCTAGCATTGCCAAGTCAGAGAGAATATAGTCATGAAATGCAATCACCACACACCCTTCTGAACGAGTTGGTCACCAATCTGGACCTGCATCATAAAGTAGCCCTCCTTCTCATCCGGAGTGGGGGGGATCTCCTCCTCCCGGATCTTGAGCAGAGCGTCCTTGATGGCTACCGCGCTGACATCAGAAGCAGCGTCTGCGGCAGCCTGAGCTTGTTGCGTCTGCTTTGTGACTTTCTTCTTCTCCTTCCCTGTGGCGCGAGGAGTGAGGGGAACTGCGTGAGAGGCGCGCAATCGACTACGTACGCAGTTTTTTGCGGAAGTCGCTGTCATTCCGACGCTTGTAGTCGAAATAGACAGCGTACGCAACGAGGCCGCCAAGGACCGTCACGGCCGCGGCGGTGAGCACGGTGGACGTCCGGGAGGAGGAGGAGGAGGACATGGTGGACGGTGAAGTGGAAGTTTGTGCGCTTCCCTTGCCACTTCCACGCAGAGCGTCCTCACGTGGCATCCCTCGCGTCATCGCTCTGCGCGCTTCTCGCCTCGCAGCCTCTCTCTCCCTCGGCTGTCGCTGCGCCGTCTCTCCATCAGCCCCAGACGCTGCGAACACGACATCCAGGCCCACTTCTCTACTTAAATACATCGAGGACACGGTCGTGTCCTCCTTTACCCTCTCATCTCTCCTTCTCCTCGGTCGACATGGCCGCTCCCATGACTCCCAAAGAACTCGAAGACGCATTCATCAAGGTCACCTTCGAGGAGGATACTCCCCTTCAGCACGGCTTTGCTGCTACTGACCCTTTCTATGATCCATGGATCGACCAAGGTGGGTTTCCCTCCCTCCCTAGACGTATCCGGTTTATCCATCTTCAAATGCAGCGTCCAATAAGTTCAGTGAGCCTGCGGTATTTGGGTCAGTCTTGATCCCCTTTTCCGGCCAGCCGCGAATCTAAACCGGAGACAGTGCACGACAGCTTCGCAAGTTGTATCCTAAGCATTCCGTCGTGCTTGCTTCCACCAACCTCCTCGGCTTTCCTGGCGCTCTCGTCCAACCTTTGTCCCCCTCGGACTTGATCACAACGGTGTATTTCGTTCCCCTCGCTCGACGTCTGTCCACCATACCTGGCGTTCTTGTAGACCAAATTTCATTTGGGTCCTTCCGCGTAGCGTGGGATGTGAGTGCCTGACAAGGCGTCTTCACTCATATCAGTCACTCAGTGTCCCTCGTACAGAAATACGAATACCTCCTCTACATTGTCAAGGTAGGTACACGTCATCTCGCGAAGCTATGGCTCATAATGCTTCCATAGTACCCTTACGGCCTCGGCAGTATAGTCCAGCACTACGTCCTTCATGAAGGACCCGAGGAACCCGCTCGTGCGCTCTTGCTAGCGGCCGGAAGCTGGGCTACGCAGTTGCACGAGGAGGTCCTCATTTTCAATTCAGGCTTCTGGCAGAAGGACCACAGTCTGTGGTCGGATATCCAGAAAGCCAACTGGGCCGACGTCATTTTGAAAGACAAGTTTAAGACAGCGATACAAAAGGACGTTTATGGTTTCTTCGACTCCGAGGATCTCTACAAATCCCTCGCGATTCCTTGGAAGGTAGACTGATATTCTCCCACCGCCGTCCCTCGCTCACTGATGAACAAACTCATTTTCAAGCGTGGCCTGATCATGTGGGGTCCGCCAGGTATTTGAGCCCCCGTTCTCTTCTTTCATATGCGAATTCAGGTTCCCTTTAGGAAACGGGAAAACCATAAGCTTGAAGGCGATCATGAAGGACTGCGATGAGAAAGGCTATGCCCCCCTCTATGTCAAATCTTTCAAGTCCTGGATGGGCGAGGAAGGTTCTATGCAAGCCGTTTTCGAGAAAGCAAGGCAGATGGCCCCATGCGTTTTGATCCTAGAAGACTTGGACTCGCTCATCAACGATGCAAACCGATCCTTCTTCCTTAACCAGCTCGACGGCCTCCAAAGCAACGACGGCTTGCTTATCATTGGGACTACCAACCACTTCGACCGATTGGACCCCGCTTTGAACAGCCGTCCGAGTCGCTTCGATCGAAAGTAGTAAGTCATCAACCTGGCTTGCGCATGTTTCTTCTCACCGATCGGACCTGAACCGTATCACCGCAGCGAGTTCCCTGACCCCGACGAGGAGGAGCGTACTTTGTACGTCCAGTATTGGCAAGAGAAGCTGCAGGGGAACAAGAAGATCTCCTTCCCCGACAACCTTGTCAAGGAGATCGCTTCTGAGACTGATGGTTTCAGCTTTGCCTACCTGAAAGAAGCATTGTGCGTACCTCTCCGTGTCCGCTTCGTTGTGCATGCGTTCTCACGCAGCGTGTCCCCGATAGCGTCTCTTCCCTCGTGTTGCTGGCTGGTTTCGAGGATGACGAGAAGCCGGAGTTTGGTGATGTGCTGAAGGGGCAGGTCAAGGCCCTTCGTGACCAGCTTGACAAGGGCAAGGACAAGTTGGCTCAGCTCGGTTCTGCCCCTATGGTCTCAGCCCGAGCGCGGCCTTCTCCTCCCCAGCCCGGCGCAGGCCGTCTGACTCAGGTGGATGAGCGCTTCCTGGGGCTGGGTCGCATCTGGGACGCTACCGCAGGTGCTGTGGGGAGGATGCCTGGATCCATGCCTGGCGTAGCAGACGCTGCGGAAACTGGTGCTCAGAATCAGAGGAGGGAACTGCGCAACCTCGGCTTGTCCTTTGGCAGGTCATTCGTTGCGTAGATGCGACTACTTATACCCTATGGACAGCATGATCTAGGAGACAGATTGGAGATGGAATTTTGGTTGGTTTCACGGCGGCAATGAGGCTCGAACATTGGTGTTGTTGTACAAATAATGTCTTGGCGGTTGATACACCACCCCTTCAATCATCTGCGGTCCTCTGCGGCCCATCCAACGCCAGACCGTGCTTCACAAGTCCCACAGGGACCCCGCATGCGACCGCATTATGGTTTCAACTTCGTCCGGTCTTTTCTGGACCCGATCGCGAATCGTCGATGCCTTGCAATCATATATCGGACCCGAAGGCCCGATGCTTGCTTTGGCTTTAACAGCCTGTCCATGCAGTGCTCGCCTTCCGAAAAAGTCTTAGGCCCTGGTCGGCAGTATTGACCCGGGTTGATCTTGGGTTGATCAACCCTACGATTTCGAGCGCTTCCCGGGCCCTCCCCGGAAGACGCTGACTAACATATGGCGCTTACTGCGGGCCTCGACCTGTCACAAGCTGCGATCACGCATCGTCATTTTGTGACTGGCAGCCACTTTCGCGCGTCGACTCAAGTTTATGGCAATACAGGCCACTGGCAGTCTTCAAACTCAGATTTCACGTGTAATACTTCGTTGGAAGTTAAGTGCGCGAAAAATATTGAGTATTCATTGAGATTAAGCCATACGGTACGCGACACAAACTGAAGTCACTGGGGCGCTAACTGGGGTCGAAAACGGGCGGGCCGCAACGGGTGACAGGCTACGTTGAGCGCCATGCGGAGGTGCCGTTACCAGATTAAGGGAGGAGCCGGCCGCTCTCGGAGCCTCCGGACACAAATCAACGGGTTGATCAACCCGGCTGAAATTTGGCAGGAGCCACCCTGGGTTGATCAACCCAGGTCAATACTGCCGACCAGGGCCTTTATAGTACGTTCGTCGTCGTCACTGAGGCTTGTCCTTTCAACTTTGCTGACCTTGACATTGATGTCTGACTTAGAATTCCGATGACCTAACGAGACCTTTATGATAGTATATCTGTACAATTAATATACGGTCAGGTTCAACTTCGAAGGAACAGAATTTTACCTCGCTTATCGTGGCTCTTACAAAAATATGGTCAGAACCAGAAATCTAATATCTCGACATTGAGAGTTGAAAGTTGACACTTGGTTCAACTCGGCTATTAATTACGTAACTTAGGTTCAACTTCCAACGTTCAACTTTGCCGAGCGCTAGTTCGGCAAAGTTCACTCCGATCAAGGGTCTAAGATCTACCTCCCACCCCGCCCCTTCCCAAATAGGATGCCCGCCGCCTGTGAGGCCCTGAAAGGCATGCGTAGATCGCCAGAATGTCTGGGTCAATCCCGATATATTTATTGTACTTAAGCTTGTAATTTTTTTCCATTATAAAGAGGCTAACGCGCTCAGTGGTAGTTTAGTAAGTTATGGAGGAACCTCAAGCTGCGCCACCACTGTCAGCCAATTGAGATGTTGAGCACTAGGATGGAGAAATTCTGAACAATAATAATAGCCAACTAATCACAAAATAGGGGGGAAATTTAAAGCATCTCATCGTCAACAGCACCATGAAAACACTCCGGGACTCTCAATTCCCCAGCGGCGGCTTGAGTCACTTCCTATTCTGGATAGAGCGGGAGGAGGCGGGAGGTTGGTAGCGATCAGACGCTCAACCGCCGCAGCGCTCGGCAAATCTGAACCAGCGATAGCCGAGCTGAACCGCGGTTCAAGTCTAGATCTTGTTTTTTGTCTTCAGCTTCCGTCTATGTGCAGTGTAGGTAGAGTTCTCAATACTGTATTTAATTTTTTCAAATGCTTAAGCTAGTATAGTTGCACCAATAACATACAGAAAACCAGAGCGTTGATAGTTGAAATCAAGCTGAACCTAGACGCTGATACATGCCAAATAAGGTCAAATACCCGTCTGAACCTGAACGTTGTCCGACGAACCTGCAAGCACTATTTTTTGTACATTTCTACCGTCATAGACCTTGGCATTCGTGAATGTGAGTGGAGGGGGGCAGGGCGTTCTTTGAAGGACTGTACTGACTTCCCAGCACAACGTGGCGCAGCTACCAGATACGGCATTTGGAGTCCGCCGTTCGAAATTCTGAACTTTGAAGGACCTTGTCTTGAAGGCATCTGTCACCTCTTCCGCCGTCTGTGACCGGAACCTCCCTACGCTCAGCAGACCACCGTATGCGTACCTTTTGGCAACCCGGTTCCCCTACGGTCACTGGAGGTCAGTCAATCACCTCGTCGGCCACCAGCCTGCCCCTTTCTGCGGTCCAACTACGGTCAACTCGGGGCAACGTGGTGGCGTTGCTCCGCGAGATCGAGCTGAGCTCACTGCAGTTGATCTGCCCAGCGCTGGCGCCTCTTACGCAACGTTCCAGGGCTGTTCATGTGCTACGTTGGACCCAGCGGGCGGCCAGCGGTCGCAACTCCCCGTCCTGTTCCACAAGGAAGACGGCGCTTCGCCGATATCCAATACACCTGCAAGGCCGGGAGTTGTAGATAAACCCTCCCTCCTGGCTTTTGGCAACCTTTTTCCCTCCACAAGACCTAATCATCGCGCCCTGGCGCTGCCACTCCTTTCTTTTGCGACCGACGACGCCACCAGATACCTGCGATGCCCTCCCCTCGGATGACCCGCCCATGGGCAATCTCCCTCTATGGGACACTGTGCCTACTAGCTTCCATCCGTTCTACATTCGCCGCCGTTGCAGTCACTGCCCCTACAGGCCCGCCATCCTCGAACGTCAATGTGGTCTATTCAAACTTCATGGGCATCTCTATGGAATTGTCATTCGTTAACTACTACATGGGCAACTCCTCGGACCAGATCCCTGCCCCGTTCGTCAAATACCTCTCGACGCTGCAGCAGCACGCATCGGGCCAGCCTGTCCGCCTGCGCTTGGGGGGCAACTCGATGGACAGCTCGACGTACGTGGCCAACCAGCAGAGCATCATCCAGTTCACGGACCCGAACGCGAACTCGAACGACCAGCCTGTCAACTACGGGCCACAGCTGTTTGAGGTCATGAAGGGCATCAGCACGAAGGTTGGGGGCGTCCGGTACCTCATCGGTGCGTGTGCATCCCCACAGCCCGAACAGGCGGAGCGCGGACGTGCATGAGAGCGCGATGCGCTGGAATGGCGTCTTTAGCTGAACTCGTGCATACTTATTAGGTTTGAGCTTGCGGACGCCGAACAGTACCGACGTCCCACTTTTGGCTGGCGATGCAACCAAGGCGTTGGGTTCTGAACTTGATGCGTTGCTGCTGGGCAATGTGGGTTGGACCTCGTTGAAATGTTTTCTGGAATATCATGCTGACTCCACCGGAACTTAGGAGCCAGATTTGTACACTGCACACGGTCAGCGTCCTGGCATCGCCAACTACACAACGCAGGACTACATTGCAGTATGTACCCGTGTGTTTTCAGAGGAAATCAAGTTGATATTTAACCGCCGTTAGCTAGGACTACTCGACTGTTTTCAACAACCTCAAGGATACGCCACAAGGGGATGTTTTGTCGCAGAATAATATTGCGGGCCCTACTATCTGCTGCGCTTGGGTGAGTGAGACTTCCATCTTCATAGTGTCCCGGAAGGTCTCATACATCTTCGCTAGGATCTAGCGCCTGTCCTCCAATCTGGTTGGTTAGACCAGTACAAGCAGCAGCTCAAGTATATCACCCTGCAACACTATCCTCAGGACAACTGTCGAGGGACCACGGCGTTCGGCATCCAGCACTACCTCGTTCACGCCAATACGGTCAGTTTGGCACAGTGGCAAGCACCGGGGATCCAGCTTGCGCTTCAAGCTAAGAAACCCGTCCTGATGGACGAGTTCAACAGCGTCTCTTGCGGTGGGGTTGATGGCATTTCCAACGTCTTCGGCGCCTCCCTCTGGACCGCCGATTACGCCTTGCAGATGGCCGCCGTCGGCTACAGCGGCGTGTACCTCCATGTTCGGGAGCGCGGCATCACGTACAACATGTTTGACCCCCCAGCCGGCGTCGCAGGAGCGGCTGGCCCCTGGACGACGAACGCGCCGTTCTACGGCATGCTCCCCGTCGCCGCGGCCCTGGAGTCGGCGAATGGGAGCCGCGTGGTCGACCTGAACATCAAGAACTCGATGGCGGACGCCTCGCAGGTACACGCTGGATACGCCATCTATGATGGAACCGGAAGCAGTGTCCACAGCCTCGTGATCATCAACTTCAAGGATGTCCAGGGTACGATGTCTGACTACGCAATCGACAAGGCGTTCATCCCTGCGTCGTACAGCAACCTCACGATCCGCTACCTCGCCGCGCCCTCCATCGCGGAGAAGACGAATATCGCATGGGGCGCGCAGACGTATGCGGGCGTGGGCGACGCGAACCCAGTACCGGCGACGTTCTCGAGCAGCGTTGCGGACAAGACGGTCGAGTGCAGCGAAGGTTGCACGATTCAGGTGCCCGGGCCGGGCCTCGCGGTCGTGTTTGTGGGCGAGTCTGGCGCGTCAGGGGCGAACAGCGCGTCGTCGACGAACGCCAACGGCACTAACGGCACCAGCGGCAACAATACGGGCTCGTCGTCTTCGAAGAACTCGGCGAGCAGGAGTTGGACGGCGAGCGGGATTGCGGGCGTTGGGTCATTGGGCTTGTTTGTTGCGGCCTTGGCATGTGTGGTGTAACGGTCTGTTGGTTGTTTGGTGACGTATTTCTATATGGACTGTAGCAATCAAGTTGCGATCTCAGAGTATACATAGGTTGTGGGTGTTCCTCCGATGGTCGTGGGATCGTATTTTCTGCAATTAATAGTTATTTGTGCCTGCTAGAGCCCCGCAGAACATAAAAGTACTGTAGCATGGTGGTGTTTAAGCTTTCCTGAGTATGTTGTGTTGCCTGAGGCGCCTGACCTACACCTTCGAGGACAATGGGCGTTACTCTCGTAGATGCCCAGCACCCAGGAACCTACGGTGAACGAGCTGTGGATGAGTCCGCATCTGGCTCTCAGGCTGATGAAGCATGATGACGCATACATCCCCAGTTTCTCAGCCGATACGTGTTACTCCAGCGTATGGTATTGCCCACTTCGCCTTCTCAGGATGTCTGTCGACGGATGCAGGGAAGGGGCCCAGGTGAGCATGGAGTGAGGAAGTACGGGTATGTTGGTATTCATTAACGTTCATTCCCGCCGTCGCCCTAAGCCCCAAGCCTTGGGGCCGTGATAGGTGGTGGGAAGGAGAGGTGCAGCTTTTGCATATGATTCTGATTCTTGCACTGTACCGTATCATCAGGGTGTGGTGGACGCCAGCGCTGTTTATAAGATCCTGCCTTACCCCAATGTCAGCGTGTGCTTCTCCAGGCTCCTCCAAGTCCGGCTCGACGGCCTTGCGATCCCTCATCATTGGCAAATCGCGCCACGAAGATTAATCCTAATCCTCGAGCTTGACCCGACAGCTGCAGCTTCGCCAGTCTCCGCATCTACGGCGACCACGCTCCTTTCGCCATGGCCCTCAAGGCGTTGCTGCCCCCGGGCGTGCCTTTCCTCTTCAAGCTCCTCCTCATCGTCTCTGCGCCATCGTTTGGAGTGTATGTCATCTCCCGTGTAGCCGCCGCTGTTTCCCACGACGTCCTGCCGACCTGGGCTTGGATCCTTGCGGCAGTCCTCAGTGGCCCTTTACTCCTCTACGGACGCATATGGTGGAAGTACCATTCGTTCCAGCGAGGGGCGGCGCGTCTCGGGGCCATCTTGCCCCCCGAGATGAAGGGTCAATGGCTCGGCAACTGGGACCTCCTGGACGGGATTTTGAAGGCGTTTGACACGGGCTATCCTTGTGAGTGCCGACTCCTGCTGTTCGTCCAATTCATGGCACGCTGGTTGGGCATGTGACATCAACTGTAGCTCTGACGACATGTTTCATGTTTCAGCGGACATGTTTGACTATGGCTTCGAGCAGTGCGGCGCACCAACATTCCAGTTCAGTGTATTCTGGGACTTGCAGTACTCCACTAAGGACCCCAACGTTGTGAAGGTGTGTTTTAGCTCCAGGAAGCAGTTGATTATGGAACTTAAAGTGATGCGCAGGCTGTTCTTGCTACGGACTTTCAGAACTATGAGAAAGGTGTGTATATCCTGTTTCGTGCACAACTCCCCACTACATGAAGGACCAATCTCCATAGGGGAGATGTTCCATAATTTTACCGACTCCTTGTTCGGAACTGGCGTGTTCAACGCGGATGGTAAGTGCCTTCGTGTCCGAGAGACGCATATGTCATACCCTGGCTAATTCTCAGTCCAGGGGATATGTGGAAGTTCCACCGCTCCATGTCCCGACCCTTCTTCAGTCGTGAACGAATTAGTCATTTCGATTTGTTCGACCGTCATGCCGGTACGACGTACGCGAGACATCGAAGTCCCTTACGTGAACTAATTATCTGTTGTGTAGACGTTGCTATCACCAAGATCAAGGAACGCTCCCAGGCCAACATCGCCTTCGACTTTCAAGAGCTCATCGCGCGGTTCACCCTCGACTCCGGTACCGAATTCCTCTTTGGAAATTGCGTACATAGTCTCCACTCGCCTATGCCCTACCCCAAGGGTATGTCTGCCCACAACACCGCCCAAGTGGCCAAGTCTATCAAGGAGAAGTTCCCGCATGCTTTCTCAGCCGCACAACTCATCGTGTCTGAACGTCCCCGTATCGGTTGGCTCTGGCCACTCAAGGAACTCTTCAAATCGAAGACGGATGAACATATGGCGATCGTCGACGCGTTCCTCGAGCCTCTCCTTCAGGAGGCCCTTCGTAAGAGGGAAGAACGCGAGAAAGCTGGCATCAGCGTAGATGAAAAGGAAAGTCAGGATGACGAAGCCCTCCTCGACAACCTGGTCAAACAAACGTCGGGTGCGTTGGTCTTCTGGTTGGCCTTCACTTAAGGTCGACTGACCTTTTTAATATGTAGATTACAAAATCCTGCACGACGAGACCCTGAACATTCTGCTCGCTGGTCGTGACACGGTGCGGCTGGAATCAATAATGTTTGATGTGTCCGAGAGTTGAGTTACTGATACTGCCCATGTGGTAAGACGGCCGCTGCACTGACATTCGCTGTATATCTGTTGTGTCAGCATCCGCACATCCTCAAGCGTCTTCGTGAGGAGATTACGGAGCATGTTGGCTTCCACCGCCGCCCGGCCTATGATGACGTCCGCAACATGAAATATCTCCGTGCTTTTTTGAATGGCAAGTCCCCGATGATGACAGCGGGATAGTGTCATACTCATGTGGTATTCTGCAGAGACGCTCCGGCTCTATCCTCCTGTGTAGGTTCTCATGCATGTCACATCGAGCTCCACTGACCTCGTCTCTTTCAGGCCGTTCGACATGAGGTGATTCTTTTATTTCGAATATGCGGCTGCCGAGGTTTATTTGACCTTTGCATTAGATTCTCTATCAAAGAGGGTATTCTGCCGAACACCGACCCCACGGGGAAACCGATATACGTTCCCCCCAAGACAGCGTATGTTTTACTTGGCCTGGAAGTAAGGCGGCGTTCTGAAATGTATTCCGTTCCAGTATCTCGTACTCCATTCTCAACATGCAACGGGATCCGCTCTACTGGGGCCCCACAGGTCTGGCATTTACCGTCCATGAACTTCTACGTCCTGACATTGCGACACGTGTCCAGCGCATGAATTCGACCCTGATCGGTTCATTGACGAGCGTGTTGGGAAGTACCTCGTACCCAACCCCTTCATCTTCCTTCCGTTCAACGCCGGACCGCGCATCTGCCTGGGCCAGCAGGTCAGGAACTCTAGACATCGACACAACTCCACAGGGCGGGGCACTGATGATTTCATGACTGACAGTTCGCATACAACGAGATGTCGTTCTTCATGATCCGTCTCCTCCAGAACTTCTCTTCAATGGAGCTTGATCTCTCCGCTCAACCGGCGGACTCCCTCCCGCCTCCAGAATGGGCCGAGGCTGAGGGCCGCAAGGCGAAGGAGCAGCTCGCGCCCAAGTCTCACTTCACGCTCTTTGCTAAGGTAGGTGCACTCGCGCGGTTCGAGAGCATTGACGAATAGCTGAAGTGACCGGATCGGAATTTGACAGGGTGGCTGCTGGGTGAAGATGGGTGTGGCCGAAAACGAAGGTGTTGCGTAAGATTCCGAAAGACGCTGTCCGCACCAGAAGCTGAGTCCGTGAGTGAAGAATCGAATAAACGTGTAATATAGCAACAACTTTACCATTGTATGTCATGCAATGTCTTTTCCACCGATATGTGAACGTTCGCGAATCACGCGAGCATCATATTCGGGAGGCCATGAATTCGACATCCTCGGAACGGAGGCAGCGGAGCGCCCAGGATTGGGAGATCTGGGAGCGAGATCAAATACACTGATCGATTTGGCCGAGTGCTGAGCGCTGAGATCCGAGTCAAGCAAGGCGCGTCTGGCGTGGACGGTCTATTGACTCCTGCAGATAACTATCGTCGCCACTACTCTCAGCTCTCATTCGTCATCTTCGAATCGCGAGGGAAGACAACGAGTCGCGCTCAGCACACTGCCCAAATTTCGTTAATGGCTCCAAAGGCGGACTCACCCGAGACGGCCGAGCTCGTAGACCTCTTCAAGAAGATTGGACTCACCCAGTCCAAGGCGGCGGAGGCAGCCAAGAGCCCTAAGAGCGCGACTACCCTCAAGGGTATAATCGAAGCTCACGATCTTCTAAACAAGAACCTTGACGAGAAGCAGGCGGTATTGCTCGCTGCCCTCGCTGTCCAGGGAAGCAAACTCGGGGACGGGGAACGGAGCTACGCCGTTGGTGCCGTCTTGGATGGTCGTCTGAAGACCACTGACCAGGTCTCAGGTGAGCGCGAGTGGTTTATCTCGCGAGGGCATTCGAGATGTAACGATTCTGCTGTGTAATAGAGGCGGTCAAGTACCTCGATGGCCGTACCCTTCCTGTGGATCAGACAGACTTCGATAAGAGCACGGGTGTTGGTGAGTATGCCGCTGCATCAGATTCAGAATATAGATATGGAGGGGTTTTCTGGCAGGCTTCAGCATCACGGCCGAACAACTCGCTGCGCGCGTGAAGGACTACGTTACATCCAGTGCTTACACTGGGTGGAACAACCTCGGGGCCGCGATCGGCGGTCTGAAGGGCACGGATCTTCGCTGGGCGAATGCACTGGAGCTCAAGAATGCAGTAGAGAGTGCTTTCATCGAGAAGTTCGGTGCGAAGCAGAGCGGTAAGCCTGCACCCAAGGTACGCTCCACACACAACTTTCGCGGTACCAGATAAATGATATCTTAACAGGAGGCGAAGAAAGAACCCGCTAACGCGGCCAAGGCACCCTCTGAGCCTGCTGCATCCGCGTCCTCCTCGCGTTCTGTCTTCCAGGAGGGCTTCCTGGGTCATCTCCACAAGGTCGGCGACAACCCTCAGATCCATCCTCACCTCCGGGAACAGCACCTTGGTGCGACGAAGGGTGTCGTCCACACTCGTTTCCCTCCCGAGCCAAATGGCTTCCTTCACATTGGGCACTCAAAAGCCATCTTCGTGAACTTCGGCTACGCCGCACATCATGGTGGCCACTGCTACCTCCGTTACGACGATACCAACCCAGAAGCTGAGGAAGGCAGGTACTTCGAGAGCATCCTGGAGACTGTGCGGTGGCTCGGGTTCGAGCCGTGGAAAATCACATATTCAAGCGACTACTTCGACAACCTACACGAACTTGCCGTAGATTGCATCCGCAGGGATAAGGCGTACGTCTGCCATTGTACAGGTAAGTGAATTAAATTTGCGTATCGGTCCTCATCTCATTGCGGCCTTAGCGGAAGAGATCTTCGCGAACAGAGGAGGGGAGGAGCGCGGTCCTCGAAAAGCTTGCATCCATCGGACAAGACCTGTAGATGAGTCACTGGCGGAGTTCGAGAAGATGAAGAACGGTGAATACCAGCCAGGACAAGCCATTCTGCGGATGAAGCAGGATCTCGAGTCGGGCAATACGATGATGTGGGACCTAGTGGCCTACCGTGTTCTCCTCACGCCTCACCACAGAACACATGACAAGTGGAAGATCTATCCCACATACGACTTCACTCACTGTTTGTGCGATAGCTTCGAGAACATCACGTAAGTGTCTTGTCCATCCTCCCAGTGTTGACATCTTCTTACACTACCCCTCCAGGCACTCCCTATGCACCACAGAATTCATCGCCTCGCGCGAGTCATACGAGTGGCTTTGCGATGCGTTGGAGGTTTATAAGCCCCGTCAATCTGAGTACGGCCGCCTCAACCTCACCGGGACGATTATGTCAAAACGAAAGATCCTTGCGCTTGTCAAGGAGGGTCATGTTCGTGACTGGGATGATCCCCGTCTGTACACTCTCATTGCGCTTCGACGTCGTGGTATCCCCCCTGGTGCTATCCTTTCATTCGTCAGCGGCCTCGGCGTTTCCACGGCACCATCAAATATCCAAACTGTTCGCTTTGAGCAGGCAATTAGACAATACCTGGAAAGCACCGTCTCGCGGCTACTCATGGTATTACGACCAGTGAAAGTCACTATCGAGAATCTTCCAGAGGACTTCTTGCTCTGGCTGGAAAAGCCCCTTCATCCGAAGGTCCCTGAGCTAGGCACCTCCAAGGTTCCCCTGACGCGTACGATTTACATCGACGCAGACGACTTCCGTTTCGAGGATTCCAAAGATTACTTCCGCCTTGCCCCAGGGAAGACCGTCGGTCTCTTCCAGGCCCCTTGGCCCGTCACCTATGTCTCCCACAAGACCGACTCCGCCAGCGGCCAGGTCACGGAGATCGTGGTCCGCGCGGAGAACGAGAGTGCTCCCAAGAAGCCCAAGGCCTTCATCCAGTGGGTTGCAGAGCACCGCGCGTCGGGTAGCCCGGTGGTGATCGATGAGACGCGCATCTTCCACCAGCTGTTCAAGAGCGAGAACCCGTCTGCGGCCGTGCCCGACTTCCGCGCCGACATCAACCCGGACTCCCTCGAGGTCGTCAAGGGGGCGATGGTGGAGGTGGGATTCTGGCAGCTGGCGAAGAAGGCGTACGCAGACGCGAAAGCGGAGAGCAAGCGCCGCACGGATGCTGCGCTGAAAGTGACCGCGGAAGCCAAGGGCCCTGTCATGGACGGCGCGCCTACGCACGAGCACGACGACACGCCCAAGGCGACGAGCGAGCAGCTGATCGGGAAGGAGGTTATCAGGTTCCAGGGCCTGCGGGTGGCGTACTTTACGGTGGACAGGGATGCGAAGTTGGCATGCTTGGAGGACGGGGTGGAGGCGGGCAGGAAGGAGGGTGACTACCTCGTGCTGAACAGGATCGTCAGCTTGAAGGAGGATTCGGGAAAGGCGGCATGAACTACACTGAGGATGTAATACGATGATGTTTTAGTGGCGAGAATTTTCAGTGATGCACGATGGTGTTGTTCAACAAACGAAGTCGCGCGCGGAAAGGATGGCGATTTAGTGGCGCACGCCAGTCGTTCCAGATCTGAGATACAGGTAGCGCTTGCACTTGTTTGGCAAGAGCCTTGGCATCTAACAAGGACAAATACACAGGGATCACGTGGTGGACTGCCGAAAGCGCGTTCGCGTCGGAGGAGCAGGAGCAGACTGGGTGGCTATTGCGTTTGCAGAATCGTGTCTTCAACGCTTTTCGTCCTTGGATTTCCATCTACGCCGCCGGATTTCATGTCTAGAGACTGTGCACTGGCTTTGCTGAACCACGACTAGTCTCCCATGATCACTTTCACTCCCCTGTCGGGTGCCGCTCGCTCCGACCACACAGTTCCCTTGGCATACGTCCTACAAGTTGATGATGTGCGCATTCTCCTGGACTGTGGATCTCCGGACTGGTGTCCAGAAACAACCAAAGCCGAAACGGAGGAGGGCGAGGGTCCCGCATGGGAAAAGTACTGTGATTCTCTGAAAGAGTACGTATTTACCACTAGTCCTGTGAGACATGCATTCATTCTTGTACATGCACCTAGATGTGCTCCTTCGGTAGACCTTGTGCTGCTGTCTCATGGGGACTTGTCGCATTCTGGTCTATATCCCTATGCTCATGCGAACTGGGGTCTCACTGCTCCTGCGTATACTACCCTGCCTGTTCAAGCCATGGCCCGAGTTGCAGCTTCCAGAAGACGTTGAAGGCATTCGCGATGAACAGGATGTCGGCGACAATCTACCCGCTGATGACGGCGAACTGGAAACTGGGGAAGATATGTCCGCCTCACCGACCCCACATGATGGCGCCTCTTTGGCCTCTCCCTTAGGAGCGAAGCGACGCAAGTACGTAGCAACAATGCAGCAAGTTGTTGATGCCTTCGACTCCGTAAACGTTCTAAGATACTCCCAACCATGTCACCTCCAAGGTACGTCTCCACACCCATGAGTTCTGCTGTCGTATTTCTGAGCCCTGTTCCCATCCATGCAGGCAAGTGCCAAGGCTTGACTATCATTCCTTTCAACGCTGGTCACTCTCTTGGAGGTACCATATGGAAGATTCGCTCTCCGTCAGCAGGTACTATCTTGTATGCTGTCGACATGAACCACATGCGGGAACGACATTTGGACGGGACTGTTCTTATTCGACAAGCTTCTGCCGGTGGGGCGTCTTCGAGAGTTTGGCTAGGCCGGATCTCCTCATTACCGATGCAGAGCGTGCTAGCGTGACAACAGCGCGCCGGAAGGACAGGGATGCGGCGCTGCTAGGCAAGTCTATGGCGAGCTATACGCTCAAGAGTTTTATTGAACGCCAATTGTCCGTTTAGATTGCGTCACTGCGACTCTATCGTCGCGGAATTCTTTACTGTTGCCATGCGACTCAAGTAGCAGGGTCCTGGAACTGCTAGTCTTGCTCGACCAGCACTGGAATTACTCCCGGTTAAAATACCCGATCTGTCTCCTGTCGCGCACCGGCCAGGAGATGCTTACATTCATCCGTAGTATGATGGAGTGGTTCGGTGGCACCATCAGCAAAGAGGATGTCGGCGAGAACGGCACAGACGGGAGGCGAGACCGGCGAAGACGCGACGATGACCATGACGAAGAGGCTTTGGGGGCCTTCGCGTTGCGGTTCAGGTGAGCAGTCCCGCACCCCTTAACTTTGTCTACTTGTGGTCTGTGCTCATCTGTCTCTGTCACCAGGCACGTTGAGTTCTTCCTCAGCCCTCAAGCCCTCATGTCGACCTACTCATCCAAGGACCCGAAGCTAATACTCGCCGTCCCGGCCACGCTCTCACATGGTCCCTCTCGCACGGTCTTCGCCGAATTCGCGGAAATCCCTGATAACGTCGTCCTTCTCACTGGGCGTAGTGAACCAGGCACTCTGGGGCGGTTCCTCTTCGACAAGTGGAATGACTCTCAACGAGAAGAAGCCAAATGGGACCGAGGGAAAATCGGGAGCAATATCATGATGGACGGGGTCCTTCGCCTTGAGGTGCGCTCTTACTCTTCTCTTCCTTACAGCGGTAGCAACAAAAGGTCTAATACATTCCTCCGACCACGTGCTCTTGCACGCGCAGATGCACTCAAAGGTGCCGCTCCAGGGCGCAGAACTAGAAGAGTTTCTGGCGAAGGAGCGCGCGGCCCGCGAGAAGGCCGCGGCCCAGCAGGCGGCGCTTGCTCGCAACCAGCGCATGTTGGAGGCGGACGAGGCGGAGAGCGACTCGGACGACGAGAGCGATTCGTCAAATTCGGACTCGGAGGAAGAGAACGAGGTCGAACGTACGCTTGGGGACGACTTTATGGACACCACGGAGGAGGGTGCCAAGCCCGCACGGAACGGGCGCGCGAAACGGAAGCGCGGGCAGGGCGTCGACGGGGATGGGGACTGGGCGATGGGCGGGAACGAACCCGACGAGGGCGTGACAAGGATCTCGTTCGACATTTATCTGAAGGGGAACGTGGCGAAGGCGACGTCATTCTTCAAGAGCGCTGAGGGGCAGACGCAGCGGTTCAGGATGTTTCCATATGTGGAAAAGAAGAGGAGGGTGGACGAGTATGGGGAGACGGTGGATGTCGGGATGTGGCTGAGGAAGGGGAAGGCGCTGGAGGAGGATACCGAAAGCGAGGAGGTGAAGGAGGCTAAGAAGCGGAAAGAGGAGGAAGAAGCAAAGGTTAGGATGGATCATTCGTGTAACAAACAGGATGCTGACGACTATGACCCTTGCACCTACAGAAAACGCCTCGAGAGCCGCCATCAAAATTCGTCACGACAATCGCGGAAGTGCAGCTCGCATGTCGTTTGTTTTTCGTTGACTTGGAGGGGTTGAACGACGGACGTGCAGTCAAGACTATCGTGCCCCAAGTCAACCCAAGAAAGATGGTGAGAGTCGCATTGCATCCGAAGTCATGCTACTAAACCTTCGTTCGCTACCAGATTCTTGTACATGCACCTGCTACTGCTACCGACGCGCTGATTGAAAGTTGTGCGAACATCAAGGCCATGACCAAGGAGATCTACGCTCCTGCACAGGGTGATACGGTCCAGATCGGTCAACACACGAACAGTTTCTCAATATCCTTGAGCGATGAGCTTCTGGCCTCTCTCAAGATGTCGAGGGTGAGTCACATGTCTATTCACCGGGCCCCGGTTTTTCGGCTGAGCGTTCCTATGACAGTTTGAGGATAACGAAGTCGGATACGTTTCCGGGCGTGTGTCCAGCCTCGCGTCATCGACGATCCCTGTGCTGGAGCCGGCAGCAATCTCGCATTTCCAATCAGCGTCTACCCCACACAAGCCTCTCCGGGGTCGGACGTTGGGTTGCCGCCCCACCCAATCTCTTCCGCAGTCGACGATGATCGGTGAACTCAAACTGACCTCGCTTAAGACGCGTCTAGCATCCATTGGCGTGCAGGCTGAGTTAGTCGGGGAGGGTGTGCTGATCTGCGGTGCAGCGGCGAAGAAGGGGGCAAGCATAACCTTGGACTCGCTCGGCGACTCTGTAGCGGTGAGGAAGACAGCTCGGGGTCGTGTTGAAGTTGAGGGTTCAGTGTCGGAGGTCTACTATGTTGTTCGTAGAGAGGTGTACAGTCTTCTTGCGCTTGTTGCAGCGTAATGCATTTGTTACCCTGTCGTGGGTTCACGTTCACCGTCGTTCAGGCCTGAGGAGCCGGCGCTCGAATACTTGGATGAAGGTGTTGTGCGACCCGGGTATCCCAATAACCGGCACCGGAGCTGTGACCCTGTCAATAGCGCAGTCGGTAGCCGCAGTCGCGCTCTCCCACCACGGCAAATGCCGACACCGAATACTCCTTTTTCCGCCAACTATGAGCCATGTCCGAAGAAGAATGAAGCCGGCTCTCGGAATGTGGGCAGGACGAAATGTTCCGATTTCTGCGTAGTTCCTGGTCTAAAACTTTGCCTTCGAGTCACATTCCCGTCCAGATCTGGTGGCAGTTCCTGAGGCTTATTTATGTGGTGCATGTGGGGGAAGGTTTCTTCCCCGGACCCTTTCACCGTTCCTTCGGTCTATCCATAACGTTGATCACCAGCCGACGGAGACTTCGCGCCAAGGGTCAGTCCGTCCCTTTCCAGACTCCGAAATCTTCTTATATACTTACCCTCATCGCCCTACAGTCTCACATCCATCTTCCAAAAACGAGCTTTTTCCTCAACATGCCGAGGTCGCTGGCATCAAAACTCCCACCTGGGCTTCCTTACACCCTCCGCCTTACCGTCGTCAGCCTTCTCCCTGTCGCAGTTATTCTCGTCATTGTCTACTTCCTCCGGACTTTCGGCGATGTGGACGTTTCATCTCTCCTCGTCGCGCTGGTTGCAACTGCCAGTATCCCAGCGGCGTACGCGGCCCGCGTTGCGTACATGCACTGGAGCATCCCCAGACGCGCTGCCCGTATGGGTGCCGTGTTGCCACCACGCTGGGACGGGAAGTCTGTCGGTAATAGGGATATCCTTCAACACGTTCTCGACCGGTATCTCAAGGGATATCCTGGTACGCACTTCTTTCCTTCCTTATTTTGCCTACCAAATGCTCACCTCTTTGTTTGGACTCTAGGCGATGGATTCTGGGATAAGGTAGACCAACTGGGCCATCTACATTCGATAAGCATATTTTGGGATCCCATATATCTCACGACGGATGTCAACGTTATTAAGGTACAGCTTTGGTCACTCACTCAGAACATGCAACTAACCCATTGTCGTGTGCCAAGACGGTACTTGCTACGGACTTCCAATCGTTCCCGAAAGGTGCGGCTAGGCGCTTTTTCAACGCCCCCGCGGTTTTGACCTTCTGTATAGGCGAGTTCTTTAAGGACACGATGAACACAGTCCTCGGCGATGGGGTCTTCAATGCTGATGGTATGAATGTGCTTCATTATCGTCGGATGAATCTCAACCCCTGCATCTCAACCCAGGCGAATTGTGGAAATTTCATCGCGCCATGACTCGGCCGTATTTCTCTCGCGATAGGATCTCCCATTTCGAAATGTTTGACCGTCACGCAGGTGAGAAGTCCGACTTCATTTACCATTCAGAACATGGTTGACCTGTCCATGTAGACGTAGCCCTGAGGAAGATGAAGGAACGGTTCCGTGGCGGGTACTCGCTCGACTTCCAGGACCTCATCTCACGCTTCACCATGGATAGCGCCACCGAGTTCCTTTTCGGTAACTGCGTCCACGCTCTCAAATCGGACTTGCCGTACGCCCACAATGTTCCCTTCGCTCCCCGGGTCTCGCAGCAGCAGAACGCGGCGGATAGGTTCTCGGCGGCCTTTGCGGCTGCTCAGTACCTCATCTCCATGCGCGCCCTTATCGGCTGGACGTGGCGGCTGAAGGAGCTTTTCCACGACGTCACCAAGCAGCCCATGGCAGTGGTGGATGAATACCTGAAACCTATTCTGGAGGAGGCCGTCCGGAAGAACCGTAATTCGACTGAGAACACTGAGAAGTCTCAGCAGGACGGGTCGGATGAGAACGAGACGTTGCTGGATCATTTGGCCAAGTACACAGACGGTGGGTCAGGCTTTGGCGTACGACCTCATTTCTTGCGGCGCGCTTACGTGTTGGGATAGACCCTACCATCCTCCATGACGAGACGCTAAACATCATGATTGCCGGCAGAGATACGGTGGGGGAGTCCACAGCCGAGTGTTGCAAGATGACTGACCCTGATGCAGACTGCGGCGACGCTGTCCTTCGCTGTCTACCTCCTGTGCATGTACCCGGAAGTCTTTAGGAGAGTTGCGGGCGGAGGTTATAGATCACATCGGCCCTACCCAGATGCCAACCTTCGATGACATCAAGTCAATGAAGTATCTGAGGGCCGTCATCAATGGTGAATCTGATTATTCCTCGCATGGTATATGGTCACTGACGTCCGTGTCAGAAACGTTGCGGTTGTATCCTGTGGTGTAGGTGTTTTTCGTTGTTCTATTGCTTTTGAGGAGATTCTAATAACTGAACATTGGAAACGTTAGTCCGTTCAACTTCCGGTAAGGTTCTACAGTTTGCACGACGACCTGCATTGCTAATGACATTTCAGGACGGCTTCCCGTGACACTACGATCCCGAATCCGGACCCGACCAAGCCTCCTATCTTCGTTCCTGCAGGAGTCGGGTGAGGACAGGTCAACTTCAGAAGGTTATTCACATTCTGACACCGTTTAGTGTTTCTTATTCGGTCTTCCTGATGCACCGCCGCAAGGACTATTGGGGCCCCGACGGCAAGTCACCGCCAGACTTTTCGATACGATACTAAATTTATCATCCATCTAGCTCTCTTCTTTGACCCGGACCGATTCCTTGATGAACGTCTTAACAAATACTTCGTTGGCAATCCGTTCATTTTCCTGCCGTTCAACGCTGGACCGCGGATCTGCCTTGGGCAACAGGTACGGCCCGTCATTCTCGGACGCACGCTTGCACATCTCACCCAACTGACTCGTGGAACAGTTCGCATACAACGAGATGTCGTTCTTCCTCATCCGCTTGCTGCAGCACTTTTCTCATATGGAACTTGATCTCGACGCCCAACCTCCGGAAGCGCGGCCTCCGTCCGAATGGGCTGGCAGCGAGGGCCAGCGCGGTGTCGAGAAGATCATGCCTCGGATGCATCTTACGTTGTACATCGAGGTATGTCTTGACCGTAATATCACTGTCTGCATATATCTTATTGGCGATGATAGGGTGGCCTATGGGTCAAGATGACCGAGGCAGAGAAAGCGACATAGAATTTCAATCAAAAGTGAGCGCATATATCCAGCATCTTTCCCTTTCATCCTTCCTTACGCCTCTACCCCAGGCCATAAAGTTCACTCGGCTATCCGGGAATTCAAATTGTCCTTTCGTCATGCAACGTCGTCACTCGTCATAGTACTGTTCTAGGTAAAGTTTGCGTGAAGTGCGGACGAGATGAGTCCGCTGTGTCAATGTATAACATAATTTCTCTACGCGTCATACCAAACTTTTTCCAAGCTCTTTCCCCCTGAGTTTTGTGCTCCCCAACATGTGAGAGGACGTGGCGAAATTGAGGACGGATTCCTTACGGCGAGCACATCATAGCTATGCGTTTGGTGGCATCACCCTATATCATTCTCCCAACGCTCATCTCCGTCTGCGCGGATACCACATGTCTCTTTTCTCGTCCATCCGCATTCTGGCCTGTGTACTTGTCGTGTCACCTTGTGTGACAGCCGGGGACAGCACACTCAGAGACATGCTGCCAAGGCCGCGACGCACGCGCAAATGATAACCTGGGCTCCTGCGGTCCGAGTGGTCGTTTCCGAGTACTCGCTACCCAGCTCTTGAGAAAGGGGAGGAGTTGAGGGATACGTTACAGAATGTGTTTGGGGAAGGCATATTCAACGCAGATGGTTAGCTTCCACATCGCGTTGTCCACAGGTACAACTAACCACACTATGCTTCCTAGGCGACATGTTAAAGTTGGCGTCCCGAGACGTGCAGCACAGCCTCAGACTGTCACTCTGTTTGGTTTCAGATCCCATCATGCAATGACCCGACCATCTTTCGTTAGCCGGACCAGGTCGCAAACTTCGAGACGTTTGGACGACACGAGACGACACGTAGGTAAGTATGTCAAAGCTCTCGTGATTCACGATCGTATGTCGTTAACCATTTTTCTCTTTCGCAGACGTTGCTATCAAGGCAGACAAGGAAGGGGCGCTTCTGGAACAGCAGTGCCCTCGACTTCCGGGACCTCGTCTCTCGTCGCCCTCAATGGGGCAACGGAGTTCCCATTCAGCACTGCGTCCACCACAGCTCGAGGTACGACCTGCCGTACGCCCTCAATGACGGACCCTCTGCCGAGATCGCCACACCTCCCAAGGGTGTGTCGGCTTTTTTTCTCTGAGGCTTTCACCGATGTGCAAGACGGGCCCCTCGCGACGTGATTGCACACTGAATGGGTTTGGGCGTTCGAGGAGGTCTTCTGGAGGAGGACGAACTTGGGGCACATGAAGGTTGTAGGCGTGAATTTGCAGCCCATCCTGGGGAAAGCCGTGAGGAAGGACAAAGTGAGAAGGAGAAGGACGATGATGGTCAGACCCTGGTTAAGTAGAAAGAAGGTGGGTTGGTCCTTTTGTCAACGATATTCCGCCGTCCTGACGACGATAAGACTCTCATCATTATGATTGCAGGTCGGGATACAGTACGGTGGGTATATCGCAATAGTCGCTGACGAAGTCAACAATTGAGTGCCGCTTGTAGAGGGCGTGTGTCTCTTATGTCCACGTCTTCAAGAAGCTCTGCGCCGAGACTTTGGCGAAAACCGGTCTCAAGGAGACACCGACCTTCGAGGACATTGGAGCTATGAAATACTTGAAGGGTTGTGATCAACGGTAAGTTAGGTCTTATGTACGGTGATACTTGCGGATTAACCATTGAACACCAAACCCCAGATATGCCTTGGCCAACAGGTGCGTCCTGTGGGCCGCATTGACGTTGGTGAGCAATCAGAGTGCTCACGCGACTGCTCCCTGTGGATATCGTTCTTCCTCACCCATCTTCTGCAGCGTTTTCTCGCACATGGAGTGGATCTGAGGGCTGCACACTCAGACATCACACTCGCTGCCGGAGTGAGTCAATGAGGATGGCCATCGTGGCAATGAGAAGATCGCACTGAAAACACATCCTACGCTGTAGGCTCAGGTAGTACGTGTTCGTTTCATGACAAAATGGTTGGAGTATCAGATACTCACTGCACGCCTGTCTCTGTTTCAGGGCGGTTCGCGATGACTGAGGCCTCGGAGCAAGCTTGATGGGTCTCTGGACAGTCGCCGCTAACTTATCGAGTCAATGGTCTAACTTATGAGTCGGATACCTCCACGTTTGTGGTAATATAAATATATGTCCAACGTGGCAGCTGCATCATGAGCGAGACGTGGTGGCCGGAGCAGGATCGTACAGGGCGAGAACACAAGGTACGGGAGTGTGAGTTGCTGTATGCGGCGACGGATGGCAAGGACCAGTGCGTCTCGGGGGTTTTGAGGCGCTCATGCCCGGGGACGTGTCCTCTTGGATTGCATGACAAATTCCGCCTCTTCCGCTGTGTCGTCGTGTACAACAATACGGTTACAATACGTGTCCCGCACAGGATGGCAGGACAGTGTCGGTGGACACGTCGGCGGGCAGTGGAAGTCGGGGGAGAGGATGAGTCGGCGTGGCGCGAAGGGCGACGAGCAGCGCCACGTTGCGGAGCTTGAAATAGGCGGGCCTCACACGCCAGTCGCCAGTCCCGCCCACGAAACTTGTACCAGTCGTTCTCGCTCTCTCTCGTCTGCCTCTCATCTCCATCGCCTCTTTTCTTCCTGCCCCTTCTTCCTCGTATCATAACCATGGGTCTCTCCGTCTCCCGGCTCCTCTCCGGTCTCTTCGGCAAGAAGGAGATGCGTATGTATCTCCCATCGATGCCAGCACAACGTCTAGCTAATTACGGCCCATCTCGATTGCTCAGGTATATTGATGGTTCGTACCGTCCTGTCTCGTTCGCTTGGGGTGTGCAGGGCATTGAATATCTGTTCAGGTCGGTCTGGACGCAGCTGGTAAAACCACCATCCTGTACAAATTGAAGTTGGGCGAAATTGTTACCACTATCCCCACCATTGGTAAGTAGACCACGCACCGCGCTCCCAATGTTCCCTCCTTGGCGTTTCTGACTCTCGCCCCAGGCTTCAACGTCGAGACCGTGGAGTACAAGAACATCTCGTTCACCGTGTGGGATGTTGGAGGACAGGACAAGATTCGTCCCCTCTGGAGGCATTGTACGTCTTCAGCGTCTGACGTATCTTCTCGGTCCTCACCCGCCCCCTACTTCTCTGCATCGCAGACTTCCAGAACACCCAGGGTATCATCTTCGTCGTCGACTCCAACGATCGGGAACGTATCTCGGAGGCCCGCGAGGAGCTTCAGCGAATGCTCAACGAGGACGAGCTCCGTGATGCCCTTCTGCTCGTTTTCGCCAACAAGCAGGATCTCCCCAACGCTATGAATGCCGCTGAGATCACCGACAAGCTCGGCCTCCATGGTCTCCGGCAGCGGACGTGGTTCATCCAGGTGTGTACCTCTCTGTCGTGTGCACCGCAAGATGCACAGGCTCACGTGTCTCACAGGCGGCTTGCGCGACGAGCGGTGATGGTTTGTACGAGGGTCTCGAGTGGCTCAGCGCCAACATCAAGCGACGGGTGTAAGCGATGTCTTTGCCGTCGCGTGTGGCTACCTCTTCAACGTTTGCCGAACGTCCATGTCTTATGATCCTTACGATATCGAAGAGGGTTTCACTGGTTACCTCGTCTCCTCTTGCTCAGCTGTCCGCCACAGTATTCTCCCGTCCTCTACCTTGACTCTGTCTTCATCCCTTCTGTGTCATATAACGTAACTCGGAGTTCATTTTCTCATTAGCGTACGTACCCATCTGTACGTCTATGCGCCCTCGGTGGCCCTCAAAATGCTCTTCCGACTAGAAGCATATACACCGGTATAATTTACGACTGAAATGCGGGTATGTGTCCGTATGAATACAGTGGCGAGACAGCCCGAGGTGTAAGCTCCTAGCGCAAAATTTGGAGAGAAAAGCAGACGGTGCAGGATCAACGGCTCTCCCCCGGGAAAAGTCGCCCCACGGCTTCCGCCTCCTTCCTACGCTTCTCTCCCCTCTCGCGCGAGCCGGCATCACGGCTCTCGAGTCCACACCGGGCGAGCTTTTCGAGTAGTGCGGCTAGTCGCTTCGGCTTCACAGTAGGGTATGACGTCTGGCGGATCGATGCGACCAGGTACGCACTGACCGCGTCCGACATGATCACCGAGGTCATCTGCAACGCACGAGGCAGGGTACCAATGCGACGGGGCGAGGATCGTGTGAGCAGCTCATCCGGGCAATCACGGTGCGAAGGAGGGGAGTGGACAGGGAACAGGGGAGCGGAGAGTTGTACGTACCGAGCGCAATTCAGAGAAGGCGGCTCCGTGGGAGTGGTTGTTGCGCTTGAGCTCCTCGTCAAGGAAGTCGACGTCCAGGAGGAGGTTCGCGATGGCGTTTTCGTTCATCATCGGGATGTCATGGCCCGTGAGGAAGTCCTGCGAGAACGCGCGGAAAAAGGAATGAGTTTCCGATACCGTTGACACGGAGACTGTTGAGAGGACCAAGGGAAGGGAACGATTCGGATGGGGGTGGTGTTCCTCGGGTATGAGGCGCGCGAAGAGAAGTCTGTACGTGTACGCACCAGGAAGCAGCTCGCGATGTAGCTCACGGCTCCGCGGTACGCCTCTTCTTTGTACGTGTCCTTGAGCGCGAGGGAGTCGATGACGGTCGTGAGCCAATTGACGAGCTCGTACAGGTACATGCTTGGCGAGTCTGCACGATGGGGGGTGGTCCAATCGTATTCTGATAGGCCGAAATCTTCCAACTTGGAGCTCATGGCTTCGGTTATTCGAGCGATGGCCTTGGTACGCGTCGCAATGAACGATCCGGCGGCCTTCACACGAATGGTTCCGCCACGTTGTGATGAACTTGGGTCGGTGGTTAGACGGCGCAGGAATGTGCCTCGTGGGAGTGTACTGACCGGATGTTCGTGAGTGATCTCTCCAGTTCTGAGCAGGAAATCTCGAAGTGCTCCAAGTTGGTGATGACCTGAGCAATCTGAGAAACGTTCGCAATGGCCTGCACTCGATTCGCTATCGACTCGCTGATGGAAGTCGTCAAGATAGCGTCGAGGGACTGGAAGTCGTCAGAAAGAACACTTTGGCGTGTTCGCAGGAAAACTGACTTTGCTCAGAAGATCGTCGATGTTGCGGTGGTGCTGGGCGACACCCTCGATAAACTGGTAGAAGTTGTGTACGAAACTCCGTATCTGCGAGTGTGTGAGGCCAGAATGGCACATAAGGGGGGAATGCCACGTACATCCTGACAACAGAGATAAAAGCCTTGGGACCACGGGAGGTTGAGAGGGGCAGTGCTCCTGGAGCACGTCAGCATCCGCCCACCGTAAGCGTGAGTTACAGCAACGCTTTGACGTACTTGCGGAGTTGGTCACGCTGCTCTCGTGTGAGCCATACTGTCTCCATAACGCTGTCCTTCTCACTCTCCTTCTCCACGTACATAGGCTGGAAGTCGTCTTGGGTGATAATCTACGGCCACCATCAGAGATACAGACGCAGACTGGAATGGACGGCGACTTACACTCTGGAAGCGCTTCCCAAATTTGATCTCCAGAATGGACACGTACTTCTCGAAAAGACGCAAGATCAACTGATGTATGCTAGTGGTCGTGTACGAATACGACTGCGAGCCGGGTCAATAGAGCAGAAACAGCTGGTGAGGACATACGTACCTCTAACGTCATAACAAAACCTAAGAGCGACTCTTTGACCTTGAGATACGTATCCGGATCGTTCTCGTTTCTAAGGATATCTTCGACGGCCGCGCTGAGTCGGCTAATGAGGGCGTCCCACAAGTCTTCCACTTCTCGCTCAGAGCGGAAGCTGCCAGTGGTGTTAAGAACGTGAGTCTCGATGATAAAGTATCCGACAATCTCTTGCGTAATGGAGTGTAAAGAGGACAACGGTAATGGCTCCGGGATAATGAGATCGGATTGGGCCTAACAGCCCTCACATCAGAGCAGCATTTGCGAGGACGAGGATGCCTCATACCTTTCGGTCAGCTTGGTACGATCTTCGAATCTCATCGAGGGAGTCAAGGGCACTGTATATGTGTATACATTCGTACAAGGGCTTGAAGTCGACTTGTAGCTGGTCGTTGTCCAAGACGTTATCTGACAGCGCGTAGCATTAGTTGGGCAGGAGTAATGAGGGTAAATGAGGCGCATACATTCAGTCTTTTCATACGTTATCGACTCAACAGCACTACCGACGCGACTTGACTTCAGCATCGGATCCTTCTCGCGGCGGCTCCGCCATCGGCGCGTGCGCATTTCCATAGCTTCTAGCGCAAGAGAACCTATTGTTGCACTAACGTTTCTGATGTCTAGGAGCCACTGTTTTACGGAGGCCGTAACAGCGTCCTTAATCTGGCCACGCAGTGATGGTAATGATGAAAGGAGGTGCTGGAACAATGGCGTCGTGGACAATGAAGTTGGGGGCATGCTCTCGATGTCTTCTAGGGACTGCAAGAGATATATTCAATGCTAAAGAGAGGGACGGTACCGATGCAGTATGGGAAGTACGGACCCTCAGTGCACTCCAGTACTTTCCCTCCTTGATCATCTCGCCAACACGGTTCACAACATCCAGGATGCGTAGACATGCTTGAAGACCGTCGATAGCCTCGTCGAGATTCGCCGCCGTCTTCTTCGTCTGCAGAAGAGCCTTCTTCTTTTCCACCAGGCTCTTGCCAACTTGCGATACGTTCTGGTCAAGTGATGTAATCTTCTCGCGAAGGTTGGTGGTGTAGGACTTGATAGAGAAGAGGGTCGAGACGGAGCTGATGAATTCCTGGTAATTGTCGCCACATATTGACTCGATTTCCGAGTCCTTTGACTCTATCAAGGACTGAAGAGTGCGAAGGTACACCTCCTGTTGTCTATTCGCGTGAATCTGCTTGATAATAGGACCCAGTTGTTCGAGATTCTCGGAGGAGGAAGCCTGGTCGAGGAGGTGAATCTGCTGTAGCTGCTGATCGATGCTCTCCTGTGTGAATTGCTGCCGCCGCCTTGGAGCCATGCGAGAACGTGGAGAGAGTGATAGAAAACGTTGTTTGGGGCAATGTGGTGCTGCACTGTTTCCAGGGGATGGCGGGGAGAGGAACGGCGGTTCTGCGCCCAGTCAGGAAGTGGTGTTTGGCAACGGCTGTACTTAGCCCGACGGCCCGACGAGCCGCACCAAGCAGTCGCGCGGACCGGGAGATGCCCCACGGGCCGAGGGCAAGCAGCCAGCGATTCAGAATCAAGTTATCGGACTTGCAGCTTTACGTCCTACCACTTCGTCCGATATGCCTGCAGTCACCCTCGACTTCGATGCAATGTAAGACCGGTTGTCTCAGATCAAACACGACCATTCAATAACCATGTTATTCGCAGCCTTTTCGACATGGACGGTACCTTGGTCGATTCGACCGATGGTGTCGTCGGCGCATGGGAGCTGTTCGCAGAGAAGTACCCCGGTCTCGACGTCACTGCCGTTCTAAGCTGTCAGTGTATCCCAATGGATATACAATCAGCTTTGATACTGACACCATAAATACGTAAAGCATCCCATGGTGTTCGCACCGTCGAGAACTTGAAGACGCACTGTGGGGTCAACGATCCCGAAGAGTTGGAAGTACGCGTTTGAGGTAGATTAAATAACGTTGGCTCATTTACGAAACAGCGTGAAGCAAGGCGATTCGAGGAGGCCATCGTTGCGGAGTCCAAAAAGAATGGCCGCCAGGGCATTGTAGCTCTTCCAGGTGTCCGCGAGATTATGGCGCAGGTATGGGCTGTTTCTTGGTAACATTTGGGGTCGTAAACTCATACGTTGCCATCAGATAGGGCCATACCATAAGTTGCCGAAGCCGAAATGGGCTATCTGTACTTCGGCCACGGTGGTATACGCCACTTCTGCCTTGAAGGCCGTTGGCGTCCCAATCCCTGACGCCTTCGTCGTCTCCGAAGATGTCGAGAAGGGGAAGCCTGAGTATGTTCCCTCATATCGCTCACTAACACCGCAGTTGAATGCTCCGATTTTAGACCGGATCCTTATCTGCTTGGGGCCAAACGCGCAGGTGTCGATCCCAGCCGGTGCCTCGTTGTCGAAGACGCCCCCGCCGGTGTCCGTAGCGGAAACGCTGCAGGTTGCAAGACTCTAGGATTAATCACCTCTCACAGTCGCGAACAGATGGAGGAAGTGAAGCCAGACTGGCTCGTACCCAACCTTGCCAGGTGAGGACCTGCAACCGCTAGAGCCCACGGGAAAGTATTAACCGGAAGAGCATAGTGTTACCATGAAGCCGACGGAAAACGGCGTTCAGGTTACGATCAACACGGACTGACCTGAGACTCTCTTACCCGACACCGCGCACCACGTACATGCATTGACCTAGAATCCTGCACGGACAAAGAATCTGTACAAAATTAGACCAACTTTATTGCCGCAACTTCATGTAGAGGTCTATCGGGCGTCGGAATCCTGTTCATAGACAAAGTCAATGATGGAAATGTAACATCAGTCCTGCAATCAACTTACCGCCCTCCCCAGCGGCCCCTAGGTGCTCCGCTGGTCCGAAGCCTACCTCCTGTAAGACATGCTCGAAATTCTCTGGACGTATCTGCAAATGCTTCGCGTTTTCCTTGAGCCTCTGGACATTCGGATGAGCATGTTGGTTCAGAAGAAACAACAACAACGCACCGGATCCATGCGTTTCGCTTTGCCGTAGGTATCCCATTCCTGCGGCTCGACAACGAACGTACCACCGGGTCTCAGCACTTTATGGACACGGCGGAAAAATGTCTTCAGCCCCTCGTCCCCACCATTGAGATGAATCCACTTCGAAACAGAGAATCTAAGGAGATCAGTGAGCAATCTGACTCAGTGAGTGGCATCGAGAAGCACACGTACGCAACCACAACGTCATATCCCTCTGCATCTTCTGGAATTTCATCCGTCATCCAATCGGCAGAACGAAAAGTAACATTCTGGGGGAAAGCGTCGGTCGCGACTTTGTTCGCCGTTGACGTAGGGATGGGCAACGGGCCGAACATATGCTCGAATGAAGCCGGGAAGTAGTTCGCTGGTCCACGGTCGGCCGCTAGCTCCTCTCCATCCGCAGGAGATACACGCCGCCTCTTCTTGTGCTTAGCCGTGGTCGCGTCTGTCGTGTCTTTGTTAAGATGCGCTCGACTTGTGGGGCCTTGTTGACTCCAAACAGACCGCCTGTGTTTCCATGCCGCGCTCACAAGTGTATCGTCCAGGTCTACCCCGATGACACGTTTCGCACCCAGGTCCTGTGCTTGCCCCGAGTCAGCATCTAGAAATCTATACGAACGGCAGCAAGGAGCCTATAGATACCTATCTCGCAAGTTACGTGGCCTTCATTGCATCCTACATCGAGGACACGTGCTCCGTTGAAGAGGACTCGAGGCAACAGTGCCAGCCTAGGGTCACTCGCAAATGGACGTTTATTGTAATATCTGGGTATTGGATGCGTCAGGAAGCGTCTCGTCAAGATAGATGCATAACCCACCCGTGGTAATTTCCGTGTATTGGTGGTTTATTGACCTTGGACTTCATCGTAGTTGGCGAATGCAAAGTATACGCCACATATATCTATTCAATTTGTTAGTCATGATTGTGGCCACACTTGAGTCTTTGGCTGAGCCTTACATTAACAATCTCTTCCCCGCAGTTTCTGGGGCGGAGGCGGGAAGAGGTAGCGGCCTGAAGCTAACAGGGTCGGTCTAGAGTGTCGACAACCGTCGCGACGACAAGGTTCGAGTTCAAGCCGTGGTCTTGATAAGCGCCCTCACCAGTGCTGCTCCTAGTGACAGTCCACGGTCCACCGGGATATGAACCAAGATTTTGACCATATGGACTTGATATACATAACTAACAGGTATAAGGATGGCTTTAAGATATTGTTGAGTCGAAGTCCGTCCCCATGCGCTTCTATTCCGATGACCGAAAGGATGTTATCATCCCCACCACCCATGTCACCACCTGGGTGCATGCGTCGGGAGATTGGCAAGGTCTTCGTGGCCCGCCTATGATATCCTTCAATGTGGACGACACATCTTTCTCGCAGAAAACGTTCTAGCGAAGGACGAAGATGAGGAGGAATTCGCGTCCGAAGCTGGGGTAGCGGGGTGTAATTGTCTCAGCTTGTCTTTGAGCCTGATTCAAATCCAGCTGCACCAAACAACGTTTCGCAGGCACAGTATATTGACCAGCACAATGCCCTACGAATCCAGCGAAGATGAACTAAGTACAAGGGACTGACCGACATTGGTCATCGTAAAACCTTTCATTGACAACATTTGATCGTCGTGAACATCAGAGAGACAACATGGCAAAGCACTGTAAGCAGGAGGTATTGTAGCCAAACTTAGACAGACTCTTGGGGATAGGCTATGGTCGCGAAGGAGGAAGCAAAGCAAACATGACGTTTTCGAAGGCGCTTAGTACTCGCCAGCCTCGTCCTCAGCATCACCAGAGTCGGTGCCGACTTCTTGGTAGTCGCGCTCGAGGGCAGCAAGATCCTCACGAGCCTCAGAGAATTCACCCTGAGCGTTGACATCAGTAAACAGAGGTGAAACTAGACAAGGGACATCCACGTACTTCCTCCATACCCTCACCGACATACCAGTGGACGAAGGCGCGCTTAGAGTACAGAAGGTCGAACTTGTAGTCTATAGCCCGAAGTCAGTTCGGTACAAATAGCTGGCAACTACCTGGACATACCAAGGCGGGACCATGCAGCAGAGATGGCAGTCGTGCTGCGAAGAATGAGTTAGAAGTTGCGAGTCATGTGACATGAGGAAACATACTTGGAGAGCATGCACAAACTGCGCGTAGTCTTGGCAAGATCACCACCAGGGACGCAAGCGGCAGGTTCATTGCAGATACCAAGCTATGTCACGTGAATGCGCATTCAGCGTTTTGGATATTGGCCGTACACACGAAGTCACGTACCTTGAAGCCAGTCAAGCACCAGTCGACGAATTGAATCGTCTTCTTGGTCTTGATGCTTGCGACAGCAGCGGAAGTGTCCTTGGGGACAACGTCGCCGCGGTAAAGCAAGCAGCAGGCCATGTACTTGCCCTCGCGGGGGTCGCACTTGACCATCTGGTTGCCGGGCTCGAAGCATGAGAAGGTCATCTCCGAGACAGAGTTCTGTTCATGGTGCGCCTTATCTGCAGAGAGCAGGGGTGCGAACGACGCAACGGGGAAGTGGATACGGGGGAAGGGCACGAGGTTGGTCTGGAACTCGTTCAAGTCGACATTCAGGGAACCATCGAAGCGCAGGGACGCCGTGATGGAGGAGACGACCTGGGCGATGAGGCGGTTCAGGTTCGTGAAGCTGGGCTGTGCGACGTTGAGCTTGGTCTTGCAGATGTCGAAGATCGCTTCGTTGTCGACCTGATTATTGGCGGTTTGCGCAATTAGGCGCGTCGTTGTGGATTCTGAGCGTGGGAGTCACGTACCATGAACGAGCAGTCGGAATGCTCGAGGGTCGTATGCGTCGTCAAGACGGAGTTGTAGGGTTCAACGATCGAGCTCGACAGTTGGGGCGCGGGATACACACAGAACTCGAGCTTCGACTTCTTCCCGTAGTCGTTAGCCAGGCGCTCCATGAGAAGAGCACCGAAACCGGACCCGGTTCCACCGCCGAACGAGTGGAAGACGAAGAAGCCCTGCAGACCCGTGCAGTTGTCGGCGAGACGGCGGATTTTGTCCATAACGGGGTCAATCAACTCCTTGCCAACAGTGTAGTGGCCACGAGCGTCTGCGTCGCGACGCGTCTGGTCAGGGTTGGGGGCACGCCAGGGCGTTCAACAGGACTCACAGTTGTTGGCCGCATCCTCCTTGCCGGAAATCATGGTCTCAGGGTGGAAAAGAGACCGGTAGGGGCCGCACTTGACCTCATCGATGGCGCCAGGCTCGAGGTCGATGTAAAGGGAGCGGGGAACGTACTTGCCCGAGCCAGTCTCGGAGAAGAAAGTGGAAAAGCCACCATCGCTACTAGTCTTAGACTCCTCAGACGGGCGGCCGTCAGGCTATTCGCGATAGCGTAAGGATGTCAGGCGTCCATCGGGAGAAGCTAGAGGAAGACGCGTACGTTCAGTCCGTGCTCGAGCGTGTAAAGCTCCCCTGTACCCTGCCTAAGCGAAAAAACGCGAGATAAGAGTTGGAGGGACTTACAGCATGCATTACCGATCTGAACACCGGCCTGACCGACGTGCAGGGAGATGACTTCGCGCATGTTGACGGGGACGATGTAGGGGAGATGGGAGTTCGGTCGAAAGGGGGGCCGCAACAACGTTTACCGCGTCGTGCCCTATTATCGCTTCCAACACCGAGACCGGCGCCTATATTTGTAACACGCGTGCCGCAACATCAGCCCACTCTTGGCACCTTCCGCCGCACTCTGTCCATGCAAACAGCCTGCCTTCCATTTCCTGCCATGTAATGGTTTCCGGGATTACAACGAACTATAAGGGTGGTATGATTGGGTATGCCGGACTCGGACGGAGAGCAAAGGGATATCGGAATGGACATGTACTATGCGTGAATTCGTAAAGCTGATGAACCAGAAAACCAGCTACGGGGTGACCATGGAGAGCAAAGCAAAAGCAAACGAGGAATCGGTACCAATGCGTTTAGTACTCCCCGGTCTCCTCAGCCTCGGCCGAGTCAATGCCGACCTCCTCGTAGTCCTTCTCGAGAGCCGCCAAGTCCTCGCGGGCCTCCGAGAATTCACCCTCCTCCATACCCTCACCGACATACCAGTGGACGAAGGCACGCTTCGAGTACAAGAGATCGAACTTGTGGTCGAGGCGGCTCCACGCAGTCGAGATGGCCGTCGTGTTGGAAAGCATGCACAGGCTGCGAGTGACCTTTGCGAGGTCACCGCCAGGGATGTGCGCGGGTGGTTCATTGCAGATACCGAGCTTGAAGCCGGTAGGGCACCAGTCGACGAACTGGATTGTCCTCTTCGTCTTGATGAGGCTGACGGCAGCGTTCGTGTCCTTGGGGACGACGTCGCCACGGTAGAGAAGAGCACACGCCACTGAAGTTGGCAGTTAATACGCAGTCTCGCAGGAAACAAGTAAGGACCAACGTACTGTACTTGCCCTCACGGGGATCACACTTCACCATTTGGTTACCAGCCTCGAAGCAGGAGAAGGTCATATCGATGACCGAGTTCTGCTCATGGTGGGCCTTCTCCGCAGAGATGATAGGCGCAAAGGTGGCAAGAGGGAAATGGATACGAGGGAAGCTGACCAAATATGTCAATGACCATATCCTGAGCCCTGGAACGCGCCACGTATACTTACGGAACCAGGTTCGTCTGGAACTCGTTCAGGTCGACGTTAAGAGAGCCATCGAAACGAAGGGAAGCCGTGATAGAGGAGACAACTTGAGCAATGAGACGGTTGAGGTTCGTGAAGCTTGGAGAGGTAATGTTGAGGCGCTTCTTGCAGATGTCGTAGATAGCCTCATTGTCAACCATGAAGGAACAGTCGGAGTGCTCGAGGGTGGTATGGGTCGTCAAAACGGAGTTGTAGGGCTCCACGACCGAGTTGGCCATCGTCGGGGCGGGGTACACGCTGAACTCGAGCTTCGACTTCTTGCCATAGTCTGTGGAAAGACGCTCGAGAACGAGGGCACCGAAACCAGAACCAGTGCCTCCACCGAACGAGTGGAAGACGAAGAAGCCCTGGAGACCGTTGCAGTTGTCGGCCAGCCTGCGGATCTTGTCCATGACAAGGTCGATCTGCTCCTTGCCGATGGTGTAGTGGCCACGAGCGTCTGACGACACGAGGTTCATGACAATGCCATCATAGCTGACAAAAATTGCACTCACAGTTGCTGGCAGCATCTTCCTTGCCCGTCACAAGAGTCTCAGGGTGGAAGAGACTCCTGTAGGGGCCGTTCCGAACCTCATCAATGACGTTGGGCTCAAGGTCGACATAAAGTGACCGAGGCACGTGCTTGCCGGAAGAGGTCTCCGAGAAAAAGGTGCTGAAGCCATCATCGTGGGCCGACGGAGAGCCCTCCAAAAGGCGACCATCGGGCTGGGATTGTCGTCAGAGACAAGCCTTAATGACGCACACAAGTAGAAACGTACGCCAAGACCGTGCTCGACGGTGTAGAGCTCCCCTGGAAGTGGGGGAAAGTGCCATCAATATCTCCGCAGGCATTAAATGCCTGGTTGCCAAAACAACCAGACGACGCGTTGATCGGCCAGATCGTCGATGGCAGCACAGAGAGGGATGGGAATTGGAGCGACAACTCACAACAGGCATTGCCGATCTGGACACCGGCTTGACCAACGTGGACGGAGATGACTTCACGCATCTTTTCGACAAACAACAAACAACTGCGGGACGTTGTCAGCACTCCACGGATGATCCGACACGTCGTCTGCCACTTACAAGAGGAATCGGAGCGGGCAGAGGAAGAGGTCGAGGACGACGCGGAAATGGCGGGGGCGGAGGGGTTATAGCTCAGAAAGGTAGCATGCATGCTGACACATCGTTTCCCACACGCGTGTTCCCTGCGTGGGGTCCGTGCGCAGCCCTTCACTTCCATCGATCGAGCACCACGCACAACCCGCATTGTCTCTGACAAAATCCATTCGTCTACGCGAGCACCGTGCAGCGAAACAAAGCCCAGACTGTGACACGGCCAGCAAGCACGTGTGTGTCGCGGCCGTTCGGGCGAATTTTATGGAGCTTAGAAAGACATCTCACAGCTGGCTTCAGATCACCTTCTGTACGAGGCGACGATCTCTTACTGACACCGTCTTTGAAGGTCGGCCACATAATTGAGGCCTACGTTTTAGGTGAAACAAGGACTCCCGAAGTCGACTGATAGAAAGATCAGGCAAGCAAATACTAAGAACTTAGTAAATTCATCTTATCCCCGATATCGGTGCGTTCGTCTAAATTGCGAAATATCAAGACGACTGACCGCGCCTGCGGGAGGCAGGTCTACCACCAAATCTTGTGCTTAACGAACGCGGGTAACCTCCGAGTGAAGTGAGCGGTCGTCGATCATTGT
This sequence comes from Ganoderma boninense, assembly GCA_002900995.3. NCBI lineage: Eukaryota > Fungi > Basidiomycota > Agaricomycetes > Polyporales > Polyporaceae > Ganoderma > Ganoderma boninense. The sequence continues at coordinate 2,567,793 of CM035307.1, forward strand.
TCGGTTTGGAGGCGACACGAGGCTAATTGCTCGGTGAACTAGCAGTAGGCTTAACCTTGTCGACCGTCGAGTGAAGGGTAGACACGGCGTGCTGCCCCCCGTGTACGACCTTCTTCGAACTCTTGCGCATGAACCACCTGCTCAGAAAAGATGAGAAAAACACAATTAAATTGAATATGTGAAATGAATCGTGGGGCGCACTCTACGATTGATTGCCACATCTTGAGGCCATGCACAGGTGAAATTCGCATCCGAATCTGCTGCTCCGAGACCGACTGGGGTGGTGCTTTGAGGGCCGAGTCATTGAGGCTGAGCGCCGCGCGTATGACATCTGTTGTCTTCAACTTGGGCACCTGTTGGTGAGTTGGGGGCGCGCTGTGATAGATCACCTTCTTGAGCAGCGCAACAGCCTCACGCTGTGACATGTGAGCAGTCAGAGGGATCATATATGCACAAACTGGTGACAAGTCAACTTGCCGTGTCCTTCCTCCCGGCAATGGCACTTGGTGGCGGGGTCTCGTTCTCGAGGTCCAGAGGCCCTGGCGGAAACCGTGGGCTAAGCGTTTAAGGTATGGCAGTGTGACAGCCGGTCAGGAACGTACCCCATCTCCTGTGGGGCTCGATGGCCCCGCCCACAGACACCACGGAAGCCGTTGACCGTAATGGTGCCTCGCCAAAAAGGCCCTCTTGCCTAGCATGCTCTAGGAGCTTCTTCCATTTCGCTTCGTAGCGCCTTCGTTTGCTTAGTACCGTGCTCGCCCGGCTCTGGAAGCGTTTATCCCATGCCTCCTGTCCGGCGAGCCATCGTCTGACAGGACCCTCCTTGATGAGCCCGATTTCGCTCGGCGGTATACGGAGTGCAGGCAGCTGGTCAGGAGGCTCCATCGGACGCACTTTTCCTAGAGGATTTACGCGCTCTCTGATAAAGATGGTGGGCTCGGCCTGTCCAGCCAGGCATCAGTGAGAACACGGAACATAATCGTAAGATATCGACACAATTATCACCCACACAGTTGCTGACATGTGGTTCTTGCGGTGATCCGGTCTTCACAACGCCCTTCGTCTTCGATTCGTTGGATGGATGTACTTGAGCATCATCCTGTTGGTCGTCTTGTGACCCAGACCTTTCAATATCAGAGGAGCTGTGACAACGCAGGTTCTCTCCGGGACAGTCTATGGCATGCTTGACGAACTCGGCAATCGAGCGATAGGCATATTTGCCCTATGTGGTTTGAAGTAAATAAAAGCGCATAGGAGGTCAGACTACCTGGTACTTACAGGTTCAGTAAATGTGAAGACAGTCAACACATGACACAAGTCTACATGACAATCCTTGTCACTGATAAGAGGTTCACCACAGTGTTAAGTGGACTGACCATCGAACACTTGAAGGTGGACCTAGATGCAGGGCAACGAATGGGAAGAGTGTTTACAACACCATCAAAACCTACTTTCTGACTTACCTTGGTGGGCGTTTGGAACTTCTCAGCATTCTCCTGTTGTCGATGTCCTTCTCGTAGGATACCCTGTCTAGCGGGATAGTCTTTCGGATTTGCGGCCTTGTGCGCAAGGTAGATGATCTCATCTCTGAGGCATTCGCCGTCTCCTGCCAAGATGTACAATGGACACAGGTTCCCGAGCGAGGACTGCAGAGCTGGTGAAACGAGTGGATGGGAGAGTTGCCTGTACCGTCCCGTTAGCTGTCAGGGTCATATCATTGCCTTTAGGCGAGACGAGGCGAGACGGTGACACACTCAGTCGTTGCGTATAGCTGGATCTGCGCTCGCAGTTCCCACGGCGTGGTATTAGGATCCTCCATCAACACTTTCGGCGGCTTCGGTTCCCAGTGCTCCAAAGCCACGTCAGCGCTATGCTTGGCTGCGGAGTCTCTGACCCGGGACTTGGCGTCGGAGGGACATGCTTCCGTTGTCAATGCAGTGTAGTCGTCATGCCTCGCCGGAACGTCGACGTCATCCTGTGCCTGCTGCATCTCCGTCTGGGTGGGGATCTCCGTCACGTCATCCTCGAGCTCCGAAGAATGGGGTAGGGGACCTGCGTTGCCGCGTTTCATCCTCTGCTGAAGGCGGTCTCTAACCTGCTCCTCGGCTTCTTGGACGCTGGGCTTTAACTTGTCGGCATGACCGGGCTGCGGTGGCGGTTTCGTCCTGGTGGGGACCACGCGCGTATAGCCGCCTTCTGGCTTAGGCTGAATGGGCCACAGGGCAGAGGGTTTATGAATGAATCCATGAGGTGGTATGATATCCTAGAAGCCAGATGTGAGCTCAGCTGTGTGCAACCGCCAATACAGTGGAACACTGGAAACTGACGGTTGCAGTGTTCGTCATAACGCTCGGAAAACTATGGGTAAGATCGACCCATGGACTGATCAGGACCGCCCCCGCGGGGAGCGGAAGACCAAGATCTCTAAGAACAGTTAGCGCCGAGACACATAAACCCGCGCCTGCGGAGTCGCCCGCCAAGACGAGTTTCGCGGGCTGAACAGCCTTGTGTGCTGCTCCAGGCGGAGGATCCGTCAAGTAGAAGTCTAAATGAAATCCGGTGCCGAGGCATGAACTTGTCCATGCTAGAAGGCGCACACGCTAAACTTACAAGCTGCCAACACATCTTGAAGTGGACACGGCCACGGGTATTGCGGTGCTTTCCTGCTTGGTGTCAGGTTGTCTTGACCCCACGAGGACGCGACCGGAACGTACCGATAATTGACGGAAAACGCCCGACCTCGAAACTTCTTGGCTGTGGTCGGGTGGCTGTGTCATCGTACCGACCACCTCGATGACGTCATGGTCCACCCACCATAGCGGATTACTTGGTAGCGATGTGTGTCTGTGCAGTGATGAGGAACACTTTCTCGAAATTTCAAAGGATGTCTCGGCATACTGATTGATCCCCAGAAGAAGGCACCTGTTAGCGATGAGATGAGCGCTCTCCAGCACCAAATAAACAGAGACGCTGGCACTTACCCCCGTGCACGTAAAGCTTCGGGAACGACGACCGCTCATGAACGTGCTGCACAAAGAAACTCGCATGCTTGAGAAACACGTACCATCACCCTATCGAGAGACTCCATTTGATGAATGGTCTTCTCATCGTCGGTTTGCTCTACGTCATCGGGGACTCGGGCATCCTTGAGGAACTCCTTCTCGGTGATCCACTCCGCGTCAATCCAGTCTAGTCCGCGAATTTGCCACCATCGCTCTCCGCCGACAACACGCTTCAGTTCTTCTGGGCCAAACCACTCAATGAGAATGTCGGCTGCGCTATTGCACGAAGATAGGGGGATCTTGATTGGGTACGACTGCGACCCAGTATGGCGCTGGTACATGCGTGTTCGTGCTGGTGAGGTACGAGGTTGGCGACCAAGTCTAGCAAAGGGCTGGAAATAATGCGTACAATGCCTGAAGAGACTCTACTGTATTGTGAGTGCCGAGCTCTATGAAAGCTTTGACAATATGAAACGCCCTGGGAGTGGTCGACATCGTTAACAGTCGTTTCTTACGCCTGGGCCTAAGTTGAAAACCCACTCGTCGTAATATATATCGTCTACAGCGCAGACAGTCTTGTCACCTTCCTTCAACTTGATGCCCTTGCGCTTGGTGTGTTTGAAAAGGGTCTTGACGACCACTTGACACCGAAAGTCAGTTGGCTGCACAATGTTCAAGACGGGTGGGTGACACACCTGGAGTAATGTGTATCGCAGCAGAAGCTGTATTCACGGGCATATGCGTAGAGTAGTGAGTAAGGAGCGAACAGTTCAACAAGAAACGCGGAGAAGAAGAGAAAGTCGAGCAATGGGAATCCGCGAAGAAGCGGCGGAGACCACGATTAGTCGAGCGCTCAACGCGGTGGAGCAGCCTGGAGCAGCGCAAAACAACGTCATGGCGCTTAAGTGTAGGAAAGCTGATCAACGAAAGGCCAGGTGAAGGGGTAGAGCGAAGCGAGAGAGTTGGATTGCAAAACGTAAGAAAGCAGGTGAGCTGATCTGGGCTACTATGGCGATTAGGGTATGGGCAGGACGAGCCACACGACTGGCGACCGTAGTACTACTATCGTACAACATACAACAATGCGAGTGGTAGAGGTGGGGGTGAGCGATTGATATCTGAGACGTCTAAACTGGAGTGGAAATGTCTTATAACGGGGTGTCGGTGCCGATGTTTTCGAGATTAGCGATGTTCTAGTTGGGGGGAATGGGAGAGAATTCAACGGCGAGTCTGTCCCTGAGATTGTAGATAGCGGTCGATCTTTTGGCGCCATTTGAAGTAGATCCCATCGCTGGGAGTCGGATTATATTGGCAGAGGCCAAACAGAACGAGTTGCTCCTGTTGCAGATCTGGTCAGAGAGGTGTCCGTGAATTAAAAGAGCCTGCTGAACGCACTTGGAAGCCGGGTATAATCCAGACCTGTTCACGTGCTGTGGTCAAGTCAGAGATGGTCCACATTGCGTCAACGAAAGCGTCAAATACCTCTGCGGACAATCTCCATGGCTTCACTTGCTCCGACGCGCCGAGAGTACATCACTGCATAACAAACACGAAAGTCAGCCTACAGCGGTCGGTATAGGTGCGCAATGAAACATACAGTACGCGGCGACAACGGTAGCACTGCGTGATAGGCCCTGCACACAGTGCACGAGCACCACCCCGCCCGAGTTGATAGCGTCGTGGATGAAACGACATGCACTGGGGAGATGGATGAGGAGGTCGGCGTAGTCGACGTCCTCAACGCGAATGCGGAGATGGCGGATCCCGGATGCAGGGTTGTCCGCAGGGATAGGTTCCGATCCGACGGAGACGATATGGGTTATGCGTCGGTCTGCCAGGGTCCTCGGAGAAATGGCAGCGTCGATCCTAGTGATGGGGAAGGCAGAAGAGAGAACGTTCCATTAGAGAAGCCCTGTCGGCGCATGCGGTGCCAGTGATGACTTACGTGCCCAAATAGAGCTTGCCCTCGATGACGGCGTTGATGTTTCTCCAAACCATCGTTGTCGCGTCGTGCGGCTGCTTCTTGTCAACACACCGCTGCGGTTGACTGGGCGGTGGGCCATCGCAGGCTGGTGGGTTTTGTATGCTAGCAACCGGCGGTTTGTAGCGTACGCCCCGCCGGACGCGCCCCCGAGGCTCATTCGCGGCGAACGCAGAGCCGGAAACAGGACTCGCGTCATAGCGGTAACTGAAGGAGAGGCGGTGAGCCGGGCACAGCCAAACCTTGAAAGCAGGACGCCGAACAGACGCCGGACAGCCGAGCCGCACTTTAGCGCCAGCGTGCGTCGTCCGAAGCCAAGCACCGACGTCATAGCCTGCCACACCCTGCCCTCCGCAAGCCACTTTGCGTCTGAAGCTGTAGTGTGCGGTGTCCGCCCTCCGTCTCGTACGCTCCTTCTCCTCGGACATACTCAGCCTATCACTCGCAATGCCATGCCAGCGTTCTCAACCACTGTCCTTTTGCCCGCGATGTTGGCGAACTGGCGGTACAGAACCCACCCGCTTCCCCTGGCGCGACGCATTTTAGCATCATCGTAGCGTTCCAGCGGCTTCGCAGGAGCCATCGTAGACGCCGCCGACTTTGTCTGCGTGGTTCCACTTTTACGTCCTCCGAATTCGTTAGCACTACTCGACCGTCCTCACCGCTTCCTGTCATCATCTGCCACTCGCCAATCCCAACCCAAGACCATCTCAGATCCCCAGATCTTCCCCGCTCCCGGGAAGATGGCTGCTCGATGTCCGTGCTTGACCTTGCTGATGCTTGTTTTCGTTGATAGCAGCCCGAGTGGACGTGTCTCACCAAATACGTCGCCTGACGGGATCCGTACCTGAAGGACACAGTTTATGGCAACCGAGACCCGTAAACTTGCATCTCCGGAATATGTGGACACGCTATGGATGTGGCATGTTTTGGGGTATTTCTATCGGTATCGCTTTGCAATCCTTGTGCGGCCGCGAGGCATTCCTAGATTCGCCTCATGTTATGAATTCTGTCTCAACTGCCGAGTCGGTGCGAGAGCACCTCTCGCCACATCGCGGAGGACATCTACCCCCGCGGTATGATTGTCGAGACTGCGAGTTCGGTGCACCGCCTTCAGTTGGATAGCGCATGCAGAAGCCGAGGAAGGCGTAGCTGGTGGAAGGCTGTCCGGCTATTTCGGATGCGGTGCCGTACGTCTTGGGATACGTACTTACTAAATCAGGCCGTCGCGCCACACAAACCTCCGGAGGACTTCCTCCCGGTGCTCAGCAAGCCACGGCTACTAAACTTAAGCACGCTGTCGTATTCGGCCTAAACAATATCGCGATCTGCTTCGTACATCATGATTACATGAGAAGAGTGGTGTATACGACACATCGCTACTGTCACGAATTACAGTGCCTTGCATAATTGCGTGAACGCGCCGAAAAATTCCTGCAGGCGCCTATATGCTCGCCTACCAAATCAGGACGCCTGGGAAGCTTCAGAAGCGAGTTGGTGACCTTGATGTGACATGTCTCTTGGATGGCATGGGTGCCTCCCGAAGCAGCTGAGGGCCCAAATGGTACACTAGGAGGCCCGTTGAGAACCACTGAGCTCTCCAGGAAGTAGACAAGCGTGGGGGACAAGGGGAACAGTCAGGCTGAAGTTACGACCAGGAGAGGCGCACAGGCGGCGTTGGCGTTGCATGTGACCGTGATCCATCCGCATTTGGTAGGCGAGGTATAAGCATAATACTAGTAACAGCGCTACAATCAATGTGAACAGGCAACAAATCTTATCGACGAGCTTGAGCCAACCAACATAGTAGATAAGATTCATCGACAAGGTTGGACGAAAGGCTTACTCCGTGTCATGACATTCAGAGGCGGTGGGTCGTGAGTTAGCATTCAGTCGTGGAACTCAATCACCGATGTAGTGACGAGAGAAGAGATCGTTCTGGATCCAAAGAACCTTAACAATGCCCAGAATCAGCAACGCCGCATCCGCCGCAGAGAAAGATGTTGAGATATCGTACCTTGTTGATGGCCACAACGGCCTCGATCTTTTCCGCAGCCGAGACAGTAGTGTCCGGAATGTTGAGGATCGCAGAGTGCAGCGCGGACTGGACCCACCCGAGCATCAGCGCGATGTCGCGGTCTGTAAATCACGCAAGTTAGACTGCGGCGGGATAGAAGGCGAAGAGGGACAATGGGTCTTACAGGGTACGTTCAGCGGCGCAATGCCCATCGTGCGCTGGTGCTTGAATGGAGAGGCACCCGTGTGCATGATCCCGACCTTGTCCATGTACGCCCACGTCTTGCCGTTCCTGTAGTCGGCCGTAAGGACGCGCCGCGCCCAGGCCTTCATGAAGACCTGCCATAAGCATAGACGTCAGCTCCGGCTCAGACGGGATGTTAACGCCGCGATGCACGCTACCGTACCTTCCGGAATACGATCTGTGCGCTGTCTAACGTCAACTCCTCCAGCGTCTGGGGCAAGGGACCGTCAAAGCCCTGTCACACTGGTCATCGGGGTGTTTTCGGACTCAGCGAAGAGATCGAAACTCGCGCACCTGATTCCGGTTCAAGAAGACCTTCTTGGTTATGTCGAACTCGAACATTTTGGCATACATGCCATCCACCATGGATGGAATGACCTCGTTGACGGTTGGCGCTATTTTGCTTATGAGCTCGGCGTCTCTCGAGGTGAAGTCCAAGTAGTCGGTGAGATATGCGATTCGATCCTCGAGCGATGTTTTGATGAGAAGGGGGTCGACCTCCTGGGTGAAGACGGGGCACTGCAGCGGCGGCTCATAGTCGGTATGCGAGGAAGCTGAGTGGAGGGGGGTCTGGGAGTGCTCTGTCGCCGTGGGAGAGTCCAAACGGGAAGTGGAGGAGTTGATGGAGGCGGGTTTGGAATATGGGCACACGAGTGTGTCGGGGGACGAATCTACGCTGAGTGTGGCAAAGCGCTTTTCCATGATGGAAAACGAGAGGTGAGGACGGGAAGTTGATGAGTTGGCTGTGGGGGAAAGGTCTCTCGAGCTAGGTGCTCGGCAACGCGAGAGAGGTGGGACACATCGAGCCCCCTCCGCATGGACTCTTTAAGAGCGGGGTCAGCGCATAGGCGTCGTTCGGAAGGATCAGGGTCAAACTGACAGGCACGACGGCAACTGCGGGGTGAGTAAGTCGAGAGCGTGGATTCCGTGAGCGCATCGGTGTGCCCAGGCGAGGAGGTCTGGCGCGAGAACGGCCCAGGCGGGGCGTCGGATGCCAAACAGGGACGTCTGTCAGACGCACGTGGCAACCCGAACTGCCTTCTGAGAGTGGTGGGGTTGCCGCCGGTTGCCGTCGTGACATGTTGGATGGCCGGGAACCGCGCCTGTCTCAAAGTGCCAGAACATAGAATTTCCAGTGTGGTCGCCCTCCATGGGGCGTGTGTAGTGTAGATGTAGATCGCTTAACGACTGCGCGCAATTGGCGACTTACTCGCCGCTCTAAAGCGCCGGGAAAGCGTGTTCTCGCGTCCCGGGGCGCTTATTCCTCCCCTTACCCCGTCGCCGTTCTGTCCACCAAGGCCCTCGTTATCGAGTATATGCCTAGTATTCAGCATCGCAGGGACTTTCCCCGAGTCTCCTGGCCTCCCTGAGGTCGGGGGAGAGGTCTCAGCGCTGGCGGGCCGGACACTTGGGCCGTCTGGGCCTGTAGATCGCTTAGAGAAAAATCAAGCGCTTTCTCGATTATCCCCGTAAGCGTCCGGTTACCCCCTTAAGCGTTCTACGTAGATTCCATAGTGCGTAGAACCACACTGGAAATCTAACGTTCCCCAAAGTGCGAGGGCACTGAGCATCTCGTCCGCATCATCTTTTTCGGTCGCTGAGAACTTGGAAACAATCGGAAATGTGGCGGAGAAAACCCGACGACGCTTGTACTCTTCACCTGTCTCCCCGCAACGTCTGCCTGCAAAAGCGTTGGCAAACAGACAGCCTTCACAGGTCTTCCGAGCGTACCGTGCGCCGAGGCCGGAACAGGGTCGTTCGTACCTCTGAAAATTGGGAGAGCACGGGAACTTGAATCAGTCACCATAACGATGTTAGAGTAAGCACGAGTGGTGAGCGGCTTGAAAACACGCCAGGAACGCATGGAGATGAAACGGGCAGCCAAGAGCCCGAAGGGAATCCACGAAGGACCGCGAAGGCGGGCGGAGCCACCGCCCACCTCCCGGAAGGGGAGCGGAGAAGGCATTTCGAGGCGCGAGCGTGTAGTGGGCGTGTCACTCCAGCTCACGTGCACCGTGACGCGCGCGAGAGGAGAGATGGTGCTCGTCTTACTTTGGTTGTTCTTCTGCCTGGCGTTGTCTCTCAGTCTGGCACAGGTCTGGCGTGTGGATATCCGACGCTGGTTATAAAGGACCCCTTCACACTATGGCGGCCCCCTCTCATTCACACTCACAATCGGTCCATCCAGACATGCTCGGCGTAGGCCCGATCGAATGGGACTCGGTACGTCCTCTCGTCTGCCATCTCGCGCCATCCATCCTCCCGGGCCCCGCTCAACTGCTCACCCATTCTCCATTCGCACACAGGCCACCGAGAGAGCCCATCGCCGCTATCCCCGCAAGGCCTCGACCATACACGGCTGGCTCGTCAAGTTGCGCGGCACGCTCTCCGGCAACGAGGCCACCCGCCGCACCGGCATCCGCGAGATGCGCGATGCCGCCGCCATCCGCAAGTACAAGAAGCAGCACCCGGAGCAATTTCGCGGCCGCCCCAAGGGCAGCGTCTTCTGGATCTTCCCCAGACGCAGCACCAGTGGCCACGGTCATGCCCGTTCTCGCTCGCACTCCCACCGCGACGACCGCCGAGACGACCGCCACCGTGACCACCGCTCGCACAGTCGTCGCGACGACAGACACCACCGAGACCGACGCGACCGCCGCGATTACCGCGAGAACCACGGGAATCATCATCCGTGTCTACACTTCCACCATCGCGTCAAGCCCCACCACCATGGCCACGGCACTTACATGGCAGGTGTCCTCACCAGGAGCCATCGTATGCGCGAGAAGGGGATGAAGTTGCGGGAACATGCTGAGAAGGAGCGGCGGCGGGAGCGTCGAAGGCGCAAGAAGCAGCGCACGACGGAGGCCTTAGCCATCAAGATTGACGGTGCTCTGAACAAGAACCGCTGGTGGCACAAATGAGCGGATGGACTTCTGCCGACACGTTCACGATGACCCTACGACGATCCCGTAAGTTATGATACGAAGTTGTTGTATGCTTTGCCTCGCTGTACGATATCGCCATGCTCTGTTGCTATGTATTGTGCTTGCTTTGTAATGAGATGCTCTAGTGGTGTTCGTACATTGCGTATGGAAATTTACAACTAGAACGACGATCACTACGTAACAGGCTACATCTAGTGAGACTGTATCCAAGTAAGTACGACCTGCGCAATCAAGTCCCCAGCAGACGTCACAGGAGTCGTCAGCCCCTCATCGTGGTAATGAAAGACCCAACCCCGGAGAAGATGGTAAGTGAGGGGACGACGGGTAAGCTTCCAACTCAATCCTCGTTATCTCCATCGTCCGCATCGACGTCTATGACATCCATGACTGTATCAGGGTCCGTCATCGCGTGCTTCTTCTTTTTCTTCCTCCTCTTCCGCTTCTTCTTCGCTGATCCCGCCGCCTCATCCCCGACATCCGGTGGAGGCCCGTCTAGGTTCAAGAGCGGATGTCCGAATGGATCCACACGTTGCGGAGACGGCGGTGGTATCGGTTTTGTGGGTTGGGGCCGGGCGGGTGAGGTTTGCGCGCTCGCACTATTTGGGGATGCGATGGAGCTATGAGAAGACATGGCTTCTGCAGGTTCTATCCATCAGCCATGCGTTGGAAACGCGGCACGCAGGAGCGTGTCACTGGGCAATAGGGTGTGCTTGTGGAACTCACTGCTAAAGAATGACCTCGCCGTCGACAGTGCGGCCCCGAGTAAGGATTGGGGCTGAGGGAGCTCCGGAGGCGGGGTATCCTTGATGACGATGACTTCTCGCTCTTGATTTTCGGCCTTTGACGGTGCGGGTTTTGGGATAGTGGAAACTCCGTTGCCCTGGGACGGAGAATTGTGATGCGACTTCCCTGGGGGATGCGATGGGGAGGGAGGATGCGACGGAGGCGCGTCGACCTGCATAGAATGGTCCGGCTCTGCTCCTGCCTTTGCTTTGTGCTTCTTTTTCTTCTTCCGTTTCTTCGGTGTCGAGGCCGCCATGCCATCCGAAGGATTAAGACTGTCGGGGCGGGGGATCTCCTCGACATCCGAGGTTTTGCTGGTCGGCTTAGGTTTGAGAGGAGATGCAGTTGCCTTTGTGGGGACAGTTGCTGGCTGAGACTGCGGAGGATCCACCTTGGCCTTCTTCTTTGGCTTGGGAGCGAATGGATCGAGGCGACTCTTCTTAGTGATAGCTCTTGCTCGGCTTTCGTCGTCGTCGTCCGAGATGACTATGGCACTCGAGCCAGGGGTAGGGTCGTCCTCTTCCCGAGCGCGTTTTTTCCCATTTCCTACAAGCTTACTCTTGAGCTTGGAGGCTTCGTGACTATGGATGCTTGATGATGGTGGGACGGAGGCTCCAAGGCCTAAACTAAGAGTAGACAGTATTGAGTGAATACGGCTTACTTGACATGAGTGCGGCCGGACGTACCGTGGAGGTCTGCGCATGTACTCGTCAATGTCAAATGCGGGTTCACCGCGGGCTGCAGCCGACGGAAATTTCCCCTTGTAATCCTTCATCCAACCCGAAACGAGGCTGTCTACGAAGGCCATCGACCTGTCCACCTCGGCTTGGGCGGTCTCCAGATCAATGTCTTCTTCATCCCTTCCATCCTGGCCGGTCCAGTGGACGCGCCTCAACCGATCGCGATTGAATTTCAGGTCGTTTTCGGAGATTTCGAGTGTCTGAGAGGTTGGAACGAAACGAGGCAAGAGGGAAATCGTCCCTCACAGCGAACTCCGCATGAGGTTCCAATGGATATAAGCGCCCATAACGTCGTCGGTGCGCGTCTGTGGTCGCCTGTCCTCATGCCGTCTCCCTCGAGCCGGCCTCAACTCTACCCGATCCCGAACCTTTCGCTGCTTCCTGTCCACACGGGCTGTCGTCTCCCCCACAACAGTTCACAGCAAGTGTCAGTTCAACTGCCATGTCACTGCCCGCTTTTGCCACGAAACGCAAGGCGGACGAGCTGGAGGATGAGGACGAAGAGGAGCCCATGCTGGGGCGCCAGGTGCTCCCGGTCGCGAACCTTCCGGATACCTTCAATGGCGTGCCTATGGACGGTATGCAATACCTGTTCACTGTTCGGTAAGCATCGCTCGTATGTCGCGGTCGTTAGAAAGAGCCGCGATGGGACGAACAAGGTTTGCTAACAGTATTCTTCGTCCAACAGTCGGGACGCGCGACTGCTTCCCCACACCACCCGCGTGGTGAACCCGTATGATATCCCGGACCCCCCGCTGCCGGAGGCATCCTCGATGCAGAGCACATGTGCGGTTGTGGAGGACAGGCGGAACGATGTGCTGCCCTCCGAGGAATGGCGCGAGACATTCCTGCGACGGTTCAAGAATTTCCGTAAGGTGTGTATGCTCACCTATTCGTGTGCCCTGCCCCACGTATCCTTCTCGCCCGTTCCTTCGCCCGCATCTGTTTGCCGAGGACTGACGATTCTCGTCGGGTTTTGTTAGAATTCCGTCCAGCCCACTATCCATGTACACATCCCTGACTCTAACGCGAAGCTCATGCCGGACAAGAAGGAGCGCGACTTGTGGTGGGCGTTCCTTGCGGGACGACCGGAGAGTGAGTGGAACCCACCGAAAAAGTCCAAGCAGCCCAAGCCGTCGCGGTGGCAGCAACGTACCCAGAAGAGGCAGCACACGAGCTTCCAAGGACCACAGGAAGATATCTCTCTCCCATATGACGTTGGCGAGCTATATGGAGCTGACGCAGCACCGGAGACTGGGGGACTGTTGCCACAAATGTTCCTCTCACTGGCAGGGCAAATCAACCACTCAGGTATTGAGGCCGGCGCAGCGTATCCTCCGCCCCAGACAGAGGTGATCGATCCCCCGACCAACTTCGCGCCTATGATCGAGGATGCTGTCGAGCTGCCTCTAGCTTGTTCGCCTCGCGAGCCGACCCCAACACTCCTGCAGCATATAGATCACGTACGCCACATTCTCTAATCAGTGCTTGGTTGCCTCTAACGTGGTTCCCAGAGATACGCCCTACATCTGTTGATGTACTTTGGCCACTGGATAAATACGCGCATAGAAGAAGGACACCTTCCGCATACCGACATCACAGACGCGCACGGCCGGTGGATGTTCACACTCCTGTCTAGGGTGGACGACTGGATATCGGGAGATGAAACGAGCATGCTACGGACCTTGGGGCGAGGATGCATGGAGCTTATCGCGGAGCGACGTAAACGTCTGGTGGCGAAGGATTCTTCCCAAGAGTCACCGATGATTGACGAGATGTCCTGCTGGATGGTTATAACTGCAATCATCGGCGTATGGGGCCAAACCGATTTGTGGATGGACGCGGAGGGTTTGCTGTCCAAGGTAGAATCACCGCCTATCTGATTTATATGCAGCGGGTAGGTTGAACTCGGTGGACCGGGGAGGGGCAGTTGACACCGGTGTGTGCTTGCCTACCGCTCAATACTGTGTTCTGTGGTGATCAGCCGTAGCCTGAAGCATCATGTCCGTAGTCGTCACTGGCATGTACCGAGGGTGATGGATGCCACGGTTCACTGTCTTCGCCGCAAGGGATGGTTTCTTGAGTGGACGGGCTTGGAATGTCCGCGTACTTGATAGCGAAGTAGTTGGTCCCATTCGGCTTATTCTGGGGCACTATCTATCTAATGACAAAGTGAAACGGAACGACGGAGGATCTGGAAGCTCTGTGTGGCATGTTTTCAAGGAGGCGGAAATGATGGATTACTGTGGCGGTGCAGTTTTTAGGGGAGAACGCCGTGGCCGGTGGACTTGTGGCGGAGGACGAGACTGGGCCGGCCGCATTTGGCCGGACAGCTGCTTCTGCACTTCTTCCGCTTCCCGTCACGGCCTCATAATTAGTTGGCCCTCGCCGTGCCCTTCTGTCGCGCACCCCCCACGTTCTTTTGAACAGCCGTCGCTCTTTGTCGCCCCTCTTGCCCTCGTCCCGCCTCCCTCCCTGCCACTACCACCAGTCATGCGTGCCGTCTTTGCCCTCCTCTCCTTCGCTGCCTCGGCCCTCGCCTACTCGGTCATCCAGCCCGACGCGGCCACTGGCTGGACTACGAGTGGTCCCAACGTTGTCGTCTGGCAGATGGTCTCCACCGACGCCGCCAACTTCACCATTGTTCTCAACAACCAGGTATGTTCTACCTTCCCTTCGAGCACAAGAGAGGGCATCCCTGATTGTTCGATTGCGAAGAACGTCACGCCTGCTACTACCCAAATTCTCGACGCCCTTGTTGTCGGCACCCTCGGCAACATCACCGTCAACCCTCCGAGCGGTGGGTGGAAGGCGGGCAAGGGCTTCCGCGTGAACCTCGTCAAGGACAGCCAGGACCTCAACACCATCCTCGCCCAGTCGCCTCAGTTTGACATTGTCACCTCCTCGTCCAGCACCTTCTCGACCTCGGTCTCCGCCACCGCGGGCTCGGGCACTCTGTGAGTACCCCTGGTTGATCTCGCGCGGAGAATGGGTGGATTGATGTGCCTTTCGCACGCAGGACTGTGCCTGCCTCGGCCACGACAGATGCGACCACGGGTACCGGCGCGAGTGCCCTCAACCCCACCACGTCTGATACCTCCACGTCGCCCACCAAGAGCAACGGCGCATCGACCACTATGGCGATGAGCAACGGTCTCGTCGGTGCGCTTGCCCTCCTTGGCGCTTTCCTGGCTTAAAAATGGCCACATTGAGCCAGAATGGACGCCGTTATGTTTTCGCCATCGGGACGATCGTTTTGTAATTAACTTTGGTATCCTCTCCGGACCCCTCCTATTCCCTTCCCATTACTATACATACCTTATCGGACACCGAACGGTACTTGGGGTTGTTGTAGTTATCTCTGACCGTAGGAGTAGGCCGTTTTGCCCCTTGCTCCTTGGGAAAAGGTCTGCGATAGCCAGGGTCCATATATCAATCTACTCCATACCTCGCGCTCTACCTCCGATCTTCGAGAATTGTTATGTCCACAGGCTCTCCGTCTTGAGTCAGTTTGACGGAAACTTTCAAAGTGGGCAAAGTCCGAGTGAGTCGCATGATTATGCTCGGAGCTCGCGCGGGCCGGCATTTCTAACGGAACGGGGAAGCGTCGGTGTCGGAATTGCAGACTCTGCACTCGACGACGACCATGTCGACCTCACAGGACGCTATCGATAACTACGAGTACCTTCTGCCACCGAGCTGGAAATCGCAAATCGCAACGTGGCTCCAAGAAGATACCCCGTCATTCGATTATGGCGGCTTCGTGGTTGGGGAGGCTCCCCGTGAAGCGTTCCTCCTTGGCAAAGGCAAACAGACAGCAGTCCTCGCCGGCGCACCGTTCTTCACGGAGGTATTCGCACAGCTGGGTTGTGAGTGAGTGCTTTCACCGCCCCTCTTGCTGTGCCCTGCGACCTGCGCGGTTTGCGTTATCATTAATGTCGGGTGCCCGTAGGCCCATGGCATCACATAGCACCCTGGCTGCCGAAGCCTGAATGACCTTGGGTGCTGATGCATGCGCGTTCTACACAGGGTAGAATGGCACTTGAAGGAAGGCCAGACGTTCGAGCCAGTGAAGCACGTTGCGACGGTCAGAGGCAAGGCGCGGCATCTTCTCCTCGGCGTGAGCGCATCGCGCTCAACATGCTCGCGCGCTGCTCCGGCATTGCGACACAGTGCGTCCCTCTATCCCCCTCTCGTGGGTCTCTGCTCTCGCCCTGAGCTTCTTGGTGCTGCGAACCGCGTTGTGCCCGCTTCATGGCGTTAGATCGAAGAAGATCAAGGACCTTGCGCGTGGCGCTGGTTACAAGGGCATCATCGCGGGTACGCGCAAGACGACGCCGGGTTTTCGTCTCGTGGAAAAATACGGGATGCTCGTCGGGGGCATTGACCCCACCGGACACGACCTGTCGAGCATGATCATGCTCAAGGACAATCACATCTGGTCTTCCGGTGCGTTCCTGCTTCTCGTGGATTGTGAAGAGTATTTGAATGCGCTCAATGTTCGCTTCGGTTCTACGATCACAACATATGTGGCCCTGGCATCTCTCGGATATCGATTGTTGCATCTATCGACCATAAATGACCAGGCTCTATCACGAACGCTATCAAGCAGGCGCGCAAGGTTGGCGGATTCAGCCTCCTCCTGGAAGTCGAGGTCGGCTCCGAGGCAGAGGCGGACGAGGCGATCGACGCGGGTGCCGACATCATTATGCTTGATAACATCGAAGGCGCGGAGCTGGTCGGTGTCGCACGGCGGCTCAGAGAGAAGTGGAGTGGGAAGCGCAAGTTCCTGTTCGAGAGCAGCGGGAACATCACCGAGACCAACCTGCATGAACGCGCCATAAACGGTGAGCTAATTTTGTGCTCGCAGTTCCTTCACAAATGGACTTGTGCGCCTGACAACCCCCTGCAGAGGTCGACATACTGAGCACTAGTGTGGTGCACCAATCGGTGCAGCACATAGACTTTAGTCTGAAGATCCAAAAACCAGATCGGACGGAGTCGTGATGCAATCCGTCTCGGTATATATTGCTATGTCTATATCTGCACCCCAACGTTCCTCATGATCCCAAATTGAAGAGAGCACATGCGTTGCCACCTCTCACTGCATCCTTGTCTGCCTCGTCCCACCCGTATACTCCATCGATGGCCTCCAGATTTTCAACAACACTCTTCCACTTCTCGGTCTCGCTCAGTGGAGGGAAGAACGGATGATCTGTACCGAACAACATTCTTTGTGCTCCTGCTCTCCTCTTCGCCGCCCCGTCGGTACCCTTCGCGCTGGATACCGCAGCAGAGGCCCCTGTGCTCTCATACTTGTCTGCACGTCCGATCACATCGCTGACGAAGCCTAGTTCCTCGGAACCATACGCAACGGCGTCGAAGTACAGCTTCCCAAGGTAATACCGGGCATCGTGCTGCAGACGCGAGGCAACGAGAGGATCATGTGCGACACAAGACGCAAGACGGGACGACAGCTGGGGAAGCGCACCGCCAGAGTGTGCGAGGAGGACGCGGAGATTGGGGTAACGATCGAACACCCCAGATAGGATGAGGCGCGTCGTTGCCTGAGATATGGTCCGGTGAGCACATCTGCGATAGGGTTCGTAGGAGGAAGCGAGATGGGGGACGTACTATGGTAGTCTCGAACGGGAACCCCAAGGCCAGCGGGAGGACGTGGCCGTTCGCCTTCTCGCCCCAGGCGTTCTTGTCAACGCCGTAGTGTGGATGAAGGAAGACCACCAGACCGGCCTTCTCGAGGGCTGCCCACACTGGGTCCAACGCTTCGTCGTCTAAGCCCTTCCCAACGCCTCTTGTGCCCATGATCACGCCTTTGAGGTGTGGTAGGGACGCGATCTGCTCCACTGTTGAGACCAGGGACTCCGTAGTCGCTTGTGGGACGAGCGGGAGCAGGCCGAAGCCGTACAGCCGCTTGAGGCTGGCAGAAACAGAAGGCCCGGTAGAGCAGTACGTTTCCAGATCATCGTTGAGTTCCGTGGCCAGGGCATGCGCGGTGGATGCGGGGAGGAAGTCTAACCAGGGATTCGCGGAGCTGGAAGGGGGATAAATGGGTTAGCGGGGTTCGTGATTCGCGGCATGCCAATTGCAGGGATGTGCTGCGGCAGGACTGACCTCACCACCGAGACGTCGATCGCATGCCGGTCCATGAACTTCAGCTTCTCATCGCGCTCCCAGTACTACGCCCTCGAAAGCGAGATTGAGTCGCACGCAACGCAGGGTGATCAGGTGGACGGACGGCGGAGGCTCAGCTCACCTGTGAGCCGATAGGCCGTCCGCTGCTGGGTTCGTCGTCGAGAATGAGGAGGCGTTCTTCGGGTTTGCCAGATTCAGGAGAGGCGCGGGTGAAGATGCGAGGCACCGAGGTCCGGCTGCGCAGGAAAGGCGGCGTATCGCGGGAGGTAGACGTGGGTGTGGATGTCGACGAGAAGTCTCTGCGCTGCCATGACGTATTCTCGGGAGACGGACGTCGCGCGTTCTAGGGCGGTGTGCTGCAGCGGCACGACGCGCGGTGGAATATCGGAGCTGGAGGAAAATGCAAGGTCAAAGAGGACTCGAGGGTGGTGGACTGATCCACAATGCTTCCGCGAGCATTAGGCGGAGGCGCGGCCACGTGAGGGCATGATCGCTGAGGGGGACGGAGCGCTGGTGCCCGCCCGCTTGTCTCGGAATGTCAAGGTTGTCCCAGCTCGCAGTTTGGCTCACACCGGCTCACACCCATGGAACGCCTCCATCCCCCATCGGATAGATCGTGGATGGTCCCTCTCCTCGATATTGATTCTATCGTGCCCATCACCCTTCTTCTGCGACAGAAGAGACAGCCAGCGTGCGAGCGCATGAGAAGCTCCAACCATCATCCCACCCACCGATTCGCGGCCTGCCCACTTGGGCAGTCTAGGACAACCATGATGGCGTAAACAGGGCGTAACGATGGCACGAGGGACTCGATCTTCTACAGTCAATGTCATTTCCTTCGCCTGGCACTCTGGGACATTCCATCCATTTCGGCTCCTTCACCTCTCCTCAGCGCGGCTCCATCGCGTAAACCTGCCAGCCTGACCGAGCCCACCCACAATATCATGACGATTGCTGGCCGCGACCCTCCGCCTGACCGACCTCCCACCATGACCGACCTTTGGGGTATCCAGACTGAGGTGCGCTCCTCATCCAGTTCTCCTTCCTTCAGCGTGCGCCATGGGCCGCGACCGTTGGTGGTTTACAGCTCGCTTCGCTCATGGCCGGAGTCCGCCGCGTCGAAGACAGTCTCCGTCAAGCCGCCACCGCTGCCGACGACCGGACCAGGATGCTACAATCCAAGGTCGAAGAGTTGGAGGCGGCGAACCTCGCTCGCCTGTTGGAAATCCGGCAGCTTGAGGTGGAGAAGGCAGAATTGCAGCGCGAGGTGCACGCGAAGAGGCCTGACCTTGCCGCCGCTATTGTCGCTCGAGACGACGCGTTGAAGAAGCTCGAGCGGGCTCGCAAGGTCATCGAAGATCTTGTGAGGGACCACGAGGTATGTGTGCTGCAACATCCATGGCTCGTTCGCTGATAAGAATCCGCGTTTTCATTGCAGAAACCCCGGACAGGCACAAATACCAAATTAGCACGTCGCGACGACCCCCGGCCGAGCGGCAACCAACCACTCACTGTCTCGGCCCCTGTGGCCATTCAGCATCCTAAGCGCGAAACTATTCCTGCCGAATCCGACGAGGAGTCAACTGTTCGACCATTCCGGTCCAGCGCGAGCACGCAAGTTGGCACACGGCCTCAACAACAATTTAAGAAGTCAGAGTCAGCTAGCCATGGAATCAAGTTCCCCACTTCCCCATCTTCTCGCGAAGGTGCGGGGGACTCTTTGGCGCGTCCCGCGACTCCATCCAGGGCGCGGACTCCGAGTTTGCCGAAGAAACGGCTCCAGTGGTATCTTGAGTTCGCGAACCGAATCTCGACCGCTGAAGTGTTGCATGGGCCGATTCCATTTGACGTCATATCAGAGCAACTGGTCTTGGACGACGATGCTGTACGCACCTCCTCCAAGTTATTGCTGGATGAGTACTTACTCAGTGAACACATAGGTCATCGACATTGGAAAGTATGTTAACTCCTTTGATCACCATTTTTCTCTCAACCTTGACCCCACCATAGCTTAGAGTTCCAGGATGGTTATGACTCGCGTATTCATGGTACAGAAGGTGGCCTCGCATTTATTTACCGACCCGTCATTCTGGATGGCACATCAGGAACGTACCTGATTGGGTGGGGCGAGATGAGCATGGTCGACAATGTCAAGAGCTGGGTGGGGGATGGCAAGGAGATGCACATGTTCTGTTTCCCCGCCAAGGAGGTGAGTGTCTGACTGACTGTTGTAATGCTCATTCACAAATGTGTCTATTTCTCATCTAGAACTCCGGCTGGTTCTATCTTGGATTGCACAAGTTTTCCTACGCTGCGATTGAGCCTGTTTGGCACAAGCTTGGTAGAGAGGTTGGTACAGGAGTCTTGAAGAAAGCGGCTCTGGCACGGAATCTTACTAGTGATCACACAGGATAAAGAGCGGCTTTACGTGGAGCTGCGAGACAGGAACCCGGACAAGAGCGTGGGGGAGTTCAAGAGAGACGTCAAGGCGGGCAAAGCTTATCCAATGCTGCATCCACCTTGAGAGCGATGGCAAGAAGGTGGAGTCGCACGACTTCTTGCGTCAGTACGGGTTGCTGGACGCGGATGGGTAAACTTGTCGGCTCTTGGCGGTCGCCGCGTTCTGCCCGGGTGCGGCGGAAAAGTTGATACGGGGAATGCTTTGTTCAAGTTTCGGATCCAGTGGTGTGCGTCGATTCCAGGGAATTTGACAGATATCTGTCTCCTGTGTCCGCATCGCAATGAAGTACGTGCATCGTGGAAGTGTGGACGACAGAGAATACGCATTCAAAGTGAATGTTGAGCAGGTCGCCGTTGTGGTATATATGGAAACAGGGATTCTAGTGTGGGACGCGGGGCTGAAACGGACCAAAAGATGGGCCGCCGGCGGGAGACGCCGTGGGCCGATCGCTACGGACGGCGCGCCGGTGGGCCTGGTCTGCTTTGGATTCGGTCCCCGCCATCCTTGTCCTCCTCCTCGTCGCGCCCTCTCTGCTTCGCTCCAGCTCTCACAATGCGTTGCTGCTGGCTCTCGGCAGCGCGCGTCCTTACACTCTTTTCACTCGCGCTCCTTTCATCCAAGTCGCTCCTTCTTGTCACCGCCCAGTCGACGGACCTTGTCGACATACCACACACAGATGATACTGTGTCTTCGACAGCGACCTCTCCTGCACCCTCTAGTTCCTCACTCTCGTCCTCTCCGAGTCCCTCAACAACCTCCACACCCCCTCAAGTAACCACCTCTTCGGTCACTCCGAGCAGCACTCCCGTGCGTACCCGTCCCTCGACTTCGACCACTTCTTCCTCGACCTCGACACCTGCGCAGGAGACTTCCACAACCCAAACCCCTTCCCCTTCGCCTACGTCGACGACACCTGCGCCTGCCGCTTTCGCGACGGAGACCTCCTCCACATCTTCCTCCTCGACGAGCAGCTCTTCTTCGTCTTCTTCATCCGTCGTCTCGACTTCCTCATCCTCGGCTATTCCGTAAGTCTTCATTTTGGCTTTGCATAAGCACAGACAGCCTCATTTTTCATTGTGCTCGTATAGTACCACCTCTTCCTCTTCGCCCGGTGTCACTTTGGTCAACCCAACAGGAACTACTTTGGTGGCTGCCGCTACAACTGATGCCCTCGCGACCGACGACTCCGCGACTTCTTACACTTGGTCTGTCTCGCCTTCATCGGTTGCTACCGGGACTGTAGAAGCCAGTTCCTCGAAGAGGTGAGTGCCATATTCGAAACCTGGCCCACATCATGACTCTAGCCAACCGGCCTTGTCCATTCTTTTCACTTTCCAGCTTCTTCGACAACAAGGGCGCGGTCGCGGGTACTTTCACTGCCGTCGGTGCCGCCGTTGTCGGTATCATTATCGTTGCGGTTGTAATCTCGAAGCGTCGCGCGGCACGCCTCCAAGACGAGGAGGACATGACGTATTTCGAGAAGTACGACGGTCCGAATGGCACCAATGCTTCCGCGGCGAACGATGGCACTCGCACCCCCACGGACCCGGACATGAGCTTCGTTGGACAAGGCGGTATGCGGGAAATGGACGTTAACGATGAGCCGCTGGCTACACATGCTGCTCCAGATGCGTACCCTGATCGCGCGATGCACTTCGGTCTGCCGACTATGGAGGAGTATACTCAGCCACAGGCCATGGGTCTCGACTTCAGCTCTGCCGTCGACTACCCCCCTGGGACGTCGTACGACCCCACGCAGTACGCGGGGTACCAGGGGTACGATCCCGCACAACACGCCGGGTATGAAGCGTATAACCCCGCCCAGTACGCCGGGTATGAGAACGCATATGCTCAGCCCCAACAGCCGTACTACTCAGCGCCGTACTCCACGCAGTCGATGCCGGCCCACCCATACGCGAACCCGACCAACTCGCTGCGGGTGGCTGGGGCTCCGCCTGTGCAGCAGCTGTATGGCGAGGCCAGTTGAACGACACCGTCCAGGTGCTTAGTATACATGGTCTCATGTTCCGTGAGTTCACCTTGTTGTGCACCTTATTACGGAGAAGTTAACGAGCTCTGCTACTCACAGATATAGATATACCCCATCTCCTCATTCAAGCTCGAGCCTTCTTTCGATATCTATCAGACGAGCGACCTCCCTATGAGCACCTTCATCTTTGCATTTGAACGCTTGTCTGTCATCCATTGTATTACCACCGTTTTCTTGGTCGCGGTCAAGAAGTGCTTCGCGGGGGGCGCCTTCGCAGCCGTCCTTCACCCTCTTCGAACTTTTGGAATTCCGTCCCCACCCTTACATTACCGCCTTCTTTGATCTATACTCTATTTCTAGGGGACGGCTGAACCCTGCTTTGCATTGGTCTTTTGTGTGTCTGTATTACTTACGCCCGTAACACTTACGACCAAAAGTTCCTGTACGCTGATACAGAGTCATGTACTTCGTAGACGGGGTCACCTCGCCCGTCGTACAGATTCTTTGCAATGGACAACATTCAGTACTCTTTCTCTTCGTGGCTTGCGAGTGATTTGTACTTGCTGTACTCAATTCGTGCAGCAGGTCCGCAAGGTCCGCACTCGCTTAGCTCTCACGACGTCACGAGTCCTGCCCGCCCACGGCGCATACATGCTGCCGGATGCGGGGTTGCTCTCCTGTTCGTCCTGACGATGATACTGGCCGCCTCTCGTATCTCGAACCTGACTGCTTTGCGGAGTGTGAGATGCGCGCATGCAGGACGACGATTTCTGCAGACCCAGACACCTCCCGCAAGCGCGAACTCGGCAGAGGCTTACCTTGAACCTAACCATGACCGTCCTGGAATCGTCTCTCTATTGCTCAACCGTCCCAAAGCCAAGAACGCCATCTCGCTGAGGTTGCTCAAGGTATGCCACCCCCCCCCGCGCGGAGGGCCTCAGGTGCGCGGCAAGCTAAACGGGAGTTTAGGAGCTACAGGAATGTCTGGACACCGTGCAGTTCGACAAGAGGTGCGTTCTCCTCCCGTCCCCGTGTTCTATGCGTCGACTGACAGGATAATCCTTACCCTCATCCCATTTCCTCTGCCTAAAGAACACGCGTGCTCATCGTCCGCTCGTCGACCATCGGCTCGTTCTGCGCCGGCGCGGACCTCGTCGAGCGCGCGACCATGTCCAAGGCGCAGGTCGACAAGTTCCTCATCGACCTCCGCCGCGCCCTCGGCACGCTCGAGAACCTGCCCGTGCCCACTATCGCTGCCATTGACGGGCCCGCGCTCGGCGGCGGGCTGGAGATGGGGTTGGCGTGCGACCTGCGCGTTGCTGGTGAGCACTTCCATATCCTGTTCTGTTCTGCATTGATCAGGTGAAGGCTGACATGGTGTACGTGAAGGGCACGCCGTGACCAAGATTGGGCTGCCGGAGACGAAGCTGGGCATCATCCCTGGTGCGGGCGGAACTCAGCGGCTTACGCGTTTGCTTGGGATGGCGAAGGCGAAGGATCTCATTTTCACTGCGAGGGTGATGACCGCTCAGAAGGCGCATGAACTCGGTGTGTTCTTCTCTGCTCGCGCTCATGTTTGAATTGTATGTTGAATCATTGATCGGTACTCAGGTGTGGTCGACTACATTTCAGAGCCGGAGACCACTGGCTACGACAGAGCTCTGCAGTTAGCGGGAGAAATTAGTACGAGCGGTGCGCGGACCTGCCACCCTGTCTTCTGCCGTTTACTCATGAGACCTATACGCAGCTCCTTTGGCCCTCCGTGCTGCAAAGCAGGCAATATCCCGCGTACCTGATGTTGGATTTGAGTCTGGTAAGCCCTCATGCACAGCTTCTGCTGCCTTGCTAACCTCGAAGGCAGGCCTTGACTTTGAGCGTGCGTCATACGAGCCACTCCTCCATTCGCAGGATCGTCTAGAAGCATTAAATGCATTCAAGGAGAAACGTCCTCCGGTTTTCAAGGGCGAGTAAGATCCATCCGCACGACCTGTTGTAGTAATACATTTCTATACAAAAGTGGGCCATTCTATGCAACGGGAGAGAAAGTATAAGTTATAGTCGAAGAACCTCCAAGTTCTAGACACCTTCAGCTCGCTCCATTGGCCCTCGATGGCCGTGCGTTCGCGAACGACGATGCAAAGTTGCCTGTAAGTTGGCTGATACCCGATGGCATAGGCATGCTGGGCATGGTGATCTGCTCTCTGAGTGGCTCGAGATCTTTCATGATCGTGCTGAGCCTGCCCATCCCGAAGCGGTCACGCGTCGCCTTAACGTCCACCGGGCCTTCCGCCGAGGGATCGTTGAATCCCTTCTCCGCTTGGCCCCAGTCAGAACGCTGCGCGAGATAGGGCCGAAGGAGGCTCGCGTCAATACGACCAAGGTAGCCTTCGGTAATATACGACTTGAGGATGTCGGGCTTGACGAGAAAGACGTTGCCTAGCTGGCGGATGAACTCGAAGCGCTCGTGTAGGGATGGAATAGAGAACGTGTCGATGACGTCTTGGTAGGACTTGAGGTCCTTGGCGAGCATTAGACCACCCGTTGCGCTGACAGGGAACTTCTTGAGGTGGTCGAGGAGTAGACTGCGATTATTGTTAGCATACACGCATTCATGTGATGTGCCATAAAGTCCTTACCCATGGAAGGCTACGCCGACCTCGGTGAGGAAGACTTCGAGATTCTTCCCACTCAGGCTCGCTTTCGCTGCATCCCGCACCTTCTCGAGGTCTCGCAGCACGCTAGGCAAGGTTCGGTGTTCACGCGAGCGAATGAGAGGTCATCATTCTTTGGCTTGAAATCGGTGCGCTTCTGCTTGACAAGCTGGGCTGAGAGCCAGGCGATAATAGCTATGGTACGCCAGTCAGGAACGGTCGTGAGAACTCCAGGAGAATATGATCATACCGTCCGTGAGCTTCTGCGTTACTTGGTTGGCGCCACCCTCGATTCTGCTGACGGCCTGGTTGTTGAAAATGACCATCTCCCGGCGTACAGTGACAGAGCTACTGGCGAGGGGGAGAAGAGCCATAGTCACGTAGCGCTGCCATAGGTGGCAGATCAGGTCTACTTCGCGGAGGACTGTCAGTGGCTGCATGCTGGGCTCCGATTTTGAATCAGCCGTCTCGATCCGAGTCGATATCCTGGAATTTACTGGGTTAAACGAGAAAGCCATGAAACGGCGCATATGCAGCACTCACGTCTCGATTGCGATTTCAACATACGAGCTACCAATGGCAGCAGCCAGAACCCGCAGCAATGCAAAGGTGTGTTTGGGCCTGAAACCAGCCTTTTAAGAACGGATTCCCCAATGAAGCTCGGAGGAAATGACCTACACATCGTTTGTATGGCTTAGTTCCACGCAACGACCAATGGCTTCAGCATGCCACTTCAGCATCCGCTCCGCTACCTCGACACTCAAGGCGCCATCTTCCTCACGGATAGGTTCTTCGGTCGGGTCCCGTAGCGTCTTGTCCGTGGTTGCACTAAGGCCTCCAAATCGCATCAGGGCTGCAGCTGCCTGAGCCGATGTTGTCGAAGTTCCAGAAGAAGAGGTCGTAGCAGCTGCAGCACTGAGTTGGTCCACCATGCGACCAAATACGGATGATTTGCCCTTGGTATCCGTTCGTTCCTGCATTAATTATGCTGGCCAGTCAGCGACACTGGTAGCCGGAGAAGAGCAGATACGTACGTGATAGCGGGTGAACTTGGCAAGGTAACCGGTATACATTTCGCCCAAGCTTCGGCTCTCTTTCTCGAGATACCGTTGTCCCTCTGTGTACGGAACGAAGAGTTCTTCCATGGCCGTCTCGAGCATCGTACTGATAGTGGCAGCCGTTGCGGTATTTGACGCATTGGATGCAGGCATGCCTCTTAGTGTCCGTTGGAATTCAGTAGCATCGACAGGAGACCGAGGGATGACAGAAGGTAGCTCATAAACCTTCATGTCCTCGACTAAGACGGATGTTGACTGATGCACGAGTTGTAATATCCGAAGGAAGGCCAACTCGGGCATCCGGTCTGTACGTGCTATGAGCTGCTCCAGGTGTTGTTGCACCTTGACGTTTGATGCGAATCAGTCCAACGAACGAACGCCATCGTGAATAAAGCGGAACATACCGACTGTGCAAACACCCTCTGGAGGAAGACTTGCATGACATAGGCGGGATTCGGGAACACTGCTTGCACGATTTGGGCTTCCTGACCAACGGTTGAACGAATCTCCTGGAACAGCTCCTGCAACCCTTGCTCAGTTGATGGGGGTATGGCATCAGGATCTGCAATTGCGACCCATCTGCGTGGTTACAAATGAGAAGCATGTTAACAAAAAAGGTCAACCGCACACGTACAATTCCGAGTCAATGTTGGGGATCCGCTCGTACTCGGTTGATGAAGAAGTCGTGCTGATTGACATATACTTGGACGCACGACGCGCCACCATTGAAGTCGAGGAGCGTTTGTGAACAGTGCTGATAGTAAGGTGAGCCTGCGTTGCACACAGAGGCAATAGACCGTGCATACATGCATCATCTTCGGGTCCCCTCTCCTGTATGCTCGGTCGAACAGATGCAACATGTCCTTCTCGAACTTCTCGCAGTAACGATCGATGTTTTCTCGAGTCTACACACAGGGGCCTGCTTGGTATTTGACACTAGCGAAGGATATAGGGGACGCACCTTGTCGGAGTGAGGCAAATCTACCTCCTTCGCGACTGTAGCTAGCCGTCGAAGGAGCACAGCGACCTTCCGCCTACCGTCCTTTCCCTCCTTCTTCATGCCATCCAATCGCGACGTATCATCCTTTGCAAACTGGTTGTAGAAGTCGATAAGGTCGTACGCCGCTTGTGCGCGCTGGCGTTGCTGGTGCACCGATTCCATCTGTTCTCCTATGCGAATAGCCGTTCGTCCAACCTCGTTCATCTTCGTCTCCATCCCTGAAAAGGATTGGCCAACTGCCTTGTATCGGAGGTCTTGAATGTCGGCAGGGAAGATGAAGCGAGCCACAAAAACTCACCTCGAATCCTCGATTTAGGTCTGTCATCTTCTTGGAGTAGTCCCTCTCCGCTACCCGCACACTCTTCTCCATCTGTTCCGTCTTGGCTTGAACATCCTTGCGAACAGCAATGAGCTTGTCTACTGCAGCTTCGAATGTCCTAATGAATGGCTTGGGGTCGAAGGCTACTCGTCTGACCAGTAAGTCTTGCGCACATGCACAACGCAGAAATGTACGCACGTCCGGGATCCGCCTTCGACTGGGCAATGAGCTTCTCGGAGACACCGCCAACAAAATCTTTAACGTCGAACTTCCCCTAAACCGCGCATATAGGTCAACGTTCCTCACACTCAACATAGCAGTTCAAGGGTACCTCGAAAGCTTCGAGACGTAACTGTTCTTGCACCGACGGCTCGAGCGTCGGTAACATCCTGAACCCTCGCAGCAGGTTCAGACTGAGGAACGGGTTTCAGGTTCGCGCACAGGTCACCCAGATCGAAAAAAACGCAGGTGGTTTGCTGGACTCAACAGAGGAGAGACTGCGAGGTTGAGAGACACCGCCTGTGATCGCGCTCTAGACGACCCTCAGCCACAACCATTAAGCGCTCAGCGAGGTTTAGGCGCCATGGGAACACCATACAGTTTTGAAGAAGTTTGACCGTTCATGTCAAATGCCACGGCCTGGTGTCTCGGATTCCAATGACTAACATCCATGAATAAACAGACCGATAACTGACTATAGCAGCACGTTATATCGCACATGTTCCTATTGAATCTAATTGACTCCGTCAAACAGTTCAAGCTGAGGACGCCTACAGTTCATGAGTACTCCCAAGGCCTCCAGCCTTTGCCTTCTGATCTAAATCCCTACATCTCGTCTGTGGGAGCTCAGTTGATAAATAGAACCGGCGACGTCGGTACAACGTACCTCCAGCGCAAACAGGTGGGAGTCATGCGATTCGGGCGCGAGGCGTCTCACAGATTCTGTCAGTTTATAGAGGTATTCCTATATGTTGTGAAGAATCTATCATTATTGACCCCCCCAACAATCGGTCGGAGCAGCGCATCTTGCCTTGTTCGGTCCTGAGGGTCCTACTGAATGCCATATGCGTTCGGCAAGTTTGTCTATGGGTTCGGATCCCACTGTGTATGCTCCTTCAATATCCCGACAGCGATCCCTGTAGCGCGAGACAGCCACGTACAGAACGAAGGGTTGTCAGGTCGCCCAACATAACACTACAGAACATAAGTTCAGTGGCATAAGGCGGTGATACTGGTCTATATGACGAACGAATGTCTGCGACGGTAAATTCATGAATGTTACGGTGTGGGCATGTTAACTGACGACGAACCTTGGGCAGAATGATCTGCTCCTGTCCGTCAACGAGCCCGTATATGTCGACTTCTTCGAGTGTGTAACCATCCTACGCGTTGTGAGCCCATGAAAGAGTGATTTTCTGGATAAGAGAGGCACACACCTTTTCTCGGTAGTCTAGGGTCATACTGTGAGCATCCGCGGGCCTTAACCACCTTCCTTTACCCACCTAGGTAGTCTCTAACTTCGGCCTCGTATGCGGGATCTATGGTATAGGCGATACCTATCATGAGGTTTCAGAATCTGACCCACTTCCAAGTATCATGGTTCGCATAAGACTGACCCCAGACGACATCTTCGTGAGGAAATGGATCCTGCAAAATCCCTTCATGAATTTGTGGAGCCGGAGATATCCCATCTTTTCACGTACAGAACCAGAAAAATTGTCCCAATCTTCTGTGTGGATCAAAGTGACAACCCTTCCGGGGTTCTGTGACGGAACCAGCTGGTGGTCAGCTTCTCGCTACTGCGCCGGGAGGACGCATCTTTCAAAACGATCTACAAACCTCCGGGGTACCTCTATGGTCGTGCGACTTCTGCGCGAACCGACGCACGTATCCCTTAAGGTAACCTGGGGCTGTAGGAAAAATCTCAATTCCCCTCATCTGGCACAAAGGATCGGCTTGAACATACATTCCTTGACGACATGCGGAGGAGGCTGTATAATGGTTTGTCAGCGAGCTTCGACATCGTTTGGCCCCACTCACCTTAAAAATCAGAGATCCGTAGCCGAAAACAATGTATGGTCGTTGCTTATCTGACATCTGTGGGCTAGTCGCTAGCCCTTACGAAGACGTTGACGGTGATGTCTCTAGACCCGCCTGGGTATACGAGATGTGGACGAGATGGGCGCTGGTAGACGCGAGGCTTGCAATTGAGGACCAGAGCGCTTCAGCCTGGGTACCGATTGTGCGGCACGACGCCATCCTTGCATGCTTCCGCATACGGGTGGCGGATGGTCAGCGAGATACCCCGATCCAGTACGAGCATGTCTTGCTCTCATCTGACACGAAGCGGCGAGATTTTCCGCATGCGTTGTCCTCGCGCCTCTGTGGCTAGCGCACGTGGATGGTAGGACCTCCGAGGCCGGCACGATCGCCGGACCCCCAACGGAAACTGATGCATTCCGAGCGGGACAGGAACAGGCTACAGGCTAATTTACAAGGAGGGTAGGGTGGGTTGCGGAAAACTACAGTACAATGAGGAGTACAACTGTAGAGGATGGATGAGCGATGAAAGGGAATAAAATGTTGGGCAGATGCCCCTTACCACACGCAGATGGATGGCGGTGCCTGAGGAAGCAATGGGTGATGCGGCGGCTTCGACTCGACGGGATCTGCGCATGATGAAGCATCAGCTTGTGCGTAAGCTGGAATCATGCCGAGGCGTGCTCACCGAGCGAGGAAGGAGGAAGGAAGAGTTGCGGGACAGGAGTCCCACGAGCTGCTCTTGTCCTCGCTGCCCGCGGTGACGCACGGACGACGTAGCGCTGAGTCACCCGTCCGCTCGCTCGATAGCTTCTGCTGGGCTGCGCCAGCGCCGATCGAGGAGCAAGTGTCAGCGGGGCCAGCGGCGAAAGCGCGCGCTGGAGAGATGTGCTGTCGCGTGGCAGAGGCCTCGCTCACTGCTCCCTACCCTCGGAATCCGCAGTGAAGCCGACTGACACTAGTAATAACAGATTACAAACACCTGCTTCGGCGACCGGTCGGTCACTGTGTCCCTCGCTCGCAATCCGACAAACACCGGTACCGGAGTTCACAATGACTGCACATATCGTACATCTATTAGAGCGGACTCTCGTCACACTAGGTACTTCATTACACGAGAAATCATCGAGGGGGGCGTGACAACAAGGCGTAGAATGGCAGCGAGCAATAAAGTAAGGAGACCGATCCCTAACGCCCTACAAAATATACACGGGCGAGAGGAAGTACGAGGGGGACTCGATGGAGGGCTACATAGACGGAACATAGATGTGCGGCAGGAGACGTGGCAATCGAGGGTATGTGTTGAGCACCTCAAATGCGAACATGATCGTGGAGGACAAACGGTCAATAAGACCGTCTAGAGTCGGGCAGTTCAAGAATCCAGAATGATAGTCCTCGACGTAGATCCAAACGGGGGTTCGAGGGTCATGCATTAGGGTATGCGTTGAACTTGTCGAAAGCAATGAGAGCATGTGGGATGCAGATATCGAGCGAGCTGCGAGGATGATCAAGACTCTGCCAACGGCAGATATATGTCCTGGTTCTCTCGAGCAAGCGAGCAGACGTGTCGCCGAAGGGGTTTTATGCCGAGCTGTGGAACTTCATTGCGCTTTGCGTGTGACTCTTGAGCCATCCCTTGAGCGCGACCATGCAGAGTGTCCAGCAGAACGCGAGGCAGGTGATGGCGACGCCGACATTCATGAACATCATGACGTCGTCGTGACCCTGGCGCATCGCAGCGATCGTGACCTCTTCAGTGGAGAACATAAACTCGAGACCACCGCAGGCGAGCATGAACGATGCAATCGCTTCCGTGGGCGGACGGGACGGAAGGATTGAGCGGGGGGGGCCAAGCCAAAGGAAGAAGTACGTGAGGCAACGCATGACGGCGAATCCGGACAGGAGGTACCCCCAAAGCACATGAATCTGGACCTGGAAGAGGTAGGTCTGGAAGTGCGCGCTCATGGCTGCGCCGGTGACGCCGATGCACAGAGCGGGGAACGGGTTGAAGCTGGCGATGTACTGCGGTGGCTCCGCAACAGCCTCCTGCGAACGCTTCTCTGCGGGAACCGCAGCCGTGGCGCCAGCTGCGAGCCAACGCCGAATTCGCCCAGACTCAATACCGAGACCAACGAGGCCGGCGAACCAGAACATGACAGCAATAGAGATGTGCTGGATCTGCTTGGTGGTGTAGGGGTCACCCGGGTGCGCACCGAAGCGCTCCATCCAAGTGTTGGTGATGCCGTAAAGGAAGATAACCAGAGACTCGACGAACTCAGCCGTGGGGTATCTGCCGTGATGCTTGGGCGCACGGTTCCATGCCCAGCCAAGGTCGGAAAATGCACCCAGGAAGCGAGCGAAAGTTGCGAGACCATAGCACCAAAAGATACCGCCCTCTGGAAAACAGCGGCAATAATGAAAATGATGTCCAGAGACATGGAAGGCATTGAATACGCACTTATTAGATGGGCCAGACAACCATTCCCCCAGTTGCCACGGCATCCTCCAGTGTATATGACGATCCCGGTCACGACTTGCAGGAAGCCCGCGAAGACAAGCACGCGCTCTGTGGTAGCGAAGACGACCCGTCCAATGAATCGCGCCAGGGCACGCTTGTCTTTGCCCTGCCATGGGTAGACATGACCAGTTTCGTGGAGAGAGTCGCTCGATCGACGCGGAGAGTGAGAGCCGAAGAGGGTACGCTCGGACACGGCCGACACGGGGTAAGAAGGTTGACGAGCGTGGTGACGTACGTTCTGAGCCCACTGTGCCGTCTCCTCGTGCTCGTCGAATGCTGTCTGAATGGGCTCGACTACCCGGGCTCTCCGGACATGAATAGGCTCCGACTCGGAAGAATCGTCAGCGTCCTTTGCCTTCAGCGCGGCATCCTCCAGCTCCTCCGGGTCCTCAACAAGGTTGGTGTACTCCGCGGTCGCTCCAGAGAAATGATCGTCGCGATCGAGGACGACGTAGCTCCAGAAGGGCTTCAGGGCGAAATGGTCCTCGCCGCGGACGATCGCACGGAGGTACGTCACCAGGCGGACAGAGAGGGCGAAGAGGTCGAAGGCGGAGAGGACGGCGGCACAGGAGAGGAAGAGGTACCCCTGAGAGCCATGTTTGCTGCCTTCGTACCTGCCATGATGACATCACGCGTCAGTCAACATCGCCGACACAGAGAACGCCGAGAAGTACGGACATGTCTGGCGTCAATTTCCGATAGAGCGCACTTGCCGACAGCCCCAGCACGACGAACCCGTAGAACAACAAGATAGTCACGCCATGCCATGCGTGTTTGACGGAACGAAGCGCGATGCCTTACGAAACAGCGCATTTAGTGCCGAAAGTTGGAAGTAGCAGGTACAGGGACGCACCTATTGGCAGCGCACCGAAGAAAGCCAAGGACATGAAGAGTGCGTGCAGTCCCATCAGTCCTGGATAACGGTTCCCATCGCTGGACGGTTCCATGAAATCGTGCCAGTAGTACGAAGGGGGCGTTGTTCCGTGGACATCTCGACCTCTGTCTCGTTCAGCTCGATCAGGGGGGCCGCATGGTGGTTGTGGCCATGTCCGCCGTGGTCGCCGTCCCGCGCTACCAGGAGGTACTCCGAATGCTGGGAGAGGGATACACAGTCAAGTGATCGCGCGTCGGAGCACGGGGGGAGAGTTGTGGCAGCTGCGAGAGCCGCGGCAAGGGCAGGGATGAGGAATGCGACGGCACAGACTCGGAAGCGAGGTGTGCGCATGGCGGAGGCGAAAGGGGGACAGGACGGGCGGGGGACGTAAAGTACGCATGTTACCCGTTTGGTGGATTATATGGAGAACGAGGGGTTCGGAGGGGGTGGACGGGCGGCAGAATTCGGATGTCGAAGGCTCGAGAACGGGTTTGGTAAGACAACCAAGTGTGCGTTCGGGACTCGGGGTCGTGGTCAGTGAGTCCGCCCTGCACGTCTCTCCGTTCCGTTCAGCCGCGCGTCCTTCGCGATACAGCTTACTAATTTCCGTATCGCACATAAACCCTCCTCCTGGTCTCAGCCTCGTTTCCCATCCTCGCGGCAGCTGTTGTTGCTCGGACTCACCCATCATCTTCCAGACCTTCTCTGCCGTTCCCATACCCCTGCCTCCTAGGGTGTGTGGGATTTGTGGACATCGCCGCGGCGATGTAGGCGCGGACGAACGATCGGCGAGCCAGTCAGACCCGCGACCCTACGTCATCGGCGCGTCGAGGTGAGTTAGAGAGGAATGGTAACTCTAATGTCTCATGCCGAGCCGCCGCACTCGCTCGCACTCGGCGTGCCAAGTGCAACGCTGTGGGCGAACTGCGGCTGGGCCACTCACTGCTCCGTTTCATCCCGACCCAGTCGACAGCAATCACTTTGCAGCACCTAATCCCTAGCACCAGAATGCGCCGTCAAACCGGCCATCAGTCTCACTTGTTCCTTTTTTCCTCCGCTCTTCCCCGCCGGCTCGTCGAATCAAGCCCTTGTCACTTCGGCCGAATCTGCTGCGAGTAGACGCGATCCACCTTCTCGTCAAGTCATTGCCCGTGGCGCGCCGTGCAGTCCAATGTTTCAACGTTGAACCGGCGCGAAGTCAGCCATCTGGAGTCAGATATTTGTCGCCTTTTGGTGTCTGGGCAATGGGCATGCGTACCAGGCATCAATGGCATTTCACGCATTTGCGCTGCGGCATATACACTGACTCAGTGACTGAACGCGGCCTCTCCACATGCGGTTCCGAATATCGATCGTTCGCCCCATGCATTCCTGCAACTCGTCATGTGAACCACACGCGCCAGGTCTGTGCTTATCGAGCTCGGGGAATTCAGGTGAGCTGCATTCGCAAATCGCTCGGTAAAGTAAGTACGACTTCTATCCTCTTGATACGTGTGTTCGAGATGGATTGTTCTGCGTACCATTTGCACATTTGGCCAGTCAGCCTCGCCGTTCCCACGTTAGAAGGTCTGCTCATGCCTGTTTTGTAAGTTGGTTCGTCAGCCGTCCATTATGTACAGCCGATGGTCTCGGGTTCATGGAACATAGCGAGTCAGATCAGCAGACCCTGAGACTGGTGGCGCAGTTAAGATGGCTGTGGTGCATACCTGCGGCACCGCGTTATCGGAATGCCCTGCTGTGGTTGGGGGGACCGGGTGGTAAGCGAGCGCACTGCTAGCGCTGAGTGTCTCATGCTCATAAGCAAGGCTTAGCCAACATGCCGGCCGACAGATGTTCTGTGATGGGTGGAATTATCAGCAATCTTGTTCAACATCGATGAGTTCTGCAATACTTGAATCCGGGTCTCGAAGTCCTGCTCTCTTCCCATAGCGCCTTCGCTCGGCCGATTGCGAATTTTCCGGAGGCCGAACGGACTCATCATCGTCGAAAATCTGTGTGGCGATTGTAAGCATGTTTTACTCCTCCTCCAGACGTGCCTGCGATCACAAACCTCACCGAAGCGTTCGATGGCGTTCAAGTTGGTCACGCATCTGCATGTTAGCGCGAAAGTAGGGCGTGGATCCGGTGTGGGCTGGTCGAGTCACCGGGCGGGAACATAGGAATTTCGTAAACGGGGGCTTCGGCCTAGGATGACGTTAGTCCGATGACTTAGAGCTTCGACCTCGCTGGTTTTTGGGGGTGCAGGTGCGTACCTTTACCGTGTACAGCGATCGGCTTCTCGTACGAAGGAAAAGTCTGCGTTGAGGAATGCCCGGAGGATTCCGAAGCGTTTCCCAATTCCGCCGACATCGCGGGCGCGGACGAACAGCACTTTGTCACCGCCGTTTTCCAGCCACCGAATCCCACAATTCCGAATTTGGCCCTATCGGAGGCGATCGACTTGGGGAACATTCAGTCATGGTTGTACATTGGCACAACCTACGCTGTCAGCCGGACATCTTTCAACTCACCTGACGGACCACGGCGGACCGCCGGGGCAATGATCGGAGAGATGTAGCAGTTGAGTGGCAGCGCCTTGCGCGGGCGGGATGTGGATATTCAGGGACTCGAAGCCTGCGAAGAGGCATCCAAGACACCTCGTGCAGTTGCATTTGACACAACCTTCGGGCGACAGTCAGCCTTGGCCTCACCAAGCCCCGCTGTGGACGGCGTCGAGTATGGGTTCGCTGAATATCGCGCTGGAAGTTGGGAGAAGCCTTGGCAATCAGTCAGGCGTGGTTATGAGCCGTCCAAGGCCCATCAGTTCGTACCAAGAGGTATTCGTAGAGTAGAAGGTGTAAGATCGGCGGGAGTCTTGTCCAAGTAGTCCTGTCGTCGCAATGTACACGTAGACGTTAACGCGTGGGTATTTGAGCGTGCGGGGTGGTTTGCCGTTCCTGTCGAGCGCTTGCAATGGTTAGCTGTGAGTGTGACGTGACGTACTTGTGGACAGGAGGGGGAAAAGCTGTGCGAGTGCGACGTGAAGAGAGGAGCCTCAGGGGAGTCGGATGCTGGATGCGGGGAAAAGTACCCGGCGCAGCTGTATTTTTGGACGATTGAAGAGCTCGTTTTCAGCGAAAGCATCTGAGATCCATGTCGGCGCGCGTGGCTGCATAGAGCGATGCACAGAGCAAGTGACCGTGGAGGCACGACTCACACTCCACTGGACGGCGAGAATACTGGCGCGAATGGGTGCGCGAGCGAAGCATTGCCAGAGGAAAGGCAAAACGGTCACGTGACGGTCGCGAAGTCCGGCAAACAGTTAGCCGACGGCCACTTGGAGCAGACGCGACACTCCGTCTTTTGACAGGGAACGCCAGTCAAGCTCAGCTCGAGTGGGGTTCGCTCAATATCCGCGGCGTACATGATACCGCATCTTGCTGTCTACAACCTCCATGCAGACTCCTGCATAGTGCCGTTGCACCTTCGACTGCAGTGATACCCTTATCTTCCGTTAGAAATCCATCGTACGACGGATTCAACGTTCCATCGTTCCATCGTTCTCTCTGACGCCTCGTCCTTGATCCTTTCCCTCTTCTCGCTAGATGGCTGCCCTACGAAATGCTCGACGTTTCGTATGGGGAGAGATCCCAGAGTCTAAAGCAGAGCGCAACCTCCTCCTCAAAATAGACTGGTTCATTCTCTCCTACTGCTGTCTCATGGTACGTTTCCTGACCATTCTCTTGGGGCACAACCTCTGACACGTGTCTTAGTATTTCTCTAACTGTGAGTCCCTTGCCGTGCTGGCACCGACGCGTAAAGGTTTACGTCAAGCCATCCTGCTCGGAAACGTAGATCTTGATCGAAGCAATGTGTCCAATGCATATGTTTCCGGCATGAAAGAAGAACTGAACATGCATGGCACTCAGTTCAACGTAGGATAATCCTGCTGAAGAAATCCCTTTCCCGACAAGCGACTCATGCTGACTCCACAGCAAATTAATACCTTATTCACCTGTGGTTACATCGTGGGCATGATACCAAGTACATCAATGTCTCCACTGTATCCATAGAGTGGGTGCTGACCGTGCTCTTCTACGCAGATAACCTAATGCTCCAGGTCGTGCCCCCTAGAATATGGTTCCCCACTATGCAAATTGTCTGGGGCGTGCTGACATTTGGGTAAGGTCCCGATCTCGGCTTCACCGAAACTCTGACTCAGCCAAAGATCCGTCCGTCAGCACAAGCGCAGTGACAAGCGTTCAACAGGTGAGCGTTTGCATATAAATGCATCTATCCGAAGCGCTTATGGAGAATTGGCCAGATATTCGTTATACGCTTCTTTCAAGGTATCGCTGAATCGTCGACTTTTGTGGGGACGCACTACATCCTTGGATCGTAGGTTCTCGTGGTAGCTGACGGTGATCAGGGAGCGCTGACGTGTTGTGAAGGTGGTATAAACCTGGAGAGCTAGGGAAACGATCCGGAATATTCACGTCCTCTGGCTTGATAGGCACGCTGTGAGTGAACATTTCGTCGTACCAACTTTTACACGACGGAATATTTACTTCGAAGTTCTAGATTCTCTGGAATTCTGCAAGCAGCCGTCTACACGTGCGCAGATGCTTGATAAAAACCTTTTTCCCGTATTGACTTGCATTAAAATCGTTAGCAATCTGAATGGGAGGGCAGGTCGTAGTGGATGGCGTTGGTTGTGAGTAAAACGCTATCTTTGCCTTAAAGCGAAAGGAGCTGACATCTATCGCAGGTTTATCATAGACGGGATTATCACCATACCCATCGCGCTTTATGGCTTTGCCATGTTTCCGGATGTCCCCACAACCACCAAGGCGTTCTATCTTTCTGAAGAGGTCCATGTTTAGCACTGAGGTCGGACTAGTGGCTAACTGGTCACCTCCTTGTAGGAACGACTGCTCTCGTGCGAGAGACTGGAGTCCGACGAGGACCGGGATATTGGCCATGGGTCTCTGACCTGGAGTCTCGTGAAGAGACTGTTGGGCAATTGGCGGTGGTATGGCTGCAGCCTGCTGGTAAGCCATGACTGCCTCCGTTATTTATTCCCTCCGATTCACCTATTATGTTGAGTTTGCCATCTCTGGCGAAACGGAAAGCTTCGGTTCAAACAATCTGATGGGCCAGTGGATGAAAGCTATAGGGGGCTTCACCATCCCCCAAATCGGTAGGACTTCCTCATCTGACGGTTCAATGAACGCCGTTGCGCTCACGCTTCGCTCACATACACATCAGACAACTACCCGTCCGGTATGACCGCCTTCGCAATCGCATCCACTCTCGTCTGCGCGACGTGGACGGACGCGACCAAGTCGCGCGCGCGCTGGCCCGTCCTCGTCTACATGTGCATCTGCACCATCACCGCGTCGATCATCCTGCTCGTCTGGCACGTCCCCACGGGGGCCAAGTTCTTTGCGTGGTACCTGGCGGGCGCGAGCTACGCGGGGCAGGCGACAACGTTCGCGTGGGCGAACCAGATCTGCGCGGACGACCACGCTGCGCGCGGCGTCGTGCTCGCGTCGATGAACATGTGGAACAACGTCGTGAATGCGTGGTGGCCGCTTGTGTTCTACCCCGCGACGGACGCGCCGCGGTTCACGAAGGGCATGTGGGCGATGATTGGGACGAGCATCGCGACGCTCGGTGTGACGTGGGCGGTGTGGTATTTGGAGAAGCGGGAGAAGCGCATGAAGGCGAGGTGGGACGAGGCAGGGGACGGCGAAAAGAGTGACGTCAGAGGGAGTAGAGAACTAGAACTAGACGAGAAGACGGCGGGGAGGGGCGAAGAGAAGAGCGGGAACGGCCGAAAGTCGTGAAGCTTTATTTCCTTACGATACGCAGGGTCCGCCTGCCGCCATGTATTTTAGTAGATACCGTTCTTGATTTAGACCCGCTCCCGTAACGTAAACTGGGAGTGGTTAGTCTGAACGTTGTTCGTCGGTGCAGCGCAGGCGATGAGAGGAATGTTATCCATTCGTCGTACGATGGAAGGCGAGCACCCAGCTCGTCGTTTTCGATAGAGGTATTCGAAGGAATGTGCCATCTCGATCCGGCGACATCTCGAACGCAACCGTCCTGCCGAACGTGGGTGGGGGAATGGATGTCAGCCCCCTCGGCCACCGTCTGCCCTCCGCAGAAGGCGACTGCAGCAGCCTATCGCATCCTCGGAACGCCGCCCTCGCAACTCCATTCTGCTTGAAGCAGACGCTAGTGCTAGTACCCCCCAAACTTCGCGCTCGAATCCTGCACCGTCCCGCTGCTGGCCAGTGCCCCACGCTCCTTACCCACTACTCATACACACACCAAGACAACCCCCGCCGCCCGCCATGCCGTCATATCGAGACAGCCCCATTATGGAGCTTTCCTCAGCGAACTCGTGGACCTTGGCCGAGGACAACCCGTACTTCATCTGGGACGGAGACTCCCAGTCGTTCGTCTCTTTGAGCATGAGCGACGCCAGTGCAGCAAGCGATAGCTCCTGGCACAGCGAAGCCCTTGGTAAGCGAAGGTGTCTAGGACTATATGCATCAGGGCTTACCGCAATATTTTGCGCAGCGCAAGCATACGCGAATCCATGCTCCAGCCCCGAAACCGGTTAACCACGACTGGGCGGAGGAAGTCGAGGAGGAGCTGTTCGCCGGCGAACCCGTCACCTTCTTCGAGGTCACCGTGCCGGCGGGGAGATCTAAATTCGGAGCCGAACAATGTGGCACTATGTCAGTGGGCAACAGAACGACCACACCAGCCTCGGAGGTGCTTCGGACGGAGATCGACGCCTCGCTGGACATGCCCCTCCGTAGATCGTGCAGCACGATAGTCGAGGAAGACAGCAAGTTTGAGGACGAGGACGAGAACAAAGGCCGACAACCAGAGAGGAGCCGCCAAAGGGTCAGGATGTCAAGGAGGAAGAGCCAAGTCCGAAGAGAACAGTCGCGGATCCCTTGGTTGGCACAGGGTTCGGCGTCGACGATCTTGGATACCCCCTCCACGCATGCAAGAGCCCGACAGCCGCCTTCCTGGAGAGCGTAGCCAGGGACGACGACGTGTCGAACCTTGTGGTCGTCGACCCGGAGACCCTCGACGGCGGGTATGTCGTGGTGGACATGACTGGTATGTGTGTCACGCCGGAGGGGGTGGAGGTGGGAAAGCACAGAGACCTCCTTCGGCGTTGGAAGAGTGCGATGAAGCGAGGATTCAGCAATACGCCTCTACTCGTCAGCAGCAAGGTGAGTCCAACTTCGAGAAAGGGGTCCTCCTACATGTTAGACGTGCTGAGCGCCGAGTTGTGGGCGGGTAACAGGCCCCGAGCAAGTATCACATCTCGAACACGAACTACGCCAAGCATAAAGCACAGTTTCACTCCGTTGTGTGCGTTACTGTGATGCAGTCTGTGGAGACGGTCCCCCGGGTGAACATTTGGTCATGAAAGGCGAGGTGTACGACGCACCAAACCGCGACCGTTGTCTCCTGGTCACTGATCTGCAATTAACAATTGAATGTGGAGCAATCCATGCACAGACCTGTTCCCCAGAACCTTGTCCGTGTAAGGTTCGACAGCAAGTAAGGAGCGCATGTACACATGATGGAGGTACAGATCGTGGTGGTTCACAAGTGAGAGATGAGGAGAACTAAATAGTAGCGGCAGCTTAAACATACTTACCTTGAAAGGTTGTCACGCGATTGCATCTTGTTCAATGATGGCGGCCAACCGCGCCACTGGCATTAGTAGGTATTTGGTACCGGTCTAGCTATTCTAGCTGATACTAAGCGGTCCTACTTTGCACGAAGAAACGGGGAAATATGTACGTAAGTAGTGCACAGCAAAGCAGCAACGGGACGAACAACGGCGGAAGCTAATGATACAGATGCGCGCGGACGGATAAGATACGCGGTCACTCAACATCACAGTGTTGAAGAAGCGGATAAGGAACATGGCAACGGCAACAGCGTGACGCAGGGAAGGAGCTCAGAAAAGAGTGTAACTATAAGTTCAAAAGATGAACGATGAACCGACGCGCGGCCCTCGTGGTGCCTCGGATCTACCAAAGCCCCCGACGGGGAGCCGTAGCCTGAGTGTGTCCCGCATGTCAGAAGCAGCAAGGCGTCGGAGAGAAGAACGGGATGGCGTCCTGCGACTACGGTAACCAGCATGTAACGGCTATGCCCGCGGCGAGAGCGAAGCAGATAGCGAACGAGAGCAGGACGGGACTGCGGCCGTTTTATGATGGACGGAAAAGGAGAACAATGTGACGCGCGCGGTGCATGCATGCGCGATATGCGCTGGAAATCGAAGCAGGGGGTAAAGGGTGGAAGAAGGGATACGGGAAGGGCGAGATCATGCTACAGCGGTCGGAGATTACTGTGGGCATTGACAGGGT
Source organism: Ganoderma boninense (assembly GCA_002900995.3). NCBI lineage: Eukaryota > Fungi > Basidiomycota > Agaricomycetes > Polyporales > Polyporaceae > Ganoderma > Ganoderma boninense. The sequence goes on from CM035307.1 coordinate 2,608,961, forward strand.
ATCGCCAGGCGGTTTCCCGGCCTGTGGCGGGGCGTGTAGGCATTTGACCGGTGATGGTTGAAAGCACCCTTAGTCGTTGCGAACCTGGATGATTGTACGAGACCCTCATCAGGATAGCTCCATGTGCCCAAACAAACTAGCACTTACGACAAGGCGGCGGGGCTCGTCATGCTCCATGGGGGACCCGAGGGAGGCGCCGAACTGGTCAGGCAACGGGCCCGGGGCTGGCAACTTCGGGTAGGGCGGGGGAGCTGCACTGGCCGTGCCCGAAATGGGCTCGGGGCTGGTGGCAAGGGGTTGGGCAGTGGTGCTTCCCGACACAAGGTCTAGTTGCGGGGCGGGCTTGCGCTGGGCGGACGGACGACGCTGAAGGGGGACCCGACTGTTGTTGAGCACCGGCGCTGTAATCTGCCACATTGGCGTTGGCTCGGGGGTCTGTGTACCCAGAGTGGGCATCCTCGGTACTACCGTAGGCCTGGTCGTACTGGGCACCGGCAGAGTATCCGTAGCCCCAGTTGTTGTAAGTGGCGTTGTACGTGGTGCTCGGCAACTGGTATGTGTTGCTGGGATATGCACCGTAGGCTCCTCGGTTGTAGGGACTAGCTTGCTGGGCATTGCTAGCCTGACGCGAGGGCATGCCGTACGGTGCCGCGGCGCCGTAGCTCATGTCTTGGTACATCTGGCGCGACTGTACCGAGGGCGGGACCGTGTTGCCATGGCCCAAAGAGCCGCTGTGGCCGCTTCCGGTGGAGCTCGTCTCGACGTTTCCACCAATGGCACCGAACCCACCTGCACCGCCTTTCTCGGTGTCGTTCACGAGACCGACGTTAGAGAAGTCAATGATGTCCTGGTCTATACGATCCTTGCGGCGCCTGCGGACAGCCCATGTCGCGAGCGCGATGATCAGCACGATACCGACTAGGGTTGCCGCGGTGATGACACCAACGGAGAGGGCCTTGTTCTGGAGGAACGACTTGGGCGCACCATCCGCCTGCGAAGTAGCCGCCGGGGCCGCAGTGTCGCTGGACGTGACCGTGACCGTGGGTGGCAGGGACGATGTTGGAGTCGTCGAAGTGGTAGTCGGAGTCGGAGTAGACGTCGGGGTATCGCTAGAAGTCGTCGTCAAAGGGGTTGTAGAGGTGAGATCACTCGTGGTCGTCGAGGATGCTGTGGTTGAAGTCGAGGTCGAAGTCAAGGTCGAAGTCCTGTTTACCGGGTTAACTTCGCGTACAAGAGGCACGAGAGAGACATGGCGTACGGTGTAGTGGATGTGGCACTGTCGGAAGTAGTCAATGGAATGGTGTTGGAAGTGGTCTCAATGGGAACTGACGTTGTCGACGATGTACTGGTCGTGGAAGTGTCCGGGCCTGGGAGGCCGAGGACGCTTGTTAGGTCTCCTACTCCAGGGATGGAAAGCGTCGGAAGGTCAAGAGTAGGACTGCACAGGATGGTGAGGAGGAAGAGAGAATACAAGTTGTGGTTGTGTACTCACAGAAGTCCGCGAGCACCGAACACTTCGGTGAAGAAATCAGTCAACGACTGCGATGAATGCGTGAAATGACAAGTGAAGTTAGACACTCACAATCTTCCTCGGCACCGGCGCGGGGCAGCAAGTCAGACTTCACGACACGGAACGCACCGGACTTGCGAATCGACATGGTGGACACGGGATGGAAGAAGAATGCAGAGGCGTTGCGCAGGGGGCGGGGAATGGTTGTACAAGGTTTGGACTGGAACTGGTAAGGAGCGTGTGTGTCGAGGGCGGGAGAATGACTTCAGTAGCCTTCCAGCGACCACAGGTTGAGGGTGTGCTTGGATGAAGCTGGCACTGACAGCCGTTCTGGAGTGGATGTGGAGCGGGGTGGGGCACAATGAGGTGAGAGGGAGAGACAAAAAAAGGCAGACAAAGAAAACGAACCGCAGAATGGCCAAGTTTGTCTGAGCCTGCCAAACACTCGGACCAGATGGTGTCAGTGAGTCAAGTGGTGGTGATAGTAGCTGATAGCCAGCTGCGTCTCCCTCTCCACCTGCTCCATCGGCCCTATTGTGCCCTCCGTCATTGACGCCCGCTGCACCACCCGTAACCATCGAAACGCAGCGTGCTCACCGCCCCCTTCGGCCATGGTTCTGGCAATTACATGGGCCGTCTCCTGCGCAGGCATCTTCTCTCTCTTCCTTCTCGGAGTTCGTGCATCCCGACGCTAAGCTGGATGTTGCTGCTATCGTGCTCATTGACATTCGGCAGTGTTTTTTCTGCGTCCGCAGCAGGTAAACCGTTAACCGATGACGCTGCACTCCGACGCTGAACGACGGTTGAATGACGGCGCTCCGATCAATTTCAATTGTTTCCATCGTGATTCAATCGCGATCGGTGCATGTTCAACAAACGCCCGTCCTCCCCGACACGAACAGGTCCAAGACCATAAGCTACAGACGCAAGTGACACAAGTACTGCACACAACATAGGCAACCCAGTACAGCCGACAGGCAATAACAAGACAGCAGTGATCCCAATGGTATCATCTCAAATAACTTCCACGAGCATTCCGTTCCATGATCTCTCGCAACGGTCCAAGCAGGCGCGTGAACGCATGCGCGTCCAAGGCAGCCACCTTCAACCGAGCTACGCTCGGATCTGCACGCACCACCGCACTAACAGTCGCCGCGCGGGGCTCCAGGCGGAGCAGAGACAGCTCTAAGTCCGGATAAATTGAGTCACTGTGTCCGAAACGGTGAAATGCAAACGCACCGCCAAAGTAGTCTCCCTTCTTGAGATGCCCGACAACGTCGTGCCCACCGTTCTGGATTTTCGTCACGACCGCGTTCCCTTCTTCGACAAAGAAGAACGTGTCGCCCATCTCGCCCTGCCGCACGACCGCCTCGCCGTCCTCGTATACCCTGCTCACCAACGCGTCCGCAACCTTGCTGCGCTCTTCAGGCTCGAGCGACGCGAGCAGGTCCACTGACGACAGGAACTGCTCGTACATCGTTCGGCGCCGGTGCGCTGCCTTGAGGATGATCGTGCGGAAAGTGATCCGGTCGAGCGACCAGAGCGTACACGGCTCGATGGCCAGCACGGTCGCAGCTCGGGGGTGCCCGTACATGAGCGCAAGCTCCCCAAACGAGCTGCCCTCCCGGCACTCCGCCACCTTCCTTCCAAATACCGGATGGTATCCGGGCGTCCCAATCATGTCCGACTGGGACACGGACCCGGAGAGCCAGTCATGAGGGAGCGGCTCGGGGCGGATGTAGCAATGGAGCAGGCCGCTCTCAACGACGTAGAAGTAGTCGCCAACGTCGCCCTGGCGGATGACCACGTCGTCGATGACAACCTTGCACTCCTGCATGGCGTTGAGGACGCCGGTCTCCTGCTCCTCGTCGAGGTCGCGGAAGATGAAGTTGTTCGCAATCGATGCGCGGATCCTCCGGAGCTGGTCGTCCGTCTTTGGGAATACGGGCAGTGGCTCGTGCGTCTCGCTGTCGACCGGGATGGACTCGGCACTGACCGACGTGCGGCGCGCGAGGATGGTGGCCGTGGGCGGGTGGAGGAATTCACCGGGGCTCGGGGAGATGGAGCCATTGGCGAAGGACGCGAAGGGATTGGGGGCAGAGACAGGGGTAGAAGGCATGTCTTCACCCTCGAGCTGGAAGCTGGGGGGACTCACGGGGGTCAACGTGCGAGGGGTGTTATCGAGGAGGGCGTTTCCCGGGACGTTGAGGGTGCCAAATGGACTGGCGTTGGACATGGAGTTTTGCAGAGAGGAGCGTTGCTGTGGGAAGGACTGGGAGAAGGGTGATATACTGGTGGGACCACCAGGTGCACCCGCGGTGGGGGAAAGAGGGGTGTCCATATAGTGGTCTTGTGGTAGACCTGTTGCGAGGGAGGGATGTCGGGCAAGTGCGTCGCGAGTGCGTGTGCGCTGCTCGTCGAGACGAGACTGGAACCACCGAGCGCAGAACTGGAGGGCGTCCTTGGGCTGGACGCGTTGTGCGTCGCGAGTGAGCTCTGAAATGAGGGAGTCGAAAGTGGACATGTCAGACATGCCTCCTCTCTGAGTTATCTCTGGGAGTGAGACAAGGACCAATTGGCGGCACGAGGTGGTGGCTGCTGTCTGAGGGAGATTAAGCTTTGTTCAAGCAAGATGGAAGGCGATTCTTACGGTGCAACTATCAAAGAGAGATGGTCATTGGCTGTGCTCGACGATGCACGCGGTGAAGAGACGGATGGGCAAAGGAGTCTGAGGTGGTTGGGACAAGTCTTGTTCCCGATTCTGCGCAAGGGCTTGTTCTCGTCTACGCGTCTACCCCGCTTTCGGACATCCAACGGCGTGACCTGCGTGACATGACAGGCACGGAACGGGTCACGGGCCTCCACGTTTGCGGGCGCCTGTGTGGCGTCACCTCTCCGCGCTGCCCTTGAACTCGTCTGGTCGCTGGCGGACGAGACTGTCCACTCTACCGGCACACTCCCTCTCCAGCTATCCCCCCTTCCCAGGCAGGCTTCGTTGCTTTGTCTTTCTTCTGGCTTTATGTCGTTCTCCACCCTCCGAGTCGAACTCCCGGCCTATTCCCATTCGTTCCAAGTACAGGTTACCCCTTCGTCCTCCATCCGCGATGTCAAGCACGAGATCGCCACCGTCTGCCCCGGTGCTCCAAGTCCCGACGGTCAGCGACTCATCTGGAGGGGCCGCTTTCTGAGCGATGAAGAGAAGCTCGAGGACATTTGGAAGGTTCGCCTCCGTAGCCTTGTTTCCTCCCATACATTCATTCATTTACCCCCCCTTCCCCCAGTCTCCCGAGGATTCACGGGTCATCCACTTGGCCGTTCATCCTTCCGCTTGGACTTCAACCCCCCCGTCTCTTCCCTCTTCCTCCCCCTCCAACCCATCCCCCTACTCGTCCTAACTTCACTCAATCTCGAGCTTCTGCCGGACAGCCTACACCACCCCTGGCAACCGCCTGCCAGTCAACCTCATCCATACCCCCATATCGCCGTGCCCTTCCCTCCTGTGGCATATATACAGCACTTGCATAACACTGCCCTAGGTATCTTATCCGCCGGTGGCATCACGCTACCCGTCCCGCCCCCAATCAACGAGCTTGAGGCATGGCGCTCGGCAGCCAAGGACCTATATCAATCGCAGGGATGGGTATGGCCTGATATCTTTGAGCAACCTTTCCCCTCTGGTAGCCCAGGAGAAGGTGCTTCTTATCAGGCGGTCACCGTGGAGTAAGTGAGCTATACTTCTAATTCGCCTACGGTTTTGCTGAGTTGGGTGTGAAGGGGTCTCCCGTATCTGCAACTGATGAACGCGGATGCCACCCCCACTCCGTCTCAGGCACACGCCCTCCGTGTGCTATCGCATACCTTCTCGATTCTTTCCATGGCCAATGACCCCATGCTCTACCTCCGTGCCACGGCCCACTATTCGCCCCCTTACGCCTCAGCGACTAACGTGAATCAGCATCTCCAACATCTGGGTTTCCCCCAGCTCCGGCTCGCTCAGGGAGCGAACCCAAACCCTCATGATCCCAACAACCATAATCCTCTTGTGCCGCCTGGGGTCCCTGGCGCAGAGATTCGTGCGATCCCTGTTCGCGCACTGATGATCCCATTGGTCATGCTCGTGTTCCGCACCCTGCTGCTGCTATACTTCTTCTCGCCATCGAAACGTCCGTTATTTGGCTTGCTGCTTAGCGTGTGGATCCTCTACGAGGCATGGAACGCCATGCGTCTCGTCCTCAATGACGGAAACGACCGCGAGGCAGGTGGCGCAGCGAACCCCGGCGCGGCGAATGGCGCAGCTGGCCCTGGCCAGCCTGCAGCTCCGGCGGGAGCTGGCGCAGGACCGAATGGCAACGGTGCGACGAACGGGGCAACAAACAGATCACCGGCGGGCGCAGTGGTCGATCGGTTGTCGACGCTGAACCTGGCTGCGGAGGACGCGATCCTCGATACGGACGCTCCGGTTCCTGAGCCAGGACTCGCGCAGAAGACGAAGATGTTCTGTGCCCTGTTCTTCATGACCCTCTGGCCGTCCGCTTGGGACCGGAGGCGAAACGCGCTTCGCAGGCGGGAGGGGCGCATCCGGACCGACGCCCACGCGCGAGAAGCTGTCATGCGCGATCGTGAAGAAGCCCTGACGGCGAACGCGGGTGGGGATGATCAGGACGGGGAGCAGCGACCTCGGAGGAGCGAAGAGGATTTGGCCAGGGCACGGCAGCGGGAGCAGATGGTGGCGCGACACGAGAGGAGGCCGGCGTGGTTGCGGCAGTACGTGCAGAGGGTGGAGTACACAGAGTGGGTCGATGATCCTTAGGTTGTCGTCCTAATGACTTTTGGAATGGTGAGTTGAGGGGGCGGTTGAATTAGACAGCTAATCGCAGTCTAGATGTAGGATATGTCGCCCATCATCTTGGATCATGTGTTCCAGGTGTGCCGGAGGTATGAGGATCGGGACACTGCTTAGCGGCTCATAATATTATTAAGGATCTTCAAGCCAGGCAGAGGCGTTGCTACACCACCACATGAATGCCTCCCCTCGGCTGCAGTCGCAAACACTTACGTCTTCCTCCCTCATGGACATTAGTGTCAATGATCCGAATCAGCGGCCGACAATTCACCTTCCCCCGCCTTTGTAACTGAACTCGAAGCATTCCTTCCATGCGTTGCAAACATGATCCGAACACATTTGCGATGCTTGGGTCGTCTGCCCAGCCCCAAGAAGTCGCTGTTCGCGACTTCGAGGATCATCTTCGGTATTGCCTGTGACTATCCTGAGCCATTCACACTTTCCTCATGAGCAGGCGGCCACTACGTCACGCGTGCAATTGGATGAGGCCCTCAAACATATGCTTCAGTCTCGCCCGCTTTGAATAGAAGGCTGCGATCCGTGATGAGGTCAACGGCGGACATGATGAGAATCAAATGGACTGGCGAACGTGGATGTATTACCGCACACTTGCGGCCCAGGCGAAGCTCGGCGCATGCATACCACATGCCGCTTATAAGTATATAAAGGAGTTGAGGATCTCTCCTTCCAGTAAGTCTCCCTAAAGTTCCGCAAGGCTAGCAAGGCAAGTTTCTTCGTCGGTTGTCTCTTACTACCCGCGGCGAATGTCTCGAGTCCTGACAGCGAGCTTATGTGACAACAGAATAGACAATATGCATATCGCTCGCGCTGCTACCTCTGTTGCGGCTACGCTCTCCTCTGGTGTTTTGATCCCCCTGTACGTCTATCCATCAGGGGGACCAGACTGTTCAAACTGGGGCTCCCTCCTGAGCACGTAAGTCCATGCTCAATTTCAGAAGCACGTCGGTCTTGGGACTAACGGAAGCCTCGTCAACAGCATCGCTGCACATCCTACCGTTCCGTACTATGCCGTCATCAATCCCAACAGTGGACCAGGAGGCGATGGCAACCAGCCACCAGCAGAGTTCCAGCAGTGCATCCCCATGCTGCGCGCGGCGTCAGACAGCGTCGTTGTGCTTGGGTACGTTCGGACCGGGAGGGCGGACCCGAGCAGAGCGGCTGGCGTGATCAGCGATGTGAATACCTACGCGGGCTGGAGCTCGTCGTACCGGGTGGACGGCATCTTCTTTGACGAGGTGTCGGGCGCCGCGAGCGACTTCGACGCGTACGCCAACTACACATCGCTCGCCCGCCAGATGTTCGACTTCGTGAGTACTTATGTAGCGTGCATGTTGCCGTCCGGTCACTGACATCCGTGCCGATTAGATCGCCTTGAACCCCGGAACAGCGCCGACAGACACGGACTACTACGACCTCGCCGACATTGTGCTCTCGGCAGAGGATTTCTACAACCAGTTCAGGTCAGTATTGAGTGTCAGCCTTCCATCCTTGCTTGCGTTCTCTGGCACCTCAAGTTGTCTCTTGTGCTTTTCTAACACTCCCCCTCTTGCTTTCCAGCCCAAGCCAGCTCTCTCTCGGCGCTGCGACGCCGCCGTCCAAGCAAGCGATCCTGCTAACGGACGGGCCGTCCACCCCTCCCACAGCTCTCATCTCGGAGCTGATCACGACGGACAAGGTCGGGGCGTTCTGGGTGACGGATGACTCTCAGGCGAATGGGGCTAATCCCTACGATACTTTGCCCACCGACATCGAGGCCTTCGTCGCTGCCATCGCGGCTGCACAGACTTAGACCTAGCATGGAAGTAGCAAAACGTGGAACAACTCCCTGCGGCCAGCCTGAACCGCGGGGGGTTATGCGCATGTGTCTTTTGAAGAGCCCGTTTGTTAATTATTTGCTTCCCGGATGTAACTCTGGATCTCGAGTAATACGAGTTGTTCAGGAAATTGTTCACCTCCGGCCGCTCGGCGCATCTACACTGCCTGAGCTACTACACGACCGTGACCAACAGTGTTTTCAGTTTCTACTGTACTGCATTTCGCGACCAACAACAGGGGACAATATAGCGAGCATCTTGGTAATGTATCTGAGTAGGACTTCCTCCTCTCCATGGGATTGCATACGCCAGAACTGTCAAGTCCACAAAAATAACATTACAGTACAAATGCTGAGTGGGGATGTTCTATCTCAAAAAGGTCGACTTAAAATCACTTCACTGCAGAAGTTATCGACCACACGGCAAGCTTCATGACTCGTCTCGCTCCGCTTCCGTCATCTTGACCCAGAGACCACCCTGAAAACGCACGTCAGGACTAAACATTACGCAGACCGCAATTTCGTTAAGAAAATACGTACAAGGACATACAACGTCAGGTGCGTCTTCGGGAAAATCTTCTCCTTGCTACGATGGCCTTCATCGCCGAGCCACTCAGGCGGCGGGCGAGAGTCTGGATGCTGTGCACTCAGGTCGAGTTCAATGTGCGAGAAATTCTGCAGCAGGCGGATGAGGAAGAACGACATCTCGTTGTACGCAAACTGCGGAAACAAAACAATCGCATGAGTGCTCCAAACACCCCGCGAGGTCAGTGAGGTCCACAGAACGTACCTGCTGCCCGAGGCATATCCGAGGACCAGCGTTGAAGGGCAGGAAGATGAACGGGTTGCCGGTGAAGTACTTGTTCAGACGCTCATCCACGAATCGGTCTGGATCGAAGTGGAGAGCTGGTGGGAATCAGGTTCAGAATGCGTGTATTTACCATGATTCTAGGAAGAAGGCCTACCATCGGGACCCCAGTAGTCCTTGCGCCTATGCATCATAAAGACGGAGTACGTAACACTTGGGGGACGTCAGTGAACATCCCCCAGTTCGAGTTTAGACGACATACGGAGTACCAGCAGGAACGAAAATAGGAGGCTTCGCAGCGTTTGGGTTTGGGATTGTAGTGTCTTTAGTAGCAACACTAGGCGAGAACGGTATAAGGGGCTCTACAATTGCCAATAACATGAGGAGACTCACCGGACGTTGAATGGGCTTTGGGTTGGGTGTTATCAGGACCGCCGGTAGCTTGGACGAAGGGCAGGGAACTCACACAATAGGGTATAGCCGCAGAGTTTCTATAAAGAGGATTGCTTGAGAGGCATTGACGGAAGCGAAGGCGTTTTACTAACCATTGATAACAGCCCTCAGATACTTCATTGTCCGGATGTCATCGAAGTTTGGCATCTGAGTTGGGCCGATCTTCTCAATGACCTCAGCACGGAGCTTCTGGAAAACCTGGGGATAGAGGCACAAAAGATATACAGCGAATGTCAAGGTTGCCGCAGTCTACGAACGGTGCTTGGTTAATAGCCCGCCAACAATATCGCTGTAAAAATAAACGTACTGTGTCTCGACCAGCAATCATAATGTTGAGTGTCTCGTCATGGAGAACCTTCGGATCTATGATCATCATGTTAACGCCAACCCAAATCTCTGGCAACGCGACCCACCTTGTGTCTGTTTAACCAAATGATCCAACAAAGTCTCGTCATCGTCGTCCTCCGTCATCTTCTCCGCCTTGTCGAGGGATCGGTTCTTCTTCACGGCTTCCTGCAGGATAGGCTGCAAATATGCGTCGACGATTTCCATGCGGCCGCCTGTTCGGCCTTTCCAGACCTCCTGGAAAATCCAAGTCCATCCCACGCGTAAGCGGAAAGCAAGGTCGTCTTGGACCCCGCTGAAGGCTTCCGTGAACCTGGCTGCCGCACCCTTGGACAGTGTGGCGACCGCCGGAGAGGGTCGGTCGTTGTACGCGTATGGGAGGTCGTAATTGAGGCTGTGGACGCACTGGCCGAAGAGGAACTCTGTGGCGCTGTCGAGGGTGAAACGGGAGATCAAGTCCTGGAAATCGACAGCGTGCCCGTTCCGGAAATGTGCCTTCATCTTCTTGATGGCGAAGTCTACACCAAGGCAACATGAGCAACACAGTACTGCATAGATGGAGCATGGGCGTACCTGCGTGCCTATCGAACATTTCAAAGTGAGAAATCCTGTCCCGGGTGAAGTATGGCCGGGTCATCGCGCGATGGAATCTGTGGGAATATGCATGAGCTCGTTTCGACCCCGCCCTGTTCTACGCGGCCACTGACTTCCACATATCACCTATGGGGAACAAGGTCAGCCATGCGTTACTACTACAACCACATCTGAAAGGCTGACCATCGGCGTTGAATACCCCTTCTCCGAGCACGTCCTGCAATGAAAACTTGAAGTGATCCCCCTTCTCAAACTCATGGAATTGAGTGGCAAGGATCGTCTATAAATTGGCAATAAGTGATGTCCTGCTTTGTATGCACGCCCATGTGCCCACGCACCTTCACGATGTTCGCATCTGTAGCTACGTACATGGTGTCCCCCAACAAAGTGACCGAGTGCAGGCCAACCATCTTGTCGACCTGCGGGTTGGTCCAGAAGCCATCGCCTGTCATGTTTGCATGCAGTTAGGGCTTCAAGCTTCAAGCCACGGCGGTTCGCAACTGCGTCACACACCAGGATAACCCTTCCTCCAGCCCTCCATGCTGATCTTGACGAGGTCCAGGTTGCCGAATTTCTGCCCGTCCCAGCTAGGCGGCAGTATCGCGCCCATGCGGGCAGCGCGCCGCCTGACGCTCCATCTCCTGAAGAGTACGCGCACGACACGCAAGAGCGGGATGCTGAAGATGGAGGTCAGCGCGACTACGAAAGTCGGAACGTGGATTATGTTGAAGGAATGCAAGACGCGCCGTGCGGCGACCAGGATGGTGGCGGCAGGCGTCAGTTGAGACAGGATCCACCAGAACACGGGCGAAAACCCAGGCCCAAACAGCCTGGATGTTGGTGACGGCATTCCGCGCGACGGGGAGGACTCAGAGCCAGTCGGCAACTTGTCTTGGGGGTCTGGTGCGCAGTGAAGGGGATGGATAGGTGGGTGGAGGAACCCACAGATGTGCTTGCCTTAAAGTATGCTGCTGCTGATGATGTTAGGACTCTGCCGGAACCCCCTCACGGTTACGCACGGTGATGCTTAATAATGCCTATAAGGACCTTGGCGTTTTGTCGCCTTTCTCGCAACCAGGCACCTGGCGTGGCGGAGGCCACAACTTGAAGCTGTGTGTAACCGCCCGCGCTCGTTCCCTCGCTCGGACCCGTTACCGTACCTCTCTCATCCCCGCATTGTCCCGTTTCCGGTCCCGTACCTAGAATGCTTGTGCTTACTGTTAGTACAGCTTACCTTTGTCATCCTGCCCGTGTCCACGTGCTTGCCCCCTCTGTCCTTACTCAATCCCCTCTCTCCTGTGCCTGTCGGCAGTCGTATATAAGACCTGTATGTACGCAGTGTTCGTTAGCGTACTTGGAACAGAATCACAGTCGGTACAACTGTCCCTGCCCTTGAGCGCTCTTCGACCGTGTGCCGCGACCGCCTTCCTTATCCGGAAGCCGCCAGCGTCACATATTTTTGACAGCATCACCGTCTACCAACCTCTACCCCCCACCCCCTTGTCTCTCTAAAGCTTAACTCAATAAACCCTTCCTCGTCGACTGGATCCCCTCGAGTCTGATCAACTCGACCTTCCTTCTCGGCGACGGCTCTGTCTCTCCCTCTCTCTCTCTCTCTCTCTCTGTGCTAGACTCTCTCCATCTCTCTCGCTTCTCTCTCTCTGCGGCTCTCCCTTCCGAAAATCAAGAAACCCGAAAACATGTCCTCCGTTCGCTACAACCTTCGCAACAGGCCTTCTGGCCCCCGCACCGGAGTCCACTCCGGACTGGCACCTCCACCTGGTACGTTACCCGCTCAGTTGCCCCAAGGGACTGACTATTCGTCCGACAGCGAGCTTTCCGACGCTCCGAGCGTCCGCTCAAATGCGAGCGTTAGGCCTGGCGTTTCTTACAGCCAGGCCGCCCGTACCAACGTTGGGGCAGACACTGGCTCGCTGCACGGCGGCCAGGCGGCAGACCCACGTGCCGGAGCAGACCCCGTCTCGTCCAACGAGCAGGAGGCATATCCGAGTAGCGTAGCCCCGCAGCCTAGCGCTGCGGGCAGTAGCCCCTTGTCCGCTTCGGACAAGGAAAACAATATTATTGCTTCTTCTACCCAGAACCCCGAGGACCCGCAGGACACAACGGCTGCCCGAAAGGAGCCGGTTGATAAGGATGTCGGTCAATGGACCGAGGTACGTCGTCATAAGAAACTCGCGCGTACCCCCGCTCGTGCTCCCCTTCGTGAGCTGCCAGTTGCTGGAGGGGAAGGCCAACCCTCCGAGGCTGCTGGCTTGAATCGTGAGCAACGCCGCACCGTGAAGGCGGCAGAGAAGTCGCTCACGGACGAGCAACGCGGTCGCATCCAGAAGCGGATGCTCCAAGTTCACCGCGATCGCGCAGCCAGTTCGAGCTCGCGTGGCGAAGGTCCATCGACCTTCGCGAAAGGAAAGACCGTTGATGCGCGCAACTGGGGCGCCGCCGGTATCAGCGATGAGGAACTAGACCCGGACGCACAGCGCCGGGAGTTCGACTTGTATTCAGGCCGTCGAGCCTTGCGCGACGAGGACAGCGACGCTGATCCTGATGAGCAGCGCGCAGCTTTGGAGTACTGGCGTGCCATGAAGAAGGCACAGCCCAAGCGGCCAAAGGCCACCGTCCAGACGGCCACTGATTTGTCCGATGAGGATCGCGACCTCACGGACAGCTCCTCGCGCGACAACTCAGTCGTCCGACCGACGCGCGAGGAAGACTTACAGCGCCAGATTGATGCGCTCCAGCGGGAGCTAGTCGAGGTTCGGAGTGCACACCGTCCTCGGCCTAAGCATAAGCGCAGCAAGGGCAAACAAGTTGCCATTGATTCGTCCGCCTCAGAGTATGAGGCTCCCAAACCCATTCCCTCAGGTACATCAGTATCTAAGGGACCTGTGGCTTCAGTTTCGGCCAAGAAATCGCGCAAACGCGATGTAGGTAAAACTAAGAAGGTGAAGGGTGCCAAGACTGGCGCGCCTCTGGCTGATCCTTCGCAAGGCATGGCTACTGCGTTTGTCGAAGAGGCTCTCTCGCCCGGAAGTTCAGCTCGCCGTTCTCATACGGCCGAGCTGAGGGTTCACCTCCCCCAACCTATCTCTCAGCTGGAGCCGAGCAGCTTCGTTGGGCGCACATTGCGCGGCCTGTCAAAGGGCGATCCGAGCTCCTCGGACAGCAGCAGTTCGTCCGAGGACGACAAAGGTCCCTCGCGTCCCGGTCCCTCCAAACCCCGTCGCTCGAGACGGTCCAGCTCCTCATCGTCCAGCTCCTCATCGTCCAGCTCGTCTGGTTCGGGAGGTGCGGGGGGATCCAACGGATCACCATCCTCGTCTGACTCCGAGTCGTCTTCCGGGAGCTCGGATGGCTCGTCTCGCGGACGGCGCCGTCGCCATAAGCGTCGACGTGCTTCCCGGAGACGTCGTTCGTCAAGGAAGCGTTCGAAGCGTTCAAAGCTTCGAGTGCCCGTCTTGAAGCCACTGGATCCTGAGCCGTACGAAGGCGAAGCTGACTTGCCGACGTTCCACCGTTTCATCGGGCAGATGTCCGATTACTTGGATGGCTACCGTGTAAGGTCGCGCGACCATCCGTCCGTGGTTGCTCGCTTCTTGCGCGGCCGAGCGCACGAGTTCTATGTTAACACCATCTCGCGCAACCCGCGTGCTTACCAGTTCAAGGACATCCTTGTCGGGTTGTTCAATTATTGCTTCCCTATGAACTTCCGTCAGAAAATGCGTGAAAAGCTCAGGAACACTCGCCAGCATGGTCGCTCCATCCAGAGCTACTCATATGAGATGGAAAATTTGTTCCTGATCCTGGGGATGGACCGTAACGAGGAGCGTGTGGACGCGTTCTGGTTCGGACTTGATAAGTACATTCAAGGTGAACTGTGGAAGCAAATGATGACCTTGAAGAGTCCTTACGAGGACGTCAAGGCCAAGGCCCAGGTCATTGAGCTGGCTCGCGAAGCTGCCGGAGGGACGCGCACCGAGCACCCCGCTCAACACCGGAATGGTGGTTTGCCCCGTCGCCGCGATCCCGCACCAGCCCCGGCTGCTTTTGCTATAGCGCCTCAGCCTCGGCACCATGACCGGCGCCGCGGACAGGCCAGCGGTCACCGAGAGCGACGACGGGACCAGCGGTACCCCCGAGAGCCAGGCATCTTTGTGGGGAATGCAAACCGGGGGCCTGTCGGACGACAAGACCGTCAGCGTGGTCGTAGGAATGGAGGGCGAGACCGCGATCGTGGTCGCGACCGACAGGCGCGACGGGGTAACCGTCCCCCGAACGCAAACCAGGGTCCGCCGAGGCAGCGCGATGCTGCCCCTGCTCCTGTCGGCGATGGTCGCTGTTTCCGCTGCGGCCAGACAGGCCATATGGCTCGAAACTGTCCCCAGAACAGCCAAGTCAGGTCCAACAACCCTGGACAAGCACCGGGAGTGGCCACGTACAATATTGAGGTCGCTCCTGACGACACTGAGGCTCTGAGGAACCTTGCCGAGTCCACCTCTGCGACGACCGAGTTGCACTTGAACTCGGTCGAGTTCGACTATCGGTCTCTGCCTCAGTTGCGTCCCGCCTGGGAACTGGTTGAACCTCGCTTTCGTGCAGATCCACTCACCGGGTTTGTCAGTGTCGGCGATCCTTCGGAGCCCGACGATGAAGACTTATTCGAGGGCATGCCATCCTTGCAGTCCGTCTCGGACTCGAGCTCCGAGCCGGAGGAACCTGACAAACAGTCAGATGACACATGGTCAGTAGTCTCTGGCCCCAAGCCTGGTCCTCAGCCACGCACTGACTCGACTTCCTCAGCTGGAGGTTGTCCAATTCCAGTTGAGGATGACGGTATTCGAGTTCAGGAGTTCAGCTGGGACGAACTTGAGCTTCCGCGCACTAGAGCCGAGGGAGCGGAAGCCTACGCACTTGGAAATGTGTTCGAGCAGCGCGCCGCTGATGTATTGAATCGCCACCGACCATACTGGGACGGTGCGAGCATCGAGGAGGAGCACGAGTTCTTCATCGTGCACCAGATTTCGGCATCCACTTATGCTGTTGAGAACACAGCTAGTGAGCTTGAATTCTTTGTCACTGCAGCTCAGCTCAACAATCCGAACTTGGACTTACCCAACTCCTTCCGGCAGATGCTGAGGACGATTCGAATGCCAGGCGATCCTGACGTTCTGGAGGGCGCGAGCGAGCCACTTGGGGATGTGATGGCCCTGGTCCTGGAACAGCGTCTCAATGAGACAATACCTTGGCCTGAAACACATCCCCGGGGTGAATCTACAACGCGTTTTCAGTGCTTCCAGCTTGGAGATGTCGTGGAGGTTCAGGATCAGTACCTCGCACTCAGCGTTCACATCGGGTGCGAGCGGCTGCTGAACCCCCGGCTTGACTTCCGGGACTGGTATGCACATGCAGCGCGTCGGGCGCACCACGATCGGGCACTGGAAACTGGCTCCCTCGACGAAAGCACCTCTGACGACCTCGGCGGTGATCTTGACCACCTGTTCGAGACGATCGCATATGGTCAGCATCTGGATGAACAGTGGTATGCCCAAGCCAAGCCATACCTTGAGTTGAACGCCGCTCAGCGGGGCGGAAAGTCGAAGCTTGATCCTGACGATCTAGTTGTGCAGCGGAACGCCGCTGCGCCGCGCGACCTTCGCCGTGTCATTCCGGAGCCTATTGTTGTTGTGGTGACGATCAACGGGCATCCTGCCCGCGCACTGTTAGACACCGGTTCACTTTCCGACTTTATGTCCGCGAAGCTGGCTCACCAACTGGGAGTCAAGACGTTTGAGCTGGCTAAGCCCATGCCACTGCATCTTGCAGTGCAGGGGTCTCGCGCCAAAATCAATTATGGCTGCACGGCACAGCTGGAGTATCAGGACATCAGCTCAAAGCGTTATTTCGATATCATTAACTTGCTCAACTATGATATCATCCTCGGCACCCCGTTCTTCTTCCAGCACCGAGTGCTCGCAGGCTTTAACCCTGTGAAGGTGGTTGTTGGCAGCTCGAAGCCCCTGCCCGTCGCGGGCAAGCAGGCTCGTGTTCTTGAGTCTCGAGCTGCTGAAGTATTCGCGGACCGGTTGGAGGCTGCGCGACAGGAACTGCGTGAATACGCCGCCCCGATCTGCATGGATGCGAGCGACTCTCCGCTGCCGCCGCTGCGGACGATCAATCATACTATTCCGCTCAAAGACGAGTCCAAGACTTACTCGTGGCGGCCGTCCAAGTGTCCGGACGCTCTGCGTCATCTTTGGATCGAGAAGCGCGATGCTTACTTGAAGTCCGGCCGTTGGCAAATGAGCAATGCTCGAAACACGTCGCCAATGCTCCTCTTGACGAAGCCTGGAACAGGTGTTAAGGGCATACCACATCGGCTTCGAGTCGTCTGCGATTTACGTGAGCGGAACGCAAACACTCACAAGGTGACGTCTCCGCTCCCGGACATGGAAGCCATTTTGCGGCGCGTCTCCAGGAAGCCGTATCGCACGCTGATTGACGGCAAGGATGCCTATGAACAGATCCGTGTTGAGCCGTCTCATGTCCCTCGCACCGCGATGACAACTCCTGATGGAAATATGGTGAGTCTGGTGTTGCAACAGGGCGACTGCAACGCCGTTGCCACTTACCAGACCCTTATGAACCATATTTTCGCGCCATACCTTGGCGTCTTTCTGGACGTCTACCTTGATGACATCGCGGTCTATTCCGACACTCTGGAAGAGCATCTCAAGCACGTCAGACTTGTCATCGACATTCTGCGGAAGGAAACACTTTACCTGAGTGCGACGAAGCTGCGCTTCCTCTGTCGCGAGATGAAGATCCTTGGGCGCATTGTCGATGACCACGGGATCCGGATGGACCCCGAGAAGGTCGACAACGTCTTGAGCTGGAAGATCCCCACGAACCGCGAGCTTCTCCGGGGGTTCCTCGGATCCGTGGGCTACCTTGCAGATGATATTGCAACCGTCCGGATTCCTATGGGTATTCTGAGTTCGTTAACCGGCTCAGAAGCAAGCTTCAAGTGGGAATTTACTCACCAACGTGCGTTCGATGAAATCAAGAAGCTACTGCATGCACACCGTGAGCACCATCGCGTCCCGTTGGATTACTCGAAAGACGCACCGCGCATCTGGCTTGTCACTGACGGTTCCCATGGTGGGATTGCCGGCGTGGTGACCCAAGGCGACGACTTTCGCCGTGGTCGGGTCGCCGCATTCTTCTCGGCCAAGCTGTCCTCAGCGCAGATGAATTATCCTGTGCATGAGATCGAGATGTTAGCAGGCATCGAATCGATGCGAAGGCACCGTGATATCCTATTGGGTTGCTCGTTCACCTGGGTGACGGACCACAAGGGTCTGATCCACCTCTTGAAGCAGAAGAACCTGTCAGGTCGCCAGGCGCGATGGTTAGAGCGCATTTCCGAGTTCGACTTCACTATTGAATACATACCGGGAGTCGAGAATGTCCTCGCTGACGCTTTATCGCGTATCTACGCGCATGACCGGCCTGGCACTGTGCGGGCTCCCTCCGAGTACACCCAGTTCGACGAGGAGGGCGACTTCTCGGCTGTCCTGCAAAGCTTCAGCATCTCTGCACCTGTTAGCGTCGACCCGGAGTCACTTGTTGAGCTGGAACAACTCACCTCACCTCCTGTACCCACTGCGGTGACTGGAGGGCGCGTGCTTCGCCCTCGACCGCCGAAGCCAGTTGTCGTGCCTCGGACGGCGGCGAACAGTCGTCCGGGACGACAACGCCAGGCCCCCACTGCGGGCTCATCGCGGGGGGGAAGAGAGGAGGGTCTGGAGGGCGCGTCAGCTGGCGAGTCCTCCCTACAAGAGCAGGGAAGCTCTCACGAGAAGTGCCACCCTCACTCCGCCCCAGAGGGCCCCATGACAGCCGGCGAGGCGACCGTGCGTCCTGTTCGGACGCGCCCAACCATTCCTCCGCCTGAGACCGGTCGACCGGAGACGGCGAAGGAGTTCGCGAAGCGCATCAAGCGCGTTGTCCTCCACGGGCCCCGTGTTGAACAACGGGAGGGCGTGCAGCCTGCGGAACGGTCTTCAGCACCGCTCCAACAGCCTGACATTGACGAGCACTCACCAGTTTCACCTGTGACGGGCCAGGAGAGTCAGTTCATCGAGTTCCTCGCTGATAATACAGAGGGAATTGACTTACTTCGCGCCCTTCAAGGCCGCTATTCGGACGACAAGTTCTTCGCTGCGATCCTCGCCAACCCGAAGCACTACAAGAACTTCGTAGTAAAAGACGGGTTAGTCTTCCTACAGGACAGGAAGCGATCGCTTCTGTGCATACCTAACATCCTTGTATCGGAACGAAGCGTTCGGGAACTTGTGATCCGACACGCCCACTCTTTGCTTGCGCACCTCGGCGCACACCGCACCCTCAGCCTGCTCCGCGACCACATGTGGTGGAAGTCGATGGTCCCGGACGTCCAGCGCTACTGCGACTCGTGCATGACCTGCAAGAGAAGTAAGCCAAGCAATCAGAAACCGTACGGCCTTCTGAACCCCCTCGCTGTCCCCTCAAAACCTTGGGAAGCGATTGGTGTCGACTTCGTGGGCCCTCTGCCCGAGTCTCGGAACCGAGATGGAACGTTCGACGAGATAACGACGATAATCGATCTGCTCACTGGTATGGTCCACCTGGTGCCGAGTCGTCAAGACTACAAGGCTCCACAAGTTGCTGAGTTGATGTTCTCGGAAGTCTACAAGCATCATGGCCTGCCACGCTCGATAGTGAGCGATCGAGACGTCTTGTTTACCAGTCAGTTCTGGGCTCACCTGAATAAGCTTATCGGCGTTGAGCTGCGCATGTCGAGCGCATATCACCCTGAGTCCGATGGTTCTGCGGAAAGGGCTCATCGTACTGTCGGGCAGATGCTCCGGCAGTGCATAGGACCTAACCAGAAGGATTGGGTCAGTAAGCTGCCTGGCATTGAGTTTGCTATTAACCTCGCACGCTCGGAGAGCAGCGGATACGCGCCATTCTTCCTCAACACGGGCAGAATGCCTCGTGTGATGATTTGGGACTCAGCTGGACCTGATGAGTACCCTGGTGTCAGGGCCTTCGCCCAGCGGATGAAAAACGCCGTGATGGCAGCACACGATTCTATCCTCGCTGCCCGGGTAAAGCAAACGCGCGACGCCAACCGCCGGCGCCGTCCTGCCCCTTTTGAGCAGGGCGATCTTGTGTATGTATCTACCAAGAACATCTCATTACCGAAGGGATACGCGCGGAAACTCGCACCTAGATACATTGGTCCATACCGGATCCTCCAGGACTACGGCAATAACTCCTTCAGGTTGGAGTTGCCTGGCAATCTTCGCCGCCGGGGGATTCACAATGTCTTCCACTCTTCGCTGCTCCGGGTTCATCAGCCCAACGATGACCGCCTATTTCCCGGTCGGCTGGACAGCCAGGTCGCAGAGATGGAGGACCTTGATAATGAGTGGGCAATCGATAAAATTGTCAGTCATCGAGGACAGGGCGAGGACGCGATTTTCGAAGCCATATGGAAGTCGGGAGATCGTACCTGGATTCCCTTTGAGGCAGCCCGACCGTTGGCTGCGCTGAACGCGTACTTTGACGTCTTGGGCATAGAGGAGGTGTCAGCGTTGTCTGCGGGGCAAGGAACGCCGCCGTCAGACCCACAGGTTTTCCTAGGAGCCGTCAGCACGTTGTCGAGACGTCGTCGGGCTATAAAATGGAAGACCTACTCACCTCCTTCTCTCCAGCATTCGGCTCCGACATCCCCTACCGCTTCCTCCTCCCTGCCACGCTCTACGTCCTCTTCCTTTCCCCTCGCACTCATGGCCGCTCCGGACCAGCCTCCCGACATACCCAACGCCTTCGTGGACCAGTCCGCCAACCCCGTCACGCTGGGTGCCGCGGATGGCTCCACCGTGTTCACGCCGCCTGCGCTTTTCCGTGCCTACGCGAATTACGACGTTGATATTCGGAACGGGCGTACTGGAGGCGCAGTACCTGTGGGGTACGATCAGTTTTCCAGCCGATGGAACCAGGACCCGAACTCCCCCTACCGGTTTTCGACGTTCGACCCGGCGACCTCTACCGTCACCACGGTCGGTGCGCCCTTTCCCGCTGGCTTCCTCGACCTGATCGACCCTCCCCCTGCTCCCCGCGCTCCGACGCCTCCTCCCCCCACCTACGAGTTCACGGAGGGCCAGCACGACCTCATCCAGCACATGCTATGGAGCACGGCGCGTCGTGAGTCATACTTCGAGAAGAAGCGGGAGGCCGCCCGAGCCAAGAGGGTCGACGACCGTCGCTCGAAGCGCGAAGAATACCGCGCTCGCGACTCTGCCATGGGCCGCAACCGTACCCCGGGGTTGAAGACCGTCGCTGCCGCTCCCGTCGCCGCAACTGCCGCTAACCCCATCGCCTGCGCTACGGGCGCTGGCACTGCCGCCGCTGCCACGAACTCCGCGGCCCCATCCATCCCCATCGCTGGTCCCTCGTCGGTCGGTGGCCACTCCGCCGCGCCCGTCTTGCCTCTTGTGGCTCCTACCCCATCCGGATCGTCGTCGACCGCGACTGCGCCTCTTCCGCGTGCGCCGAGCCCGATGCAGGAGGACGAGCCCGAGCCGCCGGTCTCTTCTAGAACCCGCGCCGCTGCGACCGTCAGAGACCCGTCGGAGGACTTGATCGACTTCTCGGATGCCGAGGACGATCTTCCGTTGGCCGCCATGAAGGGGAAGGGCAAGGAGGCTGCCTAGGGCGCCTCGTATTCCATTTCGGGGTTTTAAGTTGGACGTCCTTCGTTTCTCAGTACGTCCGGAGGGCGTATGTAACCGCCCGCGCTCGTTCCCTCGCTCGGACCCGTTACCGTACCTCTCTCATCCCCGCATTGTCCCGTTTCCGGTCCCGTACCTAGAATGCTTGTGCTTACTGTTAGTACAGCTTACCTTTGTCATCCTGCCCGTGTCCACGTGCTTGCCCCCTCTGTCCTTACTCAATCCCCTCTCTCCTGTGCCTGTCGGCAGTCGTATATAAGACCTGTATGTACGCAGTGTTCGTTAGCGTACTTGGAACAGAATCACAGTCGGTACAACTGTCCCTGCCCTTGAGCGCTCTTCGACCGTGTGCCGCGACCGCCTTCCTTATCCGGAAGCCGCCAGCGTCACACTGTGCAGCCACCGCAGCGGGCCGGGTGTCGACTCAGGGGAAATTTGAAATCGAATGCAGCGGCCATCGCCCTCACACGCAGTGTAACCCGTGCCCAGCGGACTGTCGCAAGTCCACAACGGCGCGAAACCATTCGGCAACTTTGTAAACGACGCAGAGGCGTTGATGGCGGAGGCTGCCGAGGTTTCGTTGAGTCTGGAGCCAGACCAGAACTTCCTTGCCAGAGTCAGCCTTGTACATCGAAACAACATACGCAAGTCTTCGGCACGCCGCATACTTACCTCTCGGAATACTTTCGTAAACAAGCGATGGCGACTCGCCAGGTGGCATGACCAAATACTTACCTGCCTAAGACCCGGCACGAGGACTCGGAGGGCAGGCAAAGGACAGGATCTGAGGATAATAGATGATGAATCCCACTACCGCAATCGTCATCGTCTGTCTCCTGCTGTCTTGCAGAGAGATACTGACAGCCCGATGCAATCTAGAAAGATGTACCTCAGCATATATGCGCAGTGATGCATAGTGATGCATCCGTCCCGCCGAAAGCGCATACCGAAAGGTTCTGGGGCAGCGCTGGCTCGTTCAAGTTGCTCTCAGGCCCTTCCATATCAAAAGTTGAACGATATTCAGGTCGCTCATGTGAGAGCGATAGGCCTGCGGCAGGAAGATGGGACGGAGGATGGACGAGAACATAGTTCACAACGAGAGAGAGAAGGCCTTGCGGCCGAAATTGCCAATTGAATGAATCGTCCTTGCTGAGACGAGCGCTTCAAAGCCGGTGTCCTTGGAAAATGTCCACAGGCCTCATACTTACGGACAAGCATCGATGCCCACCGCTGCCGTGTACACTACCTCGAGTAAAGTTTGCTGCTCGTGGTAGACAGATGTAGCACAACTCGCGATAAGTACAGTGCCTTGCATAATTGCGTGAACGCGCCGAAAAATTCCTGCAGGCGCCTATATGCTCGCCTACCAAATCAGGACGCCTGGGAAGCTTCAGAAGCGAGTTGGTGACCTTGATGTGACATGTCTCTTGGATGGCATGGGTGCCTCCCGAAGCAGCTGAGGGCCCAAATGGTACACTAGGAGGCCCGTTGAGAACCACTGAGCTCTCCAGGAAGTAGACAAGCGTGGGGGACAAGGGGAACAGTCAGGCTGAAGTTACGACCAGGAGAGGCGCACAGGCGGCGTTGGCGTTGCATGTGACCGTGATCCATCCGCATTTGGTAGGCGAGGTATAAGCGCCTGCTGGGGATTTTTCGGCGCGTTCACGCAATTATGCAAGGCACTGTAAGTGTCCCGATCGGGGACCGGCCACACTTATCGTGCCAGTTTACATCAGGTCAGGAGGCTGCACGACCCGGAGCTGGTGGCACCAGAGCTGCACCTGCGCCTCGTTTCAACCTCTCCGCTTGCCACTATCTCTCTGCTTGTTTTCCCTCGCTCAACGTCTCTTCGCAACATCCCTGCCTTTCCCAGCAACAATGTCAGAGTCGAAGTTGCACGTCCTCCAACACCCAGTCGTGAACGCGCGTCTCTCCAAGCTCAGACAGACAACAACGACTGGGAAGGAGTTCCGTGAGGTGCACCCTTTCTTACACCTCCATCTCAACATGTGGCTTAAGATTCTGTCATCTCTAGGGCATCCATGATATCAGTTTGATCCTGGGGATAGAGGCAAGCCGGGATTTGGAAGAAGAGACGTTCAATGGGGCGAGTCTATCCCCTGGCGTTCCGCCCATGATCCAGATCGTGGCCAAATGTCTGATCCTACGTCTTAATAGCAAACACCCATAGGCCCCTTCACGGGTTCTGTGATAAAGCCCAAGATCGGACTCACCCCGGTGTTGCGTGCGGGGTTAGGCATGACGGATGCGTTGTTGAATCTATTCCCGTACGTCTCAGTGTGCAACCCTTCTTGCCTCACAACCGTAACTGAAGTGAAACGGCTGTATCTGTTGGAATGCTCCAGCGAGGCGCGCGTATACCATCTCGGAATCTTCAGGGAGAAGGTGTCACTACACCCAGTAGAATGTGAGTTCTGGCATATATCGTTATCCGCGCCCATCCCAACCATAATTCTCCGCGGCGTCGCATGGACAAGACTACTCGAAGCTTCCGAAGGACCCCAATGTCGACCAAGTATTCCTTCTTGACCCCCTCATCGCCACCGGCGGCACTGCGTGTGCCGCTCTGGCAATGCTCGTTGACTGGGGCATTCCAGGCACGTCCTTCCTTCTCGCAGAAGGGCTGCGTGGCTGAGGGGCATGAATTTCTTGCCAGAACACAAGATCAAGTTGCTTTGCGTTCTGGCATCCGAAGCTGGCCTAGGGCATGTTCAGGCGCAACACCCCGGCGTCGACGTGAGCTTGCCCTCCCTCCTTCTGATTTTGTCTGACGTGAGTTCAGGTCTGGGTGGCAACCGTCGACCCAAGCTTGACGTCAGATGGGTTGATTTCTCCAGGATTGGGCGATACGGTATGATGTCTTGCTGTCCTATCTAGAGGCGTTGTGGAATCTGACTGAGATCCGTCGTAGGGCGACCGTTTGTACAACACGTTAAAGAGTGAAGCGTTGTAGCCTAGGAGCCGTAGGATTCAGGGACCCTTATGACCATCTTTCTCTGAACCAATCGTAGCTTTTGATCCCCAGTCGTGCAGCCAGAGCGTGAATTGCGGTGGACGCGGGCGCGACGCGACGCGATGCGTGAATGGGTGGACGCGATCACGTGGGGTGTTCCATAACGCCATCGTGAGCAAGCTTTGCACCATTTGCCGTAAGGAAAGAATGACCGAGCTTGACGATTGCGTTTTCTTGTCGCATTCCGAATTGGACCGTGCATTAAATATTATCTCGGGCGACGGGGACCCGCACACGATCCTTCCCCACCTTTCCTTGCCTCCTCTCGCTCTTAACCATGGTCTCTCCTGCCCACTCGGGCGCATCAACCCCATTTTCAACTACCACAACACTCTCGGCACCTCCCACTCCGAAACTCAAGGCAGCGGCCAATGATCTCCAGAGGATTGCCGAGTCTGGCGCTATAACGGCTTCCACGCTTGTCGAGTATATTGCATCTCGCAGCTCTTCCAGCTCCTCTGTCTTTGTCTACGACCTCGCAGAGCAGGCCGGCTTCGGCACACTCACAAAATCATGGGCGGAAGCAGGAGGCGAGACTTCTACCGTCGTCAACCTTCAAACACGCGCAGGTGCAGGGCTCAGCTTGGTCGGACGCCTTTCACAGGGATCTAGCAAGGATGCTGCAAAAAGCGCCGTTCTGACAGCGTATACTACGCCCTCAGGGCTCGCCGCGATGGTCCAGTCCCTCTCGTTCTTGCCCCCAGCGACCCCGACGAGCAGGTTGGTCATCCAGGTGCCCACAGTAACCCCCGTGGGAGAGCACTTCGCCCTCTCACCCACACTCGCGCCATTCACGCCCACATTGACCCTCCTTCCGGAGGGCTTCACCGTGCTCGTATCTGCGACACCCCAGGAGACTGTCGACCTTGCCGCGCTTGCGTACAAGTTGACAAACACGCATGTCATTCACCTCTTCGACCACCATGGCTCTACCCGCGAGACCGGCCATGTCACGACTCCTCCGATTGTCGTACCGGAGCCAGGGTCTTACTCTCGAGGACGGCCTCAAGGCGGCTGGATACACCGCGTTCGAGTACGCGGGGAGCCAGGATGCAGAGACCGTGGTTGTCCTCCTCAACGGCCCTCTCGCATTGGCGGCAAAGGCTGTCGCGAGCCGTGTTTCCGGCTTGGGGGTCGTCGTCGTCCGTGCGCTCCGTCCATGGAATGAGGATGCGCTCCGCAGTGTGCTGCCCGCTTCTGCCAAGCGCATACATGTCCTCGACGAGGTTCCCACCGAGATCACTCAGGGCCCGCTCTATCTCGACGTCTTCTCCAGCCTCCTGGACCCTTTGAAGCCTGGTCCCATTGTCAAGCCCCTCCGCATCGTCCCCGCGCGAACCCAGGAGTTCGTCAGGAACCCGACAGCCTTCGCCAGCTTCATTGCAGGCCTCCTTCCTTCCCCCCTATCTGTCCCCTCCCTTGATGTGCCGAACCTCAAGAAGCTACTGTTCTTCGGCACCCCCGACTCCTCCCTGTCATCTCTTCCGCGCTTAGTAGAGGCGACCTTCCTCGCACACAAGTCGCTCACTTCACGCTTGCTGACCGACCACGATGTCTTCTCTAAGCCAGGAGGCGTCACTGTGGACAGGATTGCGCTGTCCCCGAAAGGCGACATTGCGCCCTATGTTCCGCTCTCGTCCATCCTCCCGATCTCCTCGCAGAGTACCGGTGTAGCAAACTTCGTCGCGATCCTCGATCCCTCTCTCCTCACGTCGCACGACCTCCTCAGTCACGCAACCCCCGGGTCGCCAGTCCTTATCGTGACCGATTGGACCCCGGCCGAGCTTGCGACGACGCTGCAGAAGGAGACCATCGCGCTGGCCCAGGAGCGGAACCTCCGTTTGTGCACACTCGACGCGAAGAAGCTCGGAGCCGAGCTCGCAGGGAACAAGCACATCCAAAAGTCCCTCGAGAATGCCATCGTCCTCGTCGCGTTCCTGCGCCTGTACCTCGGCGCGGCCGCGACTGAAGACCTCGTGCGCAAGGTGGCCGCGGCGGATTTGGGCGAGTTCGTCCAGGGTGTCGAGCTCGCCAAGATCGTCCGCCAAGCGTGGACCAGTCTCGCGGAGATCGAGCTCGCTACCTCCGCCGACGACGAGAAGCCCGCGTCGGCTCCGCTCAAGCACTTCGAGTTCAATGCGATCGCGGTCGAGACCGCGGAGGGCGACACGGTCGTGAACGGCGCGCGCCTCGGCTCCTGGCACGACGCCGCGAAGCACATCCTCTTCCCGTCCGCGTTCACGCCGCCCGACGCGCTGGCGCTGCCGTCGTCGTACGAGCAGCACCCCGCGCTGCGCCCCGAGCTGCCCGAGCGCACGTTCCTCGTGACGTGCGCGGTGAACCGGCGGCTGACGCCGCTCGAGTACGACCGCAACGTGTTCCACCTCGAGTTCGACACGCGCGGGACGGGGCTCAAGTACGAGATCGGCGAGGCGCTCGGCGTGCACGGGTGGAACGACGCTGACGAGGTGCTCGACTTCTGCGCGTGGTACGGCGTCGACCCCAGCAAGCTCGTCACGCTGCCCATACCCGACGGCGAGGGGACGGGGACGAGGATGCACACGCGCACGGTCTACCAGGCGCTCCAGCAGCAGGTGGACCTGTTCGGGAAGCCGACCAAGACGTTCTTCACGGAGCTCGCCGAGCACGCGACGGACGTCGCGGACCGCTATGCGCTGAGGTTCATTGGGAGCCCCGAGGGCGCGGCGACGTTCAAGAAGCTGAGCGAGAAGGACACGGTGACGTTTGCGGACGTGCTGAGGCAGTACGAGAGCGCGCGGCCGGGCATCGAGGTGTTGTGCGAGCTCATTGGGGATATCAAGCCGCGGCACTACAGTATTGCGAGTGCGCAGGCTGTCGTCGGCGATCGGGTCGACTTGCTTATCGTCAGCGTTGAGTGGGTGACGCCAAGTGGTGAGTCTTTTCTCTCAGCGTCCAAGCGTCTTTCGGCGATTAACATCGCCGCGTCACTTCAGGCTCTCCACGATACGGCCAGTGTACACGTTATCTCGCTGGGCTCAAGGTTGGCCAGAAGGTCACCGTCTCCATCAAGCCTAGCGTTATGAAGGTCCGTTCCTTCCGCTCTCATCCTCCCCTCTACCAGATTTTAACCCCACGCTCCCTCACCACAGCTCCCACCAGACAACATGCAGCCCCTCATCCTCGCCGGCCTTGGCACGGGCGCCGCGCCCTTCCGCGCCTTCCTCCAGCACCGCGCGCACCTCGCAGCGCAGGGGCTCCCAGTCGGCCCGACGTACTACTACTTCGGCTCGCGGCACCAGTCGCAGGAGTACCTCTACGGCGAGGAGATCGAGGCCTTCATCCTCGACGGCACGATCGCGCGCGCAGGGCTCGCGTTCTCGCGTGACGGCCCGCGAAAGGTGTACATCCAGCACAAGATGCGCGCCGACGGCCCGGATCTCGCGCGCATGCTCTGGGCGGAGCAGGGGGTGTTCTACCTGTGCGGCCCGACGTGGCCCGTGCCGGACGTGTACGAGGCCCTCGTGGATGCGCTCGTGCCGTTCGCGGGGGTGGACCGCGAGAAGGCGGGGGCGTTCTTGGAGGGCTTGAAGGAGGAGGAGCGGTATGTGCTGGAAGTGTACTGAGGGACGTCGGCCGGCCGGATTGTATTCGGGTTTACGAGCGGGAGTATGATATTGTAGATAGATAGACGCAGTCATTCAATACAGTATACCACTACATGCATTCTACCACGGTCCGATGAATGAGCAACGGAGGAGTACTTCGGGGGTTAAGGTATGTATGTCACAGTTCGCAGATAACATTTAAGAAAACACACGCGGAGTAGCATCCCAGCATCCCAGGAGAGAGTTCATGCGAAGAGACCACAACGTAGACGTAGGCTACCAGCCTTGCTGTAGAGCGAAAATAGGATGTGCGTGAGGGTGGCGACGTCCCAACTGCGAAGAGAGCGACCCATTGTCAATATCAATATGCATATGCATACTTGCCCCTGCCACCATGGTGCTTCCTGGTCCACCACCAGTAGACGGCGCCCGCGACCAGCATCAGGCCGATGCTACCTACCACTATGCCCACCGCGATCTGCGCCCCCGTGCCAAGTCCTCCGTGGTGCTTGCATCCCGTGCTTACCGCCGCGTCGCACGGGTATCCGCTCGGGCGCACCGCGGCGTACGAGCCAGCTTGCACTTGCGTGTAGTACGGGTCGGGGGAGCCGATCAGCAGGGCGTTCGCGGCGAGCGTCAGGAGCGGGGCGTTGTAGTCGAGCGCGACCTCGTTCTGGGCCCAGTCGCTCCGCAGGTCCCAGAACAGGTCCTCGGTATCAGGGCCGCCTACGACACCGCCGTATAGGATGTATGCCTCCTGCGGCGGGTCGGTGTCATAGTTGGTCGGCGCGACGACGGAGGGGTTCGGGGGGACCCAGCCGGTGGAAAGTGCAGAGTGGGGATTTACGGGGGAATTGGGATGGAGGCCGACGACATAAGGGACTGCGAGCGGTTCAGAAAGACATTTGGCTAAAGATGCATGCGTGTAACGTACCGTTCATCGGATTTTTGCCCATAGCGTAGTTCAACTGACCTTGCGCGTACGTGCGATACTTATCCATCTGACCGCTCTGAATGCCCGTCGCGGCGTAAGTCGCCATGAGCATGGCTGTGGTCAGCGCGGGGTTCAGAGATGCCTCGTCCGAGTCTCCGGGGAAATACAACAACCCGCCTAGATTATACGGGGTCAACAAGCCACCGCGTAGAGATTCATGAATGAGCTCACCTGGTGTCAGGAATGAGCGCCCTTTCTTGTTGATGAACACGTTGAAATAGTTCTCGAGGGCAGTCTGCCAGGTATTGAGAGTTGCGTTGCTTCCGGACACCACGTTCGGGTAGGCGTTCGCCAGAGCAGCACCGAGGAGCGGCACAGCAGGCGTCTTGGAATCCCAATTGAACACGGTCTCCTGGCCAGCTTGTAGCATAGAACCGAGGTCTCCGGAGTAATACCACTTGATGCTGTCAGCGTAGTAGGTAGACGCGTTCGAGCTTGTTTCGGACAAAGCAAGGAACATGGCGGCAACCGCGAGCTCGTCCATGTAGCCGGAAGATGCGTATGCATCCCCGGCAGTGGGAACTGACTGCTGATACAACTGCATCTTTGCCCCTGTAGCAAACGAGTAGAGATCGCGGGCATGACCTTGAAGCAAGGCGGCGTAGGTCGAATTCTGAAGAGATGAGGTAGAGCTGGACGCGGACAGAGTGCGGTTGTTGTAGAGGGCCGAGCAGGCCGCGAACGCGGCGGCGGCTTGAGCCGCAGCGTCTGTACCGGGGCTATGGCGGAGAAGGGTTTGAAGCTCAGCATCCATAGAGGCACTATCATAAATTAGAGCACAAACCTCGTGCTATTGATCTGGTATGACGGTCTGGGAGTGGGTATGGTCCGGTCACCTCCCCAGTAGTTGTTGTCAATGTTGCCATCGCCTACTTCGACGAAGAATGTGTTCGGTGACGGATGAGCCTATTTGAAAAGATTCAATGAGATGAGAATTTTCAGGCTTTTTGGGCTTCTTCCGACACTCACCTTCATGAGCCAGTCGAGTCCCCAGCGGAGAGTGGAATCCAAATAAGCAGTTTGATTGGCAAGGTCGTATCCTGTAGAGATGGTTAGTACGTGTGACTTAAGCTAACCGGGTGTATGCTTCGAGGTATACCTCTTCCAGAGCCAAGTGCGCCAAAGCAGATGGACATGATAGAGAATGACTTAAGGGAATCTCAGTCTCGTGCATGGTCAAGGTAAAAGTGAAAGTGAAATATACCATCGGGAAGGTATACTTGACGTAATCTGCAAAAGGATGATAAACGGAAGGACGGGTCAAAAATGACGGAGAACGTACCTCCAGCATCGTAGTAGCCACCGGTGAGGTCAAGACCCACGTCTTTGCCATCGTCGAGGGCACTGTCGTTCCGCCAAGGGACGCGGTTATTGGAAGGCAGCTTTCCGCTTCGCTGGGCATCGTAGAAGTAGAGCAAGTCTGCGAGGGTGGTTACCCATTGAGAGTTGGGTGATGTGCCATTGGAAGACTGGGTGCCGGCAGAAGAATTAGGAGGTAGCCAGGAGGAAGTAGGAAGGGAAAGCTGAGCGAGAACAGGGTGCAGGGCGAGGCCTCCGAGAGAGATAGCGTATACGAGTAGCATGGCGAGGAAGCGGGGGGAAGGAAGGAAGAGTGGACGCCAGCCTCTGCGGGGCGTTGAGCATGGTGGTCTTTTCCAGTGTTTGAGTTAGCCCCAGCGGCGAGTAGCTCGGACGCGGAGGCTGCGCCCGGTGTGGCGTGCCCGATGCCTATATATGGCAGCCATCCTGCCTCTTCCAGACAGACGCTCGCAGCGGGAGGCGATTGACCCGCGTCGACGCGCCTTGACCAAGCTTGACGATGGCCATCTCACGCCAGTCTCGTACACACGCTGTAATCGCGATATCCTCTCCTTCTCAGTGCTCACATGGCCAATCACACTTGATCCAGCCTCTTTCTGCCCTCGGGCCGACATCCCGCTCTCCAGTATGGCACCAGCCGGGTCGACGCGCCGCGGTGGACCCATATAATCTACTACAAGCCTGCAGCCGATGCTCTCGTCCACCTTTGCTCCCTCCAAACCCTGGCGGCGCACTGTAGCAGCCCAATGGCCCCCATCAAAGTCTGTCTTATTGGCGTCGGGCTCGGCGGCCTAGCCTTTCATGCTCCCTTCGTACTCGCCCTTCCCCACCTCTTCACTCTCCATGCCGTCATGGAACGCAATCCCACCGCGCCAGGCGGCAAGCTCCAAGCCCGCTTCGGTGAGACCATCGCAAAGGACTTAATAATCCATCGCACCTTCGATGCCGTCCTTGCCGATCCTCAGGTCGAGCTCGTCATCATCAGCACCCCCAGTTCAACTCACTTCGATCTAGCCAAGCAGGCGCTCGAGGCAGGAAAGCATGGTCTGTCTATTATCTCCACCATGCCCCCATAAGAGCGTTCAAAATACATTAACATCCGTGTCCGCAGTGCTGGTCGACAAGCCTGTCACCCCCCATTTCTCGCAGGCGCAGCAGCTGCTCGCGCTCGCCAAGTCCAAGAACCTTGTCCTTTACCCGTTCCAAAACCGCCGATGGGACTCGGACTTCCTTGCTCTCAAGAAACTTCTCAGCCTCCCGCCTGACCACCCCCAGTCTCTCGGGACGTTATACGAATTCGAGTCTCGGTGCGTACTCGAGCTATTTCAGTTTCTGCGTCCGTACGACGCCCAGATGTTCTAAGCACTGTGCCATGCTCTCGTCCACAGGTTTGACCGCTTCCGCGCCGACCTCAAGGGGACATGGAAGGACCTCCCGCTCGATGCGAATGGGCTCGTGTACGACCTCGCAGCGCACACTATCGACCAGGTCCTCGTCCTCTTCGGCCGCCCTACCAAGCTCACTGCCTTCAAGGAGAACATCCGCGGGATCGGCAGCAAAGAGGTCGACGATGCCGTGCGCATTCCACTTCCCCGTCCTGCTACCTAATCGGCTGACAAATAGGGGAGCGTAGTTCACGATCTTCCTCCACTATCCGCCGCAACCGGCCGCCTCAGGCCTCCAGCCAACATCGTTCACCGCCATCCTCCGTGGGCACATCTTGTCCGTCCGCTCGCCGCAGGTGCGGTACGTCGTGCGTGGCACCCAGGGCACGTTCCTCAAGTACGGCGTCGACGTACAAGAGGACCAGCTCAAAGTGATCCCGAGCCCGGCGGACATCGCGCAGAGCGAGGGGTACGGCGTAGAGCCCGAGGAGATCTATGGTACGGTCGAGAACCTCGATGGGGAAGGTAAGGTGGTTAAGTCTATGTAAGTCTTCATCATCGCATATAGCCAAATGTTGAGCTAACGTCAGCTAACGTGTATGCACCGTGGTTCAGCTGGCCTTCCACCGAACGTGGTCAATACATCAAGCTATTCGAGAACGTCGCTGCCGTTATCCGCGATGGCGCGGAACAGGCCGTCAAGTGGGAGGAGTCTGCGGAAGTCGTCGAGCTCATCGAGCTCGCATATAAGAGCTCTGCTGAGGAGCGCACCTTACCTGTCCCCCCACGTCAATGATGGGCCATGCAGCAGCGCGAGATCAACGTTCAGAACGTTCATCGATCAACAGGTGCGGCGGGTGAAACTTGAAGCTAGCATTGAAGTCTACATAGTGTATTTGATATGATTCAGATTGTATCTGAAAGCCGTGCAACAAAACAGACTGTATCCAGATACCACACTCTTGGTCGAGAACGCCCGACAACTATCTTTTTTGCATGCTCACCACGAAGGTGCTAACTACTCTCCCTCCAACTCTCACAGCGTGGCCTATTACGCCTTCGTACTTAATATTAGCGCAACGCCATGGGGAGTATTTATCTCATATCGTTGTTCAGGCACTCAGGAATCACGATCGCAATCTTGGATTTGTGGTTTCAAAACTCCACCCGGACGCATCACTACTACATAATCATAATACATTAGTCTCAACGGCACGGCTACTTGAATGACACCTGTGGACGATAACCTGTGTGTTGACAGAGACATCGTATTTAGACTCCCCTGTCGCTAGTTTGTGCACCTTTGTCGGGATACCTCATTTTGGCTGTGTCCCGCGCTCGACTATGCAGATCACCGTCATCCACGATGTCTCCGTCGACATCCCTCCTCGTCACCGACCCTTCTCTGAAGAAGAACACGCTCGCGAAATCTACATAATCCTCACACTCGAGACTTGCCATGACCACCGGACTCAGCCTTCATATCGGGCCACTCGCGCAACCGCAAAGCAACAGTTTCAACGGTTCTCAGACGCGAGGCTGCAGCGCGGACTGGCAGCGAGGGGATGCGCCGTTGATGTTTGAGCATTGTATGAGGTGAGCACACGCTACTAAGTAGTAAGAGCACACCGATGGAGAGCGGCTGTGGCCTTGTCTACTCCGAGTCAAAGTTCATCTAGTTTCATGCTCTTCCCTCGCCCGCACCCGCGCGAAGATGTTCTTATCATCGCTTCGTGTCCAGAGCCATTGCGCGGATCGTCGGCCGGGACCAGAACGACAGCATCCCCTCAGAAATCCTGGGCACCCTCAGCGAACTCGCCGCGATCCCGACCATCTACGGCCCCGCGGCACACACGCGCAACAGCACCCTCGCCCTGCGCCTGCAGAGCCTCGCATGCGTCGTCTGGGTCCTGTTCCGCGAGTACTTCCGCTGGGCCCCCACGGAGTCCCTGCACGCCGTGCGCTCGTACGGGCACACGGGCAACATCGTGCGCTTCGCGGACTGGTGCGCGCAGGGCGGCTTCGTGCCGCCCGTCGTCGTGCGCGTCGCGGACTGGTTCGCGACGTTCCGCGTGCGGTTCGGCGTCGACGCGCGCACCGCGCTGCCCGACGTGTTCCGCAGTTACAAGCACTTCTGGCCCGCGTACGACGCGTACGTGGCGCGGCAGCTGGAGGCGGAGCGCAAGCGGCGCGCGAAGGTCATGAAGGCGCCGAACCTCTATGCGTGCGCCGAGGCGGGCTGCCCCATCCAGGCGTTCAAGAAGGGCACGTTGAGGCAGTGCGGAGGGGACTGTCCCCCGGAGACGAAGCCGGCGTACTGCAGCGTCGAATGTCAGGCGGAGGTAAGTCGCCCTTTCGGCCGTGCTACTTACATGTGCGGCCCTCTTGGGCCTGACGCACGACGGGGGCACTCACGGCGAGCTGGCTTAGCACTGGAAAACCCATCGCTACACCTGCAAAGAAGGCGTAGTCGACGGGCCCTTCCAAGACGACAACGATCCAGAATGGGAAGACACCGAGACGTTCTTGGATATTAATATTCGATGGAGGGACATCAATTTCGACGGGTCCTGGACTACGAAGCGCGGCCGCGAGCTCTTCGTCGATATCATCAACCCCAGCAGGGCTCGCAGAGGCGAATTGTTGAGGGTCCGGTCAAGGACACTCGACCACGCCTTCTTGAAGTGGTACGACCTGATGTGGGCCTCTAAACGTCGTGCTCCGTTCAAGAAAATCGGTGAGTTTAGCCGCAGAACTTGCATGTCCGACAACGTCGCATCCCTGACAGCCCGATTGAAGGACCTGGTGAGGAGCTGTGGGACTGATCCACCGTAGACCAGCGCAGTTACTGACAAGTCCAAGGAAGGAAGAGGCTAGTGGTCATGAATGAATGTGTCTTTGAGTGCTTACATCGTAGTCTAAACAACCAAATCTCACGACCCGGACACAGGCTGCCCATCCCAGCTCACGTCTACCCCCTGCCGGGCCAACGGTCGGAGCTGCGCCGTGTCCTCGCAATGGCATCCGCAGAACTCCACCGCCGCCATGTCCTCTACGCCCCACTCCTGCCGTATCCGCAGACACCGCGCCAGCGCGGCCGCGTCTAGCCCGTACTTCGCACCTTTCGCGCGGTACATCAACAGGTCCGCCGCTGCCGAGTGCTTGTACGGCAAGGGTCCCGTCCACCCGTCAGGCAGCGCGATGTCGACCGCAGCGATCTGCACGGTGCGCAGGTTGGGGAACAGGACGCTCGAAGGCGTGTCCCCGTCCTCGTCGTCACCCCTCCCATTCCCAGCCGCGGGCACAGTCTCGGATTCAAACCCCTCAGCGATGCCGTTGAGCACATCTGCGGCATGGGCAATGAGCTCCAAGTCCTCGCGCGCCTCTGGGTCGTGCATCAGCCCAGTCTGCTGCTCCTCGCCGGCGTTTCCGCCGCCTCTGTTGAACTCGAGCCAGTGCCACTCATCGAGCCCCGCGCGGATCGCAAGGTTGACGTCCTGCGGGGTAAGCGTGCGCGGATCGCCCGCGAGCAGCGCAGGCAGCCCGAACGCGGCCTGACCCTTGACGCGGAGCGTGGCGAGGCGTCCGGCAGGCCGGAACATGCTCGCCCACTGTCGTCCGGTCGTCGCGCCGAGGATGAGGAGCACGCGGAGGTGCGCGAGGCTGACCGCCTGGAGGACGAGGAAGATTGGGTGGTCCACAGCGTCGCTGTCGCTCTGGATGTGGAGGCGCGGCGGAGGGATCTCCTTAGATGTCAGGTCCAAGGGCTCTTCGAGCGTGGTCTCAGGAGGGACCATGCCAGTGAGCTTTCCTGCCACAGACCACAGGAGGAGGCTAGAGTCTACCCCGAAGCCGTTGAAGGCATACATGGCGCCACGTATGGTTTCCTTTGAGAGGAGGGTGTGGAAGGCAAACTGGAAGTACACTCTGTCGGCAGGGGCGACAGCGTCGATGACAGTGAAGTGCATACGCGTCTCGACCGGCCATCGAGTATGAATAAGGATTGCGGCTATCCGCCGGTTCCCGCCGGACAGATAGACGTGCTTGAGGCGGGGTAACAAGGCCATTTCGTGTTCTTCGGGCAGGGAATAGGCCTGAGGAAAACCTGGAATCGTCCTGGTTGAGGGGCGCGTCCAGCTTGCACGCAGAGTTTCTAGGTAAGGCAGCATGCATATAGCTGACAAGAACGGCTGCAGCTCGTCATCGCCATCCATGTCGCACCGCGATACATCGAGATGTCGCAGGGAAGAGCACAGCAGAGTGTTGGGCCAGTCGAGGCTGATGCTTGAGAGCTTGAGGGAGTGGAGACGAGGAGTTCGCGACGCAAATAGCCGGGAGGGGACGACTAGTGCAGGTGGTGAATTTAAAAGGTGTGTGATTCCTACTACCTCGATGCGGATGGTCTCCAGTGTATCCGTAGGTATTGCGAGAACATCCCACAAATCTTCACACTCTTCCCGGTCAACGACGAGCACCAGTTCCCGAAGTCGGGGAAGGAGAGCTTCAAGACGACGCAGAGTGGTATTGTAGTGACCAAGGAGCTGCTCCAGGCGCATACATCCGCCGCAATAGGACCTTGGGCTGAAGAATACCAAGACGGCCGTGACTGGGAGGTCGCGAGACCGGGCAAGGAGGGTTTCGACAAGGTCATCGGTTATACGCGGCTCGAGCGCGAGCCAGGTCCAGAGCTGGACGCATTTCAAGGCCACTGCTCGCCAGTGCCGAGAGACGTGGGACACATTGAGCCACGAGTAAAAGGACTTGTGGACTAGGTCGTCGGGACAATCGTTGTCTCCTTGGAGTTTGATCGTGAGCCGTTCCTCGCGAGCCTTGGCGGCTTGGTTGATAAAGATTTCGGAGAGAATCTCTGGCGGAAGCCTGGCAATTGGAAGCTGGGAGTTTGACTTGCTTCTAAGCTGCATAAGCTTCTGCTGGAGGTACGCTATCTCCTCCTCCAGCTTCCGTTCCTCAAGCGTGCTGTCACGGGGCCAAAATCATCGGATTGTCAACAGGGACCCATAGATAGTTGCAGCGGTGAATGAGACTTACTCAGGCTGTAGCATCCTGTTACTGCGTGGCGGTGCAGCTAGCCAGGCGAGGCTTGAAAGAGGCCTGTCGGCTGCATGCAAGCAAGAGCCAAGAGCCGACTGAGGCTCTTGCGCGGTGCGGCCGAAGGCCTAACCCACGGCCAAAATGGGACACGTCCGAGTTTACAGTTTTTCCGATTCGGGCGCCGCAAAGTCGCAGTCCAAACGCGATCACGTGGGCCCACCTCGACGCGTCTGGCGTCGCAGGACATGCGTGTACTCAAGCTATCCACCTTCATTCACACAGCTACCAGAACTTCGGAGCGGATAAAGACTGCACTAAGTACACACTAAAACTAAAATTACAAGCCAACCAAGGTGCATATTCAGTAGTAGCTCGGACGTACTGTACTCGATCGCAGGCTACATGACAGACATGGATACAGATGCCCCAGCTCTCGACCCCAACAACCATTTCATCAGCCCAACATCGGGGGAAGCTTGTACTGAAGTGCCTCCGCAGTGAGTGCACACGCCGCACACGCGGGGCCTCCACGAACCCGGTAGTTTTGATGTCCATCGTCCCTGCCCCATCTGCCAGCCATCCGTCCAGCACCGGCGGCATTCCCACCCCGGTACCCCACCTCCTCGAACGGGAACGCAGGGAGCTTCGGTCCCACACCCATCCCCTCCGGACCGAGTAGTGACCCTCCCCAAACGAGAGGGGGGAGCGCTTCCCTGCCACTCATCGACCCATGGTTCGCAGAATCCTCGACGTGGACATCGAAGTCGGCGGTTGGAAGCTGTGGAGTTTGAGCGGCTGTCTGAGCCTCCTCGGTGACGTCGCCGACAGATGCGTCCTCTCCTTCCTCCTCCTCGAAACGCACCACTGCGGTGTCAGAGACCGCCTCCAACAGGCTTGCGAGGGGGGCCACAGCCGCTCTCGATCCCAAAATGTCGACGTTGCGGATGTGAGAGAGGTCGAGGCTTCGCAGAACAGGGCCCAGTGCACGAGCGCCGTCTCCGGTCAGGACGAGCCGTGGTTCTGACGCAGAGCCCGGTACTTGCGATTGATCAGCACCTGCGCCTATGGGCCCTCCAGCCCAAGCGCGACAGGTGTCGGGCACGGGTACGTCGTTGCTTGGAGCGAAGACAGCGTAGTTGACAGTGTGAAGGGGCTCCTCCTGCAGAACTGGATGGAGAGCTTGGGCGAGAGACTCTATCTCCGCGGCGCTGAGCTCGCACGTCCCACAGGGTATGCCAATGGAGATCGTCGCAGACGTGGGGAAACGCAAGTGAGATAGAAGAAGTGCCGTCTTCCTGATGCTCCCGCGGACCTGAAGCAGACGCAGCTCCGGGAGATTCGCAATCGTCTCAACTGGGCTACATTCTGGGATGGAGTCGATGATGAAGGTCTCGAGCAGCGGGAGAGTCGCAAGCATGTCGATGAACATGCGCATCCCTGCCGCAGCGGGTTCGAGACGCTTGCGATGAATGATCTCCAAGTGCCGTAGGGTGGGACGGAAGAGGGAGTTGTTCCAGGCAAAGTCTCCGTTGGAGATGGTGAGGGTGTGGAGATTGGGGACGCTGCATGAAAATAGCACTGGTGGGATCTCCCGGTTTTGGGCGATAATCTGGTGAGGCCGGTGTGAGCCAAAGGCGATGTGGAGAACCTCAAGGCGTTCGGCCGGTCGACTGAGCGCTTTGCAAAGTTCGCCGGCGGTGCAATCAGTATCGTCGAGGGGAAGATAGAGGCTTTGGATCCTGGGTAGGAGGTGCGCGAGGTGGGCGACAGCTGGAGTGCGCCATGCCTTTCCTTCGCGGGTGTGGCTGCTGATTTGGTGGTATACTATGGAGAGGGGAAGAGTGCCTGCGCGTTCAAGTACGTCTGGGTGCATGACACCTGGGACAGTGCTGGGTTGGAGGGCGACGAACGTCCAAAGTTTCGCATACTGATGGGCGACACGGCGCCAGTACTGGCATACATGCGTCACCAAAATCCATTTGTAGTAGCGCGGGGAGGGGTTGTCCCGCCATGGATCCAACAGGTTCTCGAGATGCTCTTCGCGAAGCTCTGACAAGACGATGAGGAATATTTTGGAGAGGATCTCCGGAGGCATTTTCATGCACGGGGACGGGGAGAGGCCGGTAAGAGAGAGATTGCGAGGACCTAGTAAAAGGCTATATTACAAGCAGGCGTGACAAGGCCGGCAGATAAGCGGCAGCGGCAGAACAGCGAGAGAAATGACGCACTTTGAGAGGGCCATGGAGCGGTGTAGGACGCGTACCTTTGTCGAGGACATGGAGGCAAGCTGGAGGGGAGGGCGTGTGGGGCGTGGATGGACAGCTCCCCGCGACGGCAGCATGGAAATGAACTTATAAGACGGAGAGAGCGCGCCCGGCGCCGATTAGAACGGCAGGAGTAGATTAAGGTTCGGCGCGACATTGAATGGAATGATTCTCGACGGATTCGTCGGATTGACTGACACCAACCACCGGTCGACATCCTCCGCCCGCACTTGCCCGGCTCCTTGTCATCGAATCCCACCGCGCCCTCTCCAATTCGATATCGGAACACGTTCCTTCAGGGCACCCATACCCTCTCCTCCGCCTTCCTGCCTGGAGAACCTATGCGTCAGTCCAGACCACAGTCAAGTTCAGAAATCGACGTAGTGTGGAGCACACATCCATACTACGCATGCATACATGGGAACCATGAGTCCAATCGGACAAGGAACGTTGGGCAACGCCAATGGCGTCACCAGCGTCCAAACCGTGTGCCACTGCCAGCCCTGCTCGAGACCCTCCCTCTACAGATTATAAGGCAACAGGAGGCCATCAAAGATAACCAGAGGCGCGGCCCGCAACAACGGCCGCAAATGTGTGAGTTTCATATGTTCGCACTTCGCGAACTCAAACACCCCAATCTCCGACGCGCCCAGCTGCCGCCGCCGCCTCAGCCCCTTCACCAGGTCCTGCACGTCGATCCCCCGCTTCCCCCACCTCCCGTCGCTGAACTCGCACCACTCGCAGCAGCACGCGCGAGGGTACCTGAAGTCGCCCGGGCGGCGGGGCGGAGGGAAGCGGACTCGTACCAGCTGGATCCTCTGCAGCCGGGGCATCACGACACCTCCCTCGAGCGCGCCCGTGTCCATCTGGCCCGCGTTCCCGTTCCTTGCGCCTCGGCTTCCGGATTCGAGAGCCCTTAGGGCGCCCGGCCTGGCAAGGCATGTCCCGAGAAGGAACCCCGCGCGCCCGGTGGCACGCAGAAGCAGCACGTTCAGCGCGGACCTAAAGATATCGCTCCACGGCCTGTTCGATTGGGTAGAGCCTGCGACGGAGAGTGACTGCAGGCGCGAGAAGGAGAGGTTGCTTATGAGCTCGTAGAGGTAGTCCTTGCCGCCTGTGCGCATCTCCATGTCGAGGCTCAGACGCGGGGAGATGTCGGACTTGGGATCCCAGAGACGCGCTACGTCTGTCACCGGACCCACCCAGCCGCGAAAAGAGGTTCTTTCGCTCGACATGAAACCGCCTGGTGGGGCGACATAGGATGCAGTGTGAAAAGGGTTCGCTTCAACGAGCTCGGAGAGGGCCTTCTTCAGCATCAGCATTGACGAGTCGTCTGGCGAATGGAGACTGAGAGAGATGGCGGCATGTGTCGGCAAACGGAGATGAGGTAGTAAACACGCCACCTGGGACATCGACGACGTAATAGAGAGGTGGCGAAGGTTGTGGAGGGATGCGGTAGTGGGTTGAATGGAGGG
The DNA here is from genome assembly GCA_002900995.3 of Ganoderma boninense. Taxonomy (NCBI): domain Eukaryota; kingdom Fungi; phylum Basidiomycota; class Agaricomycetes; order Polyporales; family Polyporaceae; genus Ganoderma; species Ganoderma boninense. Next base: position 2,649,255 of record CM035307.1, read on the forward strand.
GACCCTCGGCAAAGACTTCGTGATGAGACACTCGAGATATGGAAGAGTTTGGAGCATCGACAAGAACATCGACATGTCCTCCTCGGTGTCCATCCATCTGCTATCCGTGATCTCGAGATAGCGCAGAGAAGATGAGAATAAGGAGTTTGACCACGAGAAAGACACACTTGCGATTGTGAGTGCTTGTAATCGTGGAGTAGTGCAAGCAAAGAGCTTGTCTGGTAGATCGAACTTCCGATGGAGAAGCACTCCTCCAACGCGACCGGAGTAAGCCTCACCACGAAGCCCGATCTGGAATCGTTCTAGGGAGATGGCGGGCTCGCTCATGGTGTCCCAGAGCGATTCCGTAGCATAGTCCGTCTCGACGATGACCACGAGGTCCCGGATGCGAGGCAAGAGCCGTTCGATCCGCCCAAGCCCGACTTCATCGACGTAATCGGAACGGCGGCACAGATCGCATGCGTTGCCGAAATTTTGGTGATAGAACACGGTCAATGGGCAGTCTGCCGCCCGCTCGAGGCAGCGCTTGTATGGGGCCTCCGACGGATCCCAGTGACGAGCCTCGAAGGCGAGGAACGCCCACAGCGCGCTGCAGCCCAAGGCGACACTGCGCCAATACTGACAAACATGAGCCACGTGAACCCACTTGTAGTAAGAAAGGGTCCAACGACTACTTGCAGCCTGGAGCACGTCGGAAAGCGTGCTCTGACGGATAAGAGTGGCAGTCGTTAGGAAGATTTTGGAAAGAATCTCGGGTGGAAGTTTGCAAGGAATGGACAGCGCGTTGATTCGATGGCCAAGTTCGCGTGCAGCCGCGTTGTATTCTGCGAGCTGATCTCTCAGGGAGAGCTGCTCCCTAAAGGATAGACATTGGTCAAAAGTGCATTCCCCGCATGTCCCACCTTCCAAGTGAACTTTGAACTTACTCAGACAGAGTGGGAGGGGTCTGAAACGGGCTGTTTTGGGCCATGGTCGTTGGGGATGGAAGTTGTGTCAGCCAACAGCGGTGCGGAAAGGGATGTATATGTATGCGAGTGACCTGTACTTCACACTTAACCGTCGAGGGTGCAGGATTCAATGCGTTCGCTGATCGCATTGATAATCAGCAGACACAACTGCGAGGTCAGCAGGGACGGGAGGACAACGATCGCACGGACGCAAGTTTCGAGTGGCTATCAACATGTGTCACCGTCGCTTGTATTCGCAAGGCTTGAGAATGTTTCCCCGCGACGATAGCTTCTCCCATTCCTTCCCGGTTTTCGGCTTCCGCGGTACTTTCTTGAACTCGAACAAGGTAAAGTGTGTATTCCGCTCGTCCTGACCTCCGTGAATACGAATCCTACTCCGCAAGAGATCAGGTAAGCATACCTTGGACTTCAGTTTGAAACCAAATGCGGAGACGAAGGATGTGAACTCGTCTGTGCCCATGAAGCGGCTTGTCACCTCGGCAATTTTCAACTCTCCCCTGAAGGAGTAATTGAGAATCGTGCAACAGGAACAGCGATTAAGTTACGTACCCAGGTCGCAAGATCCTCCATGCCTCCCGAACGCAGCCAGACCAGTTTGTGCCCATGAGGCTGAGCGCACAAACGACGACCTCGACGAGCTGACCCTCACCGACTCCTTCGTGGCTTGGCCCGCCCAACGAAGGCTCAGATCCAGGCAAAGGCACGTGTGAACAAATGTCCGCCTGGATCACGTACGCGTCATCTGAAACGAGGTCGAAGGAAAGCACGGACATGCCCTTCGGTACGAGAGCGCGCGCGAGGGCAGCATCACCGCAACCCAGGTCCGCAATAACAGTCTTCGCCGGATAGGAAGACAGCACTGTTATGTAGTGGGATACGGGGTTTGTGGGCCACGACTCGACCTGATGACGGAATCCGGTATGATACTAAGACATGGAAGATTGATTAACGCGATGCGGGCACGAAGGCGAAAAACTCACATCTACGAAGACGGCAGGATCCTGGCTCATGAGTTCGCGGGCCTTCCCGCTATCGGACTTGTAGAGCATCTCGTTGATCCACCTGCGTATGCACCATTATTCAAGACCCGAGCATCGCCGAGGACAACGTTACCTGAATCGAGCTCCGTCCAAGCTGTTCTTCATCTTCGCTTGCAGGACGGTGAGGCCGTCTTGGCCATTTTTATCTTCACCCTTGCCCGCCTTCTTCGTCGGCACCTGAGTCCTCACAGGCGCGATCGAGACGGTCTGAAAATCACCCTGAGTCGAGCCAGCGTCGGACTGAGCATCCACAGAGAGAGCGCGTTTCTGCTTCTGTTTTTTCTTGTTTTTCGCAGGAGAGGGAGTCGACGAGTCCTGCGGACGGTCGGCCGCGATCAGCGTATCCCCAGGTCTACTTCTCTTCTTATTTCGTTTCTTGTTATCGCCCTGCTGGGCCTCTCCCGACTTCCCCTGCCTGTCGGGCTTTCGGGCCCTTTCCTCCTCTAGGTTTTGACCCCGATTGACATCCTTTCCCCTTTTTTCTTTTGCTTCCCGCTTCCTCTTGACCGGCTGCTCAACGCCTTCAGCATCCAACACGTCCATTCCTGCACCGAGACTCTTCATCAGCTTCTCGATATTCCTCTGCGCTGAGTGTATGCGCCCTGCTTCATCGGCATCGTCCGTGGCGTCCTTCACCGTGGGTCGCTTTCGTTTCTTGTTTGCTTGAGAGACTGGGGCGGAAGGCACACTCCAACCTGGCACCTCGAAGAGCGACATAGAGACGAAGAGGGTGTGTGTTCACAATATACAAAAAAGGGGAGGAGAGAGGACGAGACGACATGTCCCAAAGAAGAGTTTAAAGTTGAGAGTCGGCAGCTGCTGAAGCGCTGATGACGGACATGTGACCGACACGACCAAGCGCGACGCGTTGTACAGCGCCTGTTCGTTGTCGTGTGCCTCCTCGCTGTCCTCTGCTACATCCGCACTACATAATACTCTGTTCTAACCACACACATTCCGCAATCCATCTCCTTGCCCCACATTCCTCTGCGCACACCAGACAACGCTACTTCGATGAAAGAGACGGCACGAAAGCGGTCCTCTTCCACTCAACCACTGGCGGCGCGTACTGGAATGACGACACGTAAAATTGCGAAGGTGGCTGAGATGGTAAATGAGTTCTACCTCTGATCAGTGCGTATCTAACGAAATATAAGGATGAAGATAATGCGGCCGATGTAAGTGTTTGCCTTTTGTTTGTTCGTCGGAGGACGCGGCGTTGACGTACCCGTAGGAATTGACCCTCTTGTCTGATGATTGCACCGTTGAAGACATCATCGAGGAACATGAAGTCAAGACTGCCCCTCTCTTCACCAGAGAAGCCTTTCTGAATTCTGATGCTTTGAGCGAAAGTACTCAGTACGGTGTGCTTGGGCGCGTTTTGACTGTCCAGTAAGTTGAGCAAGTCACCATGCTGGCCATAGGATTGTCCGTCCATGACTGACGTATAGTCGCAGTCAGCCACCCGGATCGCAGAAAATGGAGGATCCTCGACTTTATGTCAATACGGTACGAGAGAGGCTCTAGTCAAAATTCGATGTGCAATGACACTATCTTCCGATAGAATGCTCCGTTCTCGGCCTTGGTCTGCGGCGTCCAAGGATCCGGGAAGTCTCATACGGTGTCAGTCATGCTTGAGAACATGCTGTACGAAGCTCTCCCTAGCATCGGTTCTTGTAAGAAGGCTCTTTCTGGTCTTGTCTTGCACTTCAGCGAAGGCGGCTCTGGCGCTCAACCTTGTGAAGCAGCGTGGGTTGGCTGTCCCAGAGGCGATAACGTAGAGCCCCCACGCGTTCACGTTTACGTTTCTAATCCTTGTCTCGCTACCATGAAGAAAGTGTATGCGCCCCTCCAAGACGTGGAGGTTAGTCCCTTACACTTTCCGGAGACAGAATTAGATGCGCAAGCTATATTGTCTATGATGGCACTTGGGTCCTCTGAATCAGCGCCACTATATATGCATTCGATAATGGTGTGCCTTCAGTCAATTGATTGCATATATGTACTAATTCATGCTGCGCAGTCTATCTTGCGCGAGCTCGGTGAAGGTTTCACCTACAAAAAGTTCCTGTCTGAGATAGACAAGGCGAAGAAGGACATGAACCCTGCGCAGAAAGCCATGTTGAATCAAAGGCTCGCTCTTCTCGATTCATTCGTCCTTCCGCACAAAAATTCGCAGAAGTCTCTGTTCGAAGAGGGGCAGCTAGCTGTCGTGGATCTCTCAGACCCCTTCATCGACCCTACTAGTGCATGTTCCCTTTTCGAAATCGTCACCCGTCTGTTCGTCCGCTCAGAGCTCAGTACGGGAAAGGTTCTCGTAGTTGACGAAGCTCATAAGGTGTGCTCATCAGATTCTTCGTGTAGGGCTGCGACTCATTCTGATTCCAGTACCTTTCCGCCAACCGCGGCGACTCCGGTCTTACCCGCGCGCTGACTTCGCTCATTCGCCAGCAACGTCATCTAGCCATGCGCATCATCATCAGTACTCAGGGTAAATTTTCCATGCGTCTGCCTAATTTCCCTGCTGACCCTTCACATCCGCTTCAGAGCCGACCGCTGTTCCGCCGGTTCTCATCGACCTGGTCAGCATCGCCATCTTCCACCGCTTCTCATCACCAGCCTGGTGGGAAGCGGTAGCGAAGCGCGTCTGCGCTGATGTCTCCACCAACGAGGCCTTCGAGCGTGTTGTGAAGCTGAAGGTGATTTGACTGCATACGTGCTGAGTTTGTGCTTCGGCTTACGTGTGCTGAGTGCACGTTGCTCGGATAGACCGGCCAGGCACTCGTGCTGTGCCCAAGCGGCCTTGGGCTCTTCGCGACCACGAGGAGGACTGCGTCGGGTGCCGCTGTCCATGGGAAGGCCCACGTCGCCCACTTCGGGCGCAGGTATCTCCTCATCAAGACGAGACGGCGAATTACAGTGGACGGCGGCGCGTCCATTATGGCCCTGAAGGTTTAGAATACCAGTGAAGAGGCCCAGCATGCTGACTCACGGACTATGGACTCAAACTGTGGATGGATCTCGCTTTCATTCCTTCATTATTCTCCGCATATCCAGTATAAGTACCATTCTAATCTCCTTAATTGATGTGTCAATTTCTCTGCGGCCCTACCTCTGACAAGTGCAAAAGCGTATGCACGAAGGATCGTGCGACCGCAGCTCTATTAGTCCTGGAAGACATCACGCATCGATTGTGCTTTGGTGCGTTACGATGTTCTTCTTGAATTGTTACGCCTAACCCCTGCGGATCCTTCGTAGTGAGCACTGCGGTACCGACACGATGTTCACCGGCGTCCTCATTTTATGGTAAATCTTGAACTCCCTTCGGTTGGGTGCGTAGTGGATTCGCAACCCAGGCAGCATGGGTGACACTTGAACGCGTAAGTTTCCTACTCGAGGACAAGGTGCATATGTGGTACGTTATGGATAACCTCCGCCATGCTCTGGTTGACGGCAGCTTCTCCTCGGCTCCTCGCCGTAATTCCATGCCTACTGGTGCTGCTGGTACCTACGCTGCGCAGCTACCCTAGCATTACGGACGGTAGGGCACCACGAGGCCCTCAAGTTCTTAAACTGTTCATTCGTCGTGCCAGTGCCCATCTTCACCATTCCCTCTATCTCAAACGTCCCCTCACTGACATCCAAAGAGGCTTAGTTCTGATCACCCATTTTAAACATGAGTTCATCTCTACCACCACCACCCGTGGACTCATCTCAGGTGCATTGCATTGTCTTGACATGTTGACTCTGATTCTCCTTACACTCAAATACATGTTAGTCGGTTGAATATGAGACGTGTACATGGAGCTTGTCGCCTAAAGCCGTGTCCACTGTGACCTGCACTACTGTACGTGTCGTATTGAAGTTGCCTTCGCTGCTAGTCTTCTCCATTGGCGCAGGGCTAACTACTAATTTTATAGTCGCACATCGAGTCAGAAATGGTGAGCTGTGCCATGCCTACGTCGTACCCACTCATTGTGTTAACTTTCCTGCATTCAGGAGATGCACCTCTTGAACCTCGATGTTACCCCGGATAACGCAGCCGACCAGCACGAACTTGCGACCGCGCCATTACTGACCAGAGCCGCGTATGAAACGTCAGGGTTGGCCCAAAAGAACTCTCAGTATGGCGTGCTCGGCAGCGTTACCGCCGTCTGGTGAGTGTATTTGATTTAACCTGTGAATGCAAGCCATCTTCCTGAGGCTAGCGACTTCGGCAGCGAGAAAGGACGTAGCTACACACCCCAAGACCCCCGTCTATATATCAACACCGTGAGTGAGCCCGCTTTTGTCGCCGCGCTGCTCTCATAAGTCAGTAGAATGCCCCGTTTTCAGCCATCGTCTGCGGAGTCCAGGGCTCAGGCAAGTCGCATACGGTGTCCGTTTTGCTGGAGAGCATGCTAGTCTCCGGTTGCGACGCCATCGGGGTATCCCACAAGGCTCTCAGTGGGCTTGTTCTCCACTTTGGCGAAGGCGGCTCAACGTCCCTCCCATGCGAGGCCGCATTTATCGGGCACGGTGTTAACATGCCTGGCGCCCGTGCTCCCAAGATCAAGGTTTTCGTCTCGCGCTCCTCTCTCGCCAGGATGCGTCGAGTGTACTCAGTGCTCGGCGACACTGTAACCATAGAACCCCTCCAATTCTCCGAGGGCGAGCTAGATGCCGAGTCCATCCTGTCCATGATGGCCGTCGGGATGTCCGACTCAGCCCCGTTATATGTGCAGCGTATATTAGTAGGTCGCCCTCGACGTCTTAGTTCCCCGAGTGCGAATGTGGCACTGACACTTCAATGTAGTCGATCATGCGCGAATTGGGAGAGGCATTCACCTACAAGCGTTTCCTGAGGGAGGTGGAGAGGGCGAAGAAAGAGATGAGCGCCATGCAAGTACCCCCACTCGACCAGCGCATGGTCCTCCTCAAGGCGTATGTGGATGCGTCCGCGCACATAGCCAAGACCCGGTTCGAGCCTGGGCAGCTCACCGTTGTCGACCTGTCGGATCCATTCATCGACCCCCCTATGGCATGTGCCTTGTTCGAGATTGTCACTCGTCTTTTCGTTCGCGCGGATGTCGACACGGGAAAAGTTCTCGTCGTCGACGAAGCCCACAAGGTGCGCGCCGCTCAAATGACAAAGGCTAGAAGTGTGCTTTTGGCTGCATATTCACTGTATGATTTTGCAGTACCTGTCTTTGAACCGAGGGTTTACTGGGCTCACGAAAGGCTTGACGTCGTTGATACGCCAGCAACGGCATCTTGCAATGAGGGTTATTATCAGCACACAAGGTGATGCATGCCATGGCTTTCAAGTTTTTGTGATGAGCTTCAGGAATCAAAAACTAACAGTGACGGTTGACAACCAGAGCCTACGGCACTCCCGCCGGTCTTGATCGACCTTTGTGGCATCGCTATCCTCCATCGTTTCTCGTCTCCCTCCTGGTGGGACGCAATAATCAAGCACGTATCGGCAGATTTTTCAGACGATGACGCATTTGATCATGTCGTGAGGTTGAAGGTAGGTGGTTCAAGTTTATGGCGCACTGCTCCACATTCATTGAACCCAATAGACTGGAGAAGCTGTTATCCTCGCTCCCTCTGGACTCGGCGTATTGCCATCCCCACCAGAGGGTACCAGCACTGCGTTAGCACCCTCGAATTGCAGCAATTCGGGCGCCGGTTCTTGTTGGCTCGGACGAGGCGGCGCATAACTGCTGATGGTGGCGCATCTAGGATGGTCATGCAGGACGTGTGAAGAGCGTCATTTATGCTTATGTCCCACACCGTTGGTCTTATGATATATCGATATGTCATGGTTTACCAACGGATATTCAATATCGAGTACTCAGCCCCCTGGTACCCTCAGCACTTGAATCTTGCTACTAGTAGTTCCAACTGCAAATATATAGTTGTTCCTCATCATCCCGTTATATCATCAGGCTATGACCAGCATCCAGGAGGATGGGAGAGCGGGCGTTCAAGCTTGCCAGAAGGTCGAGCCTGAGGAATCATCGATAGCATTCATCTGACCAAGGTGCTGGACCACACAGGTGACCGCCGTCAAATATCAGATACCAGCCTATGCTTACTAGCATCGATCTACATAGCACCACAGACGACCACTCGGTAGGATAAAGTATGAACACTACTCGGTGGAGGTTGTTTGAACGCGGTGATAGCAAAAATGAAACTCAGCGGCAATGAACGCCGCAGGCGCCCGTGCATTGTTTTGCCCAAAACAAGGTTAAAATTGTGGCCCTGCCGTGGCTAATCAAGGGCATGATCAATATTCCACCCTGATTCCACCCCGCCACGCATGCCTTGTCTGCAGACATTAGTATCAAGAGAGCGAACGTGCACGACACACGGACCTGAGTGCGTCTATTCCGTCAGGCTATTGTTGCCTGACAAGATTCTGATGTCCTCCTGGCAGTTCGATGCGGCGTGCCAGCCTTCGACGTCGACTTCGAGCGGTCCGCCTAGATGAGGCACTGTCAAAGAACTATTATCCGGACACCCTCCTGCTGCAGATGTGAAATTGCAGGGAAGTCTGTACTTACGCTTGTCTAAGGCTACTGTATCGTGATTGGTGAGTAAGCTAGCTAGTCTCGTATGCATGTGCCTCGTGCACGGTGCTGGCACCATTGTGAAGCCTTAGGCGGACATGAAGGATTTAGGGGCATCTCATATGTGCCAGCTTCTTGTCCCTGGTTCATCTAGAGAACGCTCGCTAATCAATCGGTCGCCATGAACAATAGATATTCGGCGGCTCGGGCGTAAGTGCTGCGCCAGCCTGTCATCCTTCACGCGTTCGTGCGTAACGAAAACACGCTGACGCCATGCACTGATGTTTGTGTGCGCGGGCCGCCATAGTTATTCTAGGCAGTGTCTCTACGACGATCCTGACAAAGTTTTCGGGGATCCCGGCTACTTAGGTGCTTGTAAGGAGTACTAGTAAGCTGGCTGAGCATACTTAAGTATCTGCCGCGGCACGCGAGTTTCCCAGGCACGGAATGTGGCACTGCTCGGAACTAACTGCCTCTCGCTACGCTACCACGCGAAATATTCTACCCGCGCATGTGCTTCAACGTATATCCGCTCCTTCATTCTTCCGCAATACGCATCCGTCCCGGTCTCTTGTGCGTAAGAGGACCCGCGAAGGTACTCGTTGCCATCTCCGGTGTCTTGCTGATCGCTTTTTGTCTGTTGGCTGCGTAGGGAAGAGCCACTTCTAGCTGACTGGATGCATTTGATTCAGACACACGGGGCTAACTCGAGGGCAGCCTACGTCGGTCCGTGAAGACATGCTGCGAGGAAGGCGACCCTGTGTTCCTAATCCCCGGTTCACGGCCGCTGTCAGGACCGCCCATTTTCAAAATCCCTCAGCCGTCCCGTCAGAGCCTGGTCACCAGGGCTATTGTTGAGGTGTGGGTGCGCAACGAGGCTCTTCTTCAGTGTCTTGATCGAGGCTAAAACCTTGGCCACTTTCCGCCAGACCGTCCACCACGTTCTCGCACCCACCCTGAGTTCAGAACAAGGACCCCGGACCTGAGTCCGCTCAGTTGTGCGTCTGGGACTCTGGGTTCTTGTTGCGTGCGGCACGCTGACCGCAGAACCCCGACGCTGGCTTCGTAACTTTGTGCGAGCTATCGCGGGACCTCTCTGGCCGAGACCTCATGTGACACGCAATCTGTCCTTACGCAGGACGTTTGGCGTCCAGCCATTCCGTTGGGGCCCATGCAAAGAACGAGAACGCTGGACGGAGACGAACAGGGCGGAGTCTCGAGCGGCGTCGGCTGCCCCGGGGTGAGCTCGAGGCTGGGGTACAGTAGCAGCGGACGAGCGAAATTTAATTGCGGTTCGTGAACCTCCGACCAACTCTTCCCAGATGCACTGGCAAATCACCACCGTTTCTACCTTATCCGCGCCCGCGCTCCGCACTGGCAGTCTCCAAGCGAGCGGGAGCAGCGGAATCCCACCCCACCCACTATCTGCAGTCCGCTGCAGCCTGGCAGACAGGCTCCACCCGTTCGTAAACTAGTACGTCAGCGAAGCCCGAAAGGAGGGCTCCGATGAGGGCACCTGGCGCATTCCAGCTCCTAGCCGATCCGAAGCTGCAGCGTCGAAATGGCCTCCCGGTGCGGCAGATCTTAGACCCGCCGCCTCAAGGCCTTCCCCTCGTGCACTTTTCTGCCACGAGTCCGCGCACGCCCTCCTCGCAGCTGGGAAGATCAAGATCGTCCGCATTCAACGCCGCTGCACGCCCCCCTCGTTCTGGGGCCGAGGCAAGGGGAAGAAGCACGCCCTCCGTCTCAATCCCGCCGCAAGCCCAGACCCGCGCACATGGTGCATCCGGCAAGCCTACAACGACCGTGTTCAGCCTCTTGTTCCCTGCACGCGGCCGCCCGCCGGGGGTGTGCACTTTGCATTAAGCAACCGCGGCCATTGCTGCCAGCAGACCGCGGTTACGTTTTACGTCTTATCTGGTCCGGATCGGTGCACACTGGGTGCACACGCCCCGCTACCCGCCAACGGTGGTGCGCAAAATGATCGTCGGCTCCAGCGGTGTGGACGTCGAAGCTCGCCAGTTGCAAATGGACCGGAGATTGATCTGATATAAGTCCGGCAGTTTGGCTCGGGTTGACACCCGCGTACGCGTATCTCGGCGTATCTGCGTCCGTCGTGTTCCCTGCAGAGGCATCCAGCTGTCCTGTCGATGGAGGGATCTGGGGTGCGTGCTACCAACCGCAGTGAACGTGCACGTTGAACCGCTCCCTGCGCCACCAGAGATCGCAGGCTGGGTGACCAATGCGCTGGATAACAATGTCCCAGACAGTCTCCCGAGCAGCACACGGGTTCGGCGGCGTGGAGAGCTTGGGTAGGCCGTTCCGAGGAGTTTGCAATTGCGCGTGCATGATATATGTACTACGACACAGGGTACTATGTGTTACATCGAAGAAGGTTGGGTGGGCGTAATACTATTACGGAGCGATTGCGACTCGTGAGATTGGGAGGGGAAACATGAGACCGGACGACACGCAGCACATCAAACAAACACTACTACAAAGCATGGCGGTAGCACGTTCACAAACAGACATGATTCAGGAGAGGAGAGGATATCGTGCATACATAATGCGAGATGCGGCGTGGGTGGGGGAAATCAGTGATGAGGGACGAGGGGCGAGGGGGAGCAGCAAGCAAGCGGCGGGGCGGATGAAGAGGGGGCTTGTGAAAGAAATGAAAATGTCCTGGGCCTGGATCGGCGACACGACCAGCAGTCTGAGCGACCCTTGCCTCTACCCTTCCAGGATCTCCTTCTCCTGGCGGGCGCACGACAGCCAAGCGAACCACATCATCGTGCGCAGCTGGAGGACGTCCTCTTTCCACGCCATCGACTGGTTCTGCTCGCGGAACTCGCGCGTGAGGATCTCGCACCGCTCGATGTTCTCCGGGCTCACAAAGTCGCAAGCGACCTTGATGCAGTCCGCGAGGTTGCACACCTGCATTACAAATTGCGAACGTCAACCTCCATCACATTCCTCTTCGGGCTAAGGAACGAGCAACCGACACGCACCTGATGCGCACACCCGGCGGGTATGAACACTGCCTCGCCAGGCTTCTGGTAGATGCGGTGGCTTTGCACCCCATAGTCCTTGTAGAGCTCCTGCCTGAGCAAGGAGTCCAGGTAGAACTGCTGCGAGTGGATGGGGTCGTGCTGGTACTGACCCTTGAACTTCTTCCGCAAGAACTTGCGCAGTTTAGGCGTGTCTTCCGCCCTGAAAATGTCCCACGCAGCGCATCCGGGACGGCCGTCCGGCGTGGGCGAGGCGTAGGTCATGATGTTCACCGCGTCCGCCATGTCCATATGCAGCCGGGTTGATCCCTTGCTGCCTTGAGACTCGAACGAAGCCATAGCGTTGTACATCTTAGGACCTACGGACATCGCCAGCGTGTCATGGAACGAAGTTGAAGCAGGGTGACCACCCGCAACGCAGCGTGGAGGGAGGGGTTTGAACGGCTTACCGAGGTCTGGCGCAATCGCGTTGCCTGGGAAGTGTGACGCGATATTCAGCACGCCGTCGCGACGGACATAGTTCGGCACAGGGGTTGCCCGACTGAAATCATCGAACAGCTCTGGGAACGCTGTTTTGAAATCAGTTGACGGGGGCCAGTCCTGCGACAAAAAGTCGCCGCCGGCGATTTAGCGGCATGTCCGCGGCAAAAACGCGCTAGCTCGTACCTTGAGCTTCCAGCAGTCCCGTCGGCCCTCGTACTTGCCAAATAGACCAAAGAACTCGGCGACGGTGACCCGCTTGTTCTGTTCAGTCTGGCACTCGAGGATCAGGCAGCTCTGCGTGCCGTACTTGGTGCTGAAATAATCGGGCGTCCACTGGTTGTGGAACTTCGAGAGAAGTCCGTCAACCACCAGCGGCACGCCCGACTCCCAGACGCGGCGGAACTTTTCGTCTGTGAGGTCGGCGTCCGAGAAGACGACGGTCTCAAACGATGGAACATGCGCGCTGTTCGACGCAGAAGAAGCCGACGATATCGAAGCGCTGGCGAACGATGAAGAGTCACCTGGCTTCACTGCGTCGCCTGCCGTTGACGACGACAAGGTTGGGCTAGAGGCCCAGACGTCCCTGGACATCTTTGGCGAGGACTTGATGATAATCTCGGACGCCTCGTCCGAGCCGCTGGCTACGCCTAAGGGACGCTTGACCAGTGCCTCCATCTCTTCGATGGCTTGCTTGAGCTCCACTTTGCAGAAGCGCGACATGGGTGAGAAATCCTTGGCTTGGTGCTCGTTCCGGCGGGTGCAGGAAAGGAAGAAGGGGTTGATGTGGGCGTGCTTCTCCCGGCGAGCCTGGAGCGCCGCAACCTCGGCCTCTGGCGCGCCCACTCGATCGGTGGTTAGTTCCTTGACCTGCTCGAAGCATTCTGCACATGCCTCCCGTCCGCAAAGACGGCACATCCAGCTGCTCGAGAAGATGGATGTCATACAAGTGTCTGTCAAGAAGGTCACGGACGGTGCCACGGAGAAAACATCCGAAATGACCTACCGCACGTCGCGCGGACCTCGCTCTCCCTTGGTCGCCGTATGATCTCGGGCAAGCTGAGGTGCTCCATCTCTTGCTGGAGTACAGGCAAAAGGGCTTCGGCTACTGTCCGCTACAACCGTCATCAGTAAAAGTTACCCGCTACGGGCGCATATAGCCAACCTTAACACGGTGGATATGCTCAAGCTCGAGGTTAATGTTCCACTTGTTGGGGAAGTTCATCGTCGGTGCGTCAGGTTTCTGGCTCTCAACGAAACTTATCCCAACAATATCCCGGTTCTGATTCTTGAGGAAGAACCGGATGTTTTGGAACCTGCACGTATCCCCGGCCCATCGTCTTGTGCAAGATACGCAACGAGGGAACTCCTCTGAGCGATATCTGTTGGACATGCAACGAGCGAACTGCAGCTCTGGCTGTAGAGGACCGGCAGTTTCAGGATTATTGGCGCCATCTTCTGCGACAATTCGCATAGCACCGAAGGATGGACCTGGGCACGGTAAGCGACTTAAGGATCACATGCGAAAGTGCTGCAACGCTCTAACCTGCTGCCTTGTCTTTGCCTGGATTATCAGGTGTATAAGCACACGGCATCATCGGACACTAAAAGAACGGAAACGGCGAGCCGTCGCCTCGAGACGATAACAAAACGCCGCGGATACGTACCATTTTGAGCAGTGACCTGGGCAGCATCACCGCGCTTCTTCTGATTGTATCCTCGGCGAGAGGAAGCTGGTCAGAAAGAATGAGGGCGTCAAGCTCGGGTTTGGATTTCCGAAAATAAGACTAACCAGCAGGCTCGGGTCCCTTTGCTTTCGTTGACCTGGCCTTTTTCTTGGGGCCCTGATCGTCGTCGGGCTCGGGAGCGCGCTTTTGCTGCAGGAGCTGTTGTTGTTGCTGTTGTTGGACCATCTGCGGGGGTGGCGCCGCGATAGGGATGGCAGCGAACGCCATGTTCATGGGGGAAGGGTAGTATGCTTGTGGCGATGTAGGTCCAGACCGTGGGATGGGTTGAATGGGCGCACCGCGTGCTGGAAAGCGAAAAGAACACTCATTTAGTAGGATATTGCGCAGGCAACAACTATGGATATTCACGTGGTGGATGGGCGTGTGCATAGTAGGAAAGGTGATACGCGTTTGCGACGTAGGCGGGGTGTTGCTGCTGGTGGGGCGGTGGGTTGGGCAGCTCCTGCTCGTACGACTGGGGCGCGTGTGGGGGCGCTTGAGGAGGGGGATACGGAGCTGGAGCGGCGATGGTTTGACGATAGGCAAGCGAGGATCCGATGGGGGACTCACCTCTGGACATGCCTTCTCCTGACGGCGCTAGGACCATGGCCAGCATTGGCAGCTGATCCGGGGGGTGCATGACAGGACGTAACTTACCTGTCCGTTCGTCCGAGTACACTGGCGACATCAGCGGGGGGCCGTAAGGCGCGCTGTGCATTTCGTGAGAAGAAGACCATGATTGGGCAGACTCCATGCTGTAATGAGGCGCCTCTTCCACTGGGCGAGCGTGTCGCGGATAGCTATCAGCATACATGGGGTGTGGGGGCATAGAGGACGAAGACGGGTAGCGACAGGCAGCAGCATCAGACTCGGGTCGTCGAGGAGGCCCAAGGTCGTCCTTTGCAGACTCCCAGTTCGCGGCGCGGAGACTGAACTGAGGCCCATTGTTCATCTGGTGCGGGGGTGGGAGCTGTTGCGGGTACTGGGGTGGGGGTTGGGCATGGTGGTGCTGAGGGTACTGGAGGGCAGCCGAGAGGCTAGGCAGTTGCTGCTGGTTGTAAGGAGCGTCAAGGGAGGTGGCGGCTACGGGGTTGAGGAGTTCGTTGATGGAGGTACGCTTGTTGTGGACGTGGGCTTCATGTAGGGGGTTCATCGTCTGGAGTGGGGTGGGTGAGGGGATGGGCGGAGCGCGGGAGGACGGGAGGACGGGGGAAGCGGGGGAGCGGGACGGAGGGACGGAGGACGGAGGAGGAGGGAGAGACTGAGGTGGGCTGGAGTCTGGTTTGTGGTGGTGAGCCGGGTCCGACACTCTCCGCTGGATTGGCAGGCCGGAAAAGGGAATGCCATCACGACACGCCCTCAGATCAGCTTAGATCTCCGACTCTCCGCCCACCAGCCCGGCGCTCGCCCGGCCAACCGCCCTTTCCTCCGCGAACCTCCAATCAGCCCCCATCCGCCATCGACAATCACCCCCAACTTCAAGTCCGCGCGCCCGTCGCCCGAGCCTGCATCCGCGAAGATTCGCTCGCCCGCCCTCGACGTCCCCCGGATGATCAGCGCACTCGTCCAACAGTCCTTGGCGGCACCTCCACCAGGCGCGTCGCGCACCCTGTATCGGTACAGGGTCGCCCTTGTCCATAGCCAGTGGCGCTCCCGCGATCGGCCTCGTTCTCGAACACTGCCCATGGCAGCCGGGCCATACGACCGAGTTCACGTTGCGCGTGTAATCAGCTCATCATCACCCCTCTAGAAGCCGCGCTCTGTCCGCAAGCATTTGCCGGCGTCACACGCTCCCATGGCGTGCTCCCCTCATCCCGCGAAGAACGGAGAGGATCCCATGCCCGATTCCCACCTTGTCCCGCCGATGCTCCGCATGTGCGCGTCCGCTGTCTTGCCGCGAACACTCTCCTGTCTCCACGCCGCACTTCCCAGGCGGATGGGGCCCCGCGCGAAGGAGGAGCCGGCTGGGCGCGAGGGGTCATCAGGTCTGCCGCCTGCCGCCTGTCTGACGGGCGTGATAGGCAGCGTCCTTGGGCGCGCGAGACCCTGGGACCTCCCACAGCAGTCAAGGGCCGTGATAACCACGCGACGAGTCCGGCACGCGTCGGCAAGCCCGCTTCGATTCCCGCGAACATTGACCCCTCCAGCGCCGCCTGGGCTCCTGTCAGCACCTCTGAGTCAGCGATTGCCCTGTCCCCGCACCTGATCTCCGGCTGTCGGACAGTCTTCGAGTCCCAGTCGCCCATCCCCGCCTCCCAGACACGCCCGTTAGAGCCCTCTTCTCCTGCGCGATCTCTGCCAGGCCCAACCTTGTCGACTCTCTCTTGACCTTCTCCCTCGCTCTCCGCGGCCCTCTGTCAGCCCCACGATTCGACGCCCTAGCAACGCGTGACTCGCGATCATGTTTTTCTACGAGTACATGGTGGTACATCCAGCCTGGCATACACAAAGCACTAGTCCGATGCTGCAGCGCATACAGATAATGATATATCATCGTGTGTGGATATATGTGTCTAATGCGTGAATAAGCTATGTAGGTGATTTCGTATGATACAGGCCATGGGTGCCGTGAGGCGGGGATGAGGCGCGAGTAGGGATGAGGATGGAACGGAACGAGGCGGGAGGCCCGGGGACATGGAAGAAGTGGTGGGAGCGCGAGGACAAAGCTATCCGCGTTGGAGACGGTTTGGGGGAGGGGGAGGCAAATGGAGCAAGAGCATGCACAGATCATCTGGTGTCAAGTATGGAGATGCGAGGTATACGAGAGATTGCAAACCGGGAACGCATGGTACCTGCGGGAGCACAATACGTGACGACATAAGGCCCAAAACATTACCACCTATAACCCAAGAGAAATAGAGATCAAGAGACAGGGACGTCACACCGCGAGACGACCAAAGCCCAAAAGAAATACGTACAGAAACACAGTCCAATCCGGAGGAGAGCACAAAGCGACGAGGCAATATCAGAAGAACTTGTGGAGATACCCGGCGACCCTTGGAAGGAAAGGTATCACAAATGGGAGTGCAATCCATGCAAACAGCCCAAAGGTCGCCCCGTACCGTCATTGCGGTTCCGGCGGCGGCTGATTGTTATCGTCGTCGGCTGTCGCAAGAGCGTCATTCTCACCAGGCGTATCGCCGGGAGGGGGAGATGTCGCGGAAGCAGCGGCAATTTGCGACGAGAAGTCCGGCGTGTTTTCAGTGGGATCCTGATTGATTGGTGCAGCCGGGGGAGTGGGATTGGACGACGAAAGCGTTGTACCTTCGGGTGGAACTGGGCGTGTAGCAACTACAATTAGCGAAGCCCTTGTCCACGAGCACTCTGGCAACGTACGTGAACTCTGCACATGGTCCGATGACATTTCTGGGATCGAGTCACACCCTCGGATGGCAATGGGAGCTGGAGACGAAAATCGGAACTCAGACGGTGCATCTCAAGCAGACTCCGCAGCATACGTACTTGTAGCACCTGCACTCACGACGGCCTTGACCATCGTCTCCGGGGTTGAATCGGGGGACCCATCAAATGGCGAAGCTATTGCGGGAGCCTTGTCCACCTTGGATAACGTAGCGGCAGCCGCTTTCGCGGCGTCCAAAGACACGGGCTTCCGCGACGTCGACGAGGACCGACTCCGCGGCCCCATCGGAGTCGACCGCCCTTCGGGGACGTGAAGCTTGTTTGCCACGTCTCGGGCCTGGGCCACCTGTCCCGTTGTAATGCTCCTGACGACTTCCGGGCGGATATCCGCCCACATCTGCAGAGCCTTGATGGACCCCCATTCGATGATCTTGTTATTCAGCCAATGAAGAGAGACAGGCTTCGTTAAGAAGTCATTGCAGCCCGCCGCCAGCGCGGCGACACGATCGCTTTGCAACGACGATGCCGTGAGCGCGACGATGATCACCGAAGAACGGTACGACGGCGTGGACGCGGACCGAGAGTCTGAGGTCGAGGCTTCAGACGGCGTCTGCTGACCTTCAGACTGGGGAGTCGACGGGAACCCTCCCACGCCGTTCGATTTCTCAATTCTCCGAATCTCCTTGGTGGCTTGAATGCCGTCCATGACCGGCATCTGGATATCCATCTTTTACAATAAAGTCAGAAAATGAACGCCCCCAAACAAGCAGCAAGTGTACCAAGATTAGATGGAAACCACCCGAGTTCCACTTCTGAACAGCTTCCTCCCCATTCTTCGCGACGTCGTACTTGATCTTTTTCTTCTTCATAAAGGTCGACAAGATCGTTTGGTTGATAGGGTTATCTGGAACACAGCGTTAAACGTCATCTGACATCAGGGAAAGCCAGGTGAAAACTCTACCATCCACAATGAGAACGCTGATCGGCGGCACGATATTGGGTTCCCCACTTCGAGTCCCCTTCTTCGGAATCGCAGCTGGAGCGGAATTCGAACTCTCCGCTGTCGGACGCTTAGCTGGCCGTCGACTTGCAATAGGCCCCGTTGGCGTCCGCGATGTCTGCGGCGATAATGGAGGGCTATATCGAGATTCTTGACTGGTCCGTCGGGGTAGCTTCGGCGCTGCCGGAGGCGGAGCGGGGTCAGAAGGTGAGGCAGCGATACTCTCCGGTCCTGGTGGGACTGCTTCCGAGATTGGAGACTGGCGGGATTTGCCCTTCGACAAGGTGGGTGGAGGTGCGACGTCGTATCCTAACTCCGCGGACGGCGGCTTGTCCTGGGGGTAGGGCGGTCGAGAGCTGCGACGTTGACCATCCGGATGAGTTGTAGAAAGTCCCTTCTTGCCGTCTTCGCCATCTGAAGCGCGTCGGAATGAGTGCCCACGCGAGCGCCCAAAGGAGTGCTCTCCTAAACTAGCGTGAATAGGTTTAAATTCCGGAAAACGAGTATTCTTACCCTTTGGTTTGGGATGGAAGAAGATACCGGCGGGCTGCCCATCGGGACTCTGAATGACTAGGCCCGAGGAAGGTGACGATCCGAGCTTCGTCGCGGTGGCCGCATCGGAGAAGTATTCCATATTGTCCGAGATGCTCAGAGGAGACGATGGAGCAAGACTAACAGGGTCCATGCCGTCTTTGGGAGACTTCGTTAACCGATCGGAGTTGGTTCTCCAGCTGGCAGGAGACCGTCCTCCAGGAGACCGCTGCGCAGTGCCCACGGACCAGACGGGCGCCATTGGATGGAAACCAGGACTGACGGGAGATGTCGCGATAGGGGAGAAAAAAGGGTCTACGATAGGCTTCGTCACCGCCGTGTGTAGAGCAGTTAGAATACGACGTGGACCAGCGGGTTTCGGAACGACAATCACTTCAGGTAATTGCGTCCACGTGTTGCCAGGGGTCATCATGGACTGAATAGCATCCTTCACCAGTTTGAAGTGGGCTAGAGACGTGAAGTGGACGATGACCACTGGCGGCGCCACTTGCGGAAGCTGGGTAGTGGCAGCTGTGAAGCCCATAACACGCGCTACCTGAGGTGAAGAACGTGGCCGATGGTTGCTAGCAAGGGATGGACGTTTGCGTGCATGGAGATGGAGGGGATACGCTTGTTCAGAGCGAATCTTCTGCAACCTGGTCCGTAGGGCGGCCACATCGTCGTCAATGAGGACGACCGGCTCAGCAGCAGCTTGCGTTCCGAGAGTCGGAGAGACCGAGGCAGACGTCGTCTCGGGGAGGGCCTGTGTGGCGGTCGCTTCTTGCGATGTTGCAAGGTTACCCTCCGTATTGTCGTGGGTCTCCTGAGATGCGTCTGCCCCTGGCTCAGTTGACACATGACTGACGTCGAGACCCCAGGAGGTAAGATAACTCGTCAGGTGCTGAGCAAAGGAGCCCTTCGAGTGAGCGAAAAGCGTAACCTTCCTTCCCCTCAGAGATTCCGCGAATTGTGTCAGTTGTTCGAGCGTCGGTTCGTGAGCTATTCGTACATCAGCAGGGTAGCCCATGTACACTGCATCTTCGAGCGACAGCTCAACAGAGGGATCAACGACTGAAGGAGCACCACTGTCGAGAGTGATAGTCAGAGCGTACGAACGTCCAACAAACATGCCCTTCGGTGGGACATCGGGTTCCAACTGCGCGTCGATGTGAAGGAGCAGGCGGCGAAGAATAAGGGTCTGGAAAGAGGGCCCATTTCGAGTTGGAAGGGGAGAGGATTGGATGGGTTCTCCTGTGACTTTCCCAGCGCCGGTTGCTGTTGCCGTTGACAGTTCCGAAATTGCGAACCTATGCGCGATACGGAAGGAGCAGCGGAGGGGTCCGTCCGAGCCTAAATGAGGTGATCCAGACCCTTGCGCCTCTCCCGGGGATGCAGAATGGAACGCCCACTGACAGACTCAATGAAGAGCCCGATTTCTATGCTGTCCCCTCGCCTCGCCACACTGATGACTTGACGGAGAATCTAGACCCGACGCTCAGGCGTTGTGCGAATAGATTCAGAGCGGGAATGGAACTCACATGAGAGAGAGTATAGGACAAGCCACTCTCGTCACCCTTCACCGCAACGTGTCGCATGGCGAGATCATCGTGGAACAGGACTAGGTCCACTCCTGCCTGCGCGGCTACACCGCTAAGAGCATCCCCCACGCTCTGCAGCATCTCCCCGACGTCGAAGTCGATATATGTGTTCGTACCTGACGCGGGTTTAGAACGCCCTGGACCGGAATTCGAGGATAGCGGTGCCTCGGCGCCGAAGGTAGACATGTTTGCCGACATATAATTCAGGTTCTTCATGGACGTGAACATGGCAGAGACAGAAGGGGTGGGAATGGACAGGGAACATGCGGAGAACTGCTCCTTGGCGGGGTCCAGGACTTGCGGAGGAGATAGCTGCAAGAGAGTTTGGATGACCATTTGCACAGAGTCCGCTAGCTCCAGGGAGAGCTCCTGCAGATGAACGGGCTCCTCGGAAGGTCCAGCCATAGGAGAAGCGTCCAAGGACGAAGCAACCCGCCGGGGGTTCTGAAACGGCCCAAGCTGGGAGGGGAGGGGCATAGAGAACGCTCTCGATATTCGGGGGGCGGTGCTGCGCTCTCCTGCCTGGTCCAAGGGGTCGCGGTCGGTGTGCATGCGGTTTGTGGGGGTGACAAACTCGGAATCGTCGCTCTCGTCGGTGCGCGAAGGACGCTTTGTTGGCGCGCTGAGCTCCTCCTCTGAGATGTCTGTCTCACCTTCGGACGAACTGAGGGAGACGCCGACTGAGTGCTCTGTGGGAGTGGGGAGGGGCGGAGTGGGTTCCGCGGCCCACTCGATGCCAAACTTGCCGGCAGGAGGGAGCTCCACGACGACGGCCTCCTCGTCTCCCGCTGGCCCTGCGACGATTGCCGGGACGCGAACTGGAGGCAACCTCGCTTCAGACATCGCGGACGGCGAAGGGAGGGCGGGACCCGACCAGCAAGCACCTGAGAAGGAGGAGGGAGGCGGCCGTCGGCTGTCGGGACGAAGAGGGGGAGGAGGGGGGAGGAGATGGCGAGCGGCCACAAAATATCGAGGGAGGAGTGGAGGAGAGGTGACCTGGGCCGTGACCGTGCCCGGGTGTGCGTGACAGGCGGCCCAAAGGAGACAGTCGCTTGCCTCTTGCCTCTCGCTCGTCCCGGCGTGCGGCGTGCGGTCGCGGCTCGCGGCCTCCCTCGCGCCGCCAGCTCATCCCGTCCGTCCCAGGAACACGACACACAGCGTGCGGGCCATTCGCCGAGGTCTGATTCATTGAGGGGCACGAGCCCGCATAGGCCCGAGCTCGCTCGCATATAAAACTCTTCCCCGAGAACTCTACTCGAACCCTATTGCCCCTGCAGATCCCCACCGTGCGCCTCTTACCCACGCGTACAACTCGCACAGAAGCCAGGCAACTTCGGAGATTACACCGGGCCCAGGCGGCCAGCGGAGGTGCACATGCGAACATTCAACCGACCACGAGGGGTGCGTGTCCATCGCTATTGTAAGGTTCGGAAGACACGACCAGCTCCAGACCTCGGGTCAAAATGCTAAACCGACATCGAAACCGTCGCCTCAAACCGCAAATATACACGATGAGATTACTACAAGAACTAGTACTGCAGCTCCACATCTCCCTCAGCAACGCGATCCACGTCAACATAGCTAACCTTCTTGCCCGCCTGCGCCCTCGGATCCTCTTTCGCATCCGGCGGAGGCGGAGGAGATGGGCCGCCCGCGCCACCACGTCCGCGCCGCCCACCTGGACCTGGTTCCAGACTCACAGCAGGCTTCGCAGGCAGTCCCGCGGATGCTGGCACCGGAAGCGTCTCGAGCGGCTGGTCAAGGGCGATACCGCTGATACGATCACTAAGTCGCCGAGGTACCACTCCTTCATCCCGGCGAGGAGGCGGAGGGGGGTATGCGGCGGCGCCATACGGATATGCGTAAGGATCCCAATAGTTAGGACCAGGAGGGTATGGTGGGTAGCCACCAACTGCATAGGGGTTGTACGGGGGTGGGCGTGCATCATAAGCTGCTGGCGGGGGGTACGCGGCGGATGCCTGAAGTCCATAAGCCTGGGGAGGTGGCGGTTGACTTGAGCCCATTGTCTGAGGCGGATGCGTAAACGGTTGAATGCGGTGAGGGTCCAACGCAAAGTTGTTGAAGTAGGGAATCTGCGGAATGATGTGATGACTTATTGCTAGCATCGAGGTAGGGGAAACTTAGAGGTCCATACCTCGTCAAGACCCTTTACGAGGTCCGGGTGCTTGTTAGCAATGTGTTTCTCGACAAAAGACGTCGCCTTGAACAACTTCTGGCAAGTCTTGCAACGGAACTTGCCCTCATCCTCTTGTTTGATGTAAGGCTCACACGCTCGTGACAGCTCCCTAATATTGTCGTAGTTAATAGCGGCCACGTAGAGACGATCCAGGATCGACACGCACTCTTCGTAGCTCTTGCCACCGTAATCCCGAGGATCAACGCCACTACGATCAATAAGCAACGCGACTTTCGAGTCGAGCCACTCAAGCCAACGCTCATCTACCGACAGTCAGGATGTCACTTCGATGAGATAAAAGAAAAACTTACCGTTACGCTTCCAGTCTCGATTCTCCTTCTCCTTAGCGGTCAACGCATCCCTCTCCTTCGCAGCTTCCACACCCTCCTCAACCTTAGGCTCTTTGTCAGCCTTCGACGCTTCTGCAGCCTGCACCTCTTGAAGCAACATCTTCGACATGGGCTTTCTCAAGTGCTTAACACACTTCCGCTGCAATTCCTCTACATGGTCTGTGATAACTGCGCAGTAGTAGCACGTGTTGAAAGCAGCCCGCAGGTACGCGAGGTACAGATCCAAAGCTATCACCGTCTACAAGTAATGAGGGGCCAGGGTCAGCGCACACGAGCAGGGATCGAACCAGCAGAGATCATACCCTCTTCGCTTCCAAAGCCTTCTCGTCGCTGGTGTCCACAGCACCCTGTTCTTGAAGGTCAGCCATGACCTTCTCGATGTGTCTCTCGACCGCTTCGCTCCCCATTTCCCGAGGTTCCGGGTCATCATCCGCGTCAACGGCATCCCCCATGGTGGCGTCCTCGTTCGGCACCTCGGTTTCGCCGCTAGCGTCTACGGAGACGTCCCCGTTCTGCTTCAAGTCGATCCTCGCTTTACGGAGCGCCATGTACTCCTCCTCCAAGATGGAAGCAAGCCGCTTGGCATTCTCAAGGTCTTTCACGAGGCGGTCCGGCTTACTCGCGACATCGGGAGTATGGCGAGTGCGGGTGACGAAAGGCTTCGTGATGTGAGCGACATGCAGCTTAAACCCCTCGATCTGCCGAAGCCTGAATGAATATCCAATATGCATGGCTACGGACCTCTACTTACCTTCTTCTCTGACAGCTCCGTCATGACAGTCGGCATGTCGGCCTCCTCTGTGAACTTCATCCAGCCAGCACGGTAGTAGTTACGCTTTTGCAGCGGGTCGCCGAGAGCGAGGTAGACAAACCCGGGAATCTTGCTGACAAACTATCATGCTCCATGTCAGCGAAAGGATAGGTCGGACGATTGACGAGAAGCACTTACTTCCTCCAACTTCGCACGGCCGATGTCTGGTGGAATAGTGCGGATCATCACCTGGTTGCCCTCAGGGGGTACAGCAACCTCCTCGCCGCGGTTGGCGCCACCCTTGTTCTTATTGCCACCAGAACGTGTGACATCGTCCCCTCCAGCGTCCTCCTCGGGCTCAACATTGAACTGCATGTCATCGTCGCCCGAGGGCTTGATGTCATCAACACTGGCGTCCGCGCCTGCACCGTTCGTCGTGGAGGGGTCGCCATTGGCATTCTCCCTGGTACTCTCTGGTACAGGCTCGCTCAAGTCAGGGTCAAATGTCCCCGACTCGAGGTCGACGATGAACGTATCCATCCTCCCCTTCCACCCAAGCTTCCTGACACGCGTGCGCATCGCCTGAAACTCGGGGGCCGGATCATATTTCTCCGCAAACCAGGGCGACTTCCTGTGGTGATCGAACATGCGTTGGAGCTGAGAACCGTTCAAACAAGCGTCAGGACTCATGGATGAACCACACCCAAACAATGCGGGAGGCGCACCTGCTGAGCTGCGAACTCCTTTTTGTACTTCTCCCAGCGTGAGCGGATGCCATTGCGAGGCTTGCTGCCGTCACCAGCTTCCTGCTCCGCAGCCTTGTCGGCGTTGTCCTCCTCCATCGCCTGCTGCGGGTAGTAGTAGCGGAACCATTCCGCATACTGCTTCAACGTCGCAGGATAGTCGAACGTATGCGGGTCCGGAGGGCCTCGACGCCCGGATTGGTATGGGGGTGGGGGGTAAGAACCGCGTTCATAGCCGTATCCGCCTCGCGAATGTGCATCTAGGATCTACGTCAGGGTACGCCTCTCTGAAAAGAAAAGAAAACGACGTACCGTAGTCGTCATTATACCGGGGTCTCGGTTCATACCGCGACCGCTCCCAAGGCGATAATGAACGTCGGCGCTTGCGCCCCGCTAGGTCAAGGCCACGACACCTCAACGGTCGTCCAGCATGGTCGCTCAAGGAATACTCACCTTCGTCACCAGGGGCGGGGCTGCGACTCCTTCCACGCCTAGAATAGTCGTAGGCCTGTCTCTCTCGCTCGTAACTCGCCCATGCCCTATCCCTATCGTATGCCTCCCAATCTGTGCGGTATGGATCCTGGGGGTACTGGTCCGGGTACGGAGGACGCGGAGGATAGGCGTCGCCGCGAAAAGGAGAACGAGAACGCGAACGACCACGAGCGGGAGGAGGGTGAGGAGGATAAGCAGAGTTCCAAGACGACATGTTTAGAGGATGAGAACTGAAGAGGGAGAGAAAAGAGAAACAGTTAAGCAAAGACTGGTCATGAATGCGTGTAAGAGAGAGGAGTCCAGCATGGTGGAAGCACAGACCTCTTGAGATCGCGACACAACGGCGAGCACTGTGTTCTCGCTGCTCGCTGAGGCCCTGCTCAGTGTGTTCGCGCTGTCTAACACACCGGCGTCACTGCCCCACGGCCTATGGCCCCGTTTCGAGCTCCGACTCAAACCCTTGTCCTCGGTCGCGGCTCGTCGTCACGTTCGGCCGCTGTACATAGCTGCTCTCCCGGCGCGAAAGACAAGGACCAAGCCATCTGAATCTATGCTCATGTACAGCGCTGCTAGAATATGCTACCCAACACGCTGTCCAGCTGCGCCTCGGCGTTTGGCATGGCCACCCCGACCGGGCTTTCTACGCTTCTCCTTCGCTGGTGCCTTGGGCCCACTGTCCTTCTTCAAAACCTTCTGCGGTCTTGTATCCGCACTATCACCCTCCTTCTCGTCATCGTCCTTGGCCGCTGTCTTCCTTTTCGAACGTTTATCCAACACGCGTGCCAGCTCGACGTTCTTGAGGTACTCCCTCTGCTCCTTCCTCGACTGCGAGAGCTCAACCCGGAGCTGCGCAGCATGAACAGCAGCCTCGTGTGCTGCATCGACGCGTTTATGTGAGCCGGGGGGCAGGGATTATCAGAGCACCACGCTGCACTCACCGATCTGCTCCGTCAACATGTTCCATTTGAACTTCGGCAAGTATTTCATTGTCCACACGTCGTCCCTCCATCTCGAACCCTTCTTGCCCCCAATGGGCTGAGCATTCAGCATATCTGCAACAGATCGTGCGACGTGTTTGTCCTTGAATTCGACCCAGCCCTCGGTGTAGTGTGCCTTCTTCGTCGCAGTGTACTTGCGGCGCAGGTACGCACGCTTGGCATCTGTGATTGTCCGAGCGATACAGACCGTCAGGCTTCAAACAGGGCTGTACCAAACAGGATGAAACACACCTTCTTGCTGCAGATACACCCTCCCAACTTCTCCATATGCACTCATCAAATGCCGCACCTTCGTGGGCCGCATGCCGGGCGGTATTCGCGAGATGTAAAGGACCCCGGCCTTCTCCTGTGCGGCCTTGAACGCAGCAAGGGCCTCTGGCGTGAGGGGCTTCACCGTCTTCTCCGATGGACCAGCGAACCCATCAGGAAGCATCCCCTCTCCTAAACCGCTCTCTTCATCATCCCCGTCTTCCTCTTCCAGCCCAGAACCGGTATCCTCGTCGGAGCCAACCAGCGAGCCATGATCGTCGTCCTCATCGTGTGGGTGTGATCCAGAAGACTCGCCAGCAGATTCTTGCTCAAAATCAGGGTCTTCGAAAGCAGCAAATCGAGGGTCGGTAACAGGCATTTTTTTGGAAGGTGAAGGGTCTGGAGAAACAACGCCTCAGCAAACGTGGCTGTGCTGGCTACGATCGCGATCCAGCAGACGCCCATTATTTAGAAACTTACTGCGTTCAAGCTGTAAGCTCAAGACTAGTAAGTGGTCGCGAGGACTCCCACATTGGATGTCGAATTCTTTCTTGTCAAATGAAACAGAAAAAAGTTGCATGCCATGCTGCATCGAAGACATTGTTATACTGTAACATATCCTCAGCTTCACATTGCATGTTGTGTTTGTACTTGCCCATGAAGTGGAGAAGAAACCCCGTGTATCCCTTCAATGCATATCGACACCTGCATTCGATCATGCACTGACTATGATTCAAAAAATTCCTACTACGGCAAAAGAACTCATTATGGCGGCGCAGGTACACTGGGGAATTTGCGGTCAACAGCGAGGATCATGGAAAGAGAGGTCTCCGAGTTGATGCTCCGCCATTAAATATGGGTGGTGACGCCAACACCGCACTGAGCACGGACTTCAGCCAACCTCATCTCGCGATCCTTCTACGCTTTCTACTCAATATCCGGCATGTGCACACGAAGTTCGGTGTAAGGACTCACCACATTCTCCTCCATCGTGCGTTGGCAGTCGCCCAAGTCCTCCTGTGCCTGACGCGCGGTACGGTCGGTCTCGGCATGACGCGCCTCCTTCGCCTAGGTCCGAGCCCATCAGCTCCTCAGTCACGACTTTGCGGGGGAGACATGGGCCCTCGGAGGCCCGAGGAATACGCACCACGAGGGTGTCCTGCGCCTTGCGCTCCTTCTCCTTAGCGTTCGTGAGCTTGCCAAGTGCCTTGTTGAGCTCCTTCTGTGCCGCAAGCTCGCGCTCCTTGGTCTTGGTCACCAGCTTCTGCGCTCGTTCCGCAGCCTGATATCCCGTGGAACATCGTGAGCGACTCGGATTATTCCAGCGCGCACAGGCTGGATAGAAAACTCGCCTTGGAGCTCTTGTTGAGTGCTTTCTCCGCCTTCTTAACGTCGTCCAACGCAGTGTCGAGTTGCTTCTCGTCTGCGGCGGCTGCGCGTGCCATGATCTTCTCGATCTTCTTCACCTCGCGGTCGCTCAGGAAGCCACTCGACGCGCTTGACGGAGAGAAGGGAGGGATGCCGAAGATGTGGAATTGTTCATAGCTGGGCAGGTCTGGAGGAGTCGAATGGCCGTGTATGGGTAGACGGAATGGGATCGTGGCTACTTGCC
The DNA here is from genome assembly GCA_002900995.3 of Ganoderma boninense. Lineage (NCBI taxonomy): Eukaryota > Fungi > Basidiomycota > Agaricomycetes > Polyporales > Polyporaceae > Ganoderma > Ganoderma boninense. Next base: position 2,676,919 of record CM035307.1, read on the forward strand.
TGAACATGCAGGTACCACGCAGGCTTTAACCAGCACATACCGGGGCTGACATAGAAGAGCGAGGAGGCTGCTCGTCTTCCGTAGCTCCAGACCTCTCGCAATGGTGGTCTAGAACCTGGGCGGTCCAGGTTGCGTTGTGGTGTGATACTTGCACGTTGTTCGCGTCCGAGGACAGTCTACAACGTGATGTGAAGGGTATTACTAGAATCAACGACATGCGATCAGGTTGACGCGTCCCAACGGACTCAACATGCTGCAATTACTGCAATTACGCGTGGGGTAAGCTAGGGGATGTACTGAAGAAAGGAAGCCTACAGAATATCTGAAGTCCAAGTCTACAAACCAACGTTATTTACAACCCAATGATTGGTACGGTGAAACGGGCGCAAAAGAAACTTGTCCCTCTAGAGATCGGAAGCGTCGTCCTCCTGACGTTGCGAGGGTTCGACTTCAAAGTGATCTTGAGTCTGGGTATCGGGGAACATTTCCAAGAAGTTCCGGAGTGGAGTGGGCATTGTGGATGGCAACGATGAACCGTACGAGGATTCACCGTCGGCAGAATCCTCCTTCGGGATAGCGGGCGGCGAAGCTGTAATAGCATCCCAGGTTTCCCGCTGACTCTCGGACGACAGCAGTGACGGGTGACGTCCACGTTGATGTGGCTCATGCTCATCCATGGTGTCTGGGAGAGGATGAGCGCGGCCGAGCCGGTCTCGCACAGATGTCGTGGGGCAGCTCGTTGCCATCCTCATCGCGACCCTCGAACGTCTCCAAGAACCGGCGCATTTGTGAGGGAAGGGCAAAATAGGACTCCGAGTCGCTGCCTGCATACGAGCCTGAAGACCCAGCGCTCGGCAGCTGAGACGGCGCCTGGAGCGGTGAGGTGCGAAGGTCCATGGTCAGACTCTGCGAGACTTCGTCGATGGATGGTGACCATTCAGATTCCGCATCGTAATCCTGGGTCTGCACGACGCGAGGAGGGGAAGATGATGGCAAACCGGAGCTGGTTCTCTCTCCGCCTACGGTATGAAAGAGTGCCATGAGTCACCGGTGACAAGAAGTTGAAGAACACCGCGCTGACACCGGCTGTACGTACCATCGTAACGCCTCTCGCCTAGTAGCCAGGATCTCAGCCCAGGCCGCAGTGATTTCTGTCTCAAACTGGCTTTGAGAGCTCTCGACGATTTCAGGAGTGATCGAACCATCTGTATCACGGTCCTTTGTAGGGGACATTGGCGCGCAAACAGATCCAAGCTCGCCAGGCCTGTCTGCCAAGACGGGGGATGAGGAAGAATTGCGAGCCGAAGAGCCATGGAAGAGCTCCAACTCCCTCTCGCTAAGCTGCGAGCTAGGTACAACTTGGGATGACCGTCCACGGTGGACCGAGGCGTACTGCGCTCGACGGCTGATCGTCCTGTATATCTTCATGGCGAGGTATCGACAACTCTTGCGTCTGAGAGGAGGGGACCCAGTCCTGTGAAGATGTAGGACGAGGCCGGTAGGATAGGGTAGGGTGAGACATCGGCACGGTGGTGGACTGTGAACCAGAGGACAGAAAGACTTTGAGTGGCAAGGGAGGGGGTGGCATAAGATCCCGACTGCTTTGAGAGGACGGCAAAGAACAAGGGACATTGTTCTCAACACTGAGAACCTGTGAAGTTGTGCCACGGAGTGATGCTGTATCAAGAAGTCAGGGAAAGTTTAGGCTTTGATTTGAATTATACACACGCTTGTCTATGTTCTGCACCTTCACCGTTCCAAGCCTGGTGCCTCGGTCGGTAGCGGCTACCTGGGATAATTCCTGGATGTCCTCCTGGTCGTCATTTTTTTCGTCGCATTTCTTTCGCCCTCTCTTCACATCTGGAGCAGTAAGAGGTGGAGACGGAAGCGATGTGATGCTGTTGAAGTCCCGATGGCGACTCTGAGCGTCCGGAGTGAGAGGAGGTGTGTTGAGATTGTGTGCGTGCTTGGGTGCTGAAGCCTTGATGATGTCGGGACCATCGACGGTGAGGTCAATCAGCGGATGTGTCGCGCTTTCATTTGCTTCTGCTCCATCAACCAGCTCCATTAACGCGTCTACTTCCGCACTCTCCGTGTCCTCGTTGGAACTCTGTCGACGACGCGTCTTTGAAGCGCTCGGCGGACTGTCGAGGTTGCGTGTCGCATTCTCGATAATCTGGTCACCTGAGGGCGTAACGTTCTCTTTCTGTTTACGCTTCTTTCTTGGAGGCTGGCCAGCCTGTGGACGGACGGGGGATTCTTTGCGTTTGGAGGCGACCTTGGGCTTTGTCGAGCGTTTGCCAGATGATCCCGAGGAGCCAAAGAAAGCAGAGAGAGGCAGCTGCCCTCCGCCCACAGAAAGCGGCATTGCTGAAGACGATGGTCCTCAGAGAGAGGACGAAGAGCTGCAGTAGACCGAGTGGGAAGAAGCTGAGAGGAGGATGTCGGGAGGGCGCGTGACCGTGGCTGGGCGGAGTTGACACGCTTCCAGACTCCGCCAACGCGTCTGCATGGGATTCGCCTGTGCCACTCTCGCGTGGCACGCGTCGTGCTCTCCCCTTCTCGCCTCCCTCGTGTCCTCCTCGTCCTTCGCCCCCTCCCCGTGTCCCCCTGTATCAGCCCCTTGTCCTCGTCCTTCATGTCCGACATCGACGCCCCCCAGCAAAAGAAGCGCAAGATGACCCCCAGCCCTGAGACAAGTCCGACCTCGCCCCCGTCTCCGGCCTCCTCATCAAGCGGCACTCCGAAAAGGCACGTCTCCCCACGCGTGGCTCCGCCCTCGCCGCTGGTTACGACCTATACAGGTGCGATGGTCACTCGCTGGAGCACAGAGCACCTGTGGCTGACTGGTGGCAGTGCCGAGACGAAGCTCATCCCCGCTCGGGGCAAGGCTCTCGTCGACACTCAGATTTCAGTCGCTGTGCCGGTGGGCACTTACGGACGCGTTGCTCCTCGCAGTGGACTTGGTGTGTAACTAAATCCTCTTGTTCTCTTCTTTCACTCACCGTGTCCTCGTTTCAGCTTCGAAGTTCATGATCGATACCGGTGCAGGCGTCATCGACGCTGACTACAGAGGAATCGTCTTTGTCCTCCTGTACAACCTCTCCGACCAGGACTTCACAGGTATGTCCAACCTCCATCCTACCAATACATTCCGTTTGCTGACTGGTAAATAGTGAACGAAGGTGATCGCGTTGCGCAGCTCATCCTCGAACGCATCGTCACACCAGACGTGCTAGAAGTACAAGTGCGTGTCTTTGAGCTTCTGTGCACAACGATGACGGTTCACAGCTGATATTTGACATTATCTGTAGGACCTTGATGAAACCCTCCGCGGCTCAGGAGGCTTTGGCTCTACTGGCGGACATAACGCGCTGTAAAAAATCACTACATACCTCTCTCGTCACTTTATGCATCACCCATACCATCTAAATAGTGCGCATATCATCAAAATGAACAACCTGTAGTCAATTTTTGAACTGTACATGTACACGCGACTGGTAACGTAACCCCAATAGCAACACACCAGCACATTCCGAAAACTGTGAGGTCGATCGAACAACATGAAGCAGTACCAGAGATACAAACGTTCTATGCCCCGACCAATAGAAAAAGCGTGAGAGACACTCTTGGGAACTAGGTTCAGATGTCGATCCCGCGGTACGTGCGCAACTGATCGGCCATACGAGCACCTTGGCCAGGCGTGAACTGGGTCATGCAGCTACGGAAACGAATGCATGATCAGCGAAACGTTCAGGACCAATGACGATCCTCGACCCCACCTATCGTCTGAATAGTCCATGTAGTTATTGATGGGGTCAAGGCCGGGGCTCGAGCACGTGTCGCGACCGATAGGGCATCCGCTTGCGGGAGAAGCCTCCGGAGGCGTGTCGTCCACCAAGTCGCCAGAACCGGTGCAGCCGCCCATAAAGGTGTGGTAGAGACCGACCCAGTGACCGGCTTCGTGGGTCAGGGTCTGTTTGTGGTCATGTGAGTCGAAGGGGACACGGTCTTTGCTCCCTGGCACGTACCTTGCCCTCGTTGAACCGGTCGGTGCTGCCGCCGGGGAGGGAGGAAAACAGGATGACGGAGCCATCGTCGGACGGGTCACTGGCGTAATCCGCCGGGAAGGTGGAGTATCCCAGCAGACCGGCGGCCGCTGGGGTGATGAACCTGGATGGGAGATCGTGGTCAGCCGACATTGCATGCACAATCAATGTGGTTCTTACCCGACGGAGTAGACGTTGAAGTCGGCGGCACCACCTTGGCGAAGCTTGTTGAGGGATATAGGTGTAAGTCCGCATCTTAAAACGCTATCAATGATCCATACCTGTTGCTTCATCTGGGTCTGGTCCGTGGGGGTCGAGGGGTTCACGTTGTTGAACCACTCCCAACTCACTGTGCGTGTAGTTCCTGCGAGCACGAACTGCAGGCCAGACGGCGCGTAGTCTTCGTTCAGGACTGTGATCTGGTCGGCGATCATAGAGTCCCTGAGAATGCAAACATAAGTTCCTGAAGAGACTCTGGCAAGACACGTGAGTTACGTACGGGATGTTCCCTCCTTCCAGAGTGGTATCCTATGCATGAAGACGTCAGCGTGACACAATAGATGCATAGACATGACCGTCATACCTGGCTGACTACATGCCAGTACAGATTGACGGTTGCATTCGTAGCCGCTGCATTGGTTTTGGCGACCTTGTTCAACTGGAAGTGGGCCTCATGTGCGAGGACCATTTCCTCTGAAATCACTGTACCGCACGTCCTGTAGGACAAATCAGCATGGTGACCTTAGACGACGGTCCAAATCGAGTCCACATGCCTAGAGGTGATAGCGGGTCCGCCGAATGCAGTGGTCACCGCAAGGAGCAACGTTAATGCGACAGATCTGTGCATGTTGAAGGAGGTTTATCGACGTCGTGAAGAGGCTCCGTTGACACAGCAGCACATGGTCTTGCCAACGCATTTTATACTCAACTCCGTTCGCTGCTTTTTACCCCGTCCCCTCGATATGACTATCGGAAGTATGCTGCACCATACGGCAACACCTGTCATGGCGAGCGGTGAACGAAAAGAAGAAGCTACCAGGGAGACATATCTCCGACGGAAGCTGCCCACATGACAGCGCGAGGCAGCGTTACAAACCCCGGGACGGCCACATGAAGTACCCAAACGCCTGAAAGGTATGCCAGTTAGGGAAGTTCATCGCGCTCTATGGGCCTACCAGACGATGACGGCAACATCTCCGAAGCATCATGCGGCTTGTTCGGGTTCAGCGGCCATCCGCACAGGCGATAAGGACCTGGTTGTCCATAGACAAGAGCTGGGCCAACACAGCGTGACAGACAAGTGGATACTTGATGAAACCACCAGAGGAAACCATTCTTGCGTTGCGACATCATTTTGTCGTCCGACAGAGATTCGATGGATTTACCTCCCGTCCATGACCAATAGGAAAGTCTCTATCTGTTCCACAAAGTAAGATAGTGTAATGCATTCCTGGATGAACCATCTTAACATTAGGAAACACGAAATAGAGCTGGCAAAATCGGGACGAAGTCATCCTTACCCAAAACGTTTCACTGCAGTCCTCCACTGGTGTCGGACCTTCAGCATGAGACGGCCGCCGGTGATAAAGAGAACCTCATGCAGGCCCTGGCACCATGCGCTACAGGACAACCGTGACCTCAGAACCGTTAGCAAGCTCAGGGCAACAGACGGCGTCGAGGACTTACCGGCGTATGTGCTGTCAACGCCGAGGCTTGTCCGCCTCGACGACATAGAGGCCGTCCATAGTCCGTGATGCATGCGTCAGCAGGGCACGCCCTTGTGTAGAAGCTGCATCTCCTGACGCAGCAAACGCCTCTGCGTTGAGCGTGACGCCCTCCCCTGAAGCCCATATCCTCCCATCTGGTACCGAGCCTTCTTCGGAGACCCCACTCACGTCCACGAGTTTAACGGCTTCGACGAGCTTCACCACTCCTCCATCTCCATTGTAAGTTTCGCATGTTCTGGCGTGCCTTCCGATGGAGGGATCAGAGCAGAGAGCTCATGCAGTCGCTTCAAGGTGGATGGAGATATCGTCGGGCGTGGGTAAGATGATAGAAGTTCGTTGACCGACCATGTAGGCTTCAGAGGGATTCCAGTCTGGTCGACTTCCGCTAGAGTAGACTTATGACGCAGCAACCATCGTCGAGGTAGATGTGAGGGTGTGGAGAGTGTCGGAATGGGGCATCGCGAAAACCTGCGCATGGGAGTTTGGATGAGAGGACGCCTCCGACAGGATTTCCCAATTCGGAAGCGACGGGGGTCTGTTCGCATCCACGACTACGGAGACTTTGCTTCACCAAACCCCCTCGTTCTCCGCGCACGTCCTCCGCGCATCCGCCGCTACTTCGCGAGTCTAGTGCGCTCTGCATCACGCTAAGGCCATGGCCACCTCAGTCCAGGCTGCACTGCGCAAGCTCCTCCCATTGCCAGCACGACTGCCACCCACACTCTGTCCCTTCCCTGCGAACCTCTACCAAGTTCTTTCGCGGTATCCCAAGGATGGCGTCGGCCAGAAGGTGCATCAGACGCGCTGGAACTCGAAGGGCTTCGACGGGTGTTACTGGGAGATCACGCGGACGAAGCTAAAGTGCGAAGGAAAGCATGGAAAGGCGTGGGGTCACTTGGTGTGGAAAGGTGTGTGATGCCCAAAGCTCATTGGCTTGACTTCTCAGAATTTACTGTCTCCTCCCGCAGGAAAACGCGTGAGCGAACGCGATGAGGAGATTCGTGGAGGATTGAAGTACAAATGGGCTGTGGGCCAGTCAAAACCTTATGGTGATTTCAAGCCTCAGTCCACATTGACGAAACCATCATCATAACACCGCTGCGCATCCATCATGTATCCCCCTACCCCTTCGTACATCCGCTATAATTGACCGTAGAAGGCACTTATATAAAGTTCGCCCGTCATCTCCGCACCGAAAAAGCCAGCTTGCCACAAGTTGTCTATCCTCCGTAAGCTTCAATAGTCGGACTGGAGCTCGTGGGTATCAGATGCATTCGCTACCATAAACTGTCGAGACTCAGTGGTGCTTTTGGTGCGTATTATGTCGCGGCGGCGCTGGCTGGAGTCCGAGTCTGCGCCTACAGGGTGGACCACGGTGGACCATAGCGCGTTGGACGTGAGAAATGACGCCAAATGGGGCAAGTGATGCAGACGGCGGGCTCGTCTGCTCTCGCCTCCACACTCGACTCGCGACCCTCCGGCTTTCCGGCTTCAACACCCTGTTCTCTCTGCTCTGCTGCTACATCACCAACGTCACTGGGTGCGGTCCCAGTCGAACCTAGCACCCTACCGCCACGATGGACGTCGACTCCCGCCAGCTCATTGATGCACAGTTCGACCGGGCCGTCGAGATCGTGCAGGGTCTCCCTAAAACTGGCCCCATTCAGACTGGGTACGAGGAGAAGCTTGACATGTACAGGTGCGTCGTCTGTGTTCAGAAATATCACCATTTGAGCTGAACAAGTTTGTACTTCAGCTTGTACAAGCAAGGTGACTTTCCCGACTACTTCCGACTCACGCCTTCACGCCTCTGACTATCCTGCTCCTGTGGCCCATTAAAGCTACCGTTGGAAACGTCCAAGGACAACGTCCGGCGGTTTGGGATATGTTGGGGAGGGCAAAATGGTGCGCACAAGAGTATTCTTTGCCCTTCCCGATAATCACATGCTCATGGCCCCCAGGGATGCTTGGGCCAAGCACAATGACCTCGACCCCTATGAAGCGAAATGGTTGTATGTTGATGCTCTGCTGAAGGTACGTTTCCCATGACTAGGATGACTGCTTTCAATATAAAGGCCTGGCAGGTCCTGCGGAAGTACTCAGACAAGACTGTGGCGAGGGATTTAGTGCGGGAACTTGAATCCTATGCCGGCGATCCTGCCAATCTGGTCATGAGCGGTAACTCGTGTTCCCCATTCTTATAATGGTTAGCATCTGACCGCTCGCCCAAGGTGTCTCTGCACGATCCCCGGGTTCAAGCTCCTCGAGCTCCTCAGTGGGCAACCTCATCGCATCATCTTCCCAGCGTCCTGCCGAATATCTCCAGGCCCACCCCCGTGTTCTCCCGCATCGGCCTGCGGACCCAGGGGCGCTGGAATCAGAGACAGACGACGAGACGTCGGATGAGGAGGACGAGGCCGCCGACACCGTTCCCGCAACCATCCCTACTGCGCATGTTCCTGCCAGTCAACTTGTCCGCCCTCAGTCGACCAACTCCTCACGACCGTTCCGGACGCCCATGGCAAGCACTTTGTTAGTCGGCTCGCCACCGCCCATAAACGTCCCAATGACGCAGCCACATCCCGGCTTCCACACCCAGTCTGCATTCGCAGAGTCCACGACTTCGATACCCTCCATATATCCCACCACCACAGTTTCGTACCCGGAGCAAGCCCGGTCTCCGCCAAGTGAACCGGTTCCATCCGGGCACGGATATCCCTCACGCGCCGGTTTGCGCCCACAAACCCAAACACCCTTCCGGCAGTACTCACTCCAGAGTGGAGCCTCTCCACGTCCTGCATCGCTTCCCATGCTCGAGCGTGCAGTGGAAAGCGTCCAGGCCCATCTCGCTGCCATTACCGAACGCTTAGAAACCTTGGAAGGGGTGCTTCACCACTCATCATCGTCGCTCACGGCGTCAGGTCTGCCCGCACGACGTGGGAGCCCATTTGGCAACGGGCAGGACGTAGTGCGCTGGGACATCGACGACATGGGCATGTGGTCGCTTGTCCTCCATCCAATGGCTCGCGCGTTCAGGCTATTCCGGCAGCTCATGGCGTTCCTCGCGAACAGCGAGGGCCGCTCGCCTACGTTCGTTGTTATTCGAAGACTTTTTCTTGACATTTCGTTTGTGCTGTGCTTACTCGCGGTGTTCAAGGCCGGCTGGCGGAGGAGCGGGGTGCGGAGGAGAGAGGTCGTGGCCGCCCTTCATGGCTTGTGGAGAGCGCTCGTAGGACACCAGCTTCCGCGGCACATGGTGAACCGCGCGGTGTAGTAGTCGTGGTTGTTGTTCGTGTAATGTCTCGTTATGAAGGATCATGTTCTGCTGGAGGTTTGTCTTCATAGGTCCTCGCGCGTGAGTCATGAAGTCATATCCGACTTCTCGATCCGTGCAGGGGACTCGCCTACGGTAAGTTGTCCCGCTTGGGTCATTGCTGTTATGGTTCATTGTGCTTACCCCTCGCGTTCCCAGGTTTCAACAAGAACCTTACTGCTGTAGTTCGCCTTATCCTGAATGCGATGGCATTGCACATATGGCAAACGCTATGGGGTATGATCGGATCTCGATGATGTGCTTTCAACATTGCGCCAGACGGCGTATGAGGACGACAACATGTACCTAACATATATAATGACAAGAACCCCGAGATCTTTGTCGACAAACATACTGGAAAAGAGTCGGCATCGAAAGGGATGTTTACAGATTCAGACTAAATGTTTGTTGGTCCGTTGAACTCTCTTGAGGAGGAGGAGGAGGAGGAGGATCAGATTTTGGTGAAGTGCGGGGTGGCACAATGAGCGCCGGGCACTACCGGAGCCGGTCGATCAAGGAACGATGAGAATGTCTCCTCCAATCATCCACGACATCGCTTTCAACCACCCATACCACCCTGAACCGCTCACCCCTCTAGAGAAGCAAATCGAAATCTATGTCACCCTTGAACAAGAAATATGTTATGATTACCGGCACCAGCCGTCCTATCAGACTCTATATGAAAGCGCGACCGAAGCTTTCAAGACGATGACCCCACAGAAACTAAAGCGGGGACTAGACCTGCGCATAGCACCGTTGATGTTTGAACTTTCCCTAAGGTGTGTCGTCCGGACCCGCCTCGGCATAAACATAGGATAGCCTGTGAGCCACTCACACAGTTCTTGACGGAACAGAGGTCTCGCTGAGTCGCTGCCCGAGGGTATGGGCTGTCCTGTGGAACCCATGGACCTCATGCGATACCTCGCGGAGGTGGGCGGCATGCCGAATCACGACGAGCATGTCTACTATGCCGAACCCATCCTCCGTCTCCGCGCAATGGCCGCCTTGGCCTGGGTCCTCTTCCGGCAGTTCTTCTGGTCCCCATACCCCGACTGTTTCGAGGCTGCTCATGCCGCCTCGATCCTCAAGCAGTGCTCCTTCCAGTGCCAAGTCCTCGCTATCTCTGGCTTTGTCCCGCCCATAGTTTTGCGGATCGCGGGCTGGCTCTCCACCATGCAGGCACGGCACGCGAAGCTCGACGCCCGTGCGATGTTTGAGGACTCCGAGGAGATGGACATGTTCTGGACGACGTATGAAGAGTACCTCGAGCGTCAGAAGATTGAGGAGGAGAAGCGTTTGGCTAAGGTAGCGAAGGCCCCGAACCAGTACCGCTGTGCTGCAGACGGCTGTGGGATCCAGGCGGTGAACAAGTCTGCGCTGCGGAAGTGCGGTGGGGACTGTCCACTCGACAAGAAACCGCACTACTGCAGCGCGGATTGTCAAGGACAGGTGAGCACTGCAGGATGTTCCAAGAGTGTGTTTACAGACTCGATGAGACGATTGAACCATTGTTACAGCACTGGTTCGTCCATCGATTCGTGTGTAAAGGGAGCCAGTGTCCGAGTATTGTTGAGGATGATGGGGATCCAGCTTGGGAAAATGTTGAGACCTATCGGCCAGCCTCAGGTATCAACGCCGTGCTTGATGCGAAGGCACTATGGGCAGATCACGATCGTGAGGGCCCCGAGATCTTCATCGACATTCCGAACACCAGCAGGTATCGCAACGAGGTTTTTCGCATCCGGACCAAGACCATGAGCCCGGTCTTTCTGAAATCCTACAGAGCCCTATGGAGAGTACGAGAACGTCCGGTTCGCCGGGTGCTGCAGAGCGGTGAGTCCGTTGTTCTCCTTCACCCCAGCTACGTCTCAAAGGCACTTTAGACATGTTGCCCTGGCCAGACTCGATCGCGTACCCGCCTTGCGATCACTGTGGCGAAGAAGTTTTCATACCAGGGCTCGGCTGTAAATGTAGGGGATCAAAACGGTGAAATTGCAACGGAATTGGTGGACTGTCTCCACGATCTCGTGTTCTGCTCCAGAACAAGAAATCTGTCGGCGTGGTTGTCGTCAAGGTTCCTTATCTGCTGTGGTAACAACCAGCCCGTACAATGCGGGGTACCTTGCTCTTCCGCTCATCTGTCTTCTATTGATCTCCCTCGAATGGGTATGCGCACGGTCGACTCTCCTATATCCTCAACGAATTCATTGCCATGCGTACATCTGTAGAGGTTCAGATCTCCACCGACATTCGATGGGCTAGGTGACAGTGACAACTTAAAGATACATTGTTCCTTCAACTTTCCTCCATGATACACCATATACAGTCGCTTTCTTCTTGCTTTGCGCCCCTGGATTTCAAGATAATGTCCAACCAAGCGGAAAGGCCTCTACTTCATGTCGACCACGCAGCGAATGCAGTCGCCTCCCTATCATCCAGGCGTTCAGCAAACCGTGCGCTTTCTTCGAGCATCGAAGCAAGGACTTACGTGCATGTCGTGGAAGCCCTCGTTGATCTCAGCGAGCGTGCGGTGATGAGTGACGTACTCATCGACCTTGACCTTGCCCTGGAGGTAATCTGGGGAAGGCGCGGCTTCAGTTCATAGCCCGACAATGAACAGCTCAAATTCATACCCTCCACGAGCCCGGGAAGCTCAGTGCGGCCCTTAACACCACCGAAAGCAGTGCCGCGCCAAGTGCGACCGGTTACGAGCTGGAATCTGGTGACAGAGATGAGCGAGCAGTTCACTGACATAGTCGCATGCTACTCACGGACGGGTAGAGATCTCCTGGCCAGCAGCGGCAACACCAATGACAGTGCTGATACCCCAACCCTTGTGGCAAGCCTCGAGAGCAGCGCGCATAACATGGACCTATTATTGCACCAAAATCAGCCCCTTCATGATAAGGTCCCCTGCCGCAAAGTACTTACGTTACCGGTGGCATCGAACGTGTAGTCGAGACCTCCGTCAGTGATCTCTACCAAGTGGTCCTGAATGCGCTTCCCCTCCGGGAGGGTGGTGGGGTTGACGAACTCGTGAGCGCCGAACTTGCGTGCCCATGACTCTTTGCCAGAATTCGTGTCAACCGCAATGATGCGCGAGGCACCGACGAGGGCGGCGGTGGCGATCACACCGAGACCAATAGCACCGCATCCGAAGACAGCCACGGTAGAGCCCTCTGAGAGGGGGTACACATACTATCACTAACTTGACAGCCGCATAAAGGGTGAAATAACGCACTGACGCCAGGCTGCTTAACCACAGCGCCCCATGCAGTCGTGATACCGCAACCGAGCAAGCAAACACGGTCCAGGGGTGCCTTTGGGTTGACGGCTACGACGGAGACATCCGCTACCACCGTGTATTGGGAGAAAGTGGAGGTGCCCATCTATTCAAATCGATCAGTATGTCGCATGGAACATGAATCACTGTCGGATCCTTACGAAGTGGTGGACAGGCTGGCCCTTTACAGTGAAGCGGGAGCTCTTGTCCGGCATCAAGCCCTGGCCTTGAGTGGCACGGACCGAACCGCACAGGTTAGTCTTGCCACTCTTGCAGAATTTGCACTCGCGGCATTCTAGGACCTCATCAGACTTCATCCATATTTTGCTTTAAAAGTGAACGTACCAGCAGTGTAGAGTGGGATGACATGGTCGCCCTATTTGCTCAGGTTCGTTACCGTGCTTCGCTCATAACTGAACGATACCAGAACGCACCACGGAGACGCTCGTGACGCCCTCGCCGACAGACTCGACCTAGAGCAGCCAGACCCACACTTGAGACAATCGACCTGTCTTACTTGCGATGACGTCACTTACAATCCCACCACCCTCGTGTCCGAGGATAACAGGGAAGAGGCCCTATCGAAGGAGTTCATTTCGGCTACCCAACGAGAGTATAAGCGCGGATCTCCTGCTCACCTCAGGGTCCTTGCCGCTGCGAGTGTACTCGTCGGTGTGACAGATACCTGCACGCAATGGAAGTCTGAGCCTGCGCGATACCCCTCGCGGTGGCGTGCGTGCGGAATTTGCTCACCAGTCCAGAGGATGTGAATGCGGACCTCATGCGCCCGAGGGGGCGCGACCTCGACCTCCTCGATTTTGAGCGGCTCGCCTGCGCCCCAGCAGACGGCAGCCTTGCACGTAATGGGCTTTCCGGCGGTCTCAGACATGGTGGTCAGGAAGAGAGCAGCGTGCGAAGGAGGTCGGGGCAAGGAGGGGCGGTTCTGCAGGAATAGGGAGGCTTATGGATCGTCGTCATCGGGACAAAGGTTGAAGATATAGTCTGCCGGTTTATCGCTTGATCGATCCAAATCTTGTTCGCAGACGACGCCATGGCTCATGGGACGTACATAGGCCCGGGTCAGTGGGCGGCCTGTGCTCCCGAACATCCACGAATGCATGGGAGGGTCTTGCGGGACGAGGCGGGTGGTGGGGGCCGCCGTTGTGGGACGCCTTGGTCATCTGGCTGCTTCTGCGCCCTAGTGAGTTCACGCGCGTATCTCTTCGACTCACTTACTCCTCCGCGCCATGGCCTCCGCTTTCACGAACTTGTATTACAAACGCGTGAGTCTCCGCTGAATGTGCGTGTTGCAGAGTTTCGAATCGTTATTGAGCTATCTTTTGCACCAGGCCGTAGGGACTGCGAGGCCCTGCTATGTTTGCAACAAGCCTACTACGGTTGTACTCGCCACGATCAACACCGTGGACTTCCTATATACCTGCGATACCCACCTCTCAGATCCGGGCTTCGCGAGTCAGGTGGGCAGCACTAATGACGGCGTGGGTGCCGGGGGCGCGAAGAAGATGGGTCTGAGCCCGGAGGAAATCGCGAAGGTGAAAGCGGAGTACGAGGAGCGCCAGAAGAAAAGGGCAGAGAAAGCCAAGGAAAAAGAGAAGGAGAAGGATGCTGACAAGGACGGCAAGGACGACGAAAACGACGCGAAGGAGAGCAAAAAGACTAGTACAACGGGGACGAAGTCACCGCCATCCTTGAGCGCGAGCCCTCCACCTGCTCCCGCTACACCTACCCACCAGCGATACACGCTACATCGCGATATTTTTGCGCTTCGTCTAGCAGAGCATCGCAGGCGTAGGCAAACCGCGCAGGCCAAGGAGCTTGCCCCGAGACTCCCGGGAGCCCCCGTTACACCTCTCCCATGACCCTTGTTCGCATCCTCTTCTATCCTAGCGCAGCCCCGAGCTTTCGCACATGTGTGCCATGATGTATACCCCACACCTTACCCCGCACACCAATCTCACGCAAGATCTCTGATGTATGTTTAGTCCTCGGAATGTATCGGTGCCACTGGCCCAATGACCAATCCACTTGGGAGACCCCTTCATTTGTATCCCTTCCTCTCCGACCGTCGCGCCTCTTGGTATATGTTACTGCGGTGTTAGTAATGCCCCTGGCGAAATGTGCACTAGTGGATTCACGTGAGCCCACGTCCCAAACTCCTCTTCTGATTCTCTAAGTCAGGCAGCGACGCACAAAATAGCCATTAACTGTACAGAATTAGTAGGCAAGCATATGAGTGCATCAAGATACTAGGAAAAGTCCTTTAACTATCGACGATGATGAAAGAGTCCCCGAAGACCTTCTACTGCGTGAATGGATTGCAATCGCACACCGTCGCCCTAACCGCGAAGCTCAAGATGCTCCCCACTGCCAGGCCGCCCACAAGGTAGAAGCTTGCGACGGTCGCGGCGACGTCCACGTCTTCTACGCGCCCCTGCAGTCCGCGGGTTGTGCGCGAGCGACGGCGCGGCCATCATACACATGCTCGACACGTAGCCGTTGGTGAGCCCAAAAGACACCATGAGCAGCATGAAAAGCACGTCGGAGCTGATGATCGGCGCCCTGGTGGAGTCGCCCGAGCCCCATTGTATATTGCACATGAGGAAGAGCGGGATGAAGAGCGTGCGGAGGAGAGAAAGCGTGAGCAGGCGGCGGGCGGACCATGCGTGGAATCTGGGGAACGATAGGATAGTACGGCCGACGACGTCGCCAACGTTGAACATGAGGAAATGGACCGCGCTGAATACGAGAGGATGTACAGATGGGTTTGTTGACTTGATGGAGATCGTGAATGGGCGGGAAGACAGCCTATCATATTCGTGGATATGTGAGAGGGTGTTCAAAGAGGAAGAGATTATGACAGCCCTACCAAAGTCACTATGAAGACGTATGCGACCGCAAGGTTGAAGGTCGAGTTGGTCTTCGCAAGGCGTACGACATCGTTCTTGTGTTCCGACTTCCGAACTTCACGTACGTCATCTATAGTGGCTGCCGCGAGCAAGGACGTCCCCTCTGCCGTAGAAAGTCGTCGGTGGACCTCTGGGATGTCGCCTCCTTATATGCAGGCAGGGAGACCAACCAGGAGTTCACGCCGACGGACACAAGGAGGAAGACCGTAGAGAGGCCAAAGAATATGAAAGCGGACTTCTCCTCGGGTTCGGACGAGACCACCATGGCCGCAGGCTTGGAGCCACGGACCGATGCAAGTGAACTCGCAACCTGCACACCGCTGATGACAACCGCTACTGCAGCCTGACCAGACATTACGGCTTGCATGGCTGAAGGACCGAACAACGATGCGATGGCCACTACTGCGGTTTGGAGATAAGAACCAGCCGCTGCTGCCCAATGGCATTGAGTAGAACGAAGGCAAAGAAGCCTCCGGGTGTCGAGTGTGTAAATGTGCTAAAGGTGAGGAAGAAGTTGAGCACGGCCAGCGCTATCAATGAGTACAGCACACGGCCAGTGTTTGAAGCCTATTACACGATAGGTGAGGCAGAGCATGTAGCCAGCGGGTGGTAGTACGGACCTTCTTCGAAGTAGCTGTGGCATGGGCGAGGAAGCCAAAGTTGGCTGCAGTGAATGTCGTGGAGAGATATGAAGAGAATGAGCTCTTTCAGCGGCGTGTCCGCGACACGCGACAGGAAGTATGGCGTGGCATTAATCAGGGCTGTAGAAGGCGAAGGTGTTTGCTGTGAGGAATCCAAAAGTTGTGGTTCAGTGTACGCACCATTCCACGGCAAAAGCACGGCGCAGCCCAGAACAAAGTGAATCCACCATATCCTCGAGTCAATTAGACCATGGTATGGGACAGAATGGGGTTCCGATAGTGGCACATCGTCGTCCAAGTCGTCCGGGGACGAAGACGGCACTGCGTTGGAGGCTACCGGGGCCTGCGGGATAGGATGGTAGATCGCTTCCGAAGCATGGTGATGTTCTGACATCGACCTGGTTTAGAAAATGCCGGTTAATCCAGGTCCAAAGGGGTCATAAACCTGGCCGGGGAGGAGAGGGGCAAGCGAAAAGAGAGCGGTGAACAAGCAGAGAGACTGGCAGTGGCATGGTGCATGGCCAGAGATCGCCCATTGAAGCGCCCATAGCTCCGAATCTGGCGTTTGCAGCCAATCCTGCTCCCTGCATACCACGGAGTTCCCTCGTGCCGTCGACGAGCACGGTACCCGAGTCCTGAAGGCCTGAAGACCAGTCGATCGAAGTATTTCACATATTATACTCGTCTGGTCGAAGATCACTGCCACTGGCATCCGAGGCCCTTCTAGTAGTGACTTTCACTGGCAACGGTAGTAGGAAAGATATTTCATCCCAGCGATGAGTGTGGACCGTCGAGTCAACGCACAGGTTGAAATAGTAAAAACTCAGTAGATCCGCCTCCAGTAGGTTCATAAAATCGCTGTAGCTGCCTGCGCTATTGTCCTGCTAGTGTTATCGTAATCTGGATTCCTTTGGCTACACATGTTGTACCGATACAACTTCAAGGAGAAATAAGATAGTATCAAACTGACCGTGCGTCACGGCGTTCATATCAGCAGCTCCAACACCACACCTAACGAATGCAATGAGGCTGAAGCACGAGCGAACGAAAGGTAAAGCACGTACCCGCTCCAATTGTCTCGCCCCCGCGCCGAATGAGGATTCTCCCCATCTCTTTGTTGACAGAGAATGGTTCGAGAGGCACAGGAAGTGCTCTTGATGCAGGCCCCGAGTACGCTGATCCTCTCAGGCTGACCTCTACCTCGGCAGACATGTTCTTCGTCAAGACTCTTGGTTTGTTCTTGACTACGCTGCCATTAGAACGGTCCAGGATGGAAATTAGCCGAGATATTGATGCGGGGACATCACGCGAGTGGTGGAAGAGTTCGATCTACACGACCTCTTAGTTTTCTGGTATCTGGTACATGGCAAGGATGCAAGCTTACAGATATGCCAGCGGTGATTGGGATTTGAATATCGAACACGATTATCTTCGCGGTGAAGGTGGAAGTCAAGGGTACAATATTCCCAGGACGGCACAGGACGCTGCCGATGTTCAACGATATCGGGTCCACGCCGGTGAGGGTCAGGTTCACGTTTAAACCGGCACCGGCCCATGGGAGGTTCTCGCCGTCGTTGTCGATGACTAAATGGAGTCGACTTGTCAACTACAGCCGGTGGTCTGGATCAGGGATGTAATACGTACGCTTGACAGTCGCGGACTCGTCCCCAGGAATTATTCGGAGACGCTCCCCTGCGACGATGATACCTCCACATACCCGACCGGACACGGAAATACCTGAAGTGCTTCCTTTGAAGACGTTGGATATGGGGAAGCGTAAGGGAGCATTAACGTCTCGAGTGGGAGCATCCAGAGCATCTAAGAGGTACGTAGGGGGTCAAAAGCAGTGACAGTCAGCACAGCGAAGGACTAACCCAGGAGGTCCACTAAAGTCGGACCCTTGTACCACTTGTAAAGTACAGAGTCAGCAGGCTCCCTTCGTGTGAGATTCACGCCATCCATCGCCGCGACAGGGACAAACTTGGTCTTGTTTGGGTGGAAGCCCGACTGAACCAGGAACGGCTTGAGCAGCCCGACAATTTCGTCGTAGCGCGACTTCGCCCACTCCACCTGGTCAAGCTTGTTGATAGCGACAACGACCTGACTGACACCCAGACTACGGACGAGCAGCAGGTGCTCCCGAGTCTGGCCACCACGCTCAAATCCGGCCTCGAACTCCCCAACTGCAGCATCGACGACGAGCAGGGCACAGTCCGCCTGAGATGCCCCAGAGATCATGTTCGGAATAAAGTCTCGGTGACCTGGTGCATCGAGGATCGTGATGGTCCGGTGGGGCGTATTCAGAGTTTGCAGCGCGATGTCCATCGTGATGCCTCTGCAAAAGCATGGCGCGGTTAAGCAGGTACACCCAGACCAATGTAGCCAGCGCTCACCGCTCGCGCTCCTCCTGCGTCCCGTCAAGCTCCCATGCCCAGCTGAAGCTGCTCTTCCCGATCTTCGCACTTCCACGCTCGTTCGCGATACGCTTCTTCTCGTCCATCCGCCCCAGCTCGTAAAGCAGCCGGCCCATCATAGTAGATTTCCCGGCGTCAACGTGCCCTATAAGTCCGGTCAGCCGTCTCGCTGTCCGCTTGAGAACCGGTCATCAAACAAGACTAACCGACAACCACGAGACTTACAGTGCCTTGCATAATTGCGTGAACGCGCCGAAAAATTCCTGCAGGCGCTTATATGTTCGCCTACCAAATCAGGACGCCTGGGAAGCTTCAGAAGCGAGTTGGTGACCTTGATGTGACATGTCTCTTGGATGGCATGGGTGCCTCCCGAAGCAGCTGAGGGCCCAAATGGTAAACTAGGAGGCCCGTTGAGAACCACTGAGCTCTCCAGGAAGTAGACAAGCGTGGGGGACAATGGGAACAGTCAGGCTGAAGTTAAGACCAGTAGAGGCGCACAGGCGGCGTTGGCGTTGCATGTGACCGTGATCCATCCGCATTTGATAGGCGAGGTATAAGCGCCTGCTGGGGATTTTTCCGCGCGTTCACGCAATTATGCAAGGCACTGTAACGACTTCTTCTCGCTCTTCTCCTGCTCGGCAATCGCAGCCTTTGCCTCCTCAATCAACTTCTCCACAGCTGCAGGCGGCTTCGCAGGTTCTTCTGGGACCACTTCCATCGGCGTGTTCGTCCGTCAGGTTCAACCCCGCCATATCGAGCTGGCTCTGGTCAACCGTCACTGTCCTTCGTGGGGTCGCAGCAGGCGTGGGTGTCTTGCTCCCTCCGGGCGTCGCCTTCTTGGACGCAGGGGTCCCGGGTGCGCTCTTCTTCTGCGCTTGGCTCTTCGCTGCCTTCTCGGCTTTCTCGCGTTCTTTGGCAGCTACAAAATTCCATTGGATGAGGTACAGTGGTCAGTACATGAAAACACGATTGCAACAGAGGTGAGAGAATAAAGAGCCAATAACACAATCCCCAAGAAGAAAAAAGAAGAACGGAGTGGTGGTGGTGGTGTTGAGCGTGTCATAATTGACCATGGGTATGGTCACGCCAGTATGGGCAGACATGTCTTCCTCCGACCTCAACGAGCGGCCGCCGAGAGTGCAGAAGAAGCCGTCGAAGAGGTCGACCGCTGTGCCAACGAGGTCCCCTTGCGCGCATTGTAAACGATATCGTCCGGGCTCGGCACGTCGAATGCGAAACCACGCAACGAAGGCATCGTGGGGGGCAGGGGTGGGATGCTGTCGATACGCCCCGAACGCATGCTTCGCGGCCTTGCATCGTCATCGCTAGCGCGGCTCCGGTCGCTCGATTGTCGCCTCTCTCGCTGCGTCTTGTGGTGCTGGCACAGGTACGTGCCCTCCGACCCATGAGTGGATGCACCGTCAGGCTCGTCACTAACAAGCACGGTTGCGAACGCCGAGGGCAGGGCACGAGAGCGAATGGCGCTGGGCGAAAACATCGGCACTTCAACCATGGGGGACTCCTCGGGTTCGGGCTCGGGTTCCATGCTCGTCTTCGTGCGAGAGATTTTGCTCTTCATGGCAAGCTTCGACTGTTTCGACTCTGAAGCTTTCGCCGAACCAGCAGAGGGCACCCTGGGAAGCGGGGCCACCGTGGGCTGCGACGGCGGAAGCTTAACCTGATGCTTCGATAGAAGACCGCTCAAAGACTGGTACGACGTCGTGATGGCCGTCGTCGCAGTTGGCCCGTTCGCAGTAGGCATGAGATACTCGGTCGTGGTTCGGGGTAGGGCCAGTCCGAGATGGGTGTGCGATGCCTGCGACTTTGACTTGCCCTGCTCCTGCGCCTTTGCCTGAGCAAGCTTAGCCAACTTCGACAGCTGCCGCGGCTGCGGAGACGTCGAGGGTGCCGCTTGGGTGCGGGGAGGACTAGAAGGTGGCGTACGTGGAACCGAAGACAGAGATTGTGCAACAGCTGGAGGCGATTGAGCAGCAGACGGCGGCGCGGAGCTACCGGCGGATACCTTCCTTGGAAGCGGAATCGGCGAAGCCCGAGGTGTGACATCCTCCTGGGTCTCAGAAGGTGTCTTGCTGCGGGTGCGCGGGGGAGATTTGGGTGGCGGAGTAGGGGGTATTGTGGACAGTCTGAGCGAAGGCTCCTGCTGTGCCCGACGATCTATGGCCTCAAGAGCGAGTGCGCTTTGGATCGCCTGTTCGACATTCCTCGATAAGGACGAAGGCGTCGTAGAGTCCGAGCTTAAAGTAGACGACGGTCGCGCTCGCGCAGGGAGGAGGGAGACGAAGGAAGTCGCAGCAGGACGAAGGTTAGGATATGTGACGCTCGTCGAGGATGTGGCCTCTGTCTCGGGAACTGAAGACTGTGAGGAGCTGATGCTGCTCACACTGGACCTCGCGCTAGATCTCGCACTGGACCTGGAGCTCGCAAGGGCTGACAGCTTCGATTTCTTCTCGCTCTTCCCGCTCTGGGCAGTGTGTGCACTCTTCGCACTTCTTTCGCTCTTCATGCTCACTTGGCTAGTGGCATCGTCGCTGGGCTTCACAGACCGTGTGAGCACAGAAGCCGACGACAAACCCCCCGGTTGTGGCCGCAAGGTCGATTTCGAGATCCAATCAGGTATGTCGGGCATGTGGTCCATGGAAGGAAAGTCAACAACGGTCGGAGGTCGGGAGCTGTCATTATCAGATGAAGGGTCCGAGTAGTGGAATCGACGGAGGCCCAGTGGGAGAACCGAGGTCAAGCGACAGGCGCTGCTCAGCCGAAGACGACGGGGAAAGGGGAATCCTACTCGGGTCGTTAGAAAGCGGACTGGTTGGCGGCATTGCGTTACCGCGGGTCCCGCGCAGAGTTGGACGCGCTGAGAGAGAGGAGTATGAGAGGCAGAACTTAAAGTGGAAGTGACGTGCTTACACAGGACCTGTCCATAATCTGTGATCGTAGACGACCCTGTGATGGAGTTGGTATGGCCTCAGAGACCTCGGAGCGCTCGGTTAACTCGGTGATGGTGTACAGACTTCCGGGACGGGTGGACATTATCGGCGTCCCTTGCTCGGGTGGTGAGACATATTCGTTGGAAGTGAGGCGGACGAATGGCACATTATGCCTGCCAGAGGTATCGTCCGTGGGAGGGGACCAGTCGGCGAAGTCGTCGGGTGGGGCCATGGGTAGCAGTGTGCCGTCTTCGGTATACCAGATGTCTGGAGAGATGGTGTCGATGCTTGGTTAGCACGCTGTTCGCGGCGCATCTCTAGGCTAGACATCGTGTGCACCTTCTCGCTGCTGCCGTACGGACTCGAGTAGGAAGGGAACCAATCCACGACCGCCCCACAGGGAAAGGTGGATGGGAGGGTGGGGAAGAGAGGAAGATTCGAAAGTTAAGGTTCAGAGCAGCTCACCTTTCCGCGCCTGGGCAGCCAATCTACGCTCTTGTTCCTCTGTGGGCAGGTTGGGATAGATTCCCATGCTAGCGAGATTGGAGGACGCACCTAGAAGCCAAGCGGTGGCCTGCTCGACGTCGAAATAGAAATGGTACAGGGCTTCCGCAATGTCCTCGTCCGAGAGTTTGGATGCTTCTGCATCTCCAATCATATTTCGGATGTGTTCCAATCCGTTCCATCATGCGCTCTGATAGACAAATAAGATTCAAAGGCGTATAGAGGAAACTGGTAAGCTTACGATGGTCCTCGGGGCTGAGATCGTCGTAACCTCCGTCCGATACAACATCGTCCTCCATCTCCTCTGAATTATTCACACTCAGCGCGAGTGCGATCCAAAGAGAAAAGGAGCTCACCATTGATGTCAATATTTCTCACATATCTATGGCGCGACATAGCGGGTAGAGTGCAGGGAGGGGGAGAATACAGGGTTGGCGAAGCGGACGATCTAGAGCAATGCCGCGGTTCGACAACGCGGGCGTCTTCTGCTCGATCTATGCGGCGTGACGTGACGCAACGCGCATGTGACAGGGTACACTTGTGCTCGCAACAAGCGAGCAGCCTTCGTCCAGTTCGTTGTCTCTCTCCACGTCGCACGACATCTCCCCCGTCCGCCTCAACAACCCCGGTCCGCCATGCTCGCGTCCTCCGCTCGCTCTGCGCTTCGCGCATCCTCGCGCGTACGTGTATTCTTTTGCCATGTGCACGGAAGTGTTAGTGACGTCGCACGGTTGCAGGACTTCTCAACGTCGTCACCGCGAGCCGCCGATATGGCAAAACTCTGTCTCATTGGCCGTCTCGGGAAGGAGCCAGAGCTGCGCTACACCAAGACCAACAAGGAATACGTCTCGTACGTATCGCCGCCGTTCCTGACGCGTGTGTCCACTCCGGTCGCTCACTAGTCTTCCTCCCGGGCAGCTACGTCGTTGCCACCTCCAACTCGCCTCCACCAGACGCTGAGCCGACCACCACGTGGCACCATGTCCTTTCCTTCATGCCCCACGCCAACAACTACCTGCGCTCACTGAAAAAGGGCGCGCTCGTCTATGTCGAAGCCAACTTCGAAGTGCGCCAGCCCGACGCCAACGCCGACCCTAGCACCCCTGAGGGCCAGCGTCAGATCTTCCTCAGACATGGTACGTCTCTTCAACACCCAATCTGAGTTACCCATGAGACTGAGTCTCGTTCCAGAAAACCTTCGTGTGCTTCGCCAACCCTTCAACCAGAAGGAGGAATCCGATGAGGAGTGATCTCCGACCGCGTCACTCAACCCTCCAAAACTAGTTATGCTTTTTGTATTCGTACGTTACCCCCTCTCAGTACAAACGTAATCATGCAATTATGTCCAGAGGTAGCTGTTGGGAATCATAGACATCTTCCCTTTTAATATACTTCGCAGCACCCTCGATTGGCCTCGGATTTGATAAAACCCTTTTCTCTTAGAATTGAGCGCAGTCTCTGGTCTGCTCTATACCTACCCAAATTCAAGTGACCTCGTCTTCCTGGTTGACGTCGAACCAGGTTGACCCTAGCACTCTGAGCGACCGGACATAATGGTGTCCGACGGAGGTTCGCGAACTGAATAATGTGCACAGTAGTTACGAGGGCTTTGCGTCGAAAATGTAATGTGTTTCAATTTGAAAGGAGCTGCGAAGTATTACATCCGTTCGCAACTACAGGACCTATTTTGAGAAAGCCCCATTGAGTTGACGGGTCTGACTTGGAACAATCCCCCATGACAGACCGCAAAAACGCTGCTCATGCAACCATGCTGAAGCACTGAGCTCGAGCACAGAATAGTACAGAGTACAACCTTGGTTAGCACAGAACAGATCATGATGATGAGCAAAAGAGTCCCAGCAGGCATAAAGCAACCCGCAAGCACGTCAGCCGCACCCCTGGCGCACCCTCCGACCAATCAATCCCGATACTCCAACTCCCCATGGTCGTGGTAGCCATCGTCCTCATCGTGCAAATCATGGATCCCCCTCGACGCCGGGTCGCGCACCCACTCCTACACACACAAAGATCAGGATCCCCCGTCACCCGACATTCATCAGTCAGCCGCCCCGTTGAGAACTGGACCTTCTTCTGCGTACCGTACTTGGGGGCCGGCCCGACACCGAGCCATGCGTGTGGCCGGTAAGCTGGTGCGCCATGGCGGAGGACATGATTGTCTGGACGCTCTGGCCGAGTGCGCTGGTACCCATCGACGTGCCCATGGAGGTGCCCATCGTCGAAGGCGCGCCGGGTGGCGGGGCAGCGTCGCGTACGAGCTTCTTGAGGTAGTCCCGGACCGAGGTCACGACGAGCTGCACGCATAATTGAAAAGGGTGAACGTTAGCTTCTGCGACGCGATTTGAATCCTGGGCGAGGTGCCTTACGTGGTGGTCGTCTTGGCTAGACCCGGAGTAGCAGCCAATGATCGCGATGGGGCAGCAGGGTGCGTTCTTGGACACACAACACAGCTTCAGCCACTGGAACAGCAATGAGCTATGGTAGTGTGGGTTCCTACTTACCTCGAGCCATATTGGGAACGCTGTGAAGAGTAAGTACATCAGAACGACGACACGTGCACCATGACGCATGTGTTCACTTACCTCCGCCACTGATTTTGAGGTCGGACGGTATGCCCAACTGCTTCTGCGTCTTGCCCAACGCGTTCATCCCTTTCTCCACGTAGTAGCTGGAATGACCAGTCCGCCTGACGACAG
This sequence comes from Ganoderma boninense, assembly GCA_002900995.3. Classification (NCBI taxonomy): domain Eukaryota; kingdom Fungi; phylum Basidiomycota; class Agaricomycetes; order Polyporales; family Polyporaceae; genus Ganoderma; species Ganoderma boninense. Next base: position 2,701,439 of record CM035307.1, read on the forward strand.
CAATCATCCCCTTGTACTTCTCGTCATTTCCACGAACTTGCACACACATGCGCCTTAGATCGCGACAACATACCTCTAAACAAGCCCAACTATCAAGGCTGACATCACCCGCGCCGTCCAACCCGCCCAAGTTGCCGACGGTGCACGAGAAGAGAGTGTGCCCAGCGATGGTCTGTATAGAGATGAGCATACCGCGGACCTTCACATGTCTTGAGGAGGAGCGAAATCGTTTGCGGAGGGAGAGGCCGAGCATGACGGCGGCGTCGGCATCGAAGGAAGGGAAGCGGTACAGGGACTCCTCGTTGAGAGCCTGCGTGGCGAGCTCGGCCTCGCTGGGAGGCATGGGGGTGTTGGAGTTGAAACCGTTGAACATCTGGAGGGCACCGAGACCGGCGTAGGCCATGGACGAAAGAAGAGAATATGCGGGCGGAGAGTTTCACGGCTATTAGTCAAGAATATCGAAGCGCGGACGTGACAGGCGATGTGGTACTAGGTTCAAGTTCGGTGGCACTGGAAGTAACAAAGGGGGCCGGAGGGGGATTGGAGGTAAGTTGGGAACGCGGTCGACCGCGGCACGAAGGAACATGAACCCTGGCAGACGCGCTGTGGGAGGCACGACACGAGGAGACGTGACGCAGTGTCGGAAGCTAAGCGAGTGCAGGGCGGCATGAGGCCTTCCTCACATTAATTACTGCGCGGATCCGCTGCAGCGCGATCTGCTCTTGCATTGTCTGTCTGCATCGTTGTTGGATGGGCCTGGGGGGTGGGAATGCCTGCGGGACAGAGTGCAGGTAATACGGCTGGAACCAAGCTGGAACGGGTTGTGAAGGTTTCCAAGAAGAGGGAGGAAGACGCGGGCCTCGCGGCGGGCCGTGTTCCCGATCGGGAAGGGGCGGCCACGTGGGGCGCGTCGGGTCAAACGCGGTTCTGCAGTGCTGGCCGGCTCCGTTGGTTCTGCTTTCCTCTGCTCCCTCCGGGGTCTCCCCTTTCGTCCGGGTCTGTAAGCTACGAGGTCCGTCTATCGATGGGCTCCTTCCCTTTCTATCAAGCTTAAGCTTTGAATCTTCAGGTGTACGCGGGATTCCACGACTTACAGTCAACATGGACGCGCTCTTTCAACCTGTCGCGGATGCCACAGGCGGTTCCGTGGACCAAATCAAGGTACGTTCTTGCCCGCTGCTCCTTCATCCGTCACCTCATCATTCCTATTCCTTGCAGCTAATCGCCTGTATACTGTTCTCCTACCCTCTCGGCAGTCTCTACATTCGCATACCCACTTCCCATCCAGAGCTCAAGCACCTCTTCAGCGTTCTCATCTCCTTGTTCTACCTCGTCCCAGTCTTGAATCTATGGGGCGGTGCACTACAACTGCTTTTCAGCGTCGTCACAACCTACCACATCGCAAAGAGAATACAAACCCGTTCAATGCCTTGGTTAGTCTTGGTGTGAGCCTTCCATCATCTTCCCAAATCATGTCGGTCCTAACCTGGATGGTCTAAGATTCACAATGTCACATTTAACGATCAGGTATGCTCTCTTTATCTTATAGCTACCTATATTTCCTCATTTATCCGGACCAGCCACGTTGTTCGGACATTCGCGGGGGTGACTATGAAACCATCGAAATCTCTGGTCCCCAGATGGTCTTGACCATGAAGTTGACCACATTCGCGTGGAATGTATGGGATGGAAGGAGACCATCTGAAGTGAGTTTCCTTTTTCTTTCTTGTGGTTGCTACCTTGGCTTTAACTTGTATCTCAGGACCTTGACAAGTGGCAAACTGAACAGCGCGTAGTGGAATTTCCCTCCTTGATCGAGTTTCTTGGATATGCGTAAGCTAGGGAACTATTTCTATGTTTGGCCTGCTCTTTATCCCCATCTGTCACAGATTCTACTTCCCAGGTTTCCTTGTCGGGCCATACCTCACCTACAACGAATATCAGGCACTTGTGACCGGATCCCTGTACAAGGCTGCCGAACAGCGCGAGGAATCTGCCATAAACGAGACGAACCATCTGAGCCAGCGTCTTGTGCCCCACGGCCGCAAGCGCGTCGCGTACAGAAAGATGTTCAAAGGACTTGTCTTCCTTGTACTGTTCGTCTTGTTCTATCCAGAATACAATTTCACCATTACGGTTGAGGATGAATTCGAGTCGAGACGACTATTCTCCCGGTATGTATTGTGCTGTACTCGCACGCAAAACACTCACATCCCTTCACACCTAGGATTATCCTCCTCCAGTTCTGCGGCTTCTTCGAGCGCTGCAAGTACTATGCCATCTGGACGTTGACGGAGGTCAGGCACGCAATTCCGCTAGCGGGTATTTGCGCTGCAACTGAAATGGTATTTATCTAGGGCGCTTCCATTCAGACTGGTCTTGGCTTCACGGGCTACAGCGAGGGCGGCCGCACCAAATGGGAAGGCGCTGCTAACGTCGATGTCTGGAACATCGAGTTCGCAGAAAACACCAAGGTTCTCCTAGACTCGTGGAACATGAAGACCAACATTTGGCTCCGCGAATGCATCTACAAGCGCGTCACCCCGAAGGGCAAGAAGCCCGGCTTCCGGAGTAGCCTTGCCACGTTTATGACGAGCGCATTCTGGGTTCGCCTTACCCATCTTCCCCTCTCACTCTGCTCGAAAGCTAACGCATCCTTCTTTTGCCCCTCAGCACGGCATCGCGCCTGGCTACTACCTCACTTTCTTCTTCTTCGCCTTCGTGCAGACAACGGGCCGCCTGGCCCGCAGTTACCTGCGCCCTCTGCTCCTCCCCGCGAACTACGTCTCGAAGCGCGGCGCGCCGCCGCCCCCGCAGACGCACAAGAAGCAGCTGTACGACGTGCTCAGCGTGCTCGCGACAGTGTCGCTCACCAACTACGGCACGCTGCCGTTCATGCTGCTCACCATCGACGACTCGTTCGTCGCGTGGAACAGCGTGATGTGGTACGGCCACTTCCTCGTCGCCGGCGCGCTCGCGTTCTTCTACCTGGGCGGGAACGTGCTCCTCACGCAGGTGCAGGCCGTCCGCGTGAAGCAGGCGGCGTACCAGATGGAGAGGGACGAGATCAACAAGAACGTGAAGAGTCTGCCGGGCACTCCTGTCAAAACCACGACGCTCCCGCCCTTGGACGAGGCGGCGAGGACGCTGGAGAAGCGGGTCGCGGGAAAGCTGGGGAATGGCGATGCACAGTAAGATCTAGGTGGTGGTGAGGGATGGCGAGACACGATCTATAGGTTGGAGGAGTTTGGGATTGAAAATGTGCGCGCTGCTTGGATGTTTTTGCCTTTGGATTAGTTACATGATATACAATCTACTCTGTGATGAAATTCACAGAGTTATCCACGGAGCAAATAAAAGGACTTCGAGGCCACTATTATAGGTGGTCAGTCTGCAGCCGAGAGCTTGCAGTTCGACACCGTTAAATTCCAGCTTCGGACCGCGAGGATGACATGATGATCGAGCTCTAACGCGCTATGATCTATCTTTCGCGGAACGTCGTCCAAACGAGCGGAACCTGTGGTTATATGGAGAACGGTTGTAAGGCGTGACGCACAGGTCACAGAACGCGTCTGTGACACGAGCGCTTCCATTCGCTTCGCACGTCTTGCCGCGACGCGTGCCACAAAGCCCGTTAGAACTTGTCTGCTCCTCTCACACCTCTCAGTCGCCCCTTCTCTTTCCTCCGCCATGGCTTTGGCTCGAGCAGCGACGTCCGATTCGATCCCTCCTACCGCGCGGGCCATCTCGCTGCTCGTTGCCGCAGTCCCGGCAGTCCAGGACATACAAAGCGGAGTCCTCCACCAGCTCCTCGAGTTCTCGAACCGGTACACTGCGCAGGTCCTCTCCGACGCGCTCGTCTACGCAGAGCATGCGGGGCGGTCAGGGAAGGTCGAGATGGAAGACGTCGTGCTCGCCGTCCAGGCCCGTGTCGGCTGGGAGTTCGGTGGCCGTGTGCCAAAGGAGGTGTGTCCTGCTTCCCACCCACCCCACCCCCCAGCTCCTTCCCATCCATCCTTCCTTCTCTAGCACACTCTCGCTCGCATCCACCTTTATTATGTCTCCCTCCTCGTCCCGCCTCATGCTCTATGCTAATGCGCGCGCACACAGTACATGCTCTCCCTCGCGACGCAGACCAACAGCGTCCCGCTCCCCTCCGTGCCCGAGGTATACGGCGTGCGCCTCCCGCCCGCGCACGAGTGCCTCACCGCGGTTGACTTCGACCTCGTGCCCAACAAGCCGCCGCCAGGCGTGAAGCTCTACGACGAGGAGGTCGAGGAGATCGAGGAGAGCGAGTCCGACGAGGACGAGGACATGGAGCCCGCGCCTCTCCCCGCCGCCTCCCAACCGCCATCGCAGCAGGTGCAGATTCCGCCCGTGAGCGCCGGCCCGGTGCATACCCCGTCGGACGTCGACATGCTCACGCCTGGGGGCGTGCCCGCGGAGGATGGGAGCGAGGCGGAGGAGGACGACGGCCTGTTTGCCGGTGGGGACGAGGAAGAGGAGGAGAGCGGGGACGAGGCGATGGAGGACGTCACTGCGTCAGCCCCGCCGGCAGGGGACGCCACTACGAATGGTGTCAAGCGGAAGCTCGTGGAAGAAGAGGATTACGACTAGTCGTGGAGTGTTCACAAGAGTCGGGCTGTCGGTTTTGGATTCGGACAGGTGCACGCTTCGTGGGGATTTATGTGTATTATAGCGATGCATAGTAACAAGAATGAAGTATACGAATCTAGATACAAAACGAAGGCAAAGATCCTGTCCGGAAGTATAGCACAGAGGACGAACTACCAAGCGAAAGTTGTGTCAAATCTCAAACTGAGTGGTGACACCATTAGCAATGCTAAAGTGTATCGCTGAGGACATCTGTCATACCACGAAACCATTGCTGGGCAAGGATGGCAAACAGAACAACGAGCAGAGCAACAATGAACAGTAGCCATGAGCCCCAGGCTATAACAACGGTGTTAGGGGGACTGTTAGAACGAACATCGGGACGAGCACTCACAGGTGGCACCAAGACCTGTTGGGATGGTGACGACACGAACAGTGTTATCCGCGCTCCCCGAGACGAGAGTATCTGAGCTTGGGCTGAAGCGCAATGTTGTTGGAGGGAACTCGTGCGCTTTGAGAATGGTCAGAAGCGGCTACATGGGGAGGAAAACGCAAATTTCAATTCCAGTGCTCCAAATCTCAGCATGACAAAAGCGTACGGCAAGGCTTTGCGCATCGAGAACCCCCACGTTCAAGTCAGATGAACCAAAACCGAGGAGTTTCCCATCGCGGCTGCGCAAGAACATTAAATTAGATCATAGTCTGGGTATTCGAGACAAAACGTACCTAATGTCAAAACATGTTACGCCACGGTCGCTAATTTGCCGGAGCTTCGTTGTCTTCCACGTATCGGTGTCCCATTTAACCACGTAAGCCCGTCGCGGTGACGCTTTCGACCGTGTTTTCGGTGGGACAGTGTTTGAGACCGAGTACAGGACCTTCTCGTCACTCGGGTGGAACCTACGTGGTTGCGGGAGACCGTCTGAACGTCGACACCAAGAGGGTCACTACAGAATACTCACCTCACGGCGCGATAGCTGCTCCCAGCATCCTTTCCAGGTAGCGTAGGTCTGTCTATGGTGTGCAACAGCTCTAATGGTGCCAGTGGGGTTTCCTTTCCCTTTGACTTCTCGGTAGCCTCTCCCTCATCCTCAGATGGAAGGGCATAGACGAGTAGGTTTACAGTTGTTGCCACTACTAGCTGAAACGAACATGAAGTCTGATTGAATGCATGAGGGAGACGTGCTTACCGTCTTGGATGAGAATGCAGCATCATAAACCTCGCCCTTCTCCAGCTGAATGGGAGTAGCAATGGGCTCAAGCGAAGGGTATTCCAGGACGGAGAGCTGTATGGAGTTGAGTACGTGGGTCCAGGGAGAGGGCGCGAAATGACACGTACGTTGCGCGTGCCACCAACAGCAAGGTATTTGCCATTCGGAGAGAACACAGTGACTTTCTAGGGAGAGATGAGACGAATGCGGGCATGCACAGACGATTAGACTGACTTGAAAGTCGTCGTCCTCGGTTGTGAGATGGATTGTGTTCTGGGCGTGCGAAAATGAGAGCCTAGGACGAGGGTTGGAGAGTCTGGGGTGAACGGAGATAACGGGCAGACGTACTTGTTGTCTTGTACATTATACACGCGACAGTTCTGGTTTGGACCGCTCTTAAGGGCGTCGTCAGAGCTGTTAATGCCTCCCACTATCTCGGAACGCGAAGGATGTGCGGCCATGCTCATGGGGGCATCCTCGCCACTCGCGAGCTCCAGCTCATCCAGAAGCGCTAACTTGCTATCACTCTCTACATGATACAGTCGCTAGCGGACAAGGCGATCAGACCTGGACTGGCATTAGAGGACACTGGAGACATACTAGCTTGTTTTTGATACCGGTCTTTGACTGCCCACCACCTCCGCCGAGGACGAAGTCGTTTGGAGAGACGAACGCGCAGGAATAGACGGGAAAGGAGGAGAGTGGATGGGATGTGTGCTTGGTCCTCATGTGTGGGAGGGTGGAGTAGACCTGGAAGCAGGGGTGTGCAGTGGAAGTGTGGGAGGTGGTGCGAGAAGAGATGGAAGTGACGAAGGAGGCCGCGCGAGGCGTGGAGGGAAGGGCGAGGGATGTCGAGGAATGGTGGCCCGCGAGAAGAGGTCCAAGCTGTCGCGAGGCGGGCGTCGCACGGGCGCCTGGAGCTGTCAAAGGCACGGGCCGGGCGGGCGAGGGAGCCTGATGAGGGCATTGATACTCAGCCTCATTTCGCGCAGACTGCTCAGTGCTCTCCTTGCTTCCGGCCGCTCCTGGCCCCACATAACTTATGTTCCTCCTCATATGACCCGCCTCTCCCTGCCCCGCTTTGCTATACACACACTCTGCTTCCCTTTCCCTGACCTGTGACATATACCCTGCCCGACGCTCGAACTTGACCAGATCTTGCCGACTAGCCATGCTCGCCGCTCCTCTACTACTGCCCGACCTCGATGACCTCCCGGGCGGCATCGATCTCCCACGCATATCCACCGCGACCGCCGCTGGAATAGGCGTCGCCATAGCCGGAAACATCCTCATATCCCTCGCCCTCAACTGCCAGAAACTCGCCCACAGACGCCTCCAGCGCGAGCGCGAAGCTTTGGCCAACGCCCCACAACCATTGAAGCCCACTAGTTCTAACGGTCGCATCTTCGACGGCGCTGACTACGATGATGCCGCGCCATCTCACGCCCCCCTCCGTACGGTGGCCGTACTGGAGACGGAACCATTGTTGCCACAACCTAACCGTGCGGAAACCGACACAACGCGGCCTGGCCGAAGATGGTTCTTCTTCCGCAGGAAGTCATTCCATACTCGCGCCAGGAGCGCCGATCGCGCACACCTCGCGAGCACCCATGCACTCATGCCCGTCGAGATCACCCAAGTCCCGTCCCAAGATGCGACGCGCCATCAAACTGGAGAGCCGAAATCCAAACCGCAGAATGTTGCCGAGAGTGACTATCTACGCTCGAAGCTATGGTTTGTCCGATTAGTCACGTCTCCAACATATTTCTGATGTGCATTAGGTGGTTTGGGTTCCTACTCATGAACATCGGCGAGACGGGCAACTTTATCTCTTACGCATTTGCTCCCGCGTCCGTGGTGGCGCCTTTAGGAACGGTACGTGCGGCCGTCACGTCTTCGCCGATGGTGTGAATGACAATAGGCAATCTGTCAGTTTGCTCTCATCGCCAACTGCATATTCGCACCGCTTATGCTTAAAGAGCGGTTTCGGAAGGTTAGCAGGCTCCTTATTTGGATGACCCCTTCATACCGACTGTCATTCTAGCGCGACTTCCTTGGTATCATTATCGCGATCCTGGGAGCAGTTACCGTAGTGCTCTCGGCAAATCCCTCCGACACTCGACTCGATCCGAAAGGCCTCATTGCGGCCATTTCGACACGGCCTTTCGAAATTTATGCCCTGACCTACGTTGTCGGGATCGTGCTGTTGTCGGGCTTGTCTGAGGGGCCAGCGGGCAAACGCTTTGTATATGTAGACGTAGGACTGTGCGCCCTCTTCGGTAACGTCATTCGCCTACAATGTCTGCGAGCGGCGGGACTAACAGGCAATGCAGGAGGCTTCACCGTGTTGTCAACAAAAGCCCTCTCCACGCTTCTGACACTGGAGTGGTTTCAAATCTTCAAGGAATGGATCACATACCCCGTCGTCGCCGTATGTCAATATTCCCCCCCATTCGGTTGTTTGCTAACTGGGCGGGGTAGGTGCTTCTCGGAACCGGGATTGGCCAAATACGATACCTTAACCGCGCCCTCATGCGATTTGATAGCAAAGTAAGGCTTCCCTTACCCCGTTCGGATGATGAAGTTGACATTCTCTCCTCGCCTTAGATTGTTGTGCCTACCCAGTTCGTAACCTTCAACCTCTCCGCCATCGTGGGTTCGGCGATCCTCTACGGCGACTTCAAGAGGGCGACCTTCCACCAACTTGTCACCTTTCTCTATGGTTGTGGCGCGACTTTCCTTGGCGTGTTCATTATTTCCTGGTCACCACGCGGGAGGCCCGAGCCCGAGTACGACGAAGAGGAGGGCGACCCCGAGGAAGACGATGACGACACGGACCCCATGTCCGCCGAGACCGTCACGATGACAGGCACAAGCGTGGCGGCGTCTCCGTCGGCCTTCGGGAGCGTGCGCACGCTCAAGGGCAGCATGTCACGCCGCGCACGACCCGCGCTAGCCATTCCGGACGGCATGGGCTCAAGTGGGAGCGACTCGGGCGCGCCACATGCGCTCCGCAACAGGCGTAGCGTCGTGAGCCTCTACGGCTTTTCCCCCGCACAGGTACGCACGTTCGTCTCGTCGCTTAGTCTCCGACTATCCCGCTGATCCGTCCCACTTGTTGTATTGTTTCCCTTCTACCTCCCTTCGTCTTTCGCCAATTAACTTTGTGCTCGGACCGGGTTTCTAGCGTGTGCTGCTGATCAGCTCCTCGCCCCGCGACGAGCTCTTCGTCCGCCCGAACCTCGACCCCGAGCGTGAACGGGACTACCGGGATCGCGATCGGGACCCGACCTCGTCCCCGGAGTCGATCAGCCGCCGACGTGCCGTCAACTGGCTCGACGAGGGCTTCTCCCTCTCCTCCCAGCCCTCGTCGCAGACCAGCCCCCGGCGTGGCACTCGGTACGGCGCGACGAGCTCGAACGCGGCGTCGCGCGAGGCCAGCCGGATCCGCGCCGATTCGCGTCCCGCGGCGCCGGGTCGCCCTCGGACGAACACGAACACGAGCATGTCGGTGGGCAGCAGGGGCGGCAGCCGGAGCAGAAGCAGGGGAAGGGACAGGAGCGAGAGCCCGATCGACCCCTTCCGGTGACGAAGCGTTGCTGCCGACCGTTCATGCATTCATGACGGACACTGGAGCGCGTTCGCAGTGGGATAGAGGTATTATATATATTCGTGAGTACTGTACGTGTAAGCCTCCCGCGTAATATTAATGTGCGGTCGAAGGAGCAATCAATGATAAACGTATCGTACATGTCGTGATGGTGTATGTTGTCAACCTATTCCCATTGGTCTATTGCTTTTTAGCACTGCTCTCCCAACATGATCGAGCAATCATCGCTGGAGATGTACCGTCCGTACAGGCGTATTCACACGCTGTTAAGTGCAAAGACGTGTGCGCTCACTGCGCGCATCATCATCGACATCATCGAAGTTGGGAAGTCATCAGTAACCACCTTCTGATGGCGGCCGGTTTGTAAATAAGAATTGGGTATCTATACGGTAACGGTATACCCGGCCCTGTTATGTCATCGCCCTCTCAGGCACGCCTCATGTCGTAAGTGTTGGCCGCAAAACCGCCTCTCGGCGCGCGCATATGTACGTCGAGTCCGAGTCCGAGTCCATGTGTCCAAGCGAGCATGTGTGCATGCGCAGCGAGCGTTGTGATGTGCAAAGAACCCTAGTTAAGTCGAAGCGGAAGGTATGCAAACACCGGTGAGTCAGTAATAAGACCGAAACCATGTAAGTTATGTATGATGATGTATGGGGCGGCTTGAAGGTGAAGATATCGTCATAGTTACAAATAATCCAAGCGATGAGAGCCAGATGTCTGGGCGGAGACGATGGGAAAGGGAACAGAAGATGGAATCCAGGACGCCAGGGAGAAGCGGAATACTCTGACCTCTGCCGATCGCAAGGCTACAAGACGAAGCCCAGGCGTTCGATGACAGCTTCTTCCACGCGCCTAACTCCAGCACGAACCCCGTTTCATAACCGACCAGCGCCAACCCAGCCACGCCCGATGAACCGACACCTTGCACCCGACGAACTTGAAGGGGAAAGGGGGAGATGTCGCAGAATAACAGGCTGAACTCCTCCAAATCATCGTACAGTGACACGACGTTCGATAGGCATCCATGACGTGAAGATGATGGGAGATGAAGCAAGGCGGCGCGAGGCCGGAGCCTATGCGGCGGCCCTGGGGCGGACTTGCTCCTCGGACGAGTCGTTATCATTGCCCTGTTCGGGCGTAGGTTCCTCCGCGACAATGAATGACCTCGACGCTGTGGCGCCGGAGGGCGCCCACAGGGCACGGAGGTTCCAGAAACCGGCAGTCGAAGCTTCGTCAGGGACGTCCTGCGCGTCCGCCCTACCGCCGACGCCGAAGACGTCCATTTCGGCGGTGTGCGTCAGCGCAGAGAGGTCGACGTCGTTATCAGAGACGATGCCAAATTCGAGGTGCGGGTGATTCGACGCGATACGGTGCATCACGACATGCGAGGCCATAATGAAAAGGAGGAGGAAGAGGAGGATAATCGTGCGGATCCGGCCCCTGAGAGAAAACGAGCTAGTCCGATCGTCGAACCTGGTCTTGAAAGGTGACTGAGGCAGCTGTATCTGGGAGGGCAGATACGAGCGGAATGATGGGACCAGCGTGCCCAAGCGCTGAGCAAAGGTAGGGCTTGGAGGAGGAGCAAGGAAAGCAATGAAGAATTCCTTCTCAAAGACCGGGGAGGAGGGAGTCACGATAATCGCAGGAAGTTCAGCCTTTTCGTCAACGAGGGGCAAAGTGAGGTCTGGGAATTTCAGGCACCGCATGAGCTTGCAGCAGACGCAGACGATCTAGTGAGCTAGACGTACCCAACGGTGCAGGGATGAGCGTGTAGTCGAGCCTCTGGGGGAGACGGTTAAGGCGGGGGGCTGCTCCATAGGGAACATAGGAAGGAGTGAGGTAGCGGGCATGAGCTCTCGACTTCCTGCGGTGGTGCATAACAGACGGCGGAAGGAGACTCACGGGAGCGACGCATACTCGTTAATGTATAAATAATACACGAGCTGAGAAGTGCTGAGAAGGTGAAGTAATGAACTCTGTGAGTGGCGTTTTTGCGGGAGTAGCTCTAAAGCCGGAGGGAGATCAAGCTTGTAGAGCGGGTTGGGGCCAAAAGAGCGTGAGTGGTAAAGGAGAGTGGGTGTCTTGGAGACGGTGGAGCGAGACGCGACGGGTGGAGGGCGTCGTAGACAGTGAAGGCGACGACGGTGCGGACAGCGAGGAGGATGGATTGAGAAAAGAAGGGAGACGGGGGGCGGGACCGGGGCCCACACCTCCCCTACAAATTGCCCGCTGGGCGCCTTACGTCAGCCGCCCCCCTTGGGCAATCCGATCGGGAATATTTGCATGGCGCCTTCATCTGCACCTGTGTCCTGACCGCCTCATGTCTCCCCCCCTCCTCGACCCGCCCTCCTACACCACATCCTCGAGGCCCCAGCGGTCCGCACAACTGCCCCGCAGAGGCATACGTGCTCTCCATAGCGTCCCTGCCGACCTCCTACGCTGCTGCAGCCTCGTCTCCGTCAAACAAGATACACCTTTTCGACAAGGAGCGTCTCAAGGATGTACAGACCCTTCCGGGCCACGCATCCTCCATCACGACCCTCAGATCTGTTCCGAATGTTGCCAACGCTGTGACCCACGCCCTTCTTTCATCAGGCAAGGATGGCACAGTCCGCGTTTGGGACGAGCGCGCAGGCACTGCCGCACTCCGCTGTGAGCTTCCGTCCCACCCCTTTGACCGAGATGTACCTACCACTCAATACAGAATGTGATGGCTTTTGCTTCTTCCTACAACAACATACGTTAATGTAACAAACGTCTGATCGCCTGTCTGATGGACGCGCCGGCCGTCATGTCCCCAGTAACTGCACATACTGCCGGAAGTACGCTCGGACTGCTCTCCTGTGATGTCTCTGCCGACGGGATGACCATCGCGGCTGGCACCGAGCTGCAGGGCGAAGATGCAGCCATTCTGTACTGGTAAGTCGCGCTTCCCGTCCCGACTCTCGACCCGCGACTCGCAGTGCCTGACCTATCCAGGGCCGCTGCGTCCGTTGTTTATGCGCCTCCGTTCGTCCGCATCCGCATTCGGGTTCTGCCTTTCCAGGGACCCACGCACCCTGCTGCGCCCCTGCGCACGCACTCGTCCACGCACTCCGACGACATTACCGCGGTGCACTTCTATAGGCCGGCCTCGTCCTCAGCTTTCAATAACAACAGGAACACACTGCTGTCGGTCTCCTCGGACGGGCTTGTGTGCACAAGCAACGCGGACGAGACCGATGAAGACGAAGCGGGTATCCACGTCGCCAACTGGGGCTGCAGCGTCGCGCAAGCAGGCTGGCTGCACGACCGTGCAGGCCAGCCGGGGATATGGGCGTCCAGCGACATGGAAACGTTCGGCGTGTGGAACAGCGAGGTCCGTGGCACGCGTCGCTGCAACACAGCGACACACCCCGTGTTGCGTGCGCAATAGACTGACGGCAGCGTTTCGCGAGCAGCTCGATCCCGTTCAAGGAGCGGACATCCGACAGCCCTCCGTGCACCGGCAGAACCTGACCTGGGTGACGGATTACCTGATCGGTTGCCACACGACCGCCAATCCTCCCGCGGAAGCAGACAATGATTTGTGCATCTTCGCCGGCTCAAACGAGTACGTTACCCATCCCATTTCCATTCCCGCGGCTGTGCTCTAAGTCCGTAATTCGTGGTACTGCTCGTCTTTCGACAGGGGTGACGTCGCGCTGATCACTCGGCCGAGTTTCGCGGATCCTGGTGCACCATGGGCTCTCCAGCGCACCTGGACGACAGGCCATGTCGGCGTCGTGCGGGCTGTCTTGTGGGATGAAAGGGTATGTTGCGTGCTCATTCTAGCTGTCATGCAGGCTGTCTACTCACAGCACATCCGCGCATAGAACAATCTCTTGCTCACCGGCGGCGAAGATTCCAAGCTACACGCGTGGAATGCCCCTCCGCTCACGCCGGAAGTTACGTCCCCAGGGAAGTCAAAACGAGTCAACGACGTGGACCCTATGGATATCGACGAAGAAGGCGACTCTGTCCGCAAAAAGAGACGCGGTTAACGCATTTTGGCATTGATCGTCGTCCTCCCTCATGGTCGCACATGCTATCGTTAGCTCTCACATTCAGGCTGCAGAAGTGTCTGTGCGAATCTGTATGATGTGGTAGAACAAAGTATACACGATGTTGTAGGCTATGCATGGTCCGGTCTCCGTAGGGATAGGCAGAACTCTCCTTACATGCGGAAGACACCATAGCCCTTGGCGTCTCCATCCCAAGTCGTGTATGACTGACGACCTGCAGAACTACTGGAGCCCCCACGCTCTCGTGCTGCGAGAGCTAATGCCAGACCAACAGTATCGCGGGTGTCGACTGGGCGGATAATGCCGTCATCCCAGAGTCGTGCCGACGCGTAGAGCGCGGTCGACTGGTGCTCAATCTCGTCCTTGAGCGTGGAGTGCTTCGTTGGGTCCTTGGACACCTGCGACATGACCTGTGAGAGCTGGCCAGGGCCCATGACCGACACCTTCGCATTCTATCAAACCGCACACAAGAGTCAATTTCATGTTTACCGTAATGAACAAGACATAACATACCGGCCACATCCAGAGGAACCGCCCACCATATGCGCGCCCGCACATGCCGTAGTTGCCCGCCCCGTAGCTCCCGCCAACGACAACAGTGAGCTTGGGCACGTCTGCGCACGCGACGGCGCGGACCATCTTCGCGCCGTCCTTGGCGATGCCGCCCTTCTCCGCCTTCGAACCGACCATGTAGCCAGTGACATTGACGAGGAAGAGGAGAGGGATCTGGCGTTGCGAGCACAGCTCGATGAAGTGCGTCGCCTTGAGCGCGGACTGCGAGAAGAGGATGCCGTTGTTCCCGATTATCCCGACCGGGTAGCCGTGGATGTGCGCGAATCCCTGGATTCGTTCGGTGAGAAGGGATATTGGATAGGATCATCACGGGAAGCGTCTTACGGTTACGATGGTGCTGCCGTATTCCTTCTTGAACTCTCGGAAGCGGCTGCCGTCGACTACCCGCGCAATGACGTCCCGCATGTCAAATGCCTGACGGACATCAGTGCCGACGATACCATGCAGTTCGTGTGCAGGGTACAATGGGTCTTCTGCTATTGTGGGTGGCTAACGAAAATTCAGCGTGCGTTCGCCTCTTCATTCTGAGGGACAACTTACAGGAACTTCCCTCGACCCCGCCTTCCCGAGGTCACCCACAATACCTCGTGCAATAGCGATAGCATGCTCATCATCTCGCGCGAGATGGTCCGTAACGCCGCTCTCCGACGAGTGCATCATTCCCCCACCGAGTGTCTCCTCATCAACCTCCTCACCCGTCGCCGCCTTCACAAGCGGCGGCCCAGCGAGGAAAATGCGGCCTTGTTCCCGTACAATAATGTTCTCATCTGCCATAGCAGGGACGTATGCGCCGCCTGCGACGGAGATACCATGCACAATGGCTATTTGAGGCAAGCCGAGTGCGGACATTTGTGCCATGTTATAGAATATGCGGCCGAAGTGCTCCTTGTCTGGGAACACCTGCACGAAGCGGTGAGCTACATTGCAGTCAGCTAATCGACGACCGCAGAGGTTCTTACGTTGGCCTGGTGAGGAAGGGCTGCGCCTCCGGACTCCACTATTGTATCACATATGAGGGCGCGAAAGACAGAGCGCGAAAGACCGGGCTGGATGGAGCAACGCACCGACGTAAACGCAAGGCAGCCCGTGCTCCCGGGCAATCTCCTGTGCGCGCAAATGCTTCTTGACCTGGGAACAAGGTTCCGTTCACTCCGGCTCGTCGTAGAGAACGCTTGTATCACCCACCGTAAGCGGGTAATACGAGCCTCCCTTTACTGTAGCGTCGTTGACCACGACCATACACTCTCGCCCGCTTATCCGACCGATGCCGGTAATGATCCCCGCGCCAGGGACGGACTCTCCATAGACCTCGTGCGCCGCGAGCTGGGATAGCTCAAGGAACGGTGTATGGGGGTCGAGCAGCAACGCTAGCCTAGCGTGGCCAATCAGCTTTCCTCTGTGGCCCGTCCCGCGTAGCAAAACAGACGGACCTTTCCCGAGGGAGCTTCTTCCCTTTATTCCGCATCCGCTCTGCGGCCTTCGTACCACCGCCCTGTCTGACGGCCGTAAACTTGTCCTCCAGATCCCTGACAAGCTCGTCCATAGAGTCCGATTTGGCCTTAAACTCCGGCGACGTTGTCGAAAGGAGAGAAGGGAGGACGTTGGGGTGGTATGCCCGCCTCGCGCTCGCTGCTACTGTCCTCTGGGCGACCCGCACCGACCTAGACGCAAGCCGCATGTTGCTTCTTGAACCGGGAGAGAAGATATGCAGAGAGGAGACAAGAAGCTCAAGGTAGAAGAGGGAGAACTCAAAGGCTGGCGGACGCGTCAAGGAGAGTGGGATGGCCGGAGCTTGGCTCAGGCTGTCTCTGTACCCCGCACGATCACCTGAGCGCGGTCCTCGCCTCCGGATCTCGATCCCGGTTCCCGGTGGCTACCTCCGACTACGCCTTCTCGATGAAGTCGGCATCGGCGGAGACGTCATTCACGTAACCACATATACTGCACACACAACGCACACGAAAGGATGATTACAATGCGCAATGATCACCAGAATTCATCATTCGTGATCGCGTATTAGAGTCGAGAGAATCCATGCAACATAAGAATACAGTATACGACAAAATGCGGGACTAACTACCTAATGCATACGAAACGGAGTTGGGGAGTATAGTAACAAGTCAACACGTCCATGAGTGGAGGGGTAAGAGCATGAGTGTCAGTAACCCGCCGCACCGGACCCTCCAACCAGTTGCCTCGACTGCAGCGACGGCGAAGGGTTGGGGATCGCAGGCTGTGGCGTCCGCGTTGGCGACGAGTGTGCGTTGACCTGGGCAGCGGCAAGGTTGGGGCTGAGCATATGAGGAGTGGGGGAGTGCGGTGTCAGTCGCGCGATGTGAGATCCCGCTTGCGCTGCCATCGCCTGGTTGGCGGCGAGCACCTGCGGATTGGCCATGGGTCGCCCTTGCGATAGCTGCGGTGCACGCATGCCGTTTGCGGACGGCACGCGTCCAGGTGAGCCAGCTGGCGGTTGGGGGGTAGCGCCATCAACAGCAACGTTGACGGTGGGGGAAGAATGCTGGCCAGCCATTTGCCACTGAATAGGCCGTCCTCCTGGCATCTGCATAGGGTACGCGCCATTGGGCATGACGTACGCGCCAGGTTGCCGCAGCGCGAGGTTAACGCTATCTGCGGGGAGCATCGCCTGCAGGGACTGCATCTGTTGGATGCTCAAACCATTCGGTCGCGCTCCTGGATGTCCGTAGTTGCCCTTCACAGCAGTGGGATAACCAGGCATCGTCGGGATGTGATAACCGTTCGTCAGGTTAGGCACATTGACATTGCTGTTTGATGCGACGGGTTTGGAGGGAGGGGTGGGCGAAGCCATAGGCGCAGAGACGGGCTCCGGATGCGCAGGAACACCGTTAGGCGATGCCATCTTCACATCCACATCAGGCCTCGGAGGAGAGACTTGGCTTTCCGCGGAGTTGTTGAGCGCGGCACTGGAGGGAGGAGTCGAGAGAGGGGAAGCAGGGTGTTGGGTGCCATTGGCGCCGTTGCCCGGATGCATACGCATGTTGCCATTCGACGAGATACGAAGATGTGCAAGCTTGACTTGCGCGGGAACGGCTATCGGTGTGCCATTCATCTGCGTAGATGTAGGCTGGGGCGTCGTCGCATTGGGGCCAGGAACGGGGGGTACAGGCTGGGGACGCTGAAGATGAGGGAGAGGTTTGATCATGGCAGGTGGTGGTCCTGGATGATACGGCTTGACGTCGCCCGAAGACAACCTTAACGTAGGGTCAACAGCCATCTTCGCCAGGTAGTCATCTGTGTGGGCCATTGTGAACACCAAACGGCTAGGAAGCCATCATTAGCGGTGTCTTCGACATGAACACATTTTTGAAAACTTACCTTGATTGACATTCGTCGATCAGTTTGCGATCCTGTTCGTCCAAGCCCCGCGGGCCCGATGGAGGAGCGTCATCATCATCGTACCGGAACTGCTCGTCGACCTTCCGCCTAAATTCTCTTTCTTCTACATCGCTCTTGTCGAAGGTGGCAGCTCGTAGCCTGCAATTGACAAAACGGCGATCCAACACTCTACGTCCACCTCGGGCTGTTCTGACACGGCCGGCGTGATATTTCACTGGATTCTCGTTATCGTCGGCGCAAAGCTGTTCAGGAGGAATGCGAGTCGATTGCGGAGGGATGAATTTGAACTGGCGAGCGTTGTAGCTGACTGGAAGCGCCTGGTACGGGTTCTGTTGTCCCGGATGAATAACCCCACCCCAAATATGAATTCCGATGAGAACTTACGTCAGTCGCATCCTCCCAGGACTTGTCCTTCTCCTTGAGTCGCTGCATCTCAGACTCAATCGCACTTTGAATGGTGGCGCATCGCTCCTTTGGACGAACGACAGGGGTAGGCTGAGCAACAGGGGAGCCAACGTCGCCATTCTCGCGAGGGGGATGGCGAAGTTTCAGTGATGCCCGGCTGCTACTGCAGATCAGCACCTGGCTATGCGACGTAGGGTGTGTGGACCGGAGCGTACCTTGTCTCGACCCTCGGTTTCTTTGGAGGCCTCTCTTTGTCGAGAAATAACTCGTCGTCCTCTTTCGTCCCGAGGGAAGGGTGAGCACGTTTGACGTCGGCGAGAGTCTGGCGCTTGTCCCATAAGCTGGAGGCATGTTGATGTGAGTCTTGCTTCAGTATCTCGCGCTGCTGAATGAGTCGGATGATGTCGAGCGCCATGGCGAGCTCATTCTGCAACCGGACCATTCGATCGGAGTACGACGTTTGCGAGGCACGGGTCTTCCGGACAGCTTTGATCTCGCGTCGCCGGAAGCAGATGTACGACTCATTCTTGGTGTCGCTTTCGTCAAGCTGCATTGTGCTGAGATGAGGGCCATTGCTGACAAGCAAGGAGAATGCACTCACGTTCACGGCGGGGATGATACGGTGGCCATCGCGCTCCTGCCGTCGTTCGCGCCAGTAAGGGTAGATTATCCGTGCGTAGCGCAACATTTGCGGCGGTAGAGGGATCCAACTCGGTACGGAGTAGACGGCGAACATGTTGGGGTGGAGGGGAAAGGCGAAGGTCTCGTGGTAGTCGGAAAAGGGAGGGAATGGGGCCCCTTGTTCAAGGCCCTGTTGCGAGGTTGGAGATGTGGTAACGCCAGCAACGGAAGGGACACTCACGTGGTGGAGAAACTCAGTCTTTTCGTGAGTGACTTTCTCGAAGATGGCCATGACGAGTTCGAACTCGTCTTCGTTGATGGGAACTGCTTGGACGATGTCTGGCTCCTTGCCTTTCGCCTTTGCGCTACGAGCAGAGCGTGTACTCGAGCTCGAGACAGCACCCTGCATACTCATTCCTTCGCCGCGAGCTTGCTCGTTGTTCTTGTCAAGCCACTCCTTGTCACGCTCATCCATGAAGTAGATGAACCCGCCAGCAAGGGCGAAGGACGTCGCCTCCTCGACGGTGTCGGAAGACTTGACGTACGAATGTGGGTCCTTCCAGAGACCAGGGGGATACAGGACATCATAGTGTTGAACTACACCAGTGCTATCCGGAGTGGGGATGTAGGCAGCAGGAGCGCTCTCCTTCGCCTCGCCGGACCGCGTGTTGCGCGTTGTGGCCTGGTGCCGAGACGCGGCAGCAGAGAGGACTGCTTGCAAATGATGTTCCTAGATAGGAAGGCGGAAGGGTGAGTCAGCATTCCGCGGAACGAAACTCCCACGGTTCTAGCCAATGAGAACGCGCCACACCCAAGCCACCAACATCGTCGCCCACAGCGAGCAAAGCACGGACAAGAGACGTACATTGGCATCTTCTGCGTCCACACCGGCTGTAGAGACGACCCTGGCCTTCTCCTCGTCTTCATCGAGGACAATCGAGTCAGCTTCGATGGTATCTCGGATGACCTTGAGCCGAGTCTTGTTGGTGACCCTGTTGCGGTTACGGAGTGCACCAGGACCCGGATGCGTAGCACGCGGCATGACATGGAGCGAGGGAGGGAGAAGCGTTGGGATGGAGTTCACTGGAGGGGATGGTTGGGGCGGGAACGGCGCCTGGCGCGCAGAGGCCGGTCGAATATCGTGTGCGGGCCGAGACACTGGGGGGCGGAGGAGGTAGCCACATTCCTGCTTATGTAATTGATGCTGCCTGTAATGGCAATCCTCTTTGACGCTGCTGGCGGGGGTCTAGACAAAGTAGCCAACCTGGTTTGCGGGGTGGGACAGAGGATACTTTATCACTACGATAAACGTAGTATCAACAGACAATGAGTATGTACCTAATGGAGTGTGAAATGTGTCAACGGCGGTCGGGAACAGTTGGGAGGGAAGGAACAAGGGAGCACTCACGCAGACAGTACCTAATCCACCTCGGAAACGAAATTATTATCCTCTCAGCTTCAAGGTACATCCTCATTAACCGCAAAATGACCAGGAGGGCCGTTTTGCGGGGGGAGGGGGCTGACGCCAGCTCTGCATCCGCAGCAACGGATACGAGCGGCGTTGCGGCGTCGACTACATCCCCGATGAACGCAGGGAGTAGAAAATTCTAGATATGTCCATAAGGATAATGAGCAACGATGAATCACGAGAGAGAATGATGCATATACACTTACTTGACGCAATCGAAAAATCGCCCCATCCATCCAATGGGTGCACACAACCAACCGGTCCTGTATGCAGTTCTGAAAAGAGTAGGGGGAAAAGATCTCACCTCCAGCCATACATCGTGGAAAGTGATCATCGCTGCATTGGATGCATACGCATACAAACAGCCCAAGGGATGGTGGAACCTAGGGGGATGGTGGACAGGTTATGCAACTTTGGAGAGCATATGCATCAAAGCATCTTGTATGCACTGATGAAGTCGAGGAAAGACGGCGGCGCACATCGAGACGATTGAGCCAAGTGCGGGAGGAGATGCGTGGCGACCTGGTCGCACCCAACGGTGAGGACGGGAAGGAGGGAGGCAGGACGGAGTTGCTCGCACGGCAGGCTGGGCTTCACAGCGTCCACGTGCGGCACGTGGGTAGCCACACCCTAGACGCCCCTCGACTGTACAGTCCCTCGGGAGCACGCGCCGGAAATTGTTTCCTGGGCACCATGTGCTAGACATGCCTCCTGCCCACAGCTCGCTCAGGCGGTGATCTGATCACAGAAAAAGGTCTTCAGGGCCGGTTGAGTGGGCAAGGACAGGGCTTTTGAAGGGCAGTCTCCGAAGGCTGGTAGAAGTTGTTGTCGATGGTCACCACAAGCCTCTGTCCCGACGCTTTTGTTCTTGTGAGGTGAGTGCACGCCGTTGCCAACCGCTTGCAAGATGGTACGCCACAGCCTGCTGCACGATGCAGAGTGGAGGGTTTTGTAGGGCAACTCGCCGCATCTGGTTAACCCATCTCCGTTTATAGAAGTCGATCGGACCGAACCGAGCGTCTAGTCCCGGCCGCCGGCCTCTTGTTCACCAACACCCACTCGCCTCTTTTCCATTATGGCCGCGCTCTCAGACGACCTTCTCGCTGACCTCGAAGGCCTCTCTGGAGAGGAAAATGAATACGACGACAACGAGGAACAGCAAGCTGAGGCCAGCACATCCATCTCTGCCGGAGTTAAACGCAAGGCGCCCGCGGATGAGGACGACGACATGTCGGACGCAGAGGGTCAGGACGCAGGGGAAGGTGACTCTGAAGGTGGAGCAGTGGGGAGTCTGGTGCTGGAGGGGGGCGTGAAGCCAGCTGAAGAACTTGACGCGGAGGAGGTGCAACGCATGGAACTGGGTGCGGTGGAAGATGTGCGGAAGGTGGCTAAGTTGGAGGGTGGTAAGCGCATGAATGACATTCTCAAGGTGAGCAGCTCGCGTCATACAGTATTTATGACTGCACTATTGTTGACTGTGGATGCTATTGCAGGAAATCGAGAAGTACGAGGCAAACCCAAGCACACCGGAGCAAATGGCTTTGCCCACACACTCGAACCCAGAGTACAACCTCATCGTTCAGGCGAACAATCTCTCGGTGGACGTGGACAACGAGATAATGGTCGTGCATAAGGTGTATATTACCCCTTTTATGCAGGGTATGACATGGGCTAACTGCCTCATCCTGATAGTTCATCCGAGACCATTATGCACCGAAGTTTCCAGAACTCGAGCAACTTGTTTCCGACCCCGCAATGTACATTCGTTCAGTACGAGCCCTCGCCAATGCAGAGGACCCCACGAAAGTCGACCTCCAAGGCATACTTCCTGCCGCAATTATCATGAGTGTCCTTGTCACTGCAACCACAACGTCTGGCCAGCCCCTTACGGATGCAAACTGGGAGGCCGTTCAAAGAGCTTGTGATTTGGCCGACCGCCTGGAGGAAGCGCGCAAGAGGGTACGCATTTTATTGGACACGCCTTAGAATCCAGTGCATTCATCTTTGTGTCACAGATTTTCCAGTACGTTAGCTCACGAATGAATATGCTTGCTCCCAACCTGTCCGCTATCGTCGGTACCACCACAGCTGCGAAACTGCTCGGTGTTGCAGGTGGCCTCTCCGGTGTCGCCAAGATGCCATCGTGTAACGTCTATGTACGTATCTCAATAGGGCCTTATTTGGGTTCGCACTGATAGGATCCTTTCTAGCTTCTTGGCGCACAGAAGAAGATCGCGGCCGGTTTCTCATCTGTGACTCAACGGAGGCATACAGGCTTTGTGTTCCAGTCTGAAATCGTTCAAGGAACCCCGCCGGAATATCGCATGAAGGTACAGCGGACTGTTGGCGCAAAGTGCACCTTAGCTGCCCGTATGGACCTAGAGAGGTCACGCAGAGATGGTATGTTTGCCTGAGCCACCGGATTGTGCATTGCGCACTTACGAAAAGCGTAGGCTCATATGGACAGCAACTTCGTGATAAAATTGAGAAGCACATCGACCGTCTCGCTGCACCACCACCAAGCAAGATCGTGAAGGCCTTGCCCATCCCAAACGATGGCCCTAAGAAGCGTCGTGGAGGCAAACGGTGAGCCCGTATCGCCCAAAGCCACCATCCGTCATGTTTGCTGACCAGCATGCTACACAGCGCGAGAAAGGCGAAGGAAGCGTATGCGCAGACCGAGCTCCGCAAGTTGCAGAATCGCATGGCGTTCGGCGAAGCTGAGGAGGAAGTGGGCGCGTTCGACCAGACCAAGGGCCTCGGAATGATTGGCACCGGAAAGGTGCGGGCAGGTGTAGGCGAGGCGAAGAGCCGAGGTGCGTTCGCGATCCTCCTGCCATCCCTGTTTCCATACACAAAGCTGTCGAAGGGCGAGGACGCTTCCCATCTTCTTCGATGGCTTCCCCAGCGTCCTCGGTTCATTCTTGTTAACTACGATCACTTCATTGACACGCTGACGCCTGTTCGCTGACAGCAAAACTCTCGAAGGCGAACAAGCTTCGCATGGCAGCGCTCACGCAGGCAGCCCAGAGCGGCACCGCGAGTGCAACATCCGGAACTGCGACATCGCTCACCGTCACCCCTGTCCAAGGTCCGTACTACATGCACGTGGATCGCCGTTTGGATCACTAATCTGCGGTTCCGCAGGCTTCGAGCTTACGAATCGCGCTGCCGCGGCGGCGCGTGTCAAGGAGGCCAACGAGCGGTGGTTCTCCAATGGGACCTTTTCCTTTGTTGGTCAGAAGGGAACTTCCACTCAGAAGTAATTGAGAGACGACGTGTCGAGTGCTGCTCTCTATTCCGATGTAGCTTTCTAGACAGTTGTGATGGGATGATGCTACGATATAAAATGCGAATGGGTAATAATACAAAGGGGTGCGAACGACGAAAGGACGCAAGATAAAGACTACTATGCTACGAAGGGCTTTACGCGGTCGACGGTGGATGAGCAGTGGCGACCGTCTGGCCGGTCGCCGCGCTCTGGGAGACGTCAATGAAGCCGGACTTCTTTGGGTTGCCCGACTTGGTTCGCTTGTTCCTGTAGTCCCGAATGGCGGATCGAATGGCATCCTCAGCGAGCACTAAGTTTGAAACAAGTCAGCGAGGACATGGTTGAACGAGGACACGGCGGACGCACTGGAGCAGTGGAGTTTGACCGGGGGTAGACACAACTCCTTCGCAATCTCAGTGTTTTTGATCTTCTCCGCATCCTCCAACGACAGCCCTTTGACCCGCTCGGTCATATACGAGCTGGACGCAATGGCACTCCCGCATCCGAACGTCTTGAACTTGACGTCTGAGATGATTCCGTTCTCGTCCACCCGGATTTGCAGCTTCATGACATCGCCGCACCTAAACGCCGGGGAGTGGGTCAGCGGGGCTGACAAGCTACAGCGACCCTGAGAGGCAGGTAAAATAGACGTACGCAGGGGCCCCAACAAGGCCAGTGCCAACATCAATGTCGTTCTTGGGGAGAGACCCGACCTGGGGGAGGGAGGGCGCGTGAGTTATCTGATAACCGTTGGGGAAGTCCAGGCGGGGCCAGGCATACGTTTCTGGGCTTCTCGTAGTGTGAGATCACTTTCTCGTGGTAGCCGCGGGCAAGGATGGGCCTCGGAGCAAGGGTGCTTGCGCGGGAGGTGGCGTTTGCGAGAGTCTTTGTGAGTGACGAGCGCAACATGATGGGTGGTGGTGAGGGTGAGAGGGAAAGGTGCCTGCGACGGGATTCGCTGACCCTCGTCCGTGCGTCGTCGGCCGGCTCCTCTCCAATGGGGCCACGTGGCGCGGAGCCTCACGTGAAGGCTGCTTACATGTGCAGTGGGCGCTTCCGGATGCGGGGTGTGGGAGGAGTGTGATTTCGGCTGTGACGGTTGTCCACTCGAGGACGAACGCGTCGCACATGCGTCGTCCGTGGCTTGTCGACCCGCCCCTGCTTTCACCTCCCCCCTCGCTCTAAATCTCCTAAAGCTCCCGTCGTCTCACGTTCCCCGGCCTCTGCCATGGCCACTCTGTCTTCCTCCCGTCCCCCATCTCCCCCGCCCCCCGCCCGACGGCGCGACAGCTCAAACGGGTCCTTCTCCATCCCCTTTGAACGCTTCGTCAAAGACGAAATATCCGACTGGGCGAGCGGCTTTACTCTCCTCGGTGCGTCCCTCTATATTCCCCTCGTTATCGAGCGTGATTGACGCGTCGTGGCAGACACTATGGAGACTTATTTCGACTCCCATCTCGATCTCCTCCAGCGCAATCTTGCGAAGACTAGCGACCGTCTCAAGCTCCGCGCAGAGGAAACGCTTCAGGACCTCAAGAAAGACGTCCTCAAGGATGGTGTTCTCAGAATAATGCCCTCGTCCAACATCCAGCTCGAACGCGAGGTTCAGCGGTACAAGATCAAGGTAGGCGAACGTGCGCCGGAAGCGGCTCTGCTATCCTCCGTTTCTAACCCCGCGCGTTCTTTCTATAGGTCTCCCAACGTCTGCTCAAGGTCACCCAGACCTGGCATTCCGCCAAAGTCGTCCGGACCCGAGAGAAGGTCACATTCTTCCTGGGTGTAATGTCCTTGCTCTTCACCGCTTTGCTCTACGGCATGGCGCCCGAGTACGTTTCCTTGTCCAACGTTTCTGAAATGATTCTTAACCACCTTTTAGATGGATACATGTCGCATATACAGTCCAAGCGGCGTACTACCTTCCGATGCGCGTATACAAGTATAAGAAACGCGCCTGGCACTATTTCCTCTTCGACCTCTGCTACTATATCAACATTCTCGACCTCATATTCATCTGGGTGATGCCGGACAGTGCAGCTCTGTTCGTTGCTTGCTACTGTCTCTCCTTGGGGTCCCTGGCTAGCGCGGTCATCACTTGGAGGAATAGTCTTGTATTCCACGACTGGGACAAGGTTACCTCCCTCTTCATTCACATCTACCCGCCTCTCGTCTTCTCCGTCATTCGGTACGTCTATAACTCTCGCACAGTTGATGTCTCGGCTGACCGTGAAGCAAGGCACTATTACCCCGACGCTAAGCAACGATTCCCCGCGCTACGTGACGTGCCGCATTTGCAACCATTCCGTGCACTGCTGTTGAGCAGCATCATTTGTGAGGCGGTTGCTTATCTTGTTGTGACTTCAGCTGATTTTCCGAGTAGACCTCATTTGGCAATTGCTCTATTGGAAGGTAAGCTCGGGTTGCCGCAGTTCCGATCGGGTGATGCTAAACCCTTTTGCAGTACGTTCTCATCGACCGCCGTGCGAAGGTCCAGTCCGGGCAGAGGATTACCTCTTTCATGTGGCTGCTCAACGATAAGCGCGGTGCGATTGGCTGTACCCTTGCAAAAATTCCACCAGACCAGAGGGAGATATCGTTCATGGGTGGACAACTCTGTACGTCGACCTCTGTCTGTGCTCAATATAAGAGAGATCTTTGACCAACTTGAGTGCAGTGTACTCGATTATCACGGAGTTGCCTGCCGTTTTCCTGTTGTACGATAGCGCATTTTGGAGCTCCGCCTACATCTTCCTTCTCTTCGCTGTCTCTGTCTGGAATGGTGGAGGGTTCTATATCGAAGTATTTGGTCGCAAGTGAGTATCCGGTTCGGAATATTCGTACCGATGACTGACGCTGAACATCACCGTGCTTCTAGGTTCGAACGGGAACTTGAAGCACTGCGCAAGGAACTTGCAGAGGTCAATGCGCGCTCCGAACGCTCCAGTCCCACGCTTGGGCCGCAGAGCGACGACGATATGGCCACCCTCAACGGGTCTCCCAATAGCCTGTCTCCAATCGTTACCGCTGTCGAAGTTTCCGACGCAAATATCCCGCCTATCACTAGTAACGAGTCCTCCTGCACGCCCTCGGGTGCACAGTAATGGCCACTCACGATATGATGATGTCTCGACTTTGCTTTTCCCTGTCCGTTAGAATCTAAGATGTATCACGACATGTAATGACTATACTCCGACGGTTTCTGTCCTCTCTATGACCTACACGCTCGAGACGTTCGTAGAATATGCGCTACCAGTGACTACCGTGGCCCAAATCCCACCTCTGTTGAATATCTATTATATCACTGCTATTCCCGTTCTCCTTGTTACTGTAGAGACTGCGTTGTAGTTGTTGGGATACCCCCGCGTTCTAGTGATAATTCCTTTTGTTGCATGTGTCCTGCACCAGTTGCGACTTAGACAGGTCTAGGGACTACGCTCGATGACAGGGTTCATCTCGCATGCGCTTGTATGTTGAGTACTTGCCGTATTTATTCGCGCCCCTAGTTGGATGCATGAATGAGTCTTGGTGACATTTCTGAGTCGTTTCCCCAGTACGACGGTTACCCCCACCTGTTCGGGGACTATGATTTGGTCCCTCAACGTTCTCTGAGCCACTTGCAACGATGGATTTGATTAAACGGAAGAGGCTCCTGTCAAGTAAACGCCTCCCATTCACGTCCACTTGTCAACCACCCTTCGAAAGGGCCGCTGGATCCCTTGAGAAGGGCTCTTGCTGCATTATAGCCAGCGTCACGTTGTTTCGCATCGAAGTAGGTGTGTTCTCTGTAAGGTAAAGGGTATGCGTCGACGCCCATGAATGATGCAACTTTCTACTCACGGGACTAGTGATACATCCAGCTTGGCCGCGACCTCCTTGAACAAACCATACAAGGCAAGCTTGGACAGCACCGGCCTGAAGAAACAGAACCACTGGATATCAACCCCGGGAAGGATGCTATCTACGAGACTACAACCGACAAACCTGAACTTGGGATTGTGGCGATGCTTTGGCGATATACCACGACGAAGACCGTTGATGAGAACCTCACTGGCTCTCGTCGACTCCGCGATGTAACAGAGGGCTTCCATCTCTAAATCAGTGACGTTCTTCTCTTATATTTGGCTGGCCCCCTTACAGTCATTACATCCACTCGTCACACCTGATCCAAGAGTCGAGCGCGAGTGTGGGTACGGAACAGACGTGAACTCGACAGCAGGATCATTCAGCCGGAAAAGAGCCGGCAAGCCTGTTAGATCGTCGATTCAGTTCTACGCTGCATAACCCGCACTGTACGAACCCGCTATCGAACGCAGCCTCGCGTGCAAGGCCCTCTGGCAGTCCTCGAGGACGACCGGGTGCATGGGCTGCGTGACCTCTCCGACGATCACGCGATTGATGTACACGGGGCGCAGGAGGCGCGACGCGAGAGCACCCTGGATGCCCAACACGTTCCATGCCGCGATCTTGTCGCTGCACGACATGGACAGCGTCGGCGGCGAGTCCGCGCGGCCGGGCTTCGTGCGGAGCACGCCGTACAGCGAGTAGTTGTCGCGCCCTCGGGAGGCGGTGCCCGGCGGGAGCTCCGGGAATGGGGCTGAGTCCTTCAGGCAGCCATCTCGGCGTCCTGGGATGACGCCAGATGTCGGGTGGAGGCGTCCCCACCTGTTGGAGCAGTTAAAGTCAGATAGGCAGCGGATTTGGAGGATGCAGTGGATCGCTTACACGGTACTGTGGAGACGTACATGTCGAGCTTGACGTCGGCCTTCAGCGCGTATTTTCCGTCTTGGCCTTTCGATATCCACCGTGTCTGTGCGTCACTGCTGCAGCTCCGCAAAATCTCCTCGAGGAGCCACCGGATGGCGCCTCTCCGAGCGAGGACCTCTGCATGGCTATCGTGCAGAGCATCCCCGTTCTGGGGCATTCGAGCAGCTGGCAGACATTTGGACCCGGTCCCGAGAGAAATGACCTTGATGTGTTCGCCGTCGCTGAGCACGAACCCAGCTAAAATTGTGAACTGGCCGTCCGGCGGCCTGAATTTCAGCTCGGTGTATGTCGAAATCACGCGTAAAGCGACGTTATCTGCGGAGTGGTTCACCATTCATAGCCAGACGTGCAAGGTGGGGCAACGGAGAGCGGAGGGGGAGGTGGGGTATGGTGGCAGTTCAGAACGTTCAGAGGCGGTGGAGCGTCGGGTGACCGAAGTGGCGCGGGCGGCCCGGGAGAGTTCAGCGCTTGTACGTTCTGCGAGCTTGAGCTTGCCCACTCTCCACCACCGTACGGTTCCTCAGCAAGAACCGCAGCAGCACGAAAGGTTCGCCTGCCGCGTGTGGGGGAGGGAGGAAGGACTTTGGCGACCGAAACCGTCTACGATAGTTCCCATGATCTGTAATTGCACCACAGTACATTTATGACGTTTTACGTCCTCGAGCCGCATAAAACGGCAGTCTCGAGCTCTTCCGTCGATCGCAAGAACCATTGACCTGGACCAAACCACTCACGTAACATCACCTGTCGCAGATCCCTCTACCTACTTCTCTATCACAATGCCTCTGTTCGGTCGCAGCAACCGCCACACCTATCACCAGACCTCCCACAGGAGCCGCTTCCGCCCGCGATTTGGAAGGAAGGACCCAGATAGGGTCGCCGGAGGTTACAGTGAGGAGCATCTTACGCCGTATCGACGCCGACAGAGTGCTAATAATGCTGTTATCATGAACGACAGAGGCCGCTCTTACCAATCCAAACACCACTCGCTCCGGTAGGAAGCACGCAAAGCGCGAGTTGAAGCTCATGGTCCGTGTTCTGCGCTGCTCACCGTGTCTCACCAGACCTTCCCTGACGTATCGGCATCCTCGTTGCAGGGTCGGGGTGATGAGGCTCATGTTTCCCTCATGAAGAAGATCAAACGCACACTCGGCATACGCAGCACTTCCCGTTCAAAGCGGCATACTTTGCACAAGCGGAGGAGGCACTAAATCCTCGGCTTCGCAGCAACTTATAGCAACTAGAGCAGTCTATATACTACGGATACCCCCCTGCCCGCCTTTTTCCTTATGGTTCATAACGCATGCCTTTCCGGGACACCATAATACGATATGGATATATCCGGTTTCTCACTACCCGTTCCGTTGTGAACCGTAATGCCATTGAGTCGATGTGTGATGTTATACAGATGATGCTGTGTACATGTATGCATACATGGGATCGTGACCTGTCGTAAAGACGAACAATGAAAAATAAACACGAATACTGCCACTGAACCTGTGACCCGACCGCTCGACCGGCAAGCAGCCGTCGGTTTTCGACGTTCGTAGCAACACGTTTCGGGGGCATTAGCCCATAATAGCGAATCACAGTCCAAGAGCGAGAAGGTGGATGATGGGGGCGTTGTTCCCAACTGCAGTGCCCCGGTCCCTCAGCTGGTGGAGAGAACAGGCTGCCAGGTGCCGGGGGAGATCTCCTCCAGGTGGTAGAGGATCACACGGTCCCACGAGACGGGAATCATGTTTGCCTGCGGGATGGGCGCAAAGCTCGTGAGTGGCGCGGTCCTGGTACACGGGATACAGCTGCGGTGCAGGCAACAGGACGCATGCTTACCTGCAAGAAGTGGACGCAGGCCCGCGCGATCCTTCGCGCCAGGGTCTGGAGCTCTACGCGGCCGTCGTAGCAGTCCGCGGGCAGCTCGTACGTCATCGCGTTGTACCCCGTCCACTGCAGAACACTCTAGGTTAGCTCATGTGCTCCTTCATGGTCGGGTGCTGTGAGGGAATGGCAGACGTACCCGTATTTTGAGGATGATACGCCCACGAGCATCGGCATTGAGGTCATACAGGCTGTACTCGTGGTTTTGGCTGAGGTGAGCGTCGGACATGGCCTCCCCGAGCGTGATGCCACTGCGGAAGCCGCCCTTGCGCTTGAACTTGACCACAGTAGAACGCATACCATCGTACCCCATCCCGGCATGACGACTCATGCGCGAGAGGGAGCGCGACATCCGCGAGGCCCGACGCTGCAGACCGTATGGGGCACTGCGGCGGTGGTCAGCGTAGTACGGGTCTCGGATGTCAAGATCATCGTACGCTGGACGGGCACGAGTTAGCCGACGGCGACCTAACGCGGGGGCACGGATTTGCATACCTCGGCCGTATTGGCTGAGTGAACGTTGAGGGCCGTAGGCGGGGTAGACGCCGCTGGTTGCGTATCCGGGCTACGTCTGGTGTCAGCAAAGTGTGGTCTTGGGAAACCCATCAGTCTACTCACATCCGTGAACGCAACGCCATACCCCGGGTCGGCGTACCCGAACTCGGTGGGATGAACACCATAGACCGGAGGCCCATGGGAGAGAGAGTGCTGGAGGGGGTAACCAGCCGAGTACGCCGTCTCGTATGCGGGGTATGCCATGGTGTCAACGACCTTTTGCGGCGGGGTGGACTTGAACGAAGGCTGCGAGGGGAAGGGGGTCTGTCCAATATGTATCCATCGGCCGCCGGGGTCTTATAGGTAGGATATGGAGAGCCATGACAATAACATGCAACGCGCAACGCATGGCACTGGCGATGATCTAGAGCCATAGACGCCCTGTAGCCTTGAGGACGAAGAGAGAATGCAAGGACAATCGAGTATCGAGTATCTGCACGCCACACGAAAGCCACCATGGTGATGGTAAGCATGAAATGAGGACCTGTATTGGCGTGGAAGAGTAACGCTCACGCCGAGCGCTGGCGCTGATACAGGCGCATATATTAATGCAGAACCTGTTGTTGGCCCTGCGCCCTGGCGACTGGCCGTGACCAGGGGTATAAGGATCCCCGCTGAGCGTCGTCCGAAGCCGAAGAGCCTGTTTCACCCTGTAGAAGGAAGCTCAAGCGGACCATGCGGAGACGCAGAAGGGGTGGACGTACTGCGAGAAGGCGAGGATTGGCGTGGCGGGACCAATCACGGAAGGATGAGCGTCCCCGGAAATTAGGGAGTCCTTCGCAGGTCCGTCGGCACGACGCCTGCAGGGAAACACGCGTACATCAAAGGGTCTTCGTCGGCCACATCAACGATTACTTACGATCATCCTCGTCCACGATGAAGCGTGTGAGCAATAAGTGTCTTTTACTGAAGTCGCCGCCCGTCTTGCGTGCCGCCAAAGAACAAAGGACAGAGCAGCGAGGCAGGACACATGTCAGAGGGGGAACGGCAGCGGCCTGGTGATGTCGTGGTGGTGTAGTGAGCATGAAGCAAGGTTTATCCAACAAAGCCTGCATGTGGCCACGGCATTTGCCGCGACGCCTACATACATGCGGCCCGCAGCGGCTGTGCCGTGGAGCAGCTTGTTTCCAAGTCTTAGTTCATCACCAGCCTGAGCCTACACACTCGAGTAGAACCCGCCTTCACCGAAGGCCCAGATGCCTTCTCGCGGAATTAAAGAATACACCAACCATCGTATTCACGTAATTGCACCCGCACCATCCTTCCATCCACTCGGAGTCTCGTGAGTCCTGGATATGCTACCCTCTGTTTGCGTGCCGCACCGGTGGCCACACGCACATGTACCTAGCACCCTACATATGTCCAGAACCACCCGCACACTGACAGGTCAAGAATGCGCTCTTGCCTCGTGCAACTGGCGAGGCTGGCGCAGTGTGGCGTCACCCTCATTCGCGCCTGTGCGGTGGCGGCTTTCGGGTCTCGAGCCTTCGAGCGTAGATCCCCTCGGAGCTGAGTCCTCTCTTGCATGTATGATAATGCGAGGTACAAGGTTGGCCTATGGCCACGTTCGTGTATTTGTTACGAAACGGCGAGTATCCTCGACGCGGTGACCAACCGGAGCATTCACTGCGCTTCAATCCGCGGTGATCACAACACAACGTGTTGAGAACGTGCCGTGGATGGCAGGCAAGTTACCTCCCAGTGTGTTCAGGAGGAATTCCCAACCCGTTGGAGACTTACTGCGGCTCCTGAGAAAAGTCGGTCACGTTGGGTCATCGCGCTGCTCCCGCAGAACATTGGCAAGAAACGTGTAAATGATTTGAATACGTTGCATATGTATATGATACAGGTAAGTAGAAGATACGCGTATCACCTCCGTAGTCTCCGTGGATTATAGATCTCGTTCATGTAGTACAACGCGTCTCGATGCCACATCTGCGCGTCTTGGGCAGTCCCCTCTCTTCACATTGAAAATTTGTTGACCAAGAAACGCAATGAGAAGGCTCAGGCGACTGGAAGCGTGCGACGGTGGTGGCGGCGGAAGCGGTTCTTCAGCGAGCGGCATGCTTCCTTCACGCAGGTGATGAAGGCATTGAGACGTCTGGAGACGCAGCGGGACTGGGGACGTATTGGCGCAAACGCAGGATGGGGCAGAGGACGCACGTACCTGAGCCCAAAATCCCATCCTAAACAACACGCTGTAACCCAATGTCGAAATGCCGTGGACGCTAGCACTGGGAGCGGGAAAGACGAAGTCTGAATTGTACGAGTACGAAGGGAATGACAGCTAACGCGAAGTGTGAACAGCAGAGCAAGACTCATAGGCACGGGGATACGTACGACGGAGACATCCTCCGAGCTGGGCGTGTCGCCATGCAAGGACGCGTCAAAGGGCGTAGACTGACTGTCGAGCTACGTGTGCGTAAGGACGTTGACAACAAATCGCAGTGAAAAGAAAGAGTTGTACCTGATAGGCACGATTGAGGGATGGGTAGAAGTAATACACGTCGTACTCGTCGTCATCACCGCCGGGCGTTGTTAAAGCGACGGAGCGAGGCTGCCGCACTGACTCGTGCATGGTCAGCTAGGACGAGGCGGGGCGGTGGAGGGGGGCGATGGAGGCAGGAGCCTGTAAGCGTCGGCAGCCGCGTCTGCGTATTATGAGGAATCTGGAGGACGAGCCATGTCGTAATAGCCAGGGCCTGGCAAAGAAGAAGCGCGCCGAAATTGAGGAAGAAGCCCCAGGGTCGAGGCTGGTGCCGCGCTCGCCTTCCCGCGTACCACTTAAACAGCGAGAGACCTCCTGCGTTAATGCACGCGCCTCCGTGTAGAGCTAATTCAGGTAGGTGCCTCACGGAGATACCTGCCAGTGCTGATGGATAACAAATCAGAAGCAGCCGGAAGCGAAGACTCATAGTTTTGCGTCGCCCAATGCAAGCCCGGGGTCCCAGTGGAAGCATGGAATGGCCCTAGGCGAACTGCAGCCCCGACAACTCGGACTCCATGCCCGAAACGCACGGTCGCCATCTCACAAGCAAAGAGCGAGAACTGGTCGCAAGGCCTGGATGAAACCAGCTGTCGACGAGCGACAGGCAGCCAGTGCAGAGAGAGCGAATCGAGAACACCTACGGTGAGCTCTTCCTGTTCTCCATAAGTCCTGAACCAAGGGAGTGGGGCCAGCCACCTTGGAGGCCATAATGAAGTCCGCTAGGGCCTTCCCCCTAGCATCCAGCTCGTTTGCATTCGTTTTGGCCGCTCCGCTGGGCAGGAAAAGGCAGCACTTTCAGAACGTGGGCGCTCACATCCTCGCAGTCATGTGACGTGTCACGAAGACACGAAGCGTGACTGTGACTCTGCGCGGCTCCGACGCCTCACGGCAGACGAGCGTCGTGCGGTTCCCCCCATCCAGTTTCCTTGGTTTCGAAACAAGCCCCTGTGTCCTAGCTTTCTCGAGGAGTGCCACTTCCGTCAAGAACGCCGGCCCAGAGCCTGAAGAACCCCAAGAGTGTGCTGCAATT
Organism: Ganoderma boninense; assembly: GCA_002900995.3. Taxonomy (NCBI): domain Eukaryota; kingdom Fungi; phylum Basidiomycota; class Agaricomycetes; order Polyporales; family Polyporaceae; genus Ganoderma; species Ganoderma boninense. Next base: position 2,735,342 of record CM035307.1, read on the forward strand.
CGGCGTGTCACAAGACCAAGAACTGACAAGACTCCGGAGAAGACCCGCCCAAGAATGTGTGTCCGACCAGGGTGGAAAAGGTTGACAAAATCCTGCAGAGAGACTGACCAAATGAGCCATAGGCAAGCTTTGAGGAGGCCAAGTATGCTCGCCATGCCCCATGCCAATTGGCATGGGCTGCAGTATGGCTTTCGGGGAGCTCTCCGACACCTGTCCGAGTCAGCGAACAACACGAAACGCTACAGGAGAACGCACCAAGAAAATTATGCACAACAAGAATGCTTTCCAACAATGTCTACACGAAGTTGCAGGATATTCCGGCCGCTACGATGACTTTGGCGTCGCCTGCGGTCATGGTCCCAACCACCGACCCTTAGACTAGCGGTGAGCAAGCTTCGTGTGACGTTGACCAGCCTGCCTTCACATCGTACACATCGGGTACGGGGCGAAGGTGGTGCTTGGCCAGGGGAGGGTTCGAGGTCGGGCCAGAGAGCGGTCGTGAGATTGAGCCCAAGTGTACGCGTTGGGATGGAGATGATCGACCCCTATGTCTTCTGCGGCGCGCAGAGCCAACGTTGCTGACAAGCTGGTAGAGATGCCAGCGCACGGAGGACGTGGGGGACGACGAGTGTGATTGGGACAGGTTTGGGATGCGATGTGCGGATTCGCTTTTTGCACGTTGCCGCTGGACTCCGACTCGGAACTGGTCCAGGGCACACGCATACTCCGCGGCTCAGCCTCAGCCGACCATCCTCCCGATCCCCCTTGTCTGATCGAATCCAGCTGCCCGTCAACCCCTCCACACGCCGATCCTCTTTTTTGTCCGCCCTCAACACTCAACTCTGGTCCTTCCTCCAACCACCTTCCGTGGACATTCTACTCTACTCCATTCCAATTTCTAGACCCGCCTGCCACTCGGTCAAAGCATGCTCTGAACCCTGACTACACGCTACCGACATGTTGCACGACGCCGTCCATACCCTGGCACAGGAAGCTTTCCCAGCAGACCTCGCATCGGTATACCCTCTCGACCCGTTTCCTGAACACCAGCTCACTGGCACTACAAAACTCCTCCATGCACCGTTTGCCTCGCTCATGGTCGACCAAACGTTGACACGCTCAGATTGCAATGGCTTTCTCCTGAGCAACCTGCGGAGCCTCCCTGCGTTTGGGGTTGGGGAAACCGCCGCAGCCAAGGTGTGTAGTCACGCTATTCGCCTATATTCCTTTCTTTCCCCCATACGTCCAACCGGACGGCTTCATTACCTTCGAATTTCTTAGTGCCGTCCTTCTGCAAAGTCCCGGACCTTCGTGCCCGGTAGCTTTCCCCCTCATTTGGCCCCATGTCTCCAATTACATTTTCAAACGTCCGACAGCCCTCCGTATTGCTATTGCCACGTCGGAATGTTTTGTGCGGTGGCGGACACATCGTACTGAGAATTGGCCTTGCTTTGCGGTACGGTTTGCCTAGCTCAGAAGTGAGACACGTATGAAACCGTGCTCTCGGGAACTGGCGGCATAATTGGTGACGGAGGCTGGACAAAACATACGTTGCGGATCTCTTCCAAAGCGTCTCGACGAGCGGATGTGCGAGCGTCCGGAGATGATCAGGCATCCGAGATACCAAGTCCAACCACCGGACGCAGGCATTGCGTTTGAGTGCGGGCTCCACGCCCTGCACGCGAGGCCCGGAGGGGACCTCGTAGTGGTTCATGGAACGCGGTATGTCTCGGATGCCCGGTAGTCACCGCTCAGAAGTCTCCGCCGTCATTCAGGATGGGCCCTCCCCCTACACAACATCGTTTCCATGTCCTCTCGCACACCAAGGACCTTCCGCAGGGTCCAATGCATGTCGGCACTATCGAAAAGTCTATGTTTCGATGGTTACACGCTCAACTTCAACGCAAAAGACGAAGGGTCGACCTCGCTCAAGGCCAGGAGCTTCATCTTGTGCCGGTCAGCGATCCCAAGACCGTCGTTGGTGGTACAGGCACCAGCCTCGGGGAACAACTTTAGGAGAGTGTGCAGATGCACATGACGTTACACTTGTTCGGCCCCTCGGACGCCTCGTGGGATCGATATGGAACTTCCAGAGCATCCTGCAGGCTCGGAGCCGAATGCAAGACGGGGCTGGGAAGAGTTCAGCCGATTCTCAACGGGATCCGAGCTACGAACTGTCGCGTCTTGGTACCCTGTATAATGGTATATTGAAGACACATGGCACTTGGTCGGTCGTAGGCACTTCGCAGGAAGGGCAACAGACCATTCATGTCCATGGTGGCCTGCTCCGTCCGGCGAGTCCAGTGGCTCGGGATAATTGGTATCGTGTTTGACACAGTGGAGGCTAACGTACATATTTGTAAACTCAAGAACTATACAATGCCTATGGTATGGATACAGTTTCAAGGAAAACCCTGTCGTCGAAATCGTATGGTCATGAAATTCCATCAAGAGCCAAGCCAGGGCAAGTAAAACGCCAGTGGTAGCGGTAAGGGAACGAACAAATTAAGCCTTTGCGCCGGAGGGGGCGGTCTCCGGAGCCTGAGCCTGAGCCGGAGCCTGAGCCTGAGCGGTTCCCTTGTCTCCGGTCGTGGGTGCCGTCGGGCTGTGCGGCTCACTGATGCTCGTACGGGCCTCAGCTGCAGCGGCTTCTCGGGCATGCACTTCGGACAGCTGGGACTCGCGCTGATGCTGCAGACGGTATTGGTTAGTGTGTACTTTCCAGAACAGGCTCGAGCCGATGCTGGAGAGACCGACACTCACGTCTTTGTGGCTCTTCTGCACGCGCATCTCCTCGAGGCGTTGACGCTTCTGGTCAAGGTCCTGTTCCATCCGGTTGGCATGGTCCTGTTTCATCTACAGAACGACGAGAAGTCGCGAGGAGCACTTCAGTTTCATCGTGACGGACTAGAGAGGAGGATGCCATGTACCTGCACTGTTTTCTCCGCATTGTGGCCTTCGGTGATGGCTACATCGTGCTTATGTTTAGCCTCATCCAGGGCGAGAGCCGCCTGGTGCTCCTTCTTGACAGCCTTGTCGAGCGCATGACGAGCGTCGTCTACAGCCTACAAGTGCAGGACGAATATTCAATCAATGAGTGCCCGAGCGAACAGGAGAGTCGCACGGCCGCCGTAGGATAATGGGGTGACTCCATGGAGCCTGACATAGTAGCGGTCGGGGCCAGTGAACGTCGAGGACCCCCACCTTGATACTCTTGCCGTGCGCGTCTCCAGCTTTGGAGAGGTCGCTAATGGCATGATCGAGGCTCTTCTGGTCGGTGTGGGCTTCTTTAGCGACCCTCTTCTCGACCTCGCGAATCTCTGGATTTCCGGAATACTTGTTCTTGCCGAAGAGCGGCATAGCGAGTGGCTGGTGATATCGGCTGAGAGCGGTGGTATGGGTGCGAGGTAGTGGGCACTAGCAGACAATGGGATACAGGGGCTGCATGGCTGGGCTCACGGCAATATGCATGTGGTTGGCGGTTGACATCGACGTCGAGTGGGAGTGCCCGAAACGGGGAGTGCCTCCGGTGACGTCACTGAGGACGGGTGGTTGCGAGCGGGGCTTGGAAGGGGTTGGAGCCAGATGGAGCTCGCGGGGAGCTGGGGACGACATCAACGCGCGGCTGTTCCTGGCTGCATGATGGTCCTCCGTTCCTTGGCGATGTTCGTGGGCGGGCGACGAACCCCGCAGCGGAGCCTGGACGACCGGAATGCACCCTCTTTTTCATTTCTTGTCCGCCGGGCGCATGCAAGTTTTACACGACGGGGGTCGACAGCAACGCGGCCAGCGAACCGTACTTAACTACATCTCGTCACGGAGCAGCACTGGTGGATCCAACGGCTCCCCGTCAGACAAGAATACCACGCGCCCACATCAGCTCCGCTCGCTGCCTCGCACTAGCTGGCAGCTCACGTTCCTTCTGAATGTCCTCTCGCTCCCCATCTCATGACCCCGACCCCGCCACCCGCAACACCCACCATCATCCCCCAGCCGAGCTTCGTCTTGATCCCGAACTCTTCACCACCAGCGACGACGTGACCAACCCTCTTCCCTCCCCTCCCTATCGTCGCGTCGCGTCTACCTCCCAGATCTTCGTCGAGTCCTATCTCGAAGCCTCGCCCGCATACAAGTCTCGTTCACACCTCAACTTGTCCGCGGTCGATATGTCCTCCAGCGACTTGCATCTCGACGAGAAGCGACACGACTCCCATGATAGCGAGCTTGACAATGGCTCCAAGGGCAAGCATGCCATTCAAGTCCACTACCAGGACGCGCTTGCTTCACCGCCAGCCCACAGATTCGAGCCTGAGTTCGCCCCAGCTTCCCGCGCCTCATCAATAGCAGGCACCGACGACGAAGATGACGAAGAAGAATATGATTGGAGCGGCGAGGAAGACTTGGTCGACGAGGAGGCCAAGTTCGAGCATGCGATGGGGGTCAAGAAGACGGAGCGCGGGTTCGGGTTCATCAAGTGCGTGGTCCCTCTGTAGTTCAGTGGATTGCACGCTCACTCTGGCCTTCGTCTGCCCCCCTCGTCTGCTCGTGTGCCGCGTAGGCTCGTCACCCTTTTGTTCTCCACCCTCATCGGTTCGACCATCCTCTCCGGCCTTATCATCACTCCGGCGCTCCTCCTCCATTTCTTCTGGTACAAGCCCCATCCCACTGATCACCGCAAGTTCGTCAAGGACAATGTCGAAGCATGGCTTTTCTGGGCTGCTGCTAACGTCTCTATCTCTTGGGGGCTGGCACTCATCGTCGACATTACTCCCGTTGTAATTCGCATTATCATCTCTATTTCATGGGGCCACGTTAGCGAAGTCGTCAAATCACGCTTGGAGCTCTACAACAGCGTGAAAGGCCCCATCAAGCCCGTGCTATACGCCGCTAGCGGTTGGGTTAGCTGGATCATTCTGTTCAACAACATCTTCACGTTGTATGACATGAACGACGAAGCTCAGAGCAGAGCGCCGTACACGGCGCGGGTAAGCGTTATTGGCGCATATGCGATCTTGTGCACTGAAACACTGGCACTAGGTCTATGAAGCCATTGAGTTCTTGTTCTTCCTCGCTCTGGTCATTTGCGGGCAGAAGATGTTGTCCCATTTTATTGGTACGCCTCATGCATTTGCCCCGATGGCTCATTGATCCTGATTCCCCGCAGCGTTCTCCTTCCACCGCACTGCATATAAGGAACGTCTTGAGGAGATCGGAGAAGCTCTTCGTGCTATCGAGAAGCTGCGGCTGTACCGTCCCAAACGGCGGCATGCCGCAAAGACTTCGTACGCTCGCGCGGGCCCATTCTCCGCGTTCTTGCCTTCTGCACATGAGAGGGATCGCTTCCTAAGCTCCCCCGCCAGCTCTCGAGTGCCTTCGCGGGCGGGTACCCCAGAACCTGGCAGACCGAATGGCGACGACGATCGCGACGCGACCCTCGTCCACAAGATGAAGGGCAAGCAGCGCACATCCTGGCTCGGGGGCCCGCCGCCCGATCTGTCTGGGGAGCCCAGCGAGGACCGTGGCAAGCCTGAGCTCCAGCTGAACGTGAGCACCGCCGAGCACCGATACCCACCCTCTCCCCTCGCACGGACTCCCACAACCGCCAATGGCACTTCTCACGCCAAACGCAAGGAGCACGACGAATACGCGGATGAGGATGCGGCAGCGATGGTGCAGCAGGCGGCCACGACCGCGGCGAAGGCGTTCAAAACGGCCATCCTTCACGACGCGCGGAACATCCAGGGCAAGGACGACGACGACCTCGGGGGCCTGATGTGGAACATCGCGTCCGCGGACGAGGCGAAGCGGCTCGCGCGGTCGATCTACACGGCGTTCCGCGCGCCGGGGCGCAACTACCTGATCCCGCACGACTTCTACCCGGCGTTCGCGTCGGCGCAGGACGCGGAGCGCGCGTTCAAGGTGTTCGACAAGGACAACAACGGGGACATCTCGCGCGCGGAGATCAAGACGACGCTGATGAAGGTGTACAAGGAGCGGCGGCTGCTGAGCCGGAGCATGCGCGACGTGGGCCAGGCGATGGGCACGCTCGACAAGATGCTGCTGCTGATGGCACTCGTCATTCTGTTCTTCATCTCGTTGAGCGTGTTCGGGGTCGACATCGAGAGCTCGCTGACGAGCTTGTACACGATCGGCCTTGGTGCGAGCTTCATCTTCAAGAACTCGGCGAGCAATGCGTTCGATGCGATTATGTTCTTGTTCGTCACGCAGTAAGTGGATATTTACCAACTGTATAAATGTCAGTGGCCCGTTACTGACAGCTTATGAATGGTAGCCCATTCGATACAGGTGATCGTTGTTTTATCGAGGGTGAGCGTCTATTAGACCGACCTGTGATCACTTTTGTTGAGTTCATCTCTGCCCAGACGAGAACCTCGTCGTCAAGAAGATGGGCTTGTTCGCCACGATCTTTACGCGAGCGGATGGCACAGAGACATATTATTTCAACAGCCAGTTATTCACTAAATTCATGTGAGTGGTCGCTCGCTTCGTGATTCGCCCACATAATCTTGACCATCCGTTTAATCAGCACGAATGTCCGGCGAAGCGATGTATGCTCACGTATTCGCCCTCTATATAACTATTCGCTAATGACCATCACTTTAGAAAACAGCTGAAAACGTGACCTTGCATATCTTGTGGAGGACACCGATAGAGAAGCTCGACCAGCTGGAGAAATGCATGAACAACTGGCTGCAGACGGAGCCCAACCGTTGGTATCAGCCAAGCACGTCCGTCACGCTGCAGCACATCCACCACCAGCAGTTCCTCGAGATCACCATTGGAATCCCGTACAACAGCAACTGGCAGTAAGCGCGCTTGTCCATTCTCGACTCTTCTCCCGCCGTACTGACAGGGTCGGCGCAGGGACTGGGGCTTGCACAACACGCGCAAGACGGCGTTCTGCGCGGCTATCAACTATTACTGCCGCCAGCTCGGCATCGTCGCGTACAACACGCCCATCCCGCTTGCCTATGTGCACCCCGAGACCCTCGAGATCGTCTCGGGCGACACGGCGATAGATGATGACGCCGAGGCGACCGACGCGGACGCGCCGCCGACTCCTGACCCAGACAGCAAGCCCGCCACGGTACTCGGCTTCACGCCGCCAAGAGAGGACGGTATCCCGAACGGGATGCGGCCGCGCAAGGCGAAGAGCAGGAAGGCGATGGCCCGCGCGTTCGGCGATTTCTGAATTGCTTGAAGATGCACTCGTTGGTCCCGTGTGTGCTCAAAATGTACACTTGTCGTCCCGTCGTCTTCAGTTTATGTATCCCAACGTTGCGAAGGTTAGTTCTCCTGGCCATTAACATCGTTGGTTTGCCGGTCGCATCAGCGGGGCAAAGCACTGCATTACATATACAACCTCGCATACTTCGCATCTTGAATACCTCATACATGTATACATGCATGCATAGCACATACCAAATACCTGCATGATATTCTGGCTTTCGGCTTGAATCTCGCAATCTTAACACGAGCTCGGGAGCTGTGCTCCAGCCATATGTGCTCGCGATCTCCAAGCGTAATGATACATTCTTTACGTGAGACAAGATGATGTACACGTGCAAGATGACATGCAGACATTTCACTCAAGCGGGGCTGATGACGAACCACTTCTGGAAGAGCAATTCGGGGTCGTATTTCTTCTTGATCTCCTGTAGCCTTTTGTAGTTCGCGCCGAAGTTCGCCTCTGCCTTTGAGGCGGCAACTGGGCTCTCAGCAGGCAGTGCGTCGCTGTCTGGATTCACAAAGATTGCAGATACAGATATTGAGTATTGCTTCTTTTCGACAGAAGCACGCAGGCCCGGCAGGACACTCACTGTAGTTCCCGTACCCGATGTTATCCACAGCCTTGCCCGTAATGAGCCGCAGATCTCGTGGCACGCATCGCGCGAGTACTTGAACACCTCCTCGGACTGCTCCTGGGCGTACACGATGGCGAGCGCGTTCGCGGTGAGGTTGCGGCGGTACGCTGTGGCGTGGTCGGGGACGCTGTTGGCCTTGCTGAGGGGGATGTGCTCGAAGAGCAGCACGACGTTGTACTTCTCGGGCTCCGATAGCTCAGAGACGCGCTGGAAGACGGTCGGGAGGAGCGTGCGGGGGAACTCGCGCGGCATGAAGCAGCCTTTCATGTAAACGTTCTGGCCAGGCCCGGCGAATGAGTTCTGGCGGAGCGTTGAGGTGAGCTTGGGTCGGGGGCAGGGAACATACTACAAGTTACGAACCTGCAGAGAGTTGAGGACCTCGTAAGGTTTCTCACTCGTGAAATCGGCAATGGGGTCTAGTGGAAGAGTGTCAGAATGTCAATTTACAGAACGAGGTGGGTGTCCGGCGAGCACGGAGGGAGCTCACTTAAATCAAAGAACGCCTTGAAGTTCTCTCTGCCTTCTGCTTCGGAACCGTTGTAGAACATGAAGGCGACAGCACAGGGCTAAATGGGAACCTCCGCGAGTTAGCTATGAGCTATTTAGACGCACGCCGATCCACACTGACCCGGCGTTCCGGTCCACGAACAAAACCATGCATCATGCCCTCCTTCGAGGAAGGCTTATTATTCAACCAGGCTTGTGTGATGTCAAGAAGCGCGTGGAGTTTGTCGGGTGAGAAGACGGCCAAGCCACAGAAGATAGTGCGGCGTTGGGGGTGGAGCTGGAGAACGAACTCAGTGACGACACCGAAGTTTGAACCTGCCCCGCGATGCCCCAGAAGAGGTCCGGGTTCTCTTTCTCGTTGGCTGTCAGGATGCTGCCATCGGCGGTGACGACGGTGGCCTGAAGTGACGAGTCAATGAAAAGCCAGAAGCGGTAAAATCATCGCTTACCTGGACGAGATTGTCAATTGCCAGACCATGGGCACCGCTTAGCCATCCATAACCACCACCCAAGATGAGTCTACTGTAGGTGTTAAATTAATCGGGAGGATAAACCCAGCTTCAAACGAACCCGCCGACACCAGTCTAAGATTAGACGATCGGCGAATCTAAGCACATTGCTACATCGAACACGATCGAGAGTACATACATGGTTCACTGTACCGCCAACGGTCGCGAGGCCATACTCAATCGCAGTCTTGTCGACCGTCTCCCAAATCGCGCCTCCACCCACATAGCCGAGCTTCTTCTCGGCATCAACGGTGACGCCGTTGAGGTATCGGGAGAGGTCGATCACGAGTCCGCCCTCACTAGAGGACGCGCCAGAAGGGTTATGGCCACCGCCCTTGATGGCGATGAGCAGGCCGGCCTCCTTCGCGTACTTGACAGCAAGAGCGACGTCCTCTGGATCTTTGACGAAAGCGACAACGGCAGCCTTGCGTGCAGCGTTCTTGGCCCATCGTGCGATTGCCTGATCGTAATCGGGGTCGCCAGGCGTGACGATGTCGCCTTTAAAGGCGGCTTTGAACGATTCGAGGCTAGGGGTCATAGCGGTCGAAAGTGAAGGAGGTGGTGGGTATACTGCGCGTGCCGTCGCTTTCTCAATGCCCTTGTGCGTATATCGTGTCATGGCTCCGTAAGGAGAGGGCTTGGCCTGTAGCCGCGGAAACAGCTGACGCCGACTCTCAGGCTCAGACCCTCGTGTCTTGCAGCTGCCCGGAATGAACGGTTGCCGGTGGGCGAGGGTGGCGTATTTTGTTACTCACGCATTGTTCATACGATAGCTGAGCTACAAAAGCCAGCCAACGGCGCAGGGAATGGTTAAGGGATATGGATAAAGAGGCGCGTAAGCTTAAAGCAGGAGTTAGAGTGGTTGAGAGCGACGCCACCTGCGCTCCATTCGCTGCCGGCAGTTGCCGGAAGCCGCCGAAGCTGGTGCAGCGTAAGTATTCGTTGACTTGATCTTTGACCGAGACGTCGAGGGCCACGGTGCTCGACCATGTTGAATTTCCTGGCATTGTCCCCTTCAGCCGTTCTAAATGTCCTCTTGACACTCTCTTCTTTCACTGTCCTTTCCCATGCATTCATTCCCGCAATTCCTACCAACATAACCGATGGCCTGGCCAGTCAACAGCAGGGAACGCTCAACGTCTTTTGGTACCCCCAAGGGACGTTCATCGACCGCACTCGACGCGTCGCTGCCGTTTCAAAAAGTGATCCTGGAATAGCCCTAGTCGGTATATGCGCCGGACCTCACGCTATCCTTCGAGACTGATCGCATCGCATATAACCTATTTACACAGGGTGCCCTGGTGCACTTCTCTGACCCCGTTGCTGCAAGCTCAACGACCGCAAGTCAGTCGGCGTTGACTTGCTTATATCATCGATGCTGACCATGTCTATAGCCAAGACACCATGGGTTGCCCTTGTTTCCTGTGATGCAAACTCCACCCACACCCCTGCAGGTTGATATCTTTGCCCGGGCGAAAAGTCTTGGGGCGGTGGCAGGGGTAGGATCCTATTCTTGAAGACGTCTTGGCACTAACAGTCTGAATGCGCAGCTGTTGTATTCCTCGTATTCCCAAACATGCGTCATCAACCCAGGTTACAACGCATCCAGCCCGCCTCTGGACGTGCATGTCTTAACCTCGGCCACTTCGTCCAAGTAACGCAGTTCAACCCTCCCGACAAACTTCCTAAAATCTCACATCCTCTTAGGCTGGTCGAATCTCTATTCAACAACGTCAATGCAACTCGTTACGGCTCATTCGATGCCCCGACACTGGATACGGAGTTCACGAACGTGACAACCTACCAACAGAGCAAAGTGGCGCCTGACACAGGCTACCTCATGGTCGACATGCTCGCCAACATGCCCGTCTTCTCCAGCGTGTTCTTCAACCTTGCCGAGCGGAACACCATCGACGTCCGCTTCGGTGCCCACGAGCACGAGCACCGGTAGCGCCGTCAGTCAAAACGGGTGTGTAGGCAGACATACTGTTACGAAGCGACTCTGGTGTGTAGCGTCTTTAGGCCCTCTTCATCCGGCCTTACTCACCGACATGTTGTTAGTGCCAAGCTTGCTGCTATGGCGACTGTGTTTGCTTTGGCTGTGATATGATAGCACGTGCCTCGTAGGCGCTCGAAGGGATGGTCGAGGTTATCCAGTGCCAGTGGTAGGGAGAGATAATGCATTCATGAATGTGAAACGCTTATAATGTCATATCTCTTCCTAGTCTGATCTATCATACTCAGCACCTCGAGGCCTCAACTGCCACTCATCAGTTTTCTTTCTTTCTGCAGCACTGATCACTCGTCATACTCGCTGGATCGTGCTGCGTTGCGGAATGCGATGTCATTGAGCCTCGTGCTATACGATCTATCCAGTACATCTATCCTGTGAAGCTGTGGTTCTCACAATCTGGAACCAGATCAAGGGATGATGGGTATTAACGGTGGCGCCCGCAGTCCTCTCTGTAGGAAAGCCAGACCACGAACGTTCGTTCGTTCGTCACTTGTATATGTATGGTTGGCAGCGGAGAACGGGTTGGAATACTTGTCGCCATGATGCCTCTGTTGTGGAGGCCTCTCACGCTGCTTGTCCTCGCTACTCTCTTTGTGAAGGTGTACTCATACGTCCCGGCACTTCCCTCCAACCAGACCGATAGCTCGTCGACAGGGATTGAGGGTAGACTGGACGTGTATGTGTACAACGTAACAACTCCGACATCCATCACATTGCGATCGGCTGTCATCCCGCCAAACTATTCAGGACTAGGGTTGGTGCGTTCCTCCATTTACACGGGAAGGGGGATGTGTTGACAAATTCCATCCGAAGGGAGCTCTGGTAGGCTCTGGTACACTTCTCTGACCAAGACGGAGTGGATGCAAACACGTCAGGTATTCCGTCAGGACTACCTGCACTGCCGATATGAGCTGAAGGACATCAACTTCCACAGCGGTCGACTTGCCATTAACGGTCGTACTCGTCTCTTGCGACTCCAACTCCACAAACCCCTCTCGTGAGGACATATTCTTCCGCGCAAGGGATCTCAAGGCCACTGCTGGGGTTAGCGTATATCCTTAGCTGATGAAAAGACGCGACTTACGATCCCCCGCTTGTTAGGTGCTGTATTCACTCTACTCTGAGACGTGTGCCCTCACGCCTGGATACAATGGGACCGATGCCAACATGCCTGTGTACCTCTCTCCGTCCCTGAACACTTCAAGGCAAGTACATCTTCCGATTCATGCCGAGACCCTTCCACCCATTGAATTGGTTGTTTTACCCCACCAGGGCAATCGAAGCACTGTTTAGCAAGGTTGACAGCCGCTACGCTGTCTGGGAGTCTCAAACTCTCCAGTCTGAGTTCTACAACATCTCGACCGACACCCCGAGGAACCCAACGTCGACCCGGGCTATCTCGTTGCCCAAGCGTTTTGGAATGCAAGCGACGCACCAGTGTTCCCTTCCCCCACTACGCCCCATAAAAACGGAGCTGCCGCCGGTTCTGTCAAAGCTTACTATGTACTGTTCAGGTGAGCTCTAAACGTGGAACAACGAATGCTTATGTTGGTGGACTGATCGCATCCCCTTAGTGTCCTCAGTGCCTTCACGGTTGTGGCGTTAACTATTGCCTAATCCACGACGATCGTTTGTACCTACATCAGTTGCTTGACTGCCAGCTATTGAGAAACTGGCCGGGGCGAGGCTTGCCTCGAGTTCCTCGCCTATTCCATATTCTACATCCTGTTGATCACAGTCCGCACCGTCTACACTAGAGCAATCTCGGCACCACCAGGGCGCCGAGGGACTAGTATTATGGAGGGCAGCCTTGAACGTTCGTTGCAGGACGCAGACATTGAGCATTCTGACACCGACGTCCGCCCCCCCTCCCCTCCGCCAACCATCCGCAAGGATGCGTCTGCTGGTTCGCCATCTTTGGATACACTGGGCACATTCATCCTTGCAACGGATTGGAAGATATCGAGTCCTTCTTCACAATACCACTAGAGATGCTCCCGTGTAGCGTCTGGTCGGACGTAGAGTCGTCTCGCGTCGTTGCACCAGGTACGGCTAAGAACACCCCCGGGAACTTCTCTACCTCTTCCTCTCGGAGAGCCTGGTCGTTGAACACGCTCCCGAGCTCCTCCAAAGTCTTGTGCGCCGTCTCGGGTAGAAAAAGTACACGAAGATGCCTGAGATGGCGCAGAAGCCCGCGAGGAGGAAGTAGTACCCGCCTGCGATGCTCGCGAAGAGCGGCGGTGTGATGAAGGCGAGGATGAAGTTGCTAATCCAGTTCGCCGTCGTAGAGAGGGCCATCCCCTTCGCTCGTGCGCGCATTGGGTATATCTCCGCACCGAGGAGCCACGGTCCCGGACCCCATCTATACGACGGTGTCAGCACTTTATATGGCGGAATAGACTAAAGGTAACAAAAATGCTCACGTAGCCCCGTACATGAAGAGGTAGAGGCAGACAGCTGTAGCACAGTAGGTTAAGAAGTACTCGAGAAATGGTGGAGGTTTTCGTTGTACCTGCGAAAATGCCGTCTGCCCCAGGCATACGCGCGTCTCCTTTGGGCAAGGACTCGACATGATACTGAAGGCCTCCGGCGATGCATAGCGCCACGACCAAGGTGAAGCTGCCGACGAGTAGAAACGGCCGTCGCCCAAGCCTGTCGATCCCGAACATCGTCGGCACGGTCCCAGCACAGTACACGAGCGACACCCCCGCCGCGTACAAGAGAGACTGCTCGATCGAAAACCCGGCGCGGAGGAGATTCGACGGCAAGAAGTACAGGATGGCGTTGATGCCGTTGAACTGGGCGAAGACCTGGCAGGTGATCCCGACGACGGTGCGGCGCTTGTACTGCATGAAGACCTGGCGCCAGGACGCCTCGCCGAGGGACTCCTCGAGTTTGATCGCTGCGCGAATCTCCGCGTGTGTGACGCGGACGTGCGTATCGTCGATGTCTCCGTTTGCGTGGAGATCGGCGAGGACGCGGAGACCCTCGTCAAGGAAGCCGTTCTTGATCAGGAATCGAGGCGTTTCCGGGAGGACGAACGACCACAGGACGAGAATGAAGGCAAAGGCAGCCTGGATGATGTATGGACCCTTCCACGAGATCTCGGACGGAAGGGTGAAGAAGAAGCCAAAACCGATCCAAGAGGAGAGGGCATATCCGAGGTTCAGGCAAATGTACTCGATGGATATGAAGAGGCCGCGGGAGTGCCCAGGTGCGATTTCGCACTGGAGGATGGGGACGGTCATGGAGAGGATTCCGACGCCGACACCTTGGATAGAGCGGCCGACGATGAGGGACGCCAAATTGGGGGAAACGATTTGAATGATGGCCGCGACGAGATAGACGAGCCCACCGATCCGGACTGACATGCGTCTCCCGAGAACGTCGCAGATGTATGCTGCGCATAGCGCTGCAATGAACGCGGTGATGTTGAGACAAGCCACAGTAATAGCTGGCGTAGAGCAGGGTGGTCAGCCATCAACTCCAATAGGCTCGATGAGCGAGGCTGAAAGTAAAGGATGCGCACCTTGAACATATGGATCGACGCCAGTGTCTCCGGTGGTGATTTGCTCCATCGTGACATTCTTCCCAAAGAACCTCCGAATGAACGGCGGCTGTACTTGGAGCGCCGCAATGACACCTTGACTGTATCCAAACATCGCGTCCCCCAGTGACGCCAGTGCTGACGAGGTAATGAGTAGCGGACGCCCAACCATCCACCGGGGATAGCGGGGTGTGAAAGACTTGGGTCTGAGGCTGTCGACGAATACACCCATGGTTCTCGGACTCAGACCGTAGAGGATAATAGAAGGGAATGAGGAAGGAGAGATTGGTGTAAGCCACCAAACTAGGATACCGAGCCTTTCTAGAGGCTGACGGGGTGGATAAGGCCGTTTGCTGAGGTATATCATAATCACTAGCATATGTCGACAACATCGTCCAAAACCCGAGTCCGAGAACGTGCTAGGAAGAAGATGCCAGGTTGAAAATGCAACATGTATGGTGGTCGAATGTGTCACTGGGATTCTGGTCCGCCATTGCGAATACCATCGAGGAGAGACTGGGCCGTCTTCGAGCGAACCGTAATCTTGCACCGGAATGGAGCCGGGTGGCTGAATGAGGTTCATATATATTGATCAGCGAGAAGCGAAGGCAAGACGGGAAACGAAGTACCTAATGACCGCGCCAGAAGGTTCGATACGAGGCTCCATGATCTTGCCGTTAGCGTCAGTCGCTTTCGAGATGTTGTAAACGGCAAGGGTCTCGGCAATGGCAGCGAAGATAGAAGCCTCGGCAAAGAAGATGCCAGGGCATTTCCTAAAGCCATGATGGTTAGACAACGTGATCGCAGAACGCGTTGAAGAATAAGGTCAGACCTCCTGCCAAAGCCAAATGCAAAGTCGCGTGGGTCACGCTCCGCTTCCTTGTCCGGCGTAACTAGAAACCGTTCGGGGTTAAATGTCATGGGGTCCGGATAGAGAGCAGGGTCGTGAAGAATATTCCTGCGATAAATGCGATTAACAGGCATTCATCGACAAACGTTACGCCGTCTACAACTCACCAGACATTGACAAGAACGAGCGTACCCTTGGGAAGGAAATAGCCTTCATGGATGTCATCCTCGATAAGCTGGTGGGGGAACACTAAGATGGTATCCGTCAGGCTGTATGCGTAACAAAGAAGAAAAAGGTTTACCTAACGGCGCAATAGGCATCCAACGGAGGATCTCCAACATGATGGCATGGAGGTAAGGGAGACGGTCCTTGTCCGCAATGTTCGGCAGACGGTCCTGGCCAATGACCGCGTCAATTTCGGCCTGTGCCTTCTTCTGAATATCCGGAAAGCACGTCATCGCGAGGAAGAAGTTTGTGATCGCTGCCACTATCTGCAGGCGGAGATGAAGGTCGTATGAGCAGTGCGGTGAGTGCTATCCCATAAATGAACCACTCACTGTGTCAGCTCCGCCTAAGCAAAACGGCAAAGGCGTGTTCGCGTCAGCAATGTGGTGGTGAATCATGCAGTCTCGGTGACTCGCCAGCATACAGCGAGGCCGCCGTCATTTTAATTAGGTATTCCCTCTCAGCATCCTCATTGCCCTCAAGCAGTGCGGATGCAAAGCTCGGATGGGCTGTGCCTGCTGCCTAATTGAGACAGTTCCCTTGTCAATACTATCCTTGGGGCCTGGCCGTTCAAACTAACCATCTGTTCACGAACCCACTTATAGGGAAGTTCCGCCATTGCAAAAAATGTTTCACGGTACTTCATCGCGGCCGTCTTCCAGCCTGCACCGGGAAACCAGCTCGGAACATGACGGACTGTAACATAACCGCAGATCAGTGTCTTGCCCTGCAATGCATATCACGTACTCACGGATGGGGAAAGCGTCGGCCATGAAAGCACCCGGTGCGAAGATGACTCCAAAATCCTTCATAGACTTGTCTACGGTCTTAATAATGATGTCGTCATCTCCGGAAGACTTGTACCCGTAGGCGATCATGACAATAATAGTTCCGGCTAGCCTTCATTCGAAACAGCAAACGTCAGTTCGCTAGCTTCACGCAGGCATTAATGAACCTGGCATGATAGGCGTACTTTTTAATCTCCAAAGGAAGCGAGTCCGTGCGGTCAGCCAGGTGGACGAGGAACTGCTGCGTCTCCTCCTCCACCAGGTGCTGGAACCGCTCTACACGCTTGGAGTTGCCCATTACCTGAGCGAACAGCTTGCGGATTTCGCGCATACGGCGACCATACGGCTGGAGGATCATTGCTTCCGACCAACCGATCATGTCCCCAGCGACGGGAACACGACCACGGCTCGAGTAGATGGCGCTCTTCTTGTCCAGGATGTCAATTGCGTACTTGGCCGAGTTGAGGATGACGAACGTGTCGCCGAGTATCTTGACCGACATGATGCCGCCTGGAAACTGGCAGGTCTAGCGCAAGTTTCCAGAGTTTTCAAAGCAGACTCACCCCACTTCTTGCCCCATTCAGCGAACGTTAGCCACTGGTAAGTTGGGGGAATGTCTAACGCGCTGCCGATGAGTGGCAGACCTTTCGGGCCAGGAGGGAGGGACCCCAGATGGCGCTTTCTGAAGAAACATAAGACGAGGAATACTCCAAGCAGGAGCAAGAAGCCACTATAAATGACGTCCATAGGCTAACAGAAGCTATCAAGAAGCGGCGTCGAGACAAAGGGAGGATTGTGCGAACGAGGGGACGGACGAAGGGGGCAGGGGTGGAACCAGGCTAAAACCCGTGCGCATTGGTGCTTATGTATAAGCCGTTTGGATTGCATGTAGCGAGTGGGCTGTGACGACCGCAAGGCGTGTCACCGGTGCTGCCCCTTGCTGCCCCTCCTGGCAGCTGCAGAGACATGGCGGGCCTCTGTATCTCCGTTCGTACGATCGGACGAGATACGCGTGTGGCACTGCCAATCGATTGGGAAGCTCATTCTTGAGCTTGAGTTGCGTGCAGTGCGCCAGCTGCCAGTTCCATGGGCGTCAGAGCATGTGTCCGCAAGCAAGCATGGAAGTTGGAACAAACAGACTCCGCACCCTTTAGCAGCCGATACGGAACCGCCACACGGACGGCAGCCCTTTCCGGTCCCTTTTTGCGGCCCCGACAGTCAGCCTATGGGCAAGCAAGAGTAGGAATCCGCGAATCGGAAGAGGGCATCAAGACAATATTCAGGAAGACGCCGGTAGCCTCCGCCACCAATGGAGTTGCAGGCTGTCGCAGGTCACAGCCGGATTAATATTTGCAGCCAGGGTGACAAAACCTAATCAACTCCCCAAAAGGTGAAGGCGAATGACACTAATATTCAATCGGACAGACACTGAGACGCCGTTATGATGGCTCATCACGTACCTGGGTGTAATGAGGTGTAATGGCGCAGGGAGGGATAGAAACCTACCGCCGCATATGTGTCGCAGGGAGGGAGATGGCTTGGACTCTAGTCAGCCCGGGGAAAGCACCATTTTGTAGGGGTGCCCTGTTGCCGGCGTTGTGAGCTCCTGTGCTATAACACCTGTGGATATCCACCGAGTCCGACTGGAAAGAACTGAGGCTTGGTGCGAAACTACGACGTGCCCTGATGTCTTCTGGAACGAGGGCCGGGAGGAAAGGCGAAGATAACGGCGGCATCGTCAGGCATCGTCATGTTCTGCACGGTGGCGCCGGCGGTGGCAGTATACTTTCCTTACAAGGTACTTACAGAGCGCGCAACAAAAAGTGGGAGCCGGATCCGCCGGGCCAAGTAAAACTCATACTTTAACGTTAACTTTAACCGCGACTTTTGTCTGTTCTAGCCCGACCACTATCACTGCGGCTCATCTATCTCCCGTCCTCTTCCCTTGCGCAGCCCTTCTAGCTCTTCAGTTCCAACTTCCCTCGCACAGGGAACAGTCTGCCCGCCTGGATACTGGTCTTGAAAGCTTGAACTTTGACCACCTTCACCACGCCTTACATGCGGTCGTACGCGTCCGGTGGGGTACATTTCGGGCGGAAGGGAGCGGGCTTCCATTGCGCGGCCGGTCCAGAGAGTTCCAATGCCTGTTCCGCCTAATCGATAGTCGATAGCGGAGCTTATCTGCAACCGCCCTCCTCCGCACAGTCCTCCCATTGTGACTCGAACAGCATCCTCGGGCCTCATACATCCAACTCTCTAAATCGCCACATACAAGGTCCATACACAGAATGCCTGGTCGTGTTCAGAACAAGGTGAGGATCCTTTCGTCAACGTTCCTGGCGCCATCTGACTGTGAAATAACCAACCTCAGGTGGCCCTCATCACCGGCGCCGGATCGTGAGTTGTTTATCCCGGCATTGCTTTCGAACCAAGCTGCGCCGAACGCTCTGACTGTATGCACACGACTTAACAGAGGCATCGGTCTCGAGTCTTCTCTGCTTTTCGCGCAGGAAGGCGCCAACGTCCTCCTCGTGGACATCAACCTTGCCGCTGCCGAGAAGGCGCTCGCGCTCGTGAAGGAACGATTCCCCAACGTCAAGGCTGCCGCCATCAAGGCAGATGTTGGCAAGGAGGCAGACGTGAAGGGCGCGGTCGACAAGGCTGTCGAGCTTTTCGGCCGGCTCGATATTATGGTGCGTCCCGTATTCGAAGTCGACCCTACCTTCTGCAATCCCTTCCGATCATGCAACCTCTTCTTCTATCTCTCCTGTGATGTCCATCGCCAGCATCTGTATTGACTTTGACCGGCACGATGCTTAGTTCAACAATGCAGGTATGTTGCCGCCCTATTTCAGCGCCATCTCATTTAACCAACTTCCTGCGTTCTCTTAGGCATCATGCATCCCGAGGACGACAACGCGCTCAACACCGAGGAGCGCATTTGGGACCTCACGATGCAGATTAACGTCAAGGGTGTCTGGTGGGGGTGCAAGTACGCGATCCTCGCGATGCGACAGAACCCAGTCGACGAAGCTCTTGGGCTTCACACTGGCGGGAGCATTATCAACACTGCGAGCTTCGTCGCGATCATGGGCGCGGCGACGCCTCAACTTGCTTGTGCGTAGCTGTTACGGGCTGTCAAGTCGGACAGACGCTGATTGTTTGTGGTTGGGACAGACACGGCTTCTAAGGTACCCGCTTGCATGCTTCCGGCCCGGCGGAGATGTCTTAACCCGTATTGCACAAACAGGGTGCTGTCCTCGCGATGACTCGCGAGCTCGCTATGGTTCATGCCCGAGAAGGCATCCGCATCAACTCGATCTGCCCGTACGTAGTATCTCATGACTTTCTCTGAGCTCATCTGATCGTAATTCCTTCAGTGGCCCTCTTGAAGACGCGTCAGTATCCTTCTGTTACTACTTCCGAGAAGCCTTGACACTCACGCGATCCCGCCTCGCATCTTTCCGCCCCGTCGAATTTACCATGGCCCATCTTCTGACCTTGGCCGCCCATTGACAGCGCTGCTGATGGAGTTCCTGAACACGCAAGAGAAGAAAGATCGCCGCCTGGTCCACCTTCCCATGGGACGTTTCGGCGAGGCCATCGAAGTCGCCAAGGGCGCCCTGTTCCGTGCGTATACCCCTCGTAGGGTTGAGGGTGTGCTCAATGCTCATGACTGTTCGTTTCATCAGTTGGCAGCGACGACAGCAGCTACATGACCGTGCGTGAAACTCGGTCTCATGCCCCTGGGTTCGTCTAGGCTAACGTCGAATTGTTCACAGGGCACCGACTTCAAGGTCGATGGCGGTCTCACCTCCTGTTATGTCACCCCCATCGGTGACCAGATCCTCCCTCCTCCTTCAGGCCTCGCCCCATAATAGAACGTTATATCTATGACGCTACATTTACGCCATGGGTTATGTGCATCAAGGATCCAAGTCCGCTGCATGTTGTACATTAGAATTACACAAGTTCCTAGTGTGTACAAATCTGGAAATAGAAAGTACGACACTTCAAGGGAGGACAACGTTTAGCTAAGAGCCGAAAGCTGACAGATGGTGGAGTACATCATAAACGATAGCAGCAGAATTCCGTCGGCGCGTGATACAGGGGAGGGGGGTATGATCCAGTGTCAATGAAACGATTAGGCGGCCTTCTTGCCTTCAATGGCTTTGATCCTGGCAATCTCCTCGGTAATACCCTGGTGGACGCTCTTCCGGAGGGTAGGGTTGTACCCGAACTTGAAGAGGATCTCCAAGTGCACGAAAAACGGAGCAAGCACAAGGGCTGCAACACGGAACCATCAAGTCACGGACAGGGAACGTCGTGCCAAACAACACTCACCGCCGAGCAGGTTGTCAAGGAGGGCAGGGGAACGGCCCTCGGCGAGGAAATGGCCGGCGAACTGGGCAACCCACGACGATACATGGATGTACAACGCAGTCTGGATGGCGTCTGCCTTGTGCGAGAAAGCTGCTGCGGTGAGGGTGATGGCAACTTGCTGAGGGAGGTACACGAGCTGGGCAGGATGTCGGTAAACGGGGCACGAAGGCAGCGCAAAGCGGACGTACCGCAGCGAAAGGCTCGAGCACGAAGTAGTACACCCAGTTAGCAACGGCCCAGAGAGCCGCCCAGTTGAGGTCGAACGCGAGGTAGTCGTTGAACTGCGCGTGGATCTGAGGGAAGAAGGAAGGCACGGGCACGAGGGACCCCAAGACGAGACCCGTCCTGTGTACACCGTCGTTTCAGAATTGGGTGTTCTGAAGGGAGCGCCACACTATTACGCACCAGAGAAGGACGGGGACAAAAGTCATATGAATGGCAACGTTGACGGGGTGATCATGGTAGGCCCCGTAGAAAACGAGCTGTTAAGTAGTCGATGCATGAGCAGGGGCTCGTCGTGTCATTGACCACGTTTCGCACCTGATTCTTCACGTCCAGAACGCCGGGCATGGCTACGGCTGCGTAACGAGCAGGAGAAGGCAAGAGACAAGGTGAGGAAGGGGGTGGGATAGATTTCGAGCCTATGGGTGAGGATACATATGCGTTCCAGCGTGGTCGGGCTGGGACCCGGCGAGAGCATTCCCGATCAACACTGCCCGCCCCGGCGCATCCGAAGCCCATGATTTCTGCCCCTTCCGTGGGGTTAGGGTCACCCACGTGAGCTGACACCACGTATGTCGTCCCAAAAGAAGCGCCCGTGAACACCGTGCCGCTGCTGCCACTCGTTCCTCTGACGTTTTCCTCGACCCTGCCCCCCACTCGCTATTTATCATGGTCAAGTCTACCCTTGTTGTGCGAGCCTCGGATGCCCTCCCACTAGCTGCTAGTGTAGATGACGAACAGGTCCGATTTCTCAGCAGTCATCCACCTGCAGTTATACCAAGCTCACCCCGAGCAGATAGAACAAGCTTTGGTTGAACACAAGCAACAAGCAAAGCTCATCTTCCGACGGATAGGTCCCAATTCAGAACCACGTTGTACTATTGAGAGCGGCCAATACACGCTACAGTGCGTAGTCGGTTCAGTTGTGCGAGCTTCGACCATTACTGACATGTTGCTGTTAGCTACTGCATAGCCAACAATGTCATCTACCTTGTCATCGCAGACAAGTCATACCCCCGCGACCTTGCCTTCTCATACCTCGACGAGCTCTCCAAAGAGTTCCAGACGTCATATGGCGCCAAGGTGGACGGTGTGCGAAAACCATACGCGTTTGTCGGCTTCGGTAAGGCTACGTCGCATTTTGTCCACAGTAGATGCACGATGCGATTATGCTTGGCCCCCAGATACATTCATGTCGAAGACCACTCGGTTGTACCAGGATACGAGGACCGCAAGGGCAGGGGCCTCACACCTCGACAAGCTAAATGTCGAGCTGCAGGACGTCACGCAGATCATGACGAAGAACATGGAGGAGCTTCTGTGGAGAGGGGACTCCCTTGATAGTAAGTGTCATTGCTCGAGAAACATCTTTGCGAGTATACGGGTTTACACACCCCATTTCTGTTCACTAGGGATGTCCCACTTGTCGACTACGCTACGTTCGGAATCAGAGAAGTATCGTCGGGCAGCGAGGAATATCAACATTCAAGCGATGATTCGGCAGTACGCACCCATTGGTGCAATTGTGCTCATTCTCGTCATATTCATCTACTGGCGATTCTTGTAAGGAGGGACCGTCTTTTGGATTGTTTTTCACTGTCTTTCTTTATGTATTTACCTGTTTTAATGTTCCCTGCCCTTGCATCACTTCCGTTTCCCAGTTTCAACCATCCCTTCCCATTGATTGTCATGTTCCAGCGTGTCTCGATGTGAAGAGGTGAGGTAGAAAAGGTAGGTTGTGCGAGTTTGACAGAGTGTACATCGCCGGCTTTACGGCGGAGTGGACGACGTCGCTTAGCGGGCCCGGTGGATCTTGCCGTGGCCACGATGCAGAGAGTCCGGACCTGGGGTATATATACGATAGATGATCACGCATCTCTGCGATAACCGCGCCTGCTTTCAGGTCTCTCAGGCAATCCACTCTTCGTCCTCCTTCTCTTCAAGCCGCGCGGAGACCAGGCCAAGAGCAATCCAGAATCTCCCCCTCACACAAACTGCCGTCGTGAGGTCACGATGAATCCGTACATGACTTCATCGACCCCGGTCCCGGTCTCGCCCATCGTACCGCACGCGACGCCTTACCCCCAGACCACTTCCCAACAAGCAGCAACTATCCAGCCGGGTTCGATCACTTACACGACTACGGTCGGTGCTGATGGCCAGGTTGTGTATCATCCGTTCAAGTACGCCGTATACTTTCTTTGGCCTCGATCGTTTCTGATCTTGGTGTACGGACCTGTAGGGCAGTCTCCGCAAGGTGAGAATCATCTACGAGAGACCATATTCACAACCGATCTGATGATGTCGTGAACTTCAGCTACCAAACAGCGCAAGGCGTTGTGAGCGGCATACAGTGGATCCCGGCCGAGGCAACCTCTGTTCTCCCAGCAGGCGCGACTCTTGCAGACCCCGTAAAGCCCGCTTTTCTCCCCTCTCTCGTGGATGCTGGAATTTCCTGGCGCAGGCGTTCAACGCGTCGGTCGGTCGTAGACCAGACGATAGGTCGACATGGTACGTGTATCCTGCGGAACCTTATATGCGCGGCGCCTCATGACGCTGGTCAGGCGGGACGATGAATACAGACGCCGGGAGGAAGATGCAAGACATTCATCCAAATACGACAGAGATGGCAGGCGATACGATGCCGACGATTACTACCCCCGCGATCGCGATCGCGAGGACCGCGAGGATAGGGATTACCGTCGCACTCGCGACCGTGATGACCGAGACCGGGAGCGCGACCGGGAGCGCAGACTAAGCGGGTACGGTCGCTATCCCGGCGAGTACGACAAGTACCAGACGGCAGACCTTGAACGCCGCATGGAGAACCTCGATATTGAGCGCCGTGAGCGTGACCGCCAGCGTGAACGCGATCGCGAGTATGACCGCGAGCGGGAACGGGAGAGGGAGAGGGAAGGTGCCCGCCCGCGTAGAGGCTCGTTCTATGGCGGTGGCGAACGTCCGTCAAGTACCTACCAAGCAGCGCCCGGGGGCAACTACCCTGCGACGTACACCACGGCCCCCACCAGCACATATACCGCCGCGCCTGGCGGGAACTATCCTGCTTCTGCGACGTACCGTGCCGTCTCACCCCGTCCTCTAGATCGGCCAACATCCGCGTATGGCCAACCCCCCGTCGCTCCGCGCCCTGTCTCCCCGTACCAGAGTGCGGTTCCGATCGCTCCACGCCCGGTTTCTCCATACCAAGTCCCCGGCGCTGTTCCTCGTGCTGTGTCACCCTTCCAAGCCGGCGCGATTCAACGTGCTGCCTCTCCGTACGGGGCTCCTCCTCCAATCGCCCGCGCAGCATCGCCGTATGGGGGAGGTGGAATCCCCCCTCGCGCTGCTTCTCCTTACTACGGCGCGTCTGCTGCCGCTGGTATCTACCCACCAGGGCACGTGTTCGAGGGTCAGCCCATGCGTGCCGGCTCCCGTGCTCCCAGCCCCAGTCCGTACGGCGCTCCCGCTGCACCAGTCAACTTGTACGCCAACCCAGGCTCAACGTATGGAGCCCCCGCCGGGCAGGTCCCGTATCCCCCTGCTCCGCCCTACGGCACGGGCATCGGCTCGCATGCGTCGCCCCGTGTCGGCGCCGTCCCACTCGATGCGGCAGCGGGACAACAGCAGATGCTCCCCGCGCCCGAGGGCTTCAGCCGGCCGCCGAACCGCGCGCAACCGTATACCCAGTTCGAGATGATCAAGATCGGGGACATGGACGACTTCCTCGACCAAATGCCGCGCATGCCCGCCGTGCTCATGCCCCACGACGTCTACCACGAGGACTGGATCCGTCTGATGACTGTGAGTCTCGCCCATTGCGCCCGTCGGGGGCATTCCTCTTTGGAAGCTGACTTTGTGTTCACCGCAGGACCTTGGGCTCGCATGGGCCGGTACGATGCCCGTCCCGCAGTACTCGCTCGACGGCCGCCCGCCGAAGCGCTCGACGCTTGCGGCGGACGTCGTGGACCTCTGGAACTCGTCCTTTTTCCGTGTGCGCGGCATCGAGATGGTGCTCTACAAGGGCCGCGAGCGGCGCTCGGGCCGCTACGCGGGGACCGTCGACGTGAACCTGCCCGGGTTCGACAACTTTGACGTGTCGTCGCCGTCAGAGGACGACTCGGACGACTCGGACGACGACCGTTACCGCGATCGCAACCGGTATGGGGATGCGTACGGGGAGGCACGCCGCAGGAAGGAGCGCAAGGCGGAGAAGGCTGAAGCACGGCGGCGCAAGAAGGAGAAGAAGATGAAGAGGAGGCAGAGAGAGATGGAGAGGTCCTACGCGGTCTACATCCAGTGCGTGCCGCCAACGGCCGACTTGTGATTGAGTGATCGTTCGTTAGATGCGGGAGAGGCCCCAGATTTATGTCTGAGCAGTCAAAAAATAAGAAGTGAATACCTTGTATGCTTATATGTTAGACACCATGTACGAGACCTGTATGTCATGTTTACAAGAGACGCCCTCGCGTCGCTCCGGCAGACTTATTGAAGGCTGACATTCTTCAATGGCCTGTCGTTTGTACATCCACACTCTCTAAGACTTATATGAGCGGAGGGCTCGGATAGACAGAGCGGCGGTTGAGGACTATATAGTGACCGGTGGTGCGAGACGTTGAGGCGTGAGGATGGCAGGTTGACCAACGACGAACTGTCATAAGTAAGTTATTCCGAATCGCTGCGCGCGCGTGGAGTACTTGACGAAGCTGATGGCGGTCTGGGGTAAAACTCCGTTGCTGGTGGAAGGGGATGGCGAGGACCACTCGAGTCAGGATCTCTGGAGGATGCTTACTCTAAACAGACGAAATGCGGCCAAATAAGACCACACGAATTCACCGGGTTTCTTTAATAATACGACTTATCACACCACTCCTACCAGCGCCTCATTTACCGCCTGTTTCGACTCATCACGCGTATGGTCTCTCTGCCAATGTCTGGCACGAGTCATTTCTTGTACATATTGACATGCATAAATTATAGCGTACTACAGAACGATATCCAGTCCAGAGAAAATGAGAAGCATGAAGCCAGATCGTGGATCAATACCGTCCGCCACGTCCCCTGCCGCGGTTGTTGTAGTTGCCTCTGGGGCCGCCCCCGCCTCCGCCGTACCCGCCGTAGTTGTTCTGGCCGTAGTTGCTGTTCTGCTGGTTGCCGCCGTAGCCACCATAGCCATAGCCACCTCCAGCATTGTAGCCGCCTTGAGCACCGTAACCACCTTGGCCTCCACCCTGATTGTATCCTCCCTGGTTATATCCTCCTTGGTTGTATGCATTGGCTGGTCCGCCGCCGCCATAACCTCCTCGTCCTCCTCTGCCACCGAACCCACCTCCTTGATCGCCGTAGCCACCGTACGAGCTGTCATTGAATCCGCCTCCACCTCTTCCACCGCGTCCGCCACCACGACTACCACGTGAAGGAGCTGTGAAGTCATTGTACTGGCCTCTCATGCTGTTCTGCTGCTGGTAGCCTCCGCCACGGCCGCGCTGGTAACCTTGGTATGCCTGGTAAGATGATTGCTGCTGGTGACCACCCGGACCGTTAAATGAAGATTGCTGCTGGTGCGATCCACCATTGGAGTACCCGTCTTCACCGCCATTGCGATTATTACGGTTTACATGCGGTTGCCAGTCCCAAGAGTCGCGCCCGCCGCGTTCGGTATGGAACCCACCACGCCCGCGGCCACGACCGCCGTTGCGATCCGGTCCGCCGCGTCTGGCCACCTCGAGATCGTGCGCGTTCAGCACCGGCGGGGGCCGACGAACACCAGGTAGTAGCACAGAACGGTGAGGAGTCAGTTGCTTTGGATAAAGGTACATGGCCGATAGTGAACGATCATTCTTGATGTCCGGAAGGTCTTGGGTCGGTAGCGGTGAGCAACACGGCGAATCTGGGACGCAGTCCGGGTTAGGTAACAAAGCACCGTTGAAGCCTTTGCTCAGCTTCGGGCTGATCGGCAATGGCTGTGACGCGGATCAGCAAAGGGTACACAGATAATAGAACTGTATGCACTAACGTCGTCCTTCTTGCGCTTGCCGTACAATGCCTCCAATGTCGCGTAGAGCGGATGAGCTTCGCATACAAAGAGAAGGTTATGGCCCCACTGGTTCCGTCGATTCTCGTCGTCCGTGAGATTCGTATACCGCGGAGCCATCGCATCCAAAAGACGCTTCTCGTCAATAAAGGGGAGAAGGACAACGCCTTGCCAAGCCATGCGCTTGCCATTCATATCGATCTGGAAGGTGGAAGGGTAGAAGTCAATGATCGGAGACGAATTGTCTGTCATGAGATCGTGGAAGGTTGCCGGGATGTGAGTTCGACTGCAGACGGGATCAGCGATCTTGCACGCGTGGCGCAAGGACCATGATAGGATCTCGTACCTTGCAGCGGGGAAGACACCCATGAGCTGCTCGAAGGGCTTGAAGGGCTTGCCTTGGGTGAAGCCGATGTCCATCTTATCGAGATCGTCGAAGTCGGCGGCAAACGGCGCAAAGTGGAAGGGGTAGTACCATTGCCACGACGCCGTCTGTTAACGTAATTGTTAGACAGCCCACGACCCCACGAGCAGAAGCCATACGTACCCCCTGATAGTAGTAGTGCAACACCCACGCCATGCCCTCAACGTAGCATTTCGTGACCCTGTATACAGATGCGTTTAGATGGACGTCGCTTCACACACACAGCAAGACACTCACTTCTTCCTGAACTCGAGATCACTGTACTCCGCGTTGAACTTCTGGCGGTAGTATCGCTCTCTGTATCCCGGTTCCCACAACCTAGCGCCAGTCAAGGGTCAACGATGCTTCTCCCATGCAAGCGACAGGTTCACGCACTTCACCACATCTTCCTGCTCTACCGTGCCGTCAGGCCTGACCTTCAACGCATACGAGGTATCCGCCTCCACGGGCGCCTCGTCCTCATCGGACCGACCGAGCTCCTCGGGGGCCTCAGCGTCCTCCCTCTCAACCTCGTCGATCGTGCGCTTCACGCCTCGCGATTCGGTACCATCGGTCATGGAGGAATCCTCGGCCTCTGCAGGGATCTCCTCGCCATCGACATCGTCCATGCCATCCTCGACCGGACGAGCGGGTTCGACGGACGTGGTAGTCTCAGAGATAGTGGCACTCGAAGTCACAGCCGTCACGCCGCCCAAGCCCGGGATATCGACGTCGTCGGTAGAAGTTACAGTTGTAGGTGGATGGGTAGCATTCAGAGCACTCGGTAGCTCTGATGCGGGGGCACTCGCAACAGGGGGAGTAGCAGCGAAGTTCGCAGCAGGTGACTTCGTCGCCGATTTCGAGGACTTCTTCAACGGTATGAGTGAAGCCATCTCGGCCTTCAGCATCTCAGCTGCACTCATGTTCGCTAAACGAATAGCAGCTCGGTTCGCAACCACATCGCGGTTCGACCCCGCCAGCGCCTGAGAGGCGGTGGGCGTAAAAGCTACGGTCTCCGCGGTTTTAGGACCGCCTAGACCAATGCTATCGGCCTTCGCAGCAAAGTCGGGTCGAGGTGGAAGCGAGCCAGGCGCGGCAGGAGCAGCAGTAAGATTCAAAGAGGGGTCAGGACCGACAGAAGCTCCGTTCGCCCCCACCTCCTTCTCGATCTTGCGACGCTTCGCATTCTGATCCTGCCGTTCCTCAGCTGGGTACAATGTGACGTCAGTATCGGTCTGTGTATACCCATGAACACGGTACTCACCTTCACGCCTCCGCCGGAAAATATCATCCTCTCGCCTCGCGAGTCCCTCAAGAATGATCTGGGCCCTCGACAACTCCAACTGACCATGGTTGGATAGATAGCCACCCATGCGCGGCAACTCCGTGCGCCAAATTTTCAGCAGAGTATCGATGGCACCTTCACGAATCTCAAGAGACGGAAGGTGAGGCAAGAAATCGTTCCCGACAAAGAAGATGAGGAGAACCCAGTCATCAATGGCCTGCTCGAGATTGAAAGGGAAGGGCATGTTAGGGATGTTCAACTCTGCTTCGAGATACTCTCGTAAAATCGAAACGTCCAGGAAGATAAAAGGCTTTTTCTCAGGAGGAGGCTTCTGAATGTCTGCCTTTCTTTGACCTGTACATTGTTTGGCGTAGTGTCCTTCTTGCCCGCAAATCCGGCATGCGGTACGACTGCCTTCTTGATGGAAGACGTCCTCACGTAGAACGCGGAAGTGAGGCTCATGAGTGGCGAGTGAGAGCATAATGAGATCAGCGTCCTGATACAATAATTAGTCGCCATAGGAAGAATACCGCGTATCGGACATACCAAGCCATAAATGACATGGTGGATGTTCGGGTCATAACCAGGATTACTTCTCTGGCGTCTGATGAATTCCATGATCTTGTGTTCTCCTTCTCCGGGGACGCTGGCATCCGAAATGATGACCTGGAGCTGTTACCAATATGTATAAGATTTGCTTAGTGGAGGAAATGTTTCGGAGATTGAACGTACATCCTTCCAGCCAGGGTCGGAGTTCATCTTAAGGATGACCCAGTACCGTAAAGAGTTGGCGAGGAGGTCCATGAATGGGGTGCCGGGGGTAATGGCGTTGCTGTCCCATTGAGTCTTGTTCTTCTCGTCTTCGCTGATGGTCTTCCCCATGGCTGCCAGATTTCCACATTGGTCGCCAAGACTTGGGAGGTCGAACGACAACTCACCTTCCCACACAGCAATCGATTCCCTGCGTGCATCCTCTTTCTCCTTGGCTTCCTGCGCGGAACGAAAACGACGAGATCGTTGCTGGTTCATCTTAGCGCGAGGAGCGACGCCATCTACAGGACTTCATGAAGCACCCACGAGTATAGGCGACAAGCAAACTTACCAATGGCCATAAAAAGCAGCTTGCGTGGTCGAACCATGTTCACGACACGCTCAGTGTACTTAAAAATTTCCACCATCATGTCCTCTTCCGTCTCTGGTGCGGGCTTCAGCGACAACAATAATCAATCAGCCGAATGCGCAGCGCAGAACTGAGAACACGTACCTTGCCCTCCGGATGTGTACAGGGGTGGACCTAAGCGAACGAAGCTTCAGATAGGCCGTTCGGATGTAGAGGAGACATAATACGCACAAGACCGTTCATGTCCAGATACAGGCAATCGAATTCGACGCCGTTTGGGTTCGGGTCGGCCATGTTGATGGGAACATCAACTTCATTGCCATCCTCATCGGGGATCTTGACCTGTTCACCCTCTATAACAGGAAGAACTTGAACAGGGAGTCAATATGCAGGGTATATTTAAGAGAAATAGCATAGACACACTGATTTTAGGGTACTTCTTACTTAGCCAACGAAATAGTGCTGGAACACCCTTGAAACCTCTGTTAACCTGCGGCTCGCAAAGAAACGACCCATTGACTTACCATTTCTGCCTTTTACAATAGTAATGGAGAGGTTCAGGCGATAGATGTACAATGAGAGATGGCCTGCGACAGAAGGTGGTGGTGGTAGGAGGAGAGGCCTGCGCTGGTATCCGGCCACGCTCGTCTCAGGTAAGCGATGCGACAAGCGCCCGACAGACGAGCGCCCAGCCCTCGGGCAGATAAGCGCCATTACACCTGACTCGATCCTAGATTCGAAAGCAGTCGGGCTCACAAGCTTCGAAGCACACTGAAGCCAGAGACCTTGCTCCCCCTCATCTGCTCCCTCTATTGCCTCGGGGCTGTCACAAAAACGCCTGTGCAACTATGGCACCTGCTCCTACTTTAGACCTGCATCCTCCAAATGGACCGGCCACCGCTGAGCCTCCAGCCGGGCAGCAGAAGTCCCAGAAACAGATGCAAGTGATCTGAACCGGCTCATGGGAGTTACTGACACCATTTCTCATAGGACCAAGGCCGAACGCCGTGAGCTTCAAGAGAGGCAACGAGCCGCAAAAGCCGCGAAGACTGCAGCGGGGGGACCGAATGGGAAACCAGGAGGGAAGCCGGCGAAGGAGCCTGCAACCCCCGTCAGTTCTTCTAGTAGGAAGACAGGTCGCCCTTCCGACGCTGCATCAAAACTCCCACCCGCTGGTCTTGTCAAAGCCGCACAATTGAAGGCCGGATTGTCGTCCTTGGCTGACCAAGGCGCAAGGAATCAAGCTCGCGGCCTCCTCATCTTCTCGCATTTTGGTCTGCCAAAACCCGTCAGTGCTGCGAAGGGTGATATCCATCCGGCGATCGCTCGACTAGCCCTCCAGTTCTCGACGTTCAAGATCACCGGGGCGAACGCGCGGTGTATAGCCACTCTGAGTGCCTTCAAGACGGTGCGTGCTCTTCATGTTTGTCATCACCACAAGTTTCCGACAGTCCTTCAGGTCATTCAAGACTATGTTACACCACCCAATAACACCCTCTCCCGCCATCTCATGACATATCTCTCGCCTCAAATCAGTCACCTAGTAGCCGCCCGGCCTATGTCGGTGACGATGGGCAATGCCATCCGCCAACTGAAGCTTGATATCAGTGGTTCTGACATCGACCTCCCAGAACAAGATGTAAGTTATTCCCAGTTCGGCTTTTATACGACACCTTCCACCGCGGGGTGTCGCAAGCCCGAGTCAGGACCAGTTCGTGTTCTAGAGCGGTCGAGAACTAGGCATCGGAAAGTGGACCGACGCAATAGGCTTATGGAGTGCCCTTGCATTCCATTATTTTGGTCTCTTGATTGCACCTCTGGATAGCTTGCTTACTGGCGCTTTTAGGCAAAGGATGTGCTTTTCGAGAAGATCGACACATACATCCGGGAACGAATTATTATCGCGGACCAGGTCATTCAGGAGACGGCAGGTAACAAGATCAAGGACGGTGATGTGGTCCTGACATACGCCAGGTACGTCGTTCTCTGACCAGCAATTTCGTTCTTGCATTAACATGCGTCAGATCATCTGTTGTAGAGAAGGTCTTGCTTGAGGCTCATGGTTCTGGTCGTGATTTTTCCGTGATTCTTGTTGACTCAAGACCAATGTTAGAGGGTAAGTTTGGCTACCACTATGGCATTGAGTATGACTCATGCGGATATTGTAGGTAAGAGGTTATTGGCCGTACTCTGTGAGGCGGGTGTCCAATGCACCTACCTCCTACTCCCCGCCCTTGGCTCTGTGATCAACGAGGTGTCCACTGTCTTCGTCGGGGCACATTCAATACACACCAACGGAGCCGTCTACTCACGGGCCGGTACCGCACTTGTCGCCATGATGGCGAAACGACATTCAGTCCCTGTGGTCGTCTGCTGTGAGACGTACAAGTTCTCTGAGAACATCCAACTTGATAGTTTCACAAAGAACGAGCTCGGTGGGTAATCATGTCTCTGTTTAATTTTCTCACTGACGGTTCGTGTAGCTCCTCTCGGTGATCTTTTCTCATCGTTCCCGAACAACAAACCCCGCGAAAGCCTCACACTCGAGAACAAACCCCATCTTGAGATCCTCAACCCTCTCTACGACCTCACGCCCCCAACGTGCATTACCGCCGTGGTGACCGAGGTCGGAGTTATCCCTCCCAACTCTATCAGCTCAATACCTGTCGCCCTCGGACGATTACTGTAACCTTTCTCTTCCTGTCGCTCATCGTGCCATGTTATCGTGTCTCATGCCTCGCATCCACGCACCTCGACCCATGCTACTCATTCGTAGTTGCATTGCATTCCCGTGTTGCCCCCATTCGCACGTCCCTTCATATTGACTTATCATGTAGCCGTTGACCGCCTGATCCATAGTCGTTTCTCATCGCTCTCGCGCTCTATCTTAGGTACAATATTGGCAGAGGTGGTGTTTCTGTAGTCGACAAGCGTCTGTATCCTGTATCTTGTGTAGTGAAATGTGGAAGCGATAAAACATTGTATCCCTCGCACACAGCATAATGCCAAGACGGGTGAGAAGCGATCCAAGTCTATTCGGAGGTCTATTTGAATGGAACAATCAGAGCTCCGGCTTGCTCGGTCCTGGGCTAGAATCACTGGAACGTGCGAGCTGCTTCTCCACCCATTCAAAGGCGACGTCCGTGACATGCTCCACAGGCTCATCGAATAGGAATGGTAGCACAGGGATAATGGCCAGCCCGGTTGCAGTGGGCCCCCACGTTCGGACACGAGGATTTTGCACGTTGGCAAACGCTTTCTTGGCCTGTTTCACTGCGGTGTGGATTGTGAAAGCTGGCAGGGCCCTAAAGGTTAAGTTAGGTTTATGAATGCACGAGGAGCGACGATCTTCCAGGAAGACGTACATGGACGCGATTGACTGGAAGACGGAACGCTTGACAGCAATCAAGGATAACCGGGTGGGCTCTGAGAAATGTGCGGCTTCTAGTGCGTTGGGACCGCGCCGATGCGCCTTATACGTCTCGTAACCAACATCACTGATAGAGGTGAATAGGGTCAGAAAGCGGATGAGCGGACACGGACAAGGCGTGCAAAACACATGAAGCGGGACTCACCCGGCGAGGTATAACCATGAGATCCCATAGGCTGCGGTCACCACCGCGGGGTGGACGACGGGACGGAAGGCCTCTCCAACGTCACTAGTCTGGTGTAAACCTATCGATAGTCAGAACGACGGTGATCTCAGCAGACGTACATATGCGATGTATCGCTGGCCAGCGCGCAGAGCCGTCCTCAGACGGGCACCGTAGGCCATATAACGGAGGTCGGAGTCGGTGGAGTCGGCATCCCTATCTGCGAGGACGTCGAGCTTGCTCTCGACCTTGTCCACGACCTTATCTTTGACGGGTTCGGGCATGTGAAGCTTGAGCTGAAGAAGGGCGAGGATCGACGTGGTCAGGTGAGAAAGGGACGGGAGGAGGTGGACGAGACAAGAGAAAGGGCGGCACCTGGGAGGACTAGCGCGGTCGGGAGCCGGGACACGCGGGACTCGCGGCATCGCGGCGGAAGACAAGACTCGCCCATATCTGGAGGCCGGCATCTCCCGCCCACAGGCGCGCATGACTGGGGCCGGAGCGTCTGTGCGACGTCGAGTCGAACGTGCCCGGTCACCCCTCCGCCAACGCCCGCCATGGCCACAGTCATCGCACACCTCCAAGATACCCCTCTCCCCGTCGTCTCCCCGCCGTTGGAGGCCACGGAGGTTCCTCCCCGACAAGATCAGCGCGTACTACAGTCTTGTCTTTCCCAACTTCACCTACTATCTCCAGACACTCACCGTCACCATTGGCCGACGATGCGTCCCCGCAAACACTGCTTCCACATCCGACAACCCTCAAGTAGACGTGGACCTCGGACCCCTCAAGAGCGTTTCGCGCCTCCACGCGAAGATAGAATATGACGAAGACGAGGAGCGCTTTGTTCTCCTAGTCATCGGTCGGAATGGCGCGTGGGTTGACGGTGTCTGGTCAGGGGGTGGTAGCAAAGTCCCCTTAGGTGACCGGTGCGTCCCTTACTTCTTCCTTTGAAGCACCTTATCTTACGCCCATGCCGTATACAGGTCACAAATACAGATCGCCTCGCGGACCTTCCATTTCATCCTGCCACCGCCCGCACCCCCCGAGGACTCACCCTCGCCTAGCTCCCAGTCCTCTGGCAATAGGGCAAGGTCTCCCTCTGTCGATATAACCACATACTCGCCTCCGTCCTCATTGCCTTCCGAATCCCCTCCCCCCGCGCACGTGCCCGACTTAGCCCCCAAGATACCGCCTCTGTCAGAGGGCGGATTGCCCAATTCGAATGCCATCCCGCACAAAGCGAATTCGAAGAAGCGCAAGAAACCCGATGCGCCGTCTCCGCCGCTACCCGCTCCCGAGATTATGCCACCAAAGCCGCAACTAACTTATGCACAACTATGCTATCGCGCTATCAAAGCTCTTGGTGGCAAGGCCTCGTTGCAGGAGATTTGCCAGTGGATCAAGGACACGTTCGACTGGTACAAGTACTGTAGCAAGGATTGGGAGGTGAGCTTCCTCGGCTTGTTATCTACCTCGCACGTTCGATCCAGTGGTCTCATTCCCGTTCATTGACGCCGTATTTGCCATAGAGCTCTGTTCGACACAACCTATCATCCAATCCCGGATTCAAGAAGCTCCTTCGAGGGAAGGACGAGAAAGGGAAGGGTGCTCTATGGGGCGTGGACGAAGCACATGAGCACGCCTTTGAGGAGCTCGACGCGCGTAGAAATGTCGTTGGAGGTTCAATCGGGAAGGACGGTAAACTCATAGGGAAGAAGGGCAAGGCTATTCCTCTTGAACCTGCGTTGAAGAGAAGCATCAAAGGGGAGCCGAAAGGTACGCCCTTACCTCCGCCGTTGACGTCCGCTCCGCTTGCCTTCAAGACCGTCAATCCCATATTACCCCCCGAGCTCTACATCCGCATCCTCTCCGCCAGTGCCTTCGATAACTATCCTACATCCACCTGTGAAGACGGAGCAGTCACCTGTCACGCACGTTCCTCCTCCTCCATCTCATCCACAAGCGTCACCTGCTTCTGCCGGCTCCCCACCTACCGGTGCGCCCCCGTCAAATGCTTCAGGTCAAAGCACGTCGCCGCCACAAGCGCCATCACCAACCGCATCTGCACCTGCCTCTGCTGCGCCTTTGGCCGCTATCCCTGCATCGGTCCGCATCCCGATTGTGGTCGGCCCCGTCCCAGCGTCACACACTGCCAATGGTCCTACATCTCCACCGAAGCCTATCGTGCTCCATGAGAACACCCTGATCCTCAACCCCGAAATCTTCTTCCACCTAACGCCACAACACCTTCAGGATCTCGAAGCCCTGGGGGCTCAGAAAGCCCTCGAGATTCTTCAGTCGTACATCGTTCGCTACTACAAGGAGAAACTCAAGGCTGAGGGCGCTCGAGGTCGCGGCAGAGGTCGACCACGCCGTGGACGCGGAGGCACAGGACGAGGATCCGCGCCCTCAGTTGCCTCCGTGCGCGCGTTGGCAGAAACCTCTTATCCGGTCCGTCTACCACCACTCCTCTTCCCCCTCGAACTCTGAATACTGGTCCTGACACGCCGTCATTTGCGGAAGCCCCTTCCATCCCGGTCTCGAGTGCTGCTACTCTCGAACCACCGGCCTGATGCGCCTTCACCGATCGTCGTCGTTGACGATGACTCATCGCCCGAGGAGCACGTTGCGAAGCGCCGTCGTTTGGAGGAGCCTGACGTCGATATCATGGCAATTTAGTGCGCCTATGGCGAGCACTACTGCCCGCGCTCCGTCTGTCCCCTTGGTTCTCGCGCCCATAGACTTGGTCCGTTCCAACGAACCGCTCATCCTGTATCATTCTGCACATAGGTCCTTTCGGAGTCACACTGTACTTCTATCAAGCATCATACCGTACATCGCTATATTTCTGTTGTGGGGTAGAGAGGTAGACTGGGATTGGCATACACTTCAATGCTAGCCATTAACAAGCATCGGATTCCATATATATACATAACTAACTCGGTCGCTATTCGTCCACGTCCATCTCCTCGCCGCCATCGCCGTCGTCCCCCCGTCCTGGCAACATGCCCGGGAACCGCCCCTCCCAACAAGCCAACACGGTCCTCGCAAGGTTGCTTGGCTGGTTCTTCCGCCCATTGACATTGGCGTCCGCGAGGCGCCAGACTGTCTGGTAGAGCTCTGTCCCCTGTGGACGAATATGCCGGTAAAGTCAGTATGCTGTGCCAGCGTCGAGTCAGATACTAGAAGAGCTTACTAAGATGATGTCATAGCTCATCAGGCCCTTCTCTTCCTCGACCTCCTTGATTGCCTCGATCATCTCCCTTGAGCACCTCTGCACCGCGGCGGGCCCTGGCCTGTGTCCAGACTGCTGCATCTCCAGGAATGTCTTGATGGCAGCCACCCAGCGGCTGATCCTCCGCCATGCAGGTCCACTTGCGCTGAGGAACCTGCAGCTTTCGGTGACTGGCGCTGGTTTGGCTGTGAGCTTCGCAGCTTGTGGTCGAGGTGACGGAGGCTGTGCCACCATTGGGGTTGGGATTATTGACGCGCTAGGGGGATCAAGGAGGAGATGGGGGATCCCCCATTCAGAATGTGGTGGTGTGGTTGGAATAGGGGGGGATGATGATGATGATTGGTGTGATTGGGTGGATTGGGTTGATGAGGAGGGTGACTTGGAGTGTGGTAATGTGGTGATTTGTGGAAGTGAAGGGGGAGGTGGGGGAAAGCCGTGCTGGAGGTGGCGTAGTGAGGTGGCAAGAATGACCTCCTGTGTCTTGGAGTCCAAATTGGAGACTTCTGGATCTATGTGCACCTCTTGTAGTGTTGATGAAGGTAATAACATATTGTGTTGAGTGGTGAAGTTGTTTTGCAAGTCTTGCACTGATGGAGTAGGGATTGTAAACTTCACATTTGAGAGTGCTTGTCCTTTCATTGC
Organism: Ganoderma boninense; assembly: GCA_002900995.3. NCBI lineage: Eukaryota > Fungi > Basidiomycota > Agaricomycetes > Polyporales > Polyporaceae > Ganoderma > Ganoderma boninense. Next base: position 2,772,585 of record CM035307.1, read on the forward strand.
TGACATTGAGTGGGGTAGTGGACATGCCAAGGGGAGTGTGGTGGGGGGACAAGGGCTTTGTGTTGAATTTAAAAGTTTTGAGAGATGTTGAAGATGTGAGAGTGATGCTGAAGAATGTCTTGTTGTGATAAACTTGGATAATGATCCACAAAGCTTATGGACTGCAATAGGATGAAAGTTGGTATAGAGAGGTGCTGTATTGTCCAATGGCCAATCACTTGAGCAATTAGCCATTGGGATAGTATGAACCACCAAGGAAAGAGAGCCTAGAGAGATGAAATTAGAACTAGACTGTAGATTTTATTGACCAAACCAACCTTTATTAAGAACTGGCTCTCCAACGTGTAGACCATTACAAAGCAAACACAAAACATATTGTGGTGGCTGGTTGTTTTGCCAGTAATAAATATAAGGATGAACTGTGAATCCAGGTGGACATAGAGACTGCATTTTGTTAGCACAGCACATAAAAATTCTAATCAGAGCATACAATTGGTAAAGCAGAGACAGCCTGTTGAAACATTGTTTGACTTGTTGACTGCATATCAACAGCTTGGTCTGGATAGGAGAGGGAAAACTTGAGGGAGAGTATCACAGATGTGGTGCTCCTTATATATGTGGACCAGTTGGATGACTAAGCAACACTGATTGATGAATAAGCATTGATATTTGTCATTGCTTTTGGGTCAAGGGGATTTTAAAAATCACATGCATAGGAGAACAATAGAACAAACCACATTGCATTCCCACACCTTGAGTGAACAAAAGGCTAGGATTTGAGCATTTCTATTAGAAGAGACTAGCTACAGAACTAACTATGGCAAAAAGGTATGATGTCAGGCTTGCCTTTGACACTTGGCTAGTACTAAATATGTAGCCTCTAGAGTGTATTCATGACAACTTCCAAATGTAAGAAAAGCAAGAGAGACCACATTTCTATTTGTAAAACCAAATCAGTATTGATAGCTTGACTTTGATCCTCAATTGAATGATGGACTCCTTCAGGTTGTCAAATACAAGCAGCCTATGAGCTGTAGAGCAACTACCAAATATTCTGGTTAGACCATTGAGGGTTTGTCATTGCGCGGGATCGCAGGACCTCATTACGATGTCACCGGACGCTGGAATTAGGGAGAGATCCGGTCAAGGTCCGGTGGTAGGAGCCGAGACCTCAGGGGATATTGGCGTCGAATAGTGATTGGACGGAGCAAGGTAAACACCAAATCTTTACGTAGCCACGGCGCGCATCGTGCTTAAATAACGAGTGGCCGGAGCGCCATATCGGTTGCACCACACACAAGAAACCGGCGAACGATGCTGAAAGCAGGTAGGATTGACTGTCCAGGCGAAAGCGATGTGAGAAACGGCGACCAAGTACGACGACGACAATCAGGGCGCAGCGTTCGAGACTAGAGAAGAGGCATTGTACTGTTACTCAGCGGGAAACTTAGACATCGGGAGGGCTGGGGAGACCAGTGCAGGAGGTGGATGATCGTGCTCGACACGATTCGCTGGAAAGAGGAGTTTCCACGGTACTTAGCTGAGTGAGCGTCGTGCGATAAAAAGTTATTTGCCGAGCAGGCCACGGATAGCGTGACTGGCTACGGTTGGTGGAGTGCGAGCGTGTCGAAGAGAGAAGCGGGGTTGCGAACGTGCGTGCGGCATGAGTGTTGACGCGAAGGACCGGGACGCATGACGATAGAGGGAGACGCCTGCCGAGGTGTTCGGTGGACGTGTTCTCGCGGGGTTGCCAGAGCCGGAAAAGAGGTGCGACGGAGAGCGTCGGCTGGCGTGTACTGTGGCCTGAAGGAGACAGGAGCGGGCGCCGGGGGGGGAGGCGGACAGGGCCAGGACAGGGCGGGTCGGGGGAGAGAAAAGGGCGGGGAGGCTTTGTCAGCAGAGTGGCCCACGTGCGCATTTGGGATTCGAGGATATGGGCAGCGACCCTTGCGAAGGCAAAACTCTGAATTGTCCTGGACCGCCCACAAGAGACCTCGCAGGTCGCCGCTCGCAGCTGCCGTTACTTAACTCTCCTGCAGTCCTCTATCTCCGTCCGGCTCCAGATCCGCGCACGACCAACGTTCCTTGCCTCGTCCTATATCTCCTCCGTCCCCTCTCATCTTCCCCTTCTTGTTTTCCTGCTCGCCGCCGGTAGTCCTCTCGCTCGACCTCTGCCTCGCACACCGCTTCTCTCTCTCTCGTGAATGACGACTGCCTCCGAGGGCTTTGGCTCTGAGAGGCGTCCATCTCCATGTCCCCCCTCCCCCTCCACCTCGGCAACCATCACTGCCGCCCCGTCGCAATCCACCACTCCTGCCAAGGCCCGCATCTTCGCATTGCCACCTTCGCCAGCCCGCGCGCACTCGCACAAGGCTCACCTCAAATCTCCCTGGCAAGATGACGGTTTGGACCCTTCCAGCAACTCTGACAACGACACTCGGCACAACCCTCGCCCCTGTCGCGCGAAGCACAATCGCGTCACCCGCAGGACCTCGGAAAGGGCGATGACAATGCCCTCTTCGCGCACCTCTAAGAAGCCTGAGCCATTTCGTCCCATATCTCCCACCACAGCTCGTCGCGCGGCACTTCGAAGGTCTCCCTCTCCCGTTGCGTCTTCTTCTTCCTCTAGCCCTGATCGCGTCGTCCCTCCCAATTCAACTGCGGGCATCGGTCGCAAAGTCGCGGCCTCTTTGGACTTGTTCAAGGAGAGCGCACCGAGCCCCTCGAAGGAGAAAGACGAAGCCGATGCCTTCGATCTCCCAAGGCCGGATTCCTCCACCGGCAAGCGCAGGGCGGTCGCGCCGGTCACTGAGGTCAGCGAACCACAATTCGAGTTTGTCAAGCGATCGGATTGGCCCGACCGCGAGGCTGCCGCTATTCGGAGGGAGAAGAGTTCGACTGGTCTGGACCGCATCAGGACCCGCGAGAGCACGAGTTCCGTAACAAGTTCACGCGATCAAGACTTTCGTAGGCGCAAGGAGCGGACATTGTCTCGTCGCGAGACCGTTCTGAGCGACCTGGTGCAGTGGCGGGCCGCAGTTGAGGCCGGTCGCGAAGACCACGACGGACGAGGTAGGCCACGGGAGCGGAGCGTATACATCCAGGAGCCTCCTCTCGAGCTCGACACCATTTCTCCAGAATCGCAGACTTCCACGATATCTTCCGCGTCTACTTTTCATCACAGAACGGAGCGAACGGAGAGCAGAGCTCCCGTATCTCTACCCCTCCAACGCTTCCCCCCTTCGCCCCAAAGCCCCCGAGCTCTCGCCCATGATCTCCCCCCATCCCCTTCCGCTCGACGCACACTCTCTCCACTCGATCTTCACGAATTTCCCCCACCAGCACGCCGCGCTCAGACGCGATCACGCTCTCCCCAGGCGCTTGCTGAACCGTCCTTTCCCCTTGCAGGCGTTCCTCAGTATACCCATCCCTTCGAGTCGCCGTGGTCAACAGACGAAGAGGACGACGAGTCTGCCTGGGAAACAGCATCGGTTACGACGACGACCTCTACGACCTCCGCGTCGTCGCCCTTCCCCCTCTCGCCATCACGCACCAGTCCTCATGCTCAGCCCCGCGTACATAACCCCAGCGACGAAGATGAGGAGCGCCACCAGCGTGCGATGCTATCACCGTATGACGAGTTGGAGTTGGCTCCCGGGGAACCAAACATATCCAGCACTGATTTGAATCTGGTGACCGACTTCGAGGTCTCGGGTTACTCGCAGGGCTTGCCGCATATCCCCCTACGGCCGTTCCGTAACCAGGTCGGGGGTCACAGCGCAATATACAAATTTACCAAACGCGCCGTGTGCAAGGTAAGCCCGACTCCCGAGTTCGTCAGTTTGAACCTGAGTTCATGCGCATGATAGCCTCTAGTATCCCGCGAGAACCTCTTCTACGAGGCTGTGGAGCGCGAAGCCCCTCCACTACTCGACTTCATCCCCCGTTACCTAGGTGTGATGCTTGTTAGCTACCGTCGGGTCCCCAAGAGTTCGAGTGTGTCTCCTCAGATACCTTCCGCGACTAAGCCTACGGGTATTGCTGCAGACTCTGCGTCTCCCCGTCCGATCCTTCTCAAGTCTGCGAGCGATCATCCCCGTTCCGCGCCCTTCGGCGCTGCCGAAGAGGGAGGCGATACCGACGTAGAAGAAGCAGAGCTACCCGAGGTCGCCCTAGACTACAATCGGCACATTATCCCCCACTGGCTATTACATGGTCATCGGAACCGCTCCATGTCTCATTCGTCCGCGCCATCCTCATTGCACCCCGGAGATCCTCGACTTAGGCGGCATCATTACAACGGGATGACCGCTTCGAGCCCCGATCTCGCAACGACTACGTTGCGCTCTCAACGCGGTGGAACATCTCAACGTCATCCTTCAAGCCGCCTTGCATTCTCTCGAACCGCCGAAGACATGGATAACCGTACGCCGATGAACTCACCTCGGCTCCCCGTCCCCCAGCAGTTGTCCCCTCAAGGGTCTTTATCGCCTGGTAGCCAATTCCAGACTGGTTGGTTCGGCGGGACTGGTTCCACTGTCGTCAACACGCGCTTCAAGGATCACGTCTTCAGCACTTTGCTTCGCCGACTGTCGAGACATACGTTTGGGAAGGGTGCTTCTACGGCGAAGGTGGACGACGATGGCGAGGTCGTGGATGGTGAAGGCGGCCGAAGTGCGTTCAGCGATGGTGCAAACAAGTGTCGCCGCAAGACGAAACTCAGCAGGGTGGAACGACTGCGGCAGGAGGAAGGGAGCGTGCTGGGTGCTCCTCTGCGGCGGGTACAGAGCGAGCGTGAGATCGGCAGCCGTAGCCAGTACCCCACGCACCCCAGCGAGCGGGCCCGCGACGCTGCGGTGGAGGGCATATTCGAGTTCGAGTCACAAGACGACATATCGCCCACCCTTCTCGCCTCATCCACGGTTCGGGATGGACAGTCCTTCGTCGCGCGCTCGTACGGGCGCAGCCGGTCGCGCTCCCTCCCCCGCGATGTCTCCCAACCACCGATCTCTTGTGAACCCCATCTTCCGATCGAGCTTCGCGGACCAGATCCATACGTGACGCGTCAGAACCACTTCATCCTGATGGAGGATCTAACCGGGCGTCTCAAGTCTTCGTGCGTCCTCGACCTGAAGATGGGCACGCGGCAGTACGGGATGGATGCAACGCTCGCGAAGAAGAAGAGCCAGCGGAAGAAGTGCGACCGGACGACGAGTAGGGCTCTTGGGGTGCGTGTGTGCGGGATGCAGGTAAGCGTTGTTTTTAAGTCGCCACCTTTGACGTCCTGTTTGCGCGTGTGGTGCTGTTTGGTCGTACCTGTGGCGAATGAATCCGTCGATTGATAGTCATGACCGTGGACGTTGTCGGTTCGGTTTGTTCGGTTTGCTGACTCGGCTTAATTTGTCAAGGTTTGGAACCACGTCACCCAGTCCTACGTCGTCCAGGACAAATATAAGGGTCGCGAGGTCCGTCCGGACGACTTCCCCACAGTGCTCGCATCTTTCCTCCACAATGGCGAACGTCTGCTCGTCTACCAGATCCCTGTCATCCTTCATAAGATCTACGCATTAGCGAGGATCGTCAACCGCCTGAAGGGGTACCGTTTCTATGGCTGCAGCCTGCTCATGATCTACGACGGCGACCGAGAGGCCCAGGAGGCGTTCCGCACATCCGTTCTCGACCACCCATCGTCGCGCAGCAAGCGGGGCGAGTCGCTCGAACGCCAGCTCGACGCGCGCCCGCCTACGGAGAGCAAGCCACACCAGACCCTGCGCCGCTCCCACAGCGAGGACCTGCTTGTTGGCCCTGTGGCTGACCGTGTAAGCCGGCGGCGGAAGCGTGGCGAGGTGCAGATCCGCCTGGTCGACTTTGCGCACACGACGACCGGACGCGACTGGCTGCCGTACTTGCCGACGACGCTGGGCGGCGTAGTCGAGGAGGTGTCGAGTGGCACGGGCTACCAGGCGGAGGTCGACCCCGAACGGGGCTGATCTATGCGCGCTTCCCGCCACACTATCCCGACCAGCCCGACCGCGGCTTCTTGTTCGGGCTGATGAACCTTGGGGAGGCACTGGAGAAGATTTGGAACGATGAGCGACTGAGGAGGATCAAGAGCGCGCGCGAGGACCCGACCTCGGTTAGGAACCACCTCCCGCCCCTGTCGACGGACGGGAAGGAGATCTTCGACGAGATATTCAGGACATCGGACGGCGAGGAAGACCTCGGGTATATCTCGACGTGAACTTCCCTCGTTCATCCGCGTCGCACTTGACGCTCGTCGCTCTGCAGTGACGTTCTTGTGTCGCTGTTCTGCATATTGTACGTGTCTTCTTGTACGTATTGTGTACTTTATACCTACACATTGCTCTGTTCTCTTACCTGTTTGCATTCCCTCGTCCTCCCAGCTCCATCTTCATTGCACATCCTTGTTCTCGCCTCATCGTCTCATCTCATGTCTCCCCTTCATCCACTCACGTATCTTTAAGTGTCCCGTATCCCGTATCCCGGTCTCACTCTGTTTGCATTGTTGTCTGCACGCATCATCCCGAACGCTATAGACTTCCCATCCTACCACTTATGATGTATGTGTATGCAACGAAGTAGGCTACATTTACGTGCTTAATTAGCGACAATTTGCATCCTGTTTATTTTCCCGCATGTCCTGCAAGAACGTCTGTAATAGAAGCAATAGACACACCACAGAGGGTTCTTCCGTACGCACACGTGGGGCCAAAGGCGGCGAATGTGGAGTGACGCAGGAGTAGATTGACTTGGTGCGCGAGACGCGAGATGAGAATCAGAACTCACTCACACCAATCACTCGACTATAGGGTGGCTCGCAGTAAGCTATCTATTATGATGAGGTCGGGAGAGAGTGCGAGGCCGCGCCGACAGACTCTAGTCCTGCTCGACGTATTTCGTGCGGATGTCCTGCCATTGTTTCTGAAGACGAGGTCAGCGTCACGACTGAGACAAAGAGGCAAACGCTACGTACTCCCTTGTTCCAGCTGTCCCAGAACTTCGTGACGCCAAGGTCGAAACCGATGCTGAATGCGAACGCGCCGGCGAAGATCGTCGGGACGAAAACACCTGTCGAAGCGGTTCAGCCCAGCCGTGGCTCGCGTTTTCCCTCCGCAGACTCACTGTTACGCCGGACGACGGTGTTGTAGAACGTGGTGGCCAGCTGGAAGAATATGTCAGCTGAAGCCTCGGGTAGAGGGGTTTGCGGGCGAAGGGCACTCACAGACATGGCTAGGGAGCGTATGGAGGGTGTTCGTGGTGAATCGGAAGGATGAATAGGCGCGCATTTGGAGGACGGGGCGGAGTTTGGAAATTTCGAAGCGCCGGTGAGGCGTGCAATGAGCGCGAGCGCGTTTGGACGAGTGCAGACTTGGCCTCGGACTCGCGACATGTCCCTCCTCAGGCTCCTCCCCGCGCTCAGAACTCCAGCCATTCCACGAACATGCGTCGCAGGACTCTCCTGTTCTGCTCTGCAGCGCGCCCAGGCCACGCCATCTATGCCGGCATTCTTTGACGATTTGCTCAAAGATGATTCCACCTCACACGCACCAATCGCTGAAAGCTTCGAAGACACGACTCCATTACCCGTCGAGGATGACCTCCCTCCAGCAGCCTCGCCACAAAGCTTCCCGCGCAATCCCGCGTATTCCAACCCAATGACTATCGCGCGGACGAATACCAAGGCTGACCAAGCCGCCCGCCTCCTCTATGCTGTTTCCGTCAAGTCCTCGCGGAACAACACCATCGTTACCTTCGCACGCGCGAACGGTGAGCAGATTCTGACGTTGACGGGCGGGAAGCTCGGGTTCAAGAAGAGCAACCGGAACGGGTACGAGGCGGGCTACCAGTGCGCAGTGGGCATCATCGCGAGAGATGGAGGAGGAAATGAAACGGACGGACTTCGACTGGAAGCTGAACCTCAATGGGTTCGGGCAGGGGCGAGACGCGATGCTCACCGCGCTGACGACCGCCGTGGGGACAGTGGTTAAGTCGAAGCTGAAGCGCATTACGGACAAGACACCGCTGAAGATTGGAGGGACGAGGGGCATGAAGACGCGGCGCGTGTAATCCGGCGGGTGAGTTTCGATTGTCTGCGCACGCGCTGGGGTTGCTGGTCCCTGCTGCGAGCTGTAAGCTGAAATATCGGTGGTTGTAGGGTTCGACATGCCTTCGTACCACGTCACCTTGGGGCACCTCTCGCGGGAAGGACAACTTATTGCGTTCCCCGCAGGCGCTGCGCTCAGTGCACGACGCATCGCGTCTTCACCTGTTGGGCCATCTTTCTATCGCGCATAGTCAACGGGCATAGAGTGCAGGCGCGGGAGGAAATGATCTGTTCACAAGTACTATATCGGTTGGACTAATGGAGCGTATAGAACCGGGTCATTGATTCTGTATGTCGGCGCAGGCGTCCGATGTCGTGCAAAAGTGCCTCTGCCACTAGCTATGTGGCTTTCGGACCGCCGGAATTGAGAAATACATGGCCAATGTCACAGCATCCGTCTGCCGCGGGGACAAATGCCGGTCGGGTGTTGGAGTGGGTCGCCGACGCGCCCTCACGCTTGCGCTTGCTTCACGGCGGGCGGGCGCCAATCCATCCTTGTTACGGTCGATCGGCATGAGGCCGCTCCATAAAGCCCTCCCTCCTCCCCTCTCCCAGCTCACATAATACCTCTCGTTTCCCCCTCCCTCCCTCTTTATCTTGCCTCTGGTTCTCGTCCATCCTGTCCGCTTCAATCCTACGACCGTTCCTTGCACGTTCTAGATTGGAACAACTATCTAATATGACGAGTGCAAGCGCCGCGCCATTCATTCCCCTACCCCCGGCTCGAGAAATACCCTCAACTTTCCTCGCTAGCGTCAAGAGCTGGTGAGTCCCCCGTCATCTCCTCCGACATGTATGTAGTTCCTCAGACGTTCCCGGGGCAGGTGGGCAGCAGGAGAGAAGGAAGGCGCCGCGAGCGAGGAACGCTTACTAAGGTATGTTCTGCCTCGCTCTTCGCACGCGCCATCGACGAACGTGGTGGTGTGGTCGTCCACAGGAAACTCCCCTACTTCCGCCCCGCTGGTTCTCCACCACCAACGCCAGATTTTGCCCATGATGTCGTCGCGGAAAGCTCAAAGGTCGAGCTTGATGACCCCAAACACTATCTCAACACCTTCGCGATAAACCCCATACGACCCAAATCAGAAGCCCCCCCTCCGGCGGTAGTTCTCCACGGATACGGTGCAGGGTTGGGTTTCTTCTTCAACAACTTTCCCGCACTGGGCCGTTGGGCTGGAAGGCGCGGCACGTCCGTCTACGCCCTCGACTGGCTGGGCATGGGCCGCTCTGCACGTGTGCCCTTCCAGGTCAAAGCGAAGCGTGAAGACATTGACGGGCGCGTGCGCGAAGCTGAATCCTTCTTCATCGACTCACTAGAACAGTGGCGGCAGAAGATGGGTCTCGAAACAATGACGCTTATCGGGCATTCTCTCGGAGGCTACCTTTCCGTCGCATACGCTCTGCGCTATCCCACGCGGGTCAACAAGCTCATCCTTCTATCCCCGGCAGGCATACCACACGACCCCAACAGCACCGTACCCTCGCGGGAACTCACTGACTCACAGACGACTGGCGCGACGAGCGCGGACCAAGCGGAATTGGCAAACGCGCGTGAGGTGGAGAGCCTCAGGTCGAGCCAGAGGAAGCGCAGCGCCGGGAGAGCCGCACTCGCAAGCTGTTGACGTATCTATGGGAGCAAGGCTGGAGTCCATTCCAGGTCGTACGCTCGACGGTCTTCTGGGGGCCCATGTTGATCGGAAAGTACTCTTCACGACGCTTCATCGGTCTGGGTGACGAGGATACCCGGGCGATGCACGACTACATCATGAACATCACGCTTGCCAAGGGTTCGGGCGAGTACTGCATTTGTGCGTATATGCTGTCTTCTGTAACGGAGATCGACTAACAAAGGATATTCCGCAGCGCATCTACTCGCTCCTGGCGCACATGCCCGACGTCCACTCGTTGACCGCGTTGCTGGCCTGAAGATCCCAGTAACCTTTGTTTGTGCGTGTCCCTACCATGGCGTTATCTCCCGGTTCTTATGCAAAGTGGCAGACGGTGATCACGACTGGATGGACCCAGAAGGCGGGAAGGAGTCCGTTGAGAGGTTACGTCAAGCCGGAAATGGGTTCGGTCGGATGTACATGATACCTCACGCAGGTCATCACGGTGAGCCATTTCGGTACCGGCCTCGATGTTGTGACGCGCAGCTCATCACCACCACTCACCTACGCAGTCTACCTAGACAACCCGAAGGCGATGAACGACCTGCTCGTGAAGGAGCTAGATCGCGCCGCGGACCCTAGCCGCACATCGTACTCTGCATAGAGACCGGGTATAGAGGACTCGGACTTGCTTGCATACCTACACCATCGTATAGACCCTTACGGGCTGGATCTGCTATGCTGCTTACTTTCTCTGGGAGGTGACAATCTGGACGTTATCGCCATTCATTTCCGATTCCCGTGCGCACTTCGTTGCTATTGTGCTTACTATTAGAGGGTCTTCTACATTAATGACTCTGATTGTGTATATCAGTACCCGTGTACAGGTTGTAATATGTTACATACATGTCTCTCATGTTTTGCAAGACACAAGCGTACTGTACCAGCGCTTGACTGGGTGAACTTGCGCTGAACGCCTTGGATGCCACGCTCGTCCCACCCACGCACTCTTCTCACTGTCTCTGACGACCGAAGTCGCAATGGCACCCGGTTGCTCTAGGGATCCCTATTTCCTTGTCTGTGCTGCTTCTAGGATCCGGAGGAAGCTTTGTCCCTGCTGTTAGAGGAAGGTCTGGCCCTGGAACAGAAGTTGTCGGAGTTGGTGGTGCAGCTGCCCACACAGCTGCAGCACACCCAACAACAACGTTGTCTTCGCTTCATACAGGCTAGGTCACGAACCACCACGTTCTCCATGCCTCCCAGGCTAAAGAGGGCCCCGCCATATGAAGATGACCCAGGATGCAAGTACATCGTAATCGACGACCCATGGCCCGGCAACAAGGTAGGCAAGGAACGCGACGTCCTATACTGGAATTACCTGTGCGCATGGGTGCGCTTCATGTTTGACAAGCAGCATGAGCCTGAGTGCGTGTTCTCTGTAAACACGGTATGTTGCTTTTCGGAGACGTAGCACTGCTTGAAGTTGACCTGGAACTGTCACCATCTCGACGCGCGCGCCGGGCGAGTAGCGCAACGAGGTCATCGTGCAGCTCCCGGCTGAGGCCGACATCGTCCCCATCCTCGGCGCGCACCCATGGGTCCAGGTACTCACCCGCGGAGATCCTCGCGACAGGGATCGCGTCTCACACGTCTTCGCGTACGACTACCGCATGAAGGGCGAGCCCGGCAGTCGTAAGTCATCGTCCGAGTCCTCATGTGTCGTGTATCTCCACGAACGCGACTTCCATTGACGTTATTCGATCCAGACAACTGGCTTGCGAACTATGCAACTACGATCGGGGACCCCCCGCCGCATCTTAGATTCCCGGTCAAGTTCCCGTACCCCCATGTGAGCTGGGCTTCGCCGAGGGGCAAGAACTGCGCCAACATCTCGCTGCCTCTGCCGCCTACGCGCCAGCCCACGCCTATACCTGATACAGTGTGTTTATTTCCCTTACGCTCGTCCTTGGTATTGGGAGAATGTAGGTGCTGATCGTTGGTATCAGAGCGGCTTCACCCCGTACCAGCACGCGTCGCAGCTGACTGCAAGCACTATCAGAAACGCCGAGGCTAGAAGGGAGGAACAAGGGCGGGAAAATCCGCAGTCTGGTGGACCCGGCCAGTCGGGCAAAGTAGATCCATATGCCGAAGGTGAGACCGGCTCCAGCCGCTGTGCGCTGTAATCTTCCGTCGGAACATGCGCTGACTTCCATACCTTCGGTTGCTGCAGGGAGGAATGCACTTCGAACATTGAAGGAGGAAACAGATGTCAAACCGCGCATCAAGCACGAGAACGGTGTTCATGTCAAGGCGGAAGCGGTCAAGTCAGAGGCCGGGGTCTATGCGCCATCTAAGTCATTCAGATCCACCATTGAGCGATTGCAGCAAACCCTTGCCAGTCACGATTCCCAGTCCACGGCGTTTCCAAGCGAGCCACCAGAGCCGCGCGGCGTGAAGCCAGAGGGAGACCCTTCCAGAGGCCCTTCGGATGCCTTTGTCGCAGCGTTTCGCAACGTCCGAGGCGACGAAGGGCACGCACAACGAGCACAACCGCCTGAACGTAAGTTTCCGGTTGTCTGCCTCGTATTATCCCGACTTACTTCTTCACTCGCCGTCACAGCGAATGTTAAAGACGAAACACAAGAGTCCCCGTATCAGCCTTCAAACGCGTTCGTCGCCGCGATACAAGGGCTACGTCGTCCACCTAGCGCGACAGGTTGGTTCGATGTACGTGTCCTGATCCTCGCTGTTCTGACATCTGTTAGATGAGGATCAACCTACGAGAACGCCGTCTGCAGGCATCCTGGTCAAGCCGGATCCTGAAGCCAGACATTCTTCTACGTACTCTGCTCCGCTAGCAGATTCCAAGGTTAAACGTGAGGCCGTGGATGGGACGCGTCAAACTACAGGTGCTTATCCCCCGGGAGCCGAAGGTAAGGGACACAAGTCATCGTGTGACTATTCAACTCACAAGTTTCAGCCATCCTTCCCCTTAAACGAGTGAAGGAAGAACCTCATGAAGGAAGATATGACAAGCGAATTCGTCAGTGAAGGACGTACTGTCCACCTTCAGGTTATATTATCCTTGCCCGGTCGTGCATCATGTATGCGATATAACGTGCATGTATCTAGATCAGTATTTGTGCCCAACGAGTCCTTGTGAAATGCTATTGCTGTTCATTTCTTCTGATGCAGAGTTCACAACATCTACACTGGTACCGCGAGGTCATTGTACTGTCTAGTTTGTCTATGGGTACTCTATGGATACTCTATGGATACTCTATCTACTGCAGTGGTATTGTTGTGTTCTAATGAGACATGTGCGAACACGACTACACAATTTTCCGCTGCGTCCATGAACATACTCTTTTAGTAGATGCCAGCTCTCTGTCTCGTGAAAGCGATGAGCAGACTGCCTGCCCCCGTTGCCAAGGCACACGACCCCACAAACATCTCCACAAATCCATATCCTTCGCCGCCCGAACACTCCACCAATTGACGACCCCTTTCCAGCCTCGAGAAGAATGCCAGAAAGGATGGGACCGACGACCGCTGATATCCCCTTGAAGATCGCGGTGCTGGCGATGGCAATTCCCGTGTACTCGGGCTTGCCCCCCGCGCAGTCGAAGGCAGCATTCGGCCATGTTGACGAGAAGCCTCCGCTCTGCCAAGTCGGTCAACACCAAGGTGTTCGGAGAAGTGAAGGATATCCGCACCAATGCTCCAAATATAACGGCGAAGAAGTACAGCTGTATGGACATCGTCGCGAAGCCCCACAGCAGGAATGCAACCAGGCTGCTCCCGACCGCGCTTGCGAACATGACCCAAGGGTACGGGAACTTATCGCTGAGATGGCCGAGCAGGATCTGGCCGCCGACAGCGGAGGAGTTGAAGACGGAGAGCACGATGGTGGCAGTGAGCGGCGAGGAGATGGCGGTCGTAAAACTCGCAATGTACAGCGAGACCGGGAAGTATGAGAACCCTTGCAGGAGGATGGTCACCGACTAGACAGGATTATTGTCAGCAAGGAGATCCTCAGGGATGGAGCATGTGGACGTCACGTACTACACTCCAGAACAGCGGGTTCTTCACGAAGCCCAATTGTGGAGGGATAAAGCGAGGACGTCTCGACCCGTGCGAGTACTTCGGTACGGGGAGACGCGGACGCAGACCTAGCAGCGCAATGCCACAGAAGATGGTGGTTACGATAGCCCAAATACGGAGTGTCCATCGCAAGCCAACCTTGTCAAGGAGAGCCGTAAGCGCAAAAGGAAAGAGGAAGCCTGCGACCCGACACCAGTCTCAGCGTTCTGTAGTAGCGTAAAAAGGCGCACGAATATGTTTACCTCCGACACCTCCTCCCGCGAAGATGATGCCTCCAGCGAGACCTCGACGCTCGGAGAACCATTCGGGAAGGAGTTTGATGACAGGAACATAGAGCAACCCGCCGCTGATGCCAAAGAGGACACCCTGAAGCATGATGAGGTGCCAAACCTGTAGGGTGTTGTGAGCTCAGCAGCGACCTTCGAGAAGAATGTATCTGGCAGGTGCTTACCTGCGTAGCGAAGCTCGACCCAAAGATAGAAAAGAAGTATAGTACAAGACCGAACCACGTCGCGTACCCCATATAATCAGGATAACGTCCAAAAGCGCAAGATATCAACAGGGCCTGGAAGCGGGGGAGCCGAAGTCAGAAAGGATCTCATGGTACAGTGGAAATCTTACTTCTGTGTACTGGAGGGCGATGGCTATCGTGCCTACTGCTGCGATCGAAATGCTGGATGCATTATTGAATGGCGGGTGAGCCGTATAATAATCTGTAAATCCAGATGAGCGTTGTTGGGTCGAATCCACTGATCTTTCGTCGGTTGGGTACTTACTTTGGAAAATGCCATAACTATAGTAAACGGTGAGACGTTCAGTCACAGAAACGAACGCGTCTGTCAGGAGAACCCGACTCACCTGAAGCACAAACCCCATATCATCATCTCGAGGGTGAAAGATGAGATACAGAACATCCATGCCCGGATGCCGCGGTCAACAGGTGCGAGTTCCTGTACATTCAACCCATCATCGAGAGCTGCCCTGAGGGCTGCTTGGGAGCTGGCTGCAGACAATGGTGCGTTCATTGGTGTCACTTGCCCACTTGCAGGTGTTCGCTGTCCGCTTTCCGGTTGTTGGATGCTCATGCTCGAGAGCTCATACTGCTCTAGCTCAGCGAAGTGCGGCTGGATAACCGTGCTCACTGCGCTGTCCATACTCCACGATTGATTGACGATGCGCTGAGTAGACGAGGGGTCAAGACGAGGGGCAGAAAGACACGAGGAGCGTGACGATACTTCGCATCGCCCCAACGTATGTTGACGAATTTATACGACTGTCGGCGAGCGAAGATTTCCAGATCGTCATGACCCGGCCGCTCGCGAGCCGTAAGCCATGACTCAAGGCAGACTTTCCGTGAATATTGTTGCGTTGGTCATCCGGGCAGTATTGCCTTGATCTGCCGGCAGCAATAAGCGCCTTCGGACTGAGTTTGATTTAGCCATCGCAAGCGGAGCTCCGAACACCTCGACACGGTCAGCCAGCGGTCAGCCCACAATTATCCACGCCTGACCGCTGAACAGTAGAGAAATGTCTACTCACTACACACTCCCGCACTTTGAGACCTCCATGCCGTGGACGTCGTTCCTACTTGAGGTATGTGGAGGCCAGGAATTGATAAATAAAGTGTGAGGACCGTTTCCATTCTCCATCAAACCGGCATAACACTCTACCCCTAGATCTTGAGTATGGCACTGAGATCCGATGAGGCATATGGTCTTCTCTTGACCTTTGAGGGCCAGCTCGCATGCGGCGGACAGTTGGGTGCGACGAAGGCAGAAATTTATGGCAAACAGGTCAGCCTCGGCTCTGGAGAGCCTAAACGGATGCATCCGGGTATCCAAGCCGCGGTCTTCTACTTCTAAGCAAACTAATTACCTGCGTCACGGCGTGCACTCCGCTCAAGCTTAGAGGTCATCCAAATGATGGACCACGACGTGTTCCTAACCCCAACGGCAGCATGGCCTTTTGAAAGAAGAGCGCAATGGTGTGGCAGCTCACAACTTCTTGAGGACCGCGTCGAGGACCTCCTGAGTCTTGCTCGTCCCGCCCAAGTCTGGCGTCAACACCTTGCCTTCCCGGATGACCTGGTCAACGGCCCGGTCAATCCTGTCAGCGCCCGCTATGTGGCCTTGGAAGCGAAGCATCAGCGCCGCTGAACGGATCGCCGCTAGAGGGTTGGCGATGCCCTTGCCCTCAATATCTGGCGCGGAACCGTGAACGCTGTGGAAGTATTATCGGTCAAAATGCGCCGCAATTTGGAATGTCATGTGAGAGAGAGAACTCACGGTTCGCCCATTACGAAACTGTCGCCTGCGTTCACGGAGGGCACCAACCCCAACGAACCGACCAGGGCTGCCGCAGCGTCACTTCGCGACCATGAGTAGGATCAGAGAAGGCTCATGGGAAAAAGAACAGCGACCGAAACTTACGACAAGATGTCGCCATAGAGGTTTGGTGCGACCATGACATCATAGATTCTGGGAGATGGTCGTGAGGTCTGGTCAAGAGAGAGTCAGGTAGCAAGGCTCACTGCGGCTCGCGGAACAGGCTGTAAATCACCGATCAACCAGGGTGGATGTCTCGAAAAGGCAACGAGCTCACCGATAGACAGCACTATCGACAATTTGCTCCTCGATTTTGACGCTATCGTAGGCACCGTGTACTTCAGGTAGTGCAGGGACCACACGGACGGTTTCTCGGAACAAGCCGTCGGTGACCGACAAAACATTGGACTTGTGGATGATCGTCACTTGCTGTGGAATGATGAGCATATGTATGCGCAAGATTGAAGGCCGCAATATCGAAAAACTCACCTTGCGTGGACGACCAAGCGCAATTTCGAAAGCCATCTTGCCAATCCTGCTGGAAGCTCGCTCGGTGATAAGACGAGTTGCGCGGGCTTCACGACCATTTTCTGTAATGGTGATCTCTTCCTGCTTCACATACTGGAAGAAAGAATCAGACTTCGTGCAGGGTATAACTTGTCACTGGATGCTTAGACTTACTAGACATTCCGTGTTTTCCCGAACGACAACCAAGTCAACCTTTGGCTTGTCACCAGGGTTCGCCGCCACCTTCGCCGAATAGAACATCAAGGATTGAGGCACACGCAGCTGAACGATGCACTCACCGACACAACGGGCCTAACATTGGCATACAAATCGAGCTCCTTGCGGAGCTGAACGATGGGGGACGAGTATCCTGTCACTCTCCGCGTGGGGGAACTAGTCGTATGCTCATTTGAGTCTCAAACAACAGACAGAAGGGAGGAAGACAGACCTGACAGCACCAAACAATGCACCGTCACACTCCTTCAAGGCCCTTGTTACCGCTACTACGTCAGCAACCGCGGGACGCTGTGAGACGGGTGACTCGGACTTACTCGACGGTTTCGTGGGGCAATGCATTTCCTCCCCGCGTGAACACCTCCCATCCTGCCAGGAGGGGCACGAACTCGGGCTTCGGGATATCCGAGCCAAGTGCCTCTAGGACTGCCTTCGCAGCTGGAATGACTTCTTTGCCGATACCATCCGCGGGGATGAGTCCAATCTTGAGGGATTGGCGCGCAGTTGTTGCCATTCGACGGATGGGCGTGCGGAACATTTTGGTCCTAGTTTGAAAGGCGCAAGGAGAGTTTTTCAAAAAAAAAAAGGCAGCTTTGTGAGCCAAATCGAGGACGGAGCTGAAGGAGATCGTCGGAAGGAGTGCGACTGTGGGGGAAGAGAATGGCGGAATGAACGCGTCTTCCTCGTGACTCACGCGCGATCACATGCCACACGCGACGCGTTCAGTCCTTGCCAATGCTAACTTGCATTCGTTCTGCGCAACGAAACAGAAATTGTGCTGAAGAGGTAGAAAAACAGTGGACAGCACTACGGGATGTGGATGTTGAGCATGGAACTGGGTATTGACCGAGATAACTAGATAGTTTGGATATACAGTCCTCTATTATGGCCCGCCAACTCCGCTGACCGCTGCAACACGTTGCGGTTGCATGGACACTGAAAAACAACAAGAGATAGATACGGCGATCATAAATAATGCTATACTCAGATGCATCAGCGGAATGTCGATCAACGGCAGAATGTGAGACACAAAACATACCACACGTTGAGTAGCTGGCATCACGACCAGCGCGCGAGTATTCCAGACATGGCACGGCCCGCATAGTAACAAATGGCAGCGAGTACGATGAAAATCAGAGTCTTTCTGATAAGTTTCGTCCACGACTGAGCTTCCCTCGTAGCGTCGTTCTGGCCAGCGATTTCCCTGGTGGTAAATGATTGCCGTTTTGGCTCAGAGCAAGTATCGATGTGTGTCTGGTCCCTATTACCGCACCAATGCACGTTGAAAAAAGCCCATCGGCTCCGTGGAAGGCATGTACGCACCGTTTGAAACACTGCTTCGAGCAGTACTGCACGTCGCAGCTAGCGCACTTTACTTCATTCCCGGTAGCCACTTGCTTCTCGCATCCGGTGCGCGAGCACGGGGACTCCCCGGTCGCTTGCACCAGCTCCGTAACTGAGTCAAGGGTCTCCCAAGCCGTCTGGCCCCACATGGGGTTATCGGCGTCCGGCATGGTCCCGTTTTGCATGCTCGTCGTGAACTTCGCGTATTCCGCCTTGTACTGGCTCTCGTTCTCCTTGGTCAATTGAAACACTTCAGCTAGCCGCTCTGAGAGCTTATGTCGCGGGAGATGCTCGCGGAGGATGCCCTGAGTCTTTGCGCTGAGCTTCGGTGCACTTTTCAGAATGGCGGACATTATCATGACAAATACCCCTAGAATACGCAGAACCACATTAGTTGTGCACATCAGGAGAGTAAGTCGATTTACGAGCGTACTTGTCGCACCGCGAATCTTGACCAAGAAGTCGACCGAGTCCTCGAGAGCCTCGAACAGCCCGCCTGCAACCCAACCGGCAACCATCGCATCGGCAAACTCGTTCCCCTCTTTGCCCACAGCCCACACGCAACGAGAGAACGTCTCGAGCGCGTCGCAGTACGTGCCTTCTGCTTCTTTTGTCCCAGTCTCGGCAGCCTTGCGGAGAACGACTGCCGTAGCAGCCCACAACTCCCGAGACTTGAATATCGCACGGGGAAGCGCGGGGTACTCCACCTGAGCGGGGGTGAACAGTGCCTGTAAGAAGCCCAACTCAAGCTCGTATTCTGGGAGGCCCACGCCAGGGGACGTAAGGTGCGTCACGGTGGCAGCGACAATCGCCTCCGAGGCTTGCTGAGGGGTGCGTTTCCGCTGCGCCGGTCCGGCAGACTTGCTTGCCCCGAGGAGGATGCGTGGCAGGAGCTGGTTCATCGGTGGCAGGGGATTTGCGTGAGTATATGGCTTCCAGTACGGCGGGGCATGGCGTTGGTCCAGGAGCCCGAGGAGAAAGCCTGCATTGATGAGGCTATCTTCACGGGCTGTGGAATGTGTCCAGTTCCTGAAACAAACTGCAAACGTAAGATCTGCAGGTTTAATAAGTTCTCTACAAATGACCGCATTAGTGAAACATGTATAACAACTTGAGATTCGCCATACCCGAGGAACGAAGGATCAAGAAGCGTGAGACGCATGGCTGTCTGAGCAACAAGGACGCGTTCGGGAACACCGAATCTGGATGCTGGATCAAGACTGTTGAACGGTTGTGACCATATCTATACAGCGTGTCGGTAGTGGAACGCATGAGAATGCTAGTGACACATACTCGCTGCATCATTTGAGTCCAATTCTTTGTAAGGTCCTCGATCATTGTCTTCTCAACAGCCTTCGCGCTGTTGCCACAGTAGACCGTCGCAGTACAGATAACCTGAAGGGATAGTGCCCAGGCAGAAGGGACCTGAAAACATCGTGACGGAACATGGGTACATTGACGATGGAATCACTAGTAAGACGACGACCGTACCTTCTTCCCTTCCGCATTCACCTGTGCTTGGTTCACCTTCTTACTGTCCTCCGCGAGAGCTGCCGCGTGTGCATTTAATACACAAAAACACCTTCCAGAACACAGTGCAAGGAGATCGACGGGACGTAGTCATGAGATGAAGTGCACGCGAGACGTCGTAAACGTACACAGCACAAACTCACAGTGCGTCAAACAGCCCCGCATCCACCAATCGTCTCCACATCTCGCTCTTTGGATCCGCAGCTGCGGGCGCGAGTTGCTGAAGAACGTACTGCGTGTCCCACATTGTATCCCCGTCGACTGTCTCGTTGTCAAACCCAATGGCCTTCAAGGCCCGTACCACGCGGCGGGGGTCGGTCTTGATAAGGTCCTTCCATCGCGACGTGCGTTCCTCGTGCAGGCTCGCCAAGTCTCTGGGAGAAGGTCTGCGATGCATGGTCAAGAATGTGGTTCGAACGAGGTTGGATTTGCGAACTTTAAGCAGCAGATACTATGGAAGGGGAGATAGCAACGGCAGAAGGTCACCACGCCGCTGCTGGCACGCGCGGCCCTTGGGAGCACGATCACGTGTATTGTAAACCCCCGCGACGCGCTCGAATCGGGTCGACTCCATGCCACTGGACGCACAACCTGTGAAGCCCAGTAACCACACCGTCGTCAGACCGGTCGCGTCACCCACTCCAGGGCCGGAGATAGTAGGAGTGCAGAACAGATCTATTCAAACAGGCCGACCTCGTCGGGAGAATGCCATACAGCAGTGGTGCGGTGCTACCCGGGTCGCGCCGAGCTGTGTTCCATACCTAGTAGCGTAAAACGGTGAAAATGCAATGGATTCGACTGCACCCCTACGCTCAAATCGACGGACATCCCCACGAGCGACGAAAGGATACGCCAATAGTTTTGTGAGGAATTTCTCGCTGCCCAGACTTCATGCAGCTCACCTAATTGCAACAATCCTTGCATCCGAGTCCACGGAGACTCTTCTTAGCCTTCAAGGCATCTCACGTCCTCCGTTAACTTGACCAGACCCTCCAAAGCGACATATCGCCACATCGGATCGTCAGCACGGGGGCGTCCCGTATCCCCACTGCCGCGCATGAAAGCCATCTGCTGCCTGACAGTCGGCTGCATCGAAGGTACTAGCTTCGCTGATAATTTTGGAAAACGGAAACGTTGGCGAAGGAGCAGGCGAGTATCGGTTCCCAGCCGAGGAATGAATTCTTGAATGACTCCAAGAATAAAGGAGAAAGTCACTGTGCGAATCAAGGTGAGTGCTGCCATCGGAGAAAGTATAGAACAAGGTAGGCTGCTTACTTGGACCAGCTGCCACTTCCAGCAAGAAATCAGCCGAGTCCTCCAAAACGTCGAAGAAACCACTTGTTGCCCAATGCGCGATCACGACGTCGGCAAATTCGGCTGGGTATCCAACGGATGGAGGGTGCTAAAGAATATTTGCAGCGCCGTCCAATATGCGTGTTCCGCCTCGAGCTGGTACGCTCGCCGCATTGCCTGTACAAGTGCGGGCCAAACCGTGGTAGACTCAGCGACGGCTTTTAATAGAGCACGGTAGTCCTCCTTGGAGGGAAGGAGTAGCGCATGGAAGAAGCTGAGCTCCGAGTCCAGGTCGCTGGACTCTGTATGTGGTAGGATGGAGAGGTGCGAGACAAATGCGTTGACGATAGCTTCAGCCGCCTGTTGTGGGTTGCGTTTTCGTTCTCTGGGGACCAGGTTGGACATAGTAGACAGTAGCCCCGCGAACGATACGAGGGATTAGATGTCGCAATGATGGAAGAGGGTGTGATGCGAGATAGGACTTCCAGTACCGTGGAATGTGTTGCTCATCCAAAAACGAACAGATCAATGTGGAATTGACTGCTATGTCTAGTGAAGACGTCGCGTGCATCCAGTTCCGGAAGCATACGGTGAGCGTGAGGTCGGAGGGTTTGGCAAGTTCGCTGCATATCAGTTAGACTCTCATCTACTTAGAATACAGAAAACACTAACCTTAGAAAAGATGGGTCAAGAACTGTTAGTCGCATGGCTAGGTGGGCCGTCCGGCCGCGCTCAGCAGCGCGATTGTCGTTCGGGAGGAGACTATACATGGGCTGTGACCATAGCTTATTGAATAGTTAACCGCCGCCCATCGATGCGGAGACCACCGAGAAACGTACCCGCCGCATCATGTCACCCCACTGGGCACGGAGGTCTGCAATCATCTTCTTTTCTGTAGGTGTTGCAGTATTGCCACAAAAACTCGACGCGTTTCAGCATGATCTCAATTGGAATCGACCAGGCTGATGGAAGCTACGAACGACGACAGAACTCATGTGGAGCGGTGTACGTGAGGAGATGTACAAAGCACTCACAAGTTGCCCGTGAGCTTCTGCCTCATCTTGCGTCATATCTCCATCGTCACCCTTCGTAATCATTGCCCCAAAGTTCAACACAGTGAATGTCCTGTCAACACATGCATTCGTTCATCATTCAGAAGGGAAAGGTATATAAAATTTTGACGTACAGCCCAGTGAACACACCCGCGTCCACAAGTTTCCTCCAAACCTCGCCTTTCGGATCCCTGGACACGGGCATAAGATTTTCTATGACGGAGGACGCGTCCCACATGGTATCTCCTTCAATGCTCTCATTGTTGAACCCCACAATCTTCATCGCGCGAACAGCTCGGCGGGGATCAGTCCTGATGAGGTCCTTCCATCGTGCTTTACTTTCTTCATGCTTCCTCACGATTTCTTGGAGTTCTGCCCCGGAAGGCATGGATCTCGTCTGATCTGAGTGCTGCAAGGGGTATTGCGAGGAGACGATCACGGAGGTCAGTAGCAAGCAGCCCACAACGCAAGCTCGCTGTGATACGGACAAAGTGCTACTTACGTACGATTCCACCGTAGATCACATGTGCAGACACCGAAGTTATGGGAATTGACGTCCCGCGTTCGCACTAGCATGTATAAGTTCCGAATCTGATGCGATAGAAGCCCGTCATAATGTTTGTCGACTAATGGCGCTGGTACACTATGAAATAATAGCAACAATGAGCACGAATCATCCATACCTACTCATCCACCCTAAGTAGTAAGCGTTCAGTCCAAATCAACAAGCTTCGAAGGGCCTTCGTCGAGAGTGCTGATGGTCGGCGTTCCAGGGGAAGGGTCAGATTGGGAAGGGGCAGTGATGCTAGCAGGACCCGCGTCCGAGTTCGTTTTCGGGCCTGGCTGGCCCGGTCGAGCTACATGTACCCAGCCACAAACATGGGTGTGGGTAGGCACGTCACTGAAGGGTAACCATCAGCAAGCAACAGCGAGGGCCGTAAGGAAACACACCTCTTCAAGCACTCGTCCGAGCAATACTTCACCATGTTGCACTTCTCGCACACGAACAACCCCTTCTCCTCTACATCAGCACTCCTCTTGTTTTCGCACTTGCGACGCGTGCAATCCTCAGGTGCCGCCATCCTGAGTGCGAGAACAGCAAGCGTCTGGTACCCGCGTTGCATCCACATCCCAGCCGCTTTACGTGCCATTGCCGCAGGGTCATGATCGGCGTTCTCGGTGCCGACGCTGGCGAGCGAAGAGAGGACGAAAAGCCGCTTGACGAGCACTGGACGAGGCAGTTCAGAGCGGAAAAGCTTTCGCGTTTTTGCGCTGCATTGGGGTTCATAGCGGTCGAGAGCTGTGATGACGCCCGCGAGGACCACTACACAGAAGAGGTCGAGTAAGCAAACGACCTGGATAGCGGTCGGAAAAAAGACCATGCTCACTAGGACCACGGGGCGCGTTCAGGCACACTTGCATCGTCTCCTCTAGAGCATCGAAAATCCCGGCTGATAGCCAGTTATACACCAGCGCATCCATGAAATCCTTCCCGTCTTTGTCCACGACATCGATCATCGCCGTGAACGTGTTCAGCGCAGACATGTAAATGCCTTCCCTATTGGGTCCCTTGTGTTTCGCGGCTCGTCGTAGAACTGACACATTCGCAGTCCAGAACTTGGCCGACTTGTACACGGCGCGGTTGAACGCCCTGTTCTCTTCCTTCGAGTGTCTGAAAAGGGCATGGAAGAAGTTGTACTCCCACGACAAGTCGCCCACGTCGAGCTCGTCGAAGTGCTTGGCGGATGCGGTCACAACCGCGTCTGCTGTCTGGCCAGGTGTGCGTTTCTTGTTAGACCCTGCTGTCTTGCTAGCCCCCAAGAATAGGCGAGGAAGGAGGTCTTTGATGGGTGGAGCCGGCTTTTTGACGAGGTGTGCTTGCCAGTTCTCGGGGGGTCCCGAAGGGTCTATGATGGGGGAGAGAAGGCCGAGAGCTGTGCGGGTGTCTTGAAGGCCAGAAGAGTGCAGCCAGAAACGGAAGACAACCGGTAAGGTCAGGTCTGCCGGTTTGAAAATAGTGCTGAGAAAACCAACATCAATGGTTCGCGAAAAGGGCTGTGGATGCGAAAATGGCGACCCACTCAAGGAACGAGGGGTCGATGAGTACCACTCGGGCTGCAACCTGAGGAACGACAATGCGTTCTTTGAATCGAGCTTGCTTGGGCTCTACCTCGAGACTGCGTGCGGGCTCCGACCAGACCTTGGCAGCGATTAGTATCGATGCACAAAATAGTAAGCAGACACTTTAGATACCCTCTGCATGACGGTCGACCAGTGCTTCTTGATGTCCTCGGTGAACCTCTTCTCCGTTGCAGTGGGAGGAATGGCGCAAGTAGCCATAGCATTGGACAAAATCTCAAACGGAATGAAGTACGGGGAGTACATCTGGGAACAGTCGCACTAGTGAATTGACCGTCTCCGCGGACATAGCAGCTGCAATCGGGACGCAGGCGACTCACATCCTTGGCGACCTTGTCGGCTTCCTTCTGGTTTGGCTGTGTAGTGTGCTCGTGCATGACGGCAGCCTGGAAGTTCAGCGCACATTTGCATCTGCGTCGTCTCATGAAAACGAGTTCGGCTGACTGGAGACGATCGAGTACTCACAATGCGGCGGTAACCCCAGCATTAACCAGACCCTTCCAGGTTTGGCTCTTCGCCTCTCTTGCCAAATCCTGGAGTTCCTCGATGACGTATACGCCATCCCACACAGTATCGCCCTCGACCGTCTCGTCGTTGAGCCCATTGAGGCCGAGTACGCGAACCGCGCGTCCAGGATCGGACCGGACCGTGCGCTTCCAGAAGTTCTTGCGCTTTGGGTGTTTTTCCATAAAGTCGGGAGCTGCTTGGATCATTTGGGTGGGAGGCATTGCAGCGGATTAGTCACAATTCCGTGCGGGGATGAATAGAGAGCGGAAGAGACTGAGGGATGCAACGTCAACGTCGGACGAGGGCTGGACGCGGTGTGGAGAAAGGCGGAGGCAGCCCTGCTACAGTAGTATTAGCGCTCCAGGCACTAGACAGATGCTCGAATCGCGATCACAGCGTACGGTACAAGCTCTCCGAGTCATACCAATCAAAAAGGGGTCAGCACAGATGCATGCGCATACAAGTGGTCCGTAACTGCTATAGATAGGAGTTAATTGGTGTACTGAACCCGGAGGAGTGGACGAATAGGACGATATTAAGACCGGGACAAGCCCGCCGTTGCTTCCAAAGGCCTATAGGCATAGGTATAAACTCAGAGGAAAAACCTAATCATTACTATAGGATTTGACAAGGGAGTGACGTCGAGATGCATGGTGGTTGCACTGTAGATCTTGGAAAATGGAAGAAAAGAAACGTTGGTCGCGTGAAGTATTTGAATCTCGTACACGGGACCGTCCAGTTCCACACGCACTACGAAAGTCGTCGCTGAGGAGCGACTGTCGGGAAAGAGGGAGAGCCGTGCTGACTGCTGCACGCCATCGAACACCCTTTTCCCCGCGGGCCAGCTATCGACGTGGTGAACCGTGCAGTCGTGGGATGTGAATAGGGCAAGAAGCCGGGTCTGCTGTCCCGGATATCGATCTCATGGTTCAACGAGACCGCAGCTGTGGCAGAGCTTTATGAACGGTGACCGCGACTCGAGAGGAGAGCGTGAAGTGAAGTTGAAGCAAGTTCAGAGCGAACATGTTGATTTCCGTTACGCAAGGGTATGAAAGGCTAGAGACGGTATGGCGGCAGGAGAGTCTGACGACGACTGATGTCACCTGCGCGGCACGATCACGTGGTACGGAGACGCGTTTCATTCTGTTGACAGCCAGGCCGTCGCGCGTCTACATCGCGTCTGCTCGAGATCCTCCTGCTCAACGCCACGCTCCCTCGATCGACTCTGCTCCCCGTCTCTCATCCACACCGCAATGTCTGGACGCGTCACAGGCTCGGATCTGAATCTCCATGATCTCACCAACGTCTACCGTAGTGGAGAGACCACAACTGCCCTTCCTACGCCGCCCTCCGAACGCAAACGCGTTCCGTCAGCTGGAATTCGACGTACGCGACAAGAAACGTCTCAAATTCGACACACCCATGAAAGATAGTCATGGTATGGATGTGGACTCGGATAGCAGCACTGAGGACGATGACGATGACGCTCCCTTTCGGACGAAGACGACGTCTCGATATTCGGTTTATGGGTTGCGGAATCAGATGATGCTGGCAGGCCCCTCGAGGATGGCTAATCCCTACGCGAGTAAGCCCCACTCCTTTTTATTTCTGTTCATTGGCGTTGAACCGGTATTGTAGTATCGACTACACCCACTCTGCGGTCGCTCGTCTCTTCTCACAAAGCAGACTTCTTCAAATGTCATTCCATCGACGAATCTGCATTCATCACCATCCCTTACGCATGTGCATACTCCCATTGTAAGTTAAATATTTAAGCGACACGCGTATTGGTCTAATGACGGCCTGATTTGCAGCGGCGAAACGTGGTGGGAATCCTCATTTGGCCGTGGCCACAGAACAGGGCACCGTGCACGTCCTCGACACATCCAAACGGCGAGACTGGGATCCAGGTAAGAGACCCGCCCAGCTCGTCTACCACCCCGCCCCCACCTAACATCCATACTGACCCCTTGATCCACGCCAGAACCACCTCGATTAACGTTTCAACCTCATACGAACGGAATTTTCGACCTCAAATGGTCCCCGTCCGACACGCTTCTCGCTTCAGCATCTGGAGACAAGAGCGTCCGCGTCAGTTCTCTCGCTTCCTCCGTCCGCACCGACGACCGGACGTTGCACATACTGCGCGGACACGAGAGCACGGTGAAATGCCTCGCATGGGATCCTTCGTCGGCCGGGAGCATCCTATGTGCTGGGGCTCGCGACGGCAGCATCTGTTTGTGGGATCTACGAGTCGGCGAAGCTCGGCAGGGAGGCTTCGACGAGGGTTGGGGACCTGGTGACCGCGTCCCGGTGATGACCATTGCGAAGGCGCATGAGATCGCGGCGAAGGGCCCGAAACCAAAGGGGCGGGCCGGAAACTCACGCCAGCCAACCCTTTGAAAAGCATCACGTCGCTGGTGTACGCCGACTCTCATCCGTACGGGGTCATCAGCAGTAGTGCTTTTGACGGGTAAGCCATTTCCTCCTGTTAACGCTTCACTACATACCGTCTAACACGGATGTTCCGCAGGATTCTGCACCTCTGGGACCTCCGCCAGCCCACTGCCACCAAGCGCAAGAAGCCCCGTCCGACCAAGTCCCGCCCCGTGCCTCTCTACACTTCCTCCTGCGACCCGACGACGTACGGTGGCACGCGCCGCGCGCGGGGCATCACAGCGCTCGTTGAAGGCCGCGGGCCCACGGCAGGTCTCCTCTACGCGCTCGGCATTGACTCGCGTGTGCACACGTATTCTGCGCTCGACCTGGAAGCCCTTTCCGGGCATGTGCGCCCCGCAATCGACGCGCAGGACGCGTACGCGCACACGCACGCGCGCATGCAGACGAACTCCTTCTACGTCAAGCTCGCCGCATCGCCGTGCGGGCGGTGGCTGGCTAGCGGAAACGCGGCAGATGGGCGAGCATACGTGTTTGATGTCGCGAGCAAGGCGTCGGCTGCGCGGGCGCGGGACGTCAGTGCTGGCGAGTGCGAGTGGGAGGGCGGGGTCGAGCTCAGGGGACAGACGGGCGAGGTCGGCGCGATGGACTGGGCGGAGAGTATGCTGGCTATGTGTGCGGACGATGGGACGGTGAGGGTGTGGAGACCAAATGTCGAGATTGCCCGTCGGTGCGTGGATGAGCCTGAGGAGATGAAGTGGGAATGGTCCTGGGCTTCGAATGCTTGAGTCAGACACTCCGGACATCTTGGAATGCGCATATACTAGTCATTCTGTATCATAGTCAGTAAACAAGCTTCATAATGCTGATCGCACCTTCCGTGTATCGAGGCAGAGGCAGACCTTCTTGACGCTACGCACTGTGGCTGAGAATATTGTTGTGGATAAAGCAGTGCACATGGATAGCGAGGTCTAAGAATAGATGGGAAGAGACGTGGCGCAACAATTATGGAGTAGTGTACAAGGGTATGGTGAGTACGGAAGGTCCTGTCCAAGCAGTGAGACCCAACAAAACCAATGTGGGTAAATAAAGAAGAAACTGAGTCCCAGTGATGAACCACTGCTATTTCTTCTGTATTGCATTCACAAGCCTGATAAATGGGATGAGCAGTGAACTCGTACAGAATGGAGTTCCACTTGAGGTAACGCACCAGTCCAGGCCCTCTTCAAGACCTTCACCCTTCGTCGCACAGCTCCCGCGTACGCTCCATTGCCTCTCTTTTTCCCCACCAGCAAGCCCAAGCTTCTCGCTGATGGCTTCTGGGGGTAGTGCTCCTTGCATGTCTTGCTTGTTGCAGAACACAAGGAGGGGGACGCCAGAAAGCTCTTCTTCGGACAGCATGGTGAGGAGTTCGGAGCGCGATGTGTCTAGTCGGTCGGTGTCGGACGCATCAATGACGTATATAATGGCAGATGTGTTTGGGAAGTAACAACGCCAGTATGGCCTGGAGCATACGGCACTGTTAGATTGGTGCATGAGAACCTTGGTGGGTACTCACCGGATGCTAGACTGGCCGCCGAGATCCCATACTTGGAACTTGATGTTCTTATACTACACCACGGACGTCAGGGTACCGTTCTCGTCTCTTCAGCGAAAGCCCGGCGCACCTGCACAGTCTCTACGTTGAAACCAATGGCTGAAGAAAGACGCGTAAGCAACATGTGTGGCAGCCGGGGATGACAAAGACTTACTCGGAATTGTTGGTACAACTTCACCAATCTTCAGGCGCACAAGAAAGGTCAGTGTCAAGTGTGCGGAACATAAAAGATGTTCGTCACCTGTAGACGGTACAAAATAGTTGTCTAAATAGACATGTGAAGATGGTCAGACGAACAGTGCCGGTTAGTGTAAACAAGACCGACAGGCAACGGACCTTCCCCGCGGCGTCCAACCCAAGCATCAATATCCGGACATCCTGGTCCTTGCTCCAGCGCACCAGCGACGAGAGAGACGTGAAGAGGGAGGAAAGCGAGAGCCCCATTGCGCGACAGCCGACCAGGAGAGCGAGCGAGAGAGAGCAGACTGAGAGTGGAAGGGAGCGACGAGAAGAACGGACCAGCCGACTCGCCGACCGTCACAGGGCCACGGCACTGCCGGGAGCAACGTCCGTGCACACGTGGCCACAAACTCTCCATCTCCTCGGACGCCAAACGCGTCGGTGGCTGAGCGCCGACCACCCACAAACAATTCTCTCCGTCGCCCATCGTGATCATCCTCTCCCCATGTCTCCGTCCTCCATCGAGAAGTCACCTAAGAAGCATAGGAAGTCCAAGCATTCGCAGGTTGAGGGCGACAGGCAAGACGCTGAGCCCAAGAAGCCAAGAAGATCCAAGGAGGCGAAGGCGGACGAGACCTCAAGCGCGTCGACCCCGGGCGCTGCGGATGTAATCAGGTCCTCCACAGAACCTGCCAAGGAGAAGAAGCGGAAGAAGCGGAAGAACACAGACGAGGAGAGTGTCTCCGAGTCTCCCCAGGGCGTGGAGTCTAAGGACTCCGAGCACAAGAAGAAAAAGAAGAAGCACAAGCACGAGGAGAAGGGAGCTACGGACCAGGTGAATGGTGTTCAGACCGAGGAGGATGACAGCGGGAGGAAGAAGAAAAAGAAGCGGAAAGAGTCGACTACGACAGAAAACGGGGAGTCCAGGCGCCCAGGGGAAGGGGGATTGGGGGATGAAGATGTCAGTGATCACGGTATAGACGTCCAACCTTCATCCTCCAAGAAAGAGAAGAAGGAGAAGAAACGCAAGCAGTCAGAAGGTGAAGAGGGTCAAGCAAGACCTGAAAAGAAGAGCAAGAAGAAACCGAAACACAACTCATCCTCTGGGTTCCCCAACCCTAGCGAAGATGAGTCCCTGAACGACCAAGGGCGTAAAGGTCCGTTCTCATCCACCAAAGTCGCGGCCAAAACTGCGCTCACGGATGCGCAGCTCTAGAGTATGCGTTCGCCCAGTTCGAGCACCCTGACAGTTGGAAGTTCCACAAAGCCCGCCAGAACTGGCTCCTCCGCAACATATGGTCAGATGAAGCCGTGAGTGGTGCCGCATGCTTTGGGGGTCCCTCGGTATTCAACGTCATTCCTTCTGTCAGGTGCCCGAAAAATACATGCCTCTTGCTACGCGTTACCTTCAAGGCGTGCAGGGCGGTGCTCGAGAGGTAAGCCACGTTTATATCATTTCACTATGCATATGCAGATGCCCTTTTTAATGGGACGACAACGCAGACTCTCATCAAGTCATGTCGAGAAGCATTAGAACCCCCAAAGCCTGCCACACCCAATACAGAGACCGTAGAGCAAGAGGAAATTTCACCCGAGTCTTCGGAGGCGGACGGCACAGCGAAACCAACAATGAGATTCACCGTCGACGACAAGGAAGACCACAATACAGCCCTTCTCACCCAAGCCACGAAACAACAGCGAGCTACTTTGCTATTGACTGCTCTTACATCGTAGCAATTATAGTTCCCGCGAAATGATTTTCAACGCTTCTGAAGCGGTGCTCTTGAGTTTGCATGGAGGACTGTGGACCGTTGGCACGCATCACACCAGAAACATTAACACCAACTTCACCACATATCCAATTTCTCGCCTTTTGCGGGGAACTATGTCTCCACAAATCGTCTCCACAGCCAACAGCGCACACACAGCGACAACAGTCATGGACAGCAAATGCACGATGACGAACAACGGTATCTATCAAACCCAGCAGGACCTGCCATCGCTCAGGCAGCAGTCGTCGCCGACACGGACTGCGCCTTGTTGGGGAGCGAAGACGCCAACGGGGGGACGGCCACCGGGCTCGAGATAGCCTCGACGGGCGACGAGGTGTACGCCCCCAGCAGGTCGTTGAACTTCTCGCGCGTCACCGTGACAGCGCGGGCGTCGACGACGCCCTTATCACCGGGGCTAAGGACACGGGGCGCGGTGCCGTCCAGCAGGCCGAGCTGCTCGTCGCTCCAGATGGGCTTGACGGGCTGCGCGTCGGCGAGGCCAACGCCAGCGCGGCCGCCCTCCTTGCGCCATTCCGAGGTGCGCTTGCAGCCGAGCTCGGTGAAGACCTGGTCGACGGCATGCGCGAGGCGCGCGATCTGGTCCTTGTTGTGGCCGGGGGTGCAGGTGAACCGGAGACGCTCCTCGCCGCGCGCGACGGTCGGGTAGTTGATCGCCTGCACGTAGACGTTGTACTTCTCGAGGAGGGTGTCAGACGCGAGCTTGGTCATAGTCGCGTCGCCGATCAGGACAGGGACGATATGCGAGGGACCGGGGACGACGGGGATGTCAAGAGCTTCGAAGCGCGACTTGAGGTCGCGGACGTTGAGCTGCTTGAGCTGCCTGTCTCCGTTGTACTCCATCTGGTAGGAAATGCTCGCGCGAGCACCAGCCATGTTCACGGGAGGAAGAGACGTGGTGAAGATGAAGCCAGACGCGTACGATCTGATCATGTCGACGAAGTCCGTGGAACCAGCAATGTATCCGCCGACTGCTCCGTATGCCTTGCCGAGAGTACCTGCCATGAAATGTAAGGTGGCTGATGGGGTGGCGGAAAGGCGGCGGAAACTCACCGGTAATAATATCAATGCGGTCCATAATCGTGCCTGGAATGGGGTCGGGACTCTGTCCAGCCTGCTTGTGCACCTCGTAGTCGAGGTGCTCTGCTACACCTGCGCCGCGAGGTCCGTAAAGCCCGACGGCGTGCACCTCGTCCAAG
The DNA here is from genome assembly GCA_002900995.3 of Ganoderma boninense. Taxonomy (NCBI): domain Eukaryota; kingdom Fungi; phylum Basidiomycota; class Agaricomycetes; order Polyporales; family Polyporaceae; genus Ganoderma; species Ganoderma boninense. The sequence continues at coordinate 2,804,514 of CM035307.1, forward strand.
AAGGTGAGGGCGCCGTAACGTTCCGCCAGGTCGCATATCTCCGCAATGGGTCCGATGCTACCGCACATGGAGTAAACGCTCTCGAAGGCGATGATTTTCGGCGTCTCCTTAGGATACTGAGCGAGCTTCATCTCGAGGTCCTCCAAGTCGTTATGCTTGAAGATGACACGTTTCGCCCCCGAGTGACGCATGCCTTGGATCATGGACGCATGGTTCATGTTATCGGAGAAGTAGATGCACCCGGGGAGCTTCGAGCCCAGGGTCGTCAGGGTAGCGTCGTTTGCGACGTAGCACGACGAGAAAACGAGCGCAGCGGGCTTGCGGTGCAACGCAGCGAGCTCAGCCTCTAAGGTGAGATGCATACCGGTATTGCCGGCGATGTTCCGGGTTCCACCCGCCCCGTGGCCGTAGGCCTTCAGGGTGCGACTGCAGATCGCAAAAGAAGGTCGTCTGCCGTCAGAAAACCTTAAAGCGTAAGAAGCAGAAGACAAGAATACGCACTGCATGGTCTCTAGAACAACGGGATTGTTACCCATACCAAGGTAGTCGTTCGCGCACCAAACTTCGACCTCATCCTTGGGGTCCCCGGTGTGGGCGATGGGGAACTTGTCCGCCTTGCGGTTGATGTTGTTGAAGTACCGGTAGGAAGCGTCCTGATGCTTCTTCTCGAGCTCATCGGTGTAAAACTTCTCGTAGTTGAATCCCCCGACGGTAGCGGCCTTGGGTTTGGCCTCGGAAGTAGAGCCAGCTTCGGCAGCAGCGTGGAAGGGGCACCCAGCGGCAGCGGGGGTAGCGACCTTGGCGGCGGCAGCGGCAGCAGGGAGCTTGGGGGCCTTGCCCTTCTTCGCGCTCGCGAGCTCCTCGGCCACGCGAGCAGCAGCGATTGCCTTGGACGCGTGCGGGCACTTGGAAGCGTCGGCAGCGGAGGGCTTGATGCCGTGGTGCTCCGGGATCTTGTTGAACTCGGCGGAGCCTGCGAGGCTAGCGTAGCCCGCGACCATCTGGTTGGAGCGGACGGTGAGGGCTTGGCCCATAACGGGGCATTGGGTTGCCTTCTCGGTGAGCTTGGAGAGCGTCGGGTAGCGGGGGCTCGCGGCGGTGCAGAGGGTGCGGATGGTGGAACTCTTTGTGCGGCCGAGGTAGGGGCAGACGGCCTTGAACCTGGTGATATTGGAGAGCTTGTCCATGGCTGCTGAGGGGAAGCAGAGCAGAGGACGGGACGGAAGAGTGGGGACGGAGCGAAGCGAGGTGAAGCTTTGCAGTCGTGGATGGAGACCCCTGCCTCTTATGGGCAGCAACCGGCGAATTGCGGAGAGAAATGGACCGCGTATGATTGGCCCACGCGCACAGATCTGACGAGAATGATGCCCAGATCGCCTGAGAGCCATGAGCGCTGCACTCCCGCCCGGGTTTGTACGACCGGCTGCACACATGTCCCGGCTAATAAGCTGCCATGACAGGCAGCGGATTCCGGCCGTCCGTCTATACCCGTCCTACTCTTACTCTAGCCTAATTACGACTTCCTCAATACCTCCAGGCAGCTCGCAAGCACGTCCATCGCGTGTCCAACTTCGCCCGCCCCAATGTTCAGACTCGGCACAAGTCTCACAGCGTTCGACCCCGCCGTCAGCAGCAGCACCCCTCGTTCCCGTGCCATTTCCACAACCCGCGTAGGGTGACTGCTATCTTTGAATCCGAGGCCCAGAATCAGGCCCCGACCCCGAACCTTCTCCTCCAAGATGTCGGGGAACCATTGCGTCAAGAACTCCAAGCGAGCGCGCAGATACACGCTCGTCTCCCGGATGTTCTCCACAAACGCCTCGTCTGACAGGCGCGACAGCACATGGTAGCCCAGCGCGCACGCAAGGGGCGACCCCCCGAAGGTGGTGCCATGTGTGCCTGTCGGTCCCACCATCCTGTGTTAGCCACAACGCTACTGTGTTTCCTCTTGAGAATTTACTCACCGCAGTCATGACTTCTGCAATGCTGTCCCGCAGGAGGACAGCTCCGATTGGGTACCCGTTCGCGAGCGGCTTTGCAATGGTCACCACGTCCGGATGCCCGTCGACCGGGACGCTGGAATGGGCCCAAATGCTACCAGTCCGATACAAGCCGCACTGGACGTAACACGTTTCAGTCAGCTAAACCGCTCATCGAATGGGGCAATAGGAATGCAGTTCTCCGTGATTTGCGCCACAGAGATCCTCCCCCATGGGGCACGAAGTTAACGAATCCTTGGACTTACCTGGATCTCGTCATAAATCAACACTGCGCCAACCTCGTCGCAGCGCTTCCTGAGTGCCCGGAGCCAGCTCACGTCGGCGCGCATGAATGCCACCTTCGCCCTGAACCGGCTCGACGATAACCGCGCACGTCTTCTCTCCAATTAAGCCTTCCAGACCCACGTGTCGTTCAGGTGTCCGACTTTCACGCCTGGGATCAAGGGCGTGAACGGCTTCTGGTATTTTGGGTTGGTCGTGACGCTCAACGCTCCCATGGATCGACCATGGAAGGCGTTCGCAAAGCACACGATTTCGATTTTGTCGCAGGCGGGGTCGTCCTCTGCCTTTCCCGTCGCGGCGGCCCAGCGCGCCTTCCCGACCTTCCGGGCAATCTTCAGCGCGCCCTCGTTGGCCTCAGTCCCCGAGTTCGAGAAGAAAACCTTCGCGCCGCTGGAGCCATGGGTAAGGGCGTGCGAGCTGCCCTGGTGCGAATCCGAGCCCGCCCTCCTTTTGCGTAAGGGTGATGAGGAGCTCGGCGAGCTTCCCAGCGTGTTCGTGGTGGTAGACGTTGCTCGTATGGAGCAGCGTGGATGCGTGGGTCTTCAGCACCTACGCAGAGACATCAGCATTGGTATCCAGGTCAGCACCAATGACACTCGGCCCGTGTCGCAAAGCAAGAGAGGATTCCCGAGCGTCGGTATTGGGGATTCAATGCGTCCGCCGAACAGGCAATTCAAGTAACTGCGCTTTCCCGTACCACGACACCGTCGCCGGCGCGTGTGGGTATTTTCGGTGTGTGCGTGTCCCACGTTCTCAAAGAGACTCTCATGAAATCCGAGAGTCGCCAGGCCGCATAAATCCGTCTCAGTGAAAACCGTTGGAAAACACCCACCTCCACAACACCCGCATCTCCATGGCCCAACGCGTTCACTGCGATACCAGCGCTGAAATCGAGGTACTCGCGCCCGTTCACGTCCCAAACGTAAGACCCCTTTCCCCGAGCAAGCACAATAGGTGGGCGAGCGTAGACAGGGAGGATGTATGCATTCGAGCGGTCGAGGACTTCCTGAACTTTTGGTGTTATGGATGACGGGTCCTCGGGGTGGGTAACCGAGACATAGTTCGTGCACGGCTTGTCGGGCAAAGGGGCTCCCTTAACCTACGTCAATGGTCGCAAGCATAAATAACGACGCACTACTATGTGCGAACAAAGTCCCGACGTACCTGGGTGGCCATACATCGTGCCCCTAGGGCGCGTTTTGAGCCGCAGCCGAGTGTGCGCTGAGTGCAATGACGGGCAATTGCGCGCATCCTCCTGAACGTTGCTTTGCTGGCGTTGACGGGTGTGCTAGGGAAGGACGAAGCGGTCGATGCAATATTTGAGGGGAGCAAGGTCGGGCCGTAGACGACGTTCTAACTAGGAGCTGGCGAGTCATGGGCGGAGGCAATGGGTATGACATAAATGAATGGGCGCTCTGGGCGAGTCGAGCCGGACAATTTTATCTGATAACGTTTTGCCTGTCGGCGCACCAAAGCATACTTATTACTCACACCGTGCCACACGCGGAAGAACTGCCCAGGATTCAGGAACAGCCAGGCTTCCTTACACACAATCACTCGCAATTGAGAAGCACAAGTACCCGAACGTACAAGTTATCGAAACGTACGAAAACATGAGCGAAAAACGTTTTGGTGGACGCCCGCAACAAGCTGTCAAACTAAGCACTCAATCCCTGCTCCGACTCGAACCAGAGCTGACAGACATTGAAGAGTCGCTCGACGTGGAACGGGCACGACGGCGTGCTCCTTCCCCAGCCGGAGGAGGGGAAGGCGAAAGCGTCGCTGGTCTACCCCTCTCACGAGGTGAGCGGTCACGCTGTACAGGTGACCTAGATCGTGATGGCGAGCGAGACGGCGAGCGGCGGTGTGAGTCACGGCCATATCGAGGGGGTGACCGTGCAGGGTAAGGTGGAGGCGACCTTGATAGATTGCGCTCACCCCGGGACGGTGGCTCGACGGAACCAGATCGTTTACCACGGGGAGGCGGTGATGGAGAACGAGATTCGAAGCGGCGCCTAGTGCGAGCAGGGGGCGAAGACGGAGAACGAGAGGCAACACGACGACGTGGCGGAGGTGATGGTGACCGGGAAGAGGCACGACGACGGGGAGGCGACGGGGAACGTCTGCGACGGTAGTCGCGATCATCATCCGGAGAAGGACCACGGCGAGGGCTTCGGCTCCTGCGGTCGCGGAAGTCCCTGCCAGCACGGTCGCGAGATGGAGGTAGGGGTGGTGGCGGCATTCTGTCCCGGCGAGAGTAGCCGTCGTCCCGCTCCTTCCGCCTCCTATCCTCCTCCCGTCGCCGCAGGCGATCCCTCTCCTTGCGCTCCGCCTCCCACTTCTCTTTCTGCGCTTGCATCTTCGCTCGCTCCTCTTCCCTCTGTCTGTCTCTCTCCTCCCTCTCCGCCATCCGGCGTATCCTTTGTTCCTCCTGCTTCTCCCTATTAAAGGCGTCTCCCTCAGTGTAGTCGCTGCGCGTGCCTAACGCGCGAGCCATTTTGGTCAACTCGTCCTTCTTCGCGGCGGCGATGCCATGGGTGTCTGACGGCTTCAGGCTTTTGCGTTTTGAACGAGGGCGGCGGCCTCAGCAAGAAGCTTCGTGCGCAGCTCGTTCACTTGTTCCTCGATCTTGTCCTCATCCAAACTACGGAGGGTTGAGCAATGCGTTGCACAATGCACAAACGAACATGAACATACCCGTCCTCTTCCAGCTGAAGTTGTAACTCCAGACACTTCACCTCCACTTTTCTCTTCCTCTCATGCTCCAAAATTTCAGCGTCCGGCTCCCTGTGTTTCGGTGGGGCGGCATCCCACGCACTCGAACGGTCCTGAACACTTTGGTAGGACCGCAACGCTGACAGATTCCGCACCACGTATCCATTGGTGCCACTGATAAAAGGAGTGATCAGAACATTGCATACGCATACAGATGTTGCCTGTAGTACGCACCTTCCGCGAGGGGTTGTGAGACCTATGCCGTTGTACATGACTGAGGACCTTGGTTGCTCAGGAGAGAGGAGTTGGGAGATGGGCCATGTAAGCGCGGTGGCTGTATGGGAATGTCTTCGGCAGAAGCCGAAACCATCCTGAACTGGGAACATTAACAGAATGATATAGGGGCTGGTTAAGAGTTAAATATAGTGCGGTCAATACGGCTTTTCATGAACAGTCCCTGCTCCGGTGGTACAAGCTACTCGATATTACCGTATATCGGCACTTGCGGGAATGGCGAAAACATTTCGAAGGCATCTATTCGTGACAATCTAATAGACAGGTGCGACAATATCATAACTTAGGTTGGTTCGCATTGTCGAAGAAAGGGTCCGACTGGAAATTGCTGGTAACCAGTCCGTGCTATTGACTTAAGGGCGACACGTTTGTCTGTCTCGATGTCTTCGATCAAAGCCTCTGTAGCAAATTATCAGTCTGTGGCATCACATTCCTCAACCAGGAAACAAACCTCGCGAAACATAGTCCAGTTCCGGCCGGATATAGCCAAGAACCATGACTTTCATGTTATGCCCGTAGAAGTCAGTTTGGAAATCGTGCATGACATGGATTTCCTGAACGACATGATTAGCATCTCTTGTCAGGCAGAGAGGTATCGTACGCACAGCGGACATCCTCTCATTCTTGTAGAACGGATTCCTCCCAAGGCTCATGACCATAGGAAGCACCTTCGCGTCCTCTTCAGAAAGGACCATCTTGCCATCACGTTCCCTGGACACTTGAGCGTAGCCATAGTATACGCCAGTCTTCGTCACAGAGCTCATAGGAATGATACTCTCGTCGGGTAGATTCGCTGTATTGAAGAGGTTAATCTATGGTACTACGCGATAGCCACTTTGACTCACCCGTTGGGCAGCCCAAGTCCTTCCCTCCCCGTCCAAAGCCCCGCTGCACCGCACCAGACATGAATATCGGGAATGGTGGCTGGGGCACCTCTGGGCCGACTACGTCCGGACGGGTTGAGCGGTAGGAATCGGTACCCATGAGCACGTCCGAGCGTTCCTCCAGGCCCATCGTTTGCGCAATAAGCTAGGCGGCGGTAAAAGCACAACAAGATGCGGTGATAACGATACAGAGGGCTTGGGGGGGGTATCGCGAGCTTATAAATAAGGCAAGGCAATGGCGGAACCGGACAAGCGTGAGTGCAGCTGCCTCATCGCGCGTAAGGCGGAGCCGACTCGACCGGCATCATCGAGACATCTCCCCCGACGGCGCCTACACGCCTACACGCGACTTTGCTTCCGCCACCATGGCCCACCACTACCCTCCACACACCCAGACACCGGGCTACCAATCCTATCCTGGCACAGCACCCGCCGCAACGTATGGCTACACCACAGGGTACTATCCAGGCTATCCTCCACGCCCCGGAGCCGCGGGCTACACATTCGATCCTGCCGCTGGAGGATCCGCTTACCCTCAAGGAGGACCCCCAACCGCACCTGAAATCCCCGGAGTTTCGTCAGACCTTGCTTCCAAGGCGCTGCAGCGTTTGATATCCGTGGAAATGCGCGATGCTGGATTTGAGTCGGCAGAAAGTGGGGCAATGCGAAGGCTGGAGTTGGAGTTGGCTTCATGTGAGTCTGCTCTGACGCGCAAGTGCGGCTGAATGCTCAACAGACTTTCAGTCATAGAGCAGTTGTACGAACGCGCACATGAATATGCAAATCTAGCAAACCGTGCCAAACCGGTGGTCACTGACCTGCTTTCCGCGTCGGAGGACTACAATCTGGAGCCGAGCGAGGTACGCCGTCTGACCAAGAAGTCTCGTAAGAGAAAGCGAGGTGCGTTATCCTGTTCAATGTTCCCAACATCTTCCATTCTAAAGCGGCGTTTGTTTGGCTACAGGTGGCGATGGCCCTGTCGCACTATTACCGCCACCGTCTCGTTCCCCATCCCTAGAACTGCTGAGCTCTGACGATGAAGGTGTACCCCCCGCAATCCCTATGACGCTTCGGCCCCTTCCCCACTACGTACCGCCGTTGCCTCCGAAGCACACTTACCTCAGGACGCCGGTAAGCATGCATATAACTGTGTGATCCCATCAACGAAGTCATCTTGCGCCGTAGATATCCCCACCCAAGAAAGCAGCATTACCCTCACTTGAGAAGAAACTCAAAAACGCTGCACTCGTGCAAGAATCCTTGAAAAACCTGCTACTTGACACAGAAGATAGCACGACCGAGGATGCTGAGCTACTAGGAGCAACAGTGAATTGGGAGGCCGCAACACATCCTCGCAAACGATGGAAGTTATCATAAACACTGGGGACTAAGATCGGAACCTGGTTCTCTGTCATGATGTTCATGTTTAACGTTGTATCATAAGATCCCGTATTGTGGAATGCAAGGCTGTTTTGCTATCCGATGAATGGATATACCTTCCGTAAGGTCAGGGTGCGTCATTCTGCTGTGTCCCAGGGCGGGACGCTTTGCTGGCCGCTCGAGGTGGCTGTCGCCTCGTCGGTGCGGAAACGATTGATTTCTTTCCAGTAGGCAGACTTGCTGACGGACCCGGCTCAGGTTGGGATGTATTGGCGACGTCGCTGCCAGGCCCGTCCTCTCTACCTCGGCCTGCATCGGCTGCTTGCACGGCCAGTTTGCTTCGCCCCTTTCCACGTCCGCGTCCTCTGCCTCTGCCTCTTCCCCTTCCACGTGCTGAAGCGCTCTGTGCCTCGACTTCGCAGGTGCCTTCGGGCTGAGGGACTTCGGCGGGGGGTGGAACATTTTCCGCGACAGTGTCTTCTGTGCCCTGCTCCGTCATCGTGGTTGCAGGCTGCGTCGTGGGGACAGACGATGATGCCGTCGTTCGCTGTCGCTTGCTAGGTCGCACCTCTTCTTCTCCAGTGCTAGCCGCAGACTGCAAAGAAACAATTTCAGCGGGAGCAGTTTCGCTGGTTTCTTGGTGCGTCGGTCGGTGTAGGCAGTTCCTGCTGGGTTGGACTTGACGGTCCTGCAACGCCCAGATCGAGTGCGCTGCTGACATTCTCTGGCGCAGGTTTGCGGCGTGCTCGTGGTCTTGGCGTGGGCTTGGCCTGAGTGGTCGACGTTGATCCTGATTCTGGGGCAGGTGTGTGGATGTAGGTGTGGAGGCCTGCGTCGATGCTGAGGCTAGCACTGGCACAGCAGGGCAGGTGTGCTCGTCGAGGAACGCGAGTAGTACGACTCGGCGTGCAGGATGAGGATCTCAGATCCTGCCCTCAAGCCTGTTGGTGTCGAACGGCAGGATTGTGCCACACTCCGGGAACCTGGAGCAGCTGGATGCGGGGCTGGGACTGGGGACGGTGTGACGGACTTCTTTCGTTTCGTCAGCACTGCGTAGCGTAACCGGCACTGTTACACAGATGGACAAATAGATTAGCGTAGATTGTGAAAACAAGGTCGTGGGCCGCGCTCACCATATTATCCGTCCGACCGATGTTCAACACCCGACTGACTTCCTTCCACTTGCCCTCTCCGACTTGCTCAACAGCTTTCAGGAGAGCAGAGTCCTGGCTTTCTGACCATCTTCCCTTAGTGACGGAGGGGTTTAGGTACTCTTGGTATCTCTCGCGGCACTGCTCGTTGTTACGACCCTCGACGAACGCGGCAACGTCGACCCACGAGTGTCCAAAGACGGCCGCAGCACGGCGCAGGTGCTCATCTTCCTCTTGCGTCCATGGGCCTCGTTTGAGAGTGGGATCGAGCGACCGCAGGTAACGGCTTTGGCACTGGGAAGTGGTGGCATCCTCCGAGACCGCCCGTGCCACTGTAGCAAAGATATCCAGGTTCAGGTATGAGTAAACAAAAGGACTGAGGGGGGAAATCATACCGAGATGCCAGTTATCCATCCCGTATGTGTCAACAGCTTTCAAGAGCCGTCTATCTGCGTCAGGGGTCCACGTATGCGTCCGCCTTGGAATGGCGTTGCGCATACAGTCTACTGGGGTGCGTCCGGTCTATCCATCAACAAGTCAGTTCAGTGGCGCGGTTGAGGTAGAGGACGTCCGCAACGTACCCCAAGCTTCTCAGCGATCTCGGCCCAGTCTACCTCACCTTCGCGCGCGCCGCCGACAAGCTCTTTGACCTTGGCGATCTCTGACTTCGTCCATTGAGTATCATTGAATTGGGGATGGCGTTCGCCTAACCAGCGGATCTCACACTCTTTAGCCGTTCGCTGCACAGTAGTGCTCGCAGATGACACCTAATGAGCATGTTAGCGGAGCCTCACCGCCTGATGGGTAGGACACGATATACCTTCTGCGCGACCCGTTCCCAATCGATGCCTTCTTTGTTCGTGTTAAAGTCAAGGGGTGGTTCCCCCATGGATACGAAGGAAGGAAGCCCGCTATATACATGGTAAGCTGTGTGACTGGCGACAAGTTGGGAACGTACTGACCGTGCTTGCGCCTCCAACGCATATAATCGATAATTTTCGGAACGGACCGCATCGGCTAGGGCCTCGAGTTCTTGTGCTTTCACTGAAGTGGTGTTTAGTCAGGGACAAACTTAGATGAAACTGAAGCTGAGGACGCACTTGGATGCGAGGCCGTAAAGCTCTCATAACGGTGCCGTCTAAGAGCGTCAGGATAGAACGGGGAGTCCTATCTGAGAGTGAGCAATATGACAAAAATACTTCGCAAAGAGCGTACTTCGTCCGCTAACAGATTTAAGGGGAGCAAACCTCTGGGCTTTGCTGCACCGGGGATAAGAATGGTACCTCCACAGTTTACTACAGCCGCCTCTTCATCTTCATCATCGTCCGATACCTCTGTAGCAGCCTGATAAATATTTAACGAGGGAAGCGCTACAAACTCGGATTTTGCACGTACCAGTAACTTGTTCAGATGTTCCAGCTCCGCCTCCAAACGTTCTGTGTACACCTTGAGCGCGTATTGGTGCTCCTTATTCGCCTGGACGGCTGGCTGGACCAAGTCTCCGGGGGTCTTGGATGGACCTGCGTACATCTTGTGCTGCTTGAAGACAGGAAGTTCCACAGGAAGAGACCAATGCTAGCAGGGCAGTACGGGAAGTAGACAGAGCGTTAACGCCGGGACTTCCCCAGCATAGACGCCCGGAGATGCGCTAGCGTGCGATCAAGCGCTGAAAAGCCTCGCGTCCATCACCCTGCGTTGCAGGGTTGCCGCTGCAGTACTTGCTGTCCACTTCCGTCCGTCCGCCATGGCGAACGCCTCCGCCAAACGCACTGGTATGCACCGGAATCCTCTCCAGCGCATACATGCTTTACTGACCGACTCTCGCACCCCTTTAGCGCAACAAAACGCAGACACGATCAAGAATCTCCGCCTGGGCCTGCTCGGGTCGTGTGCACTTTCCCTGCTCCTCCGCCTCCTCTTCCACCGCGCCGCGCTGCGGCCGACGACACTTGCGTTCTGGGTGTACGCGCTCTCCCTCGTACCCTCTGTCTTCCTCTCGCGCTACCTCGAGCGCATTGGCTCCCCTCGGCGCGACCCGACCACTGGCGCGCTCATCTCAGCAGGGGAGGATCTCTCCCGCCCCGGTGTCATCGAGTGGTGCTTTGACGTCGTGTACATCACCTGGGCGTGCCAGGTCGGCAGCGGGGCGTTCGGGACGTGGGTCTGGTGGCTGTATCTCATTGTGAGTCGTTGCGCTTCCTCCACCTTGCTGAGCTGCGGCGGAAACGAAAGAGAGCTCACGAATGTCGTATCCCGGCTCTTCGCCATTTCAGATTCCACTGTATGCCGTCTTCAAGCTCTGGAGTGGGGTCATCTCGCCGTACTTCCTGGGACGCTCTGCGGGCCCATCTACTGCCGCAGAGGGCGAGGCCGACGCCGGGAAGGAGACTCTGAGCAAACGACAAGAGAAGCTCCGTAAACGGAGTGAGCGTGGCGATCCGCGGGTACGTGCCCAGACGCGAAATTGACCGCGGGCTCCGTGGGCCATATTGTCCCTGCTCTGCCTGAAAAATGTACCAGTTATAGTATCAAATCAACATCCCTATCTTGATTGTCTGCTACAACCCGATGCTTGAATTCGCATTCATCCCACCCTTTGTGCTCATCTGAAAGAATGCAAGCACGCATTGCGTGCACGGGAAGGGTATGTTACATAAATTCCTGACCTATCAGAGTTCGTCATCTCAGACTGGGAGTGCGAAGAGGCAATTTTACAGTATATAGAGTACGAGGGCCGAAGTCAGGGAGGAACGGTTTAGCGACATAAACATGAACATCAATCAGTCATAAACTAAGGCAATGTCAACAACGTCTGGACGGTTGAACGAGAGAAGAGCATGACCACATCTCCCAACTACAATTCAGGTGCGCCATGGTAGGTGGGGTTCTGGTTCGTAGTGACGCTTCCCTGATAACCGCCGTAAGGGGTTGCTGGCAACTGCGGTGGTTTCCGTGGCGGGGTAACCGGTGGAAGCTTGCAGAGACCCAGCGTAAGGGTCCTGGGAGGGGAAGGTAGTCGGGTCGTTGGGGTCCTACACGCGGAAATAAGGTGATGAGCACAAACTCAAAGTGACGGTCAGTGCAGAGAGGACTAACGTAGAGCCGCTGGTTCGCCATCAACGGTTGCGACGGGTCCGACTGCGCACCGACGGGCGACTTCTCCCCATATTGCATATCGGCGGGGTAGTTGGCGTACTGCTGCTGAGGGTACTGGCTGTAGTTCCCGTTCGCGGAAAGGTCGACCGGGCCCGTGGGCTGATTCCGTGCGGCGTTACGACGAGATCGGAGGACGAAGAACACGACGACACCGATCAAAACAAGCCCAGCAATACCACCCACAACTCCGCCCACGATGGGACCGACATTGGACGACTTCTTGGACGACCCGGAGTTCTGGTCTGTGGAAGGCGCACCGTTGGAGCTGCTGGTTGCCGACGGTGGCGTGGTCAGGCTGGTCGCGCTCGCAGTCTGACTTGCTGTCGACGGTGCGGTCGAGTCGGGGGCGTCTAGGGATGCAAGAAATTTCATTACGGGGTGCATTCAAATGAGTCATGTTTACTTACGCTGAGAAGCCACAGCCTGTGCCGCTGCGGGATTGAAGGTGTTATTGGCCTGCAAGTCTATGTGAGCCTGGAATACTTCAGGATGACGAAGAAGCTGACCGTGATGTCAAGATACGCCCAGGCGGGAATGGAGGTGCCAGAAGGAATAGTTGCAGGGTACCTAGAGAGACGGGTTCGGCAAAGCAAGTCTCGGACGAGGCCATTGCAACTCACTTCTGAACATAGACGGTCGAGCAATTTTGAGAATAGGTGGACCATCTGGCGGACGGTCCAGACGGTTAGGGATTGGATGGCACAAAGGAAAGAAACACGCACGGCACGATATAGTCTTCCTGACCTTGGCACGTCGCGCATGCAGCAATGGCTGAAAACAGAACAGTATTGCAACGACAGGGCGTCGCGCTCTGGGAGTTGTCCAAGGGCGTGTTGTAGTGATATCCAGGCGATAGTGGGTAGACCCAAGAATCTACGCGCCAAATCGTCACCAGATAAGGACACTGAGTATCTTGTTGCATTATTTGGGACATACCAGCCGGAGATGAACACGGAGTGAAGAGCCAAGAAGAGACCAAACACGGGCTCTGGCCCTCGGAGTTGGTCATCTGGACGCGGGTGTTCAGCAGTGATTGAGATGGGGAAAGAGCTCAAGCCTCACCCAGTCATACCCACTGTTGCAGACGGCATTGGTGCCTTGTGCGGTCGCTCCGGGGATGCGGGACGCGAGCGACGCGACGAGGGGGACAAGGAGGAGGGCAGACATGGGTGGCCGTCGAGGTGGCGGCACGAGGGGAAGGGGGACGAGGGGACCCCACCCGAAAGGTGGTATATTGCATCGATGAGCGCTGGGGTTGTGTTAGCCTGAAAAAGGCCGAGGCAGCCAGGAAATATTGTTTCAGAATGATGGCTGGGCCTGCTGAATGCCCTGGCCGAAGGAGGCTGTGCCGCCCGCCATCGTGTCTGCCAATCCTTGATCGGAGTTGGTCCCAAACTGGCAATGGGCGGTCCCTGTGGCTGTCATAAGCCAATCAAGGGACGCAAATCCCCCACGTAAGCACACGGAAGTTACGTAATGGCGGACTGGCGCTACACAACGCGCAAACAACGCGCCTTGCTTCCCACCGCTTCCCTCAGCTTACTCCATCCCAGACGCATCCTGTGCCCCAACTGTGCCCATCTGATTCTCTGATCCCGCTACCCTCAGAAAAAAACGTATTCAACTCCTTCCAGACACATGGACCCCCAAAATAATCAATGCGGTCCGCTACACAGCTCAGAGGTTCCGTAACCATCGTGACCCTTGGTAGCCTTACTGACTCCACACCACCTGTAGACAGAACCTCTTGCTAGGCTCCTCGATGCTGCAGACCTGTCGCATATCGAGACCAGCCAAACAGCGGATGATTTCGCTCATTCTATGCGCATACATGGTCACACTGAATCAGCTCTGTCTGCGGCAGTCCCCATTGCTCCTACGGGCGCACAAACATCCGCATACACGCCCGTCAATGATCATCTTTGCAAACACGCCGATCCTGCCAAGTTAAGCTCTCTATTAACCTCCCTCACTGCCTCACCAAAACCCCTTTGTTTCCTCCCCTCACGGCCTACGTCTTCAAGTACAGAACCATCTCCCTTCGCTGCAAACTTATGGGTGGATGAGCGTCCTTCCGGCACCCTTGGTATTGCATCCGCATCCACAACGACAGCCGCCTCGATGTCGGAATTGGCAATCTTAGGAGACGAGCGTTCTGACTTGCTGTCGTCGTTACGTACACACTCTGTGTCCCCATCGGCACTCAGCCTAGCTGCGGAAACAGGCGACTACCCGGATCCTTTTTCCATCCCCATTCCCTCCAGTTCAATAACACCGCAGGAGGTCCCGTTCTTGGAGGATCAAGACTTATGCGTTGCCGCCCCCATAGGCGGTCGACAAACTGATGTTTCATCCGACGACGGAATGCGTCATCTGAACCAAGATAGCATGTCCTGTGTCAACATTCGGTCTCCATCCATCTTTTCCTGTCACGGCACCACAGTTCCCGCGGCGGATACGCTTGCTACTTGCCCTGCGCAGGAGACTGATTCACCGGCTCGTATGGTCCTTGGCCTCACGCTGTCTACTATGCCATTCTTGTCGTCAGTCTCGCTGCCTCTGGATGCACGACCCCCTCACGATGGTCCTCACGACTGCCTTTCCGCTCTCGACGCTTCCTTAAATACTATTCTGGTGCCCCAACAACCCGAAACATCACTCGGCGACCTAGCGATTGAAGATGAGATGCCACTTTCTGGACACTTGCCTCCGTCTAGTCTCCCGGCCTCTCAAATCTCAGACTTTTCTCTCAACGCCAGCTATGCCGACATGGCATCTACCGATACTGAGGAGTTTGGTTCCTACAAGGTTACTGGAACCTTGGGCCATAGTGACACGGAAGAGGACACTATGGCTACTGAGGCTCCAGTTGTCATAGATATGCTCACCTGGGACTCCTACGTCAGCACTACTACTTCTGAGGGACCTCGTCTGCCTCCTCTTGACAGTTCTGTGGATCAAGACATAACTTCTGAGCTTCCTGCCTCTTCGCCACCCTCATCAAGCCCTCCTGGTCTATTCTCCTCTCCAACTCGATCAGTCTCTGGTAGTCCCCCATCTTCCAGCCCTGTTGGACCGCCGTGCGATGTGGAAGACACGCTCCCCACCTCAAGGACCAAGAACGTCGAACATTCCAGTCCGAGTTCTCCGCTCAAGCGGACACGAGAGGCTGATATCTCCTCCGAGACGGCGGATATTTCAACAACGGAATACAGACCCCACAAGCGAATGGCAAGTCAATTTGTATGTGCGGTCTGCAGATGCCACATCTGATAGTATGTCTTGCAGAAACCAGGGCCGTCAGCACAGGCCTCCCCGCCAAACCCGACCCGTCCCACCCAGGCTTCGCAAGCAAGACAACACAAGAAGCTTGTTACCCCCTTCCGCTCTCCAGTCATCAAAGGCCCGCTTGTGCATGGCGGCCTGCACGCTGTTTATGCTTCCGGTCGCGCTGCGGCGCCCGGGATGGCCTCCACATCCAAACGCCCTGCAGAGGACAATGCCATGGAAACCGGACCAGCTGCGGAATCCGACCCTCACGTACCGAACAAGGACCGTACGGCGCGGGCCGCTAAGCAGTTCAAACCTCCGATGCAGGTCGCCAACGCCATCGCATCGTCTGACTCAAATCCAGCCTCCCTGCGTGTCGGGGCGGTTCCGACAATCCAAACGTTGCAGGGACAAGTTCAGACGCTCAAGCAGGCGATCAAAATTAATAATTCAGGCGGCGGCAACGAGGACGAAGTTCTCGAGCAGCTGGTGGGGAAGTGGACCGCCGTCGGGCGGGAAGTCGCGTGGGCACTTTGGGACCACGTCAAGGACATGGACCCCGGCACGGCTGCGCCTCCACAAAACGGAGGATGGCGTGCAGATGATGACGACGAAGTTGCGGAGCCCAAAGAAGGCTCCGATCCGGGCTGGGGATATGACGGCGGACCTGTGCGGAAGAAGGCGAGGATGGACGAAGATGTTGAGCGCGAGGAGCCGCATCACACTATCGGGATAATGTTGCGCCGGCTGGGGATCGATCCAGACACTCTGGGTTGGAATGAGGACGAAGGAGACTTCGTCGACTTGTAGCTGTGCTGCGTACTTTCTTCCGTTGCCAACTTGGACTGTGTAATTGTTCTCTCCGAGCTTACGAGTAATGCAGAATACACTCTTGACAGCGTCGACTTGTCCCAATGGACTCGTTGGTCGTTTTCTCCATTCCTTCACTGGGTTTTTGAAAGGTGACGACGGATGAGGTTGGCGAATGAAGTGGGCTCCCTGCCTAACAGCCACCTGTTGATGTTGTTGTTGCCGGGGATGCCCCTAAATGTCGACGTTAATGTTCAGCTTCTCCTGTACGCGCCAGCCCTCGAATAGACACGCTCCTCACCTCTTGTCATAGTAGAACATCATCCTGTCCATTCCCTCGGCAGTACTCTCGCTCAGGACAAGGTGCGTCGCGCCCCTGCCCAAAATCTCGTCCCGTGAGATCGACTCGACCTTTATCTCCTTCCCAGTAGCCTTGGAAATCTCCCGCGCGACGTCCTCGAAGCTGGCGTTTTCCCCGACGAGGTCATACCGGGCGCGATTGTGCCGCTGCGGGTCGAGGATGACGAGCCGTGCTACCTCGGCAAGGTCCTCCAAGTCGAGGTAGCCCTGCAGCGTCTTCGGGGAGTACGCAGCGGGGAGGACGCCCGTGGAGAGGACGCGCTCGAGGTTCACGTTCTGCATGAACGACGACGGCTGCAGGATCGTGTAGTTCAGCCCGGACTCGATCAGGTGCTCCTCGACGCTGCCAGAGGCACACTCAGCAACTACAACAACACAACAGGCCGCTTTCCAAGTTGAGACGTGAGACGTACTAGAACTTGGCCTTGTGGTTCAGCAGCTTCGTGAGCACGGAGAACAGCACGCTGCAGTACACGAAGTGCTTCACTCCCGCCTGCTTCGCGGCGTCGATGAGGGCGATGCCCATCGCGCTCTCGAGAGCCTGGAACGCGGGCGCATTGTGGAAGACGATCTCGACGCCTGCGAGCGCGGGCGGGAGCGTGCTCGCCTCGAGGTAGTCCCCGAGCGCGAACGCGCTGTCGGGGAGCTGTGGGTGGCGTGCCTTGACTTTCTTTGCGGCCTCCTGTGACCGCACGAAGAGACGGAGATCTGAGGGGGCGACGGAGCCGGACTCAAGGAGAGCGCGAAGGACGAAGCCAGAAGTGCGCCCAGCGGCACCGGTGATGAGGATAGTGGGCATGCTTGGTTGCAGCTGGTGCGTATGCGGAGGCCAAAGGACGTAGGACTCTAAAGTGAGTCTGGGGACTATATATAAAAACGAGAAGCCTACTCGATCGGATTTGCCGCGATGCTTCCAAACATTCTGTTTTGTCTGCAAAGCGACTCTGCTTAAGTTATAATTCAACCGAGGGGCGACTACGTCAAATCGGACGCAAATCGGAGACGTTGTGGGTCTGATGACGTCCATGTATTTCTGTGTCGTATGGCGAGCACGGTTGAGTAATGCCGTCCACTCGCTGGCCCGGTGCCGTCGAATGGCATTCTCACCGGTGTGAACAGTCCCAAGTCAAGATGTTGGCGAAAGATACAAATTCCATACGGATACAAGCTACATGTCAGTACATGGGTGGAACGCGAGAGCAAGTGACGACAAAGCTGAGTCCACGAAAGCGAGACGATTGGTAGGGAAACGAGTCCAATGTGCTCAATGTCCAAGGTCCGGAGGAGGGTTCAAGTTCCTCTCGGGATACCTAGATATCCTTCGGTAAGCTACAAGGAACGTAATCAGAGGTTGAGTACCGACCTCGCTTTGATCCTCGCCCGGAGGTCTTCCTCGTAGATCTGGTCTGCGCCCAACTGATTGCCAAGGGTCAACCACCTGCAACGCAGTGCCTTATCAGCCACATAGGTCTGTCAGCGCTGAAACGATAAACGTACCCCGGGCGCGTATTGTGCTTCCTCCCGAAAATCTCAATCTTACGTCCTCCAGGGCACATACGCTCTATCATCCCGTATACCTCGTCCGGCTTCCTGCTCGTCTCCCTCACCTCCGACACGACGACGTCGGTGTCCAACCCGCGGTTGACCCACGATGGGAACTTGAGGTTCCCTTGCTCGTCCGTCACGGTCTTCACCCCCACGAGCATGTGCTCCTTCGTGTGGTTCAGCCAGTGGCCTGTACGTCCGGTGCGGATGACGCGCTGGAGCTGGTTCGTCTTCACCCAGACCACTTCGTCGACGCGTGTGTAGCCCCAGACACGCAAGCACTCGCGCCCAACCTCCATAGCGCGCCCAGTGACCCAGAGGAAGAGAAGACCCTCATCTTGCAGGGTCGGTATTGGCATGGCGCGCATCTCGTCGTCCGTCATAGTGCCATAAGGTAACTGGGGGATCAACCTATCAGACCACCGGCCACCGAAGGGAAGATGATGACACGGACACTCATGTGGATATCCCAAGGGGGGTCAGCCATGATGACGTGGAACTTGCCCAAAACGGAGTAGTCAAATCTGCGTAAATCGCAATTGATCCATTGAGGAGGCAGCTGAAGGTCCGAATGCGACAGTAGTGAGCAGATGAGATGACAAGGGAACAGGAGAGCGTACATGCTTCGTCTCCTTGTGCACCGGGCCAAGCCCTAGTTCCAACCTGTACAGTTTCCTTCTCGGGGTGAGCCTTTGCTCTGGCACACCCTGACCGTCGTTGATATCCCAATCGACCTCGAAATGCAGATAACGACAAGGCGCCTTCTCCTTGCCCCTTCCACCTGCACCCAGACCACTGGGCAAACTGACCGGGCCTTGACCTTGAGCACCATATTGCATCTGCCTATGGGAAGGCAACGGGGGTATGGAGGGAGACTGTGCGTATGTCGGCTCGGAGTAACAAGTGTTCAGGTAGGAGCAGTGTCCGAGTGCGGGATCGGTGTGCGGTCGAAGCAGGGGGCGGAAGTGGATGCGGTCGCAGATGGCGGGCATGGATTTGGATGGACTCGTAGGAGTTTGACATTCACGTCGCGCGCGAGTGCATTCGTCTTTGGTGATTTGGGGACATATGGGTTCGAAGCTGCCCAGGATGGACCGGAACTGGCCCGCAGCACCACAGACGGTCAGCGCGACTCCCAGAGCGACTGCAAAGTATTGACTGCGACCTACCTGTTCTGCCAGGAGTTTACCCTTGGCAGAGCTCTGCTGCACGAGGGCATAGACCTCCTTCATAGTCTTGTTCAAACTATCAAGGGTGCTTGGAGGGGCCTTCCACGACTCAGGCTTCTCGACCTCTGGAGTCTCTTCCTCGTCCTTGCCACCCGCAGCTGAATCGTCATCCTCGTCGACAACGCGCTTCCTCTTCCGACGAAGTGGGGACGCTGGCAGGCGGTCTCCTTGGTCGCGTGAGGGGATTCCAAGCTGGACATCCATAACGGTAAGACCGCCATCACTGTTCTCCTCCCGGGAGAGAGTAATCTTGCCATCCTCCCATTTCTCCGACAGGTGTTCCAGTATGCGCTCGAGGCGAGCAAGGTCGATCAGACGAAGCGGGGAGGGGGCGCATGGTCGGGAAAGAGGCCAGGAGGAGAAAGGTCCTAAGGCGATTATACGGGCAAAGCAAGTCAAAGGAGGATATTGGGACAGAGACGGCACGAGAAGAGAAGAGGTTTCCTGGAGAGCAGAAGCGGC